>JAVJGI010000014.1:13092374-13114669 GCA_035590275.1 Ibycter americanus | reverse complement strand
TAGACCAGGTTGCTCAAAGCCCCATCCAGCCTGGCCTTGAACACTGCCAGGGATGGGGCATCCACAGCTTCTCTGGCAGCCTGTTCCAGTGCCTCACCAACCTCACAGTAAAGGATTTATTCCTAATACCTAATCTAATCAGCAGGCAGATGTCCATCCACTTCCTGAGAAACAGGGCCTCAGTACACATAACAGTTCCCTAAGACAAATGCCGTAATCAGGATGCACACACACACACACCCCTTCCCCTGATATCTTACTGCTGATCATAGCATCATATGGTATGGGATATCCCTCCGGGCAGTTTGTATCAGCTGTCCTGATTGTATCCCCTCCCAACACCTTGCCCACCACCCACCACTGTGGGGGTGAGCAGGGCAGAGTGGGAAAAAGAAAAAGCCTCGGTACCGTGCAAGCACTGTTCAGAAACAGCCAAAATGTTCGTGTGTTATCAACATTGTTTTAGCCACAAATGCAAAGCAAAGCTCTATATAGGTCCGTATGAGGAAAGTTAAACCCATCTCAGCCAGACCCAGCACACGTCTACAGAAAATATTCTAAACACATGTTCAACATAACAGTATTTTTTATTTAAAAGATTTCCCGAGGCAAAACGTAGATGTCTTTTATCCCACTTTAATTGGAGTCTTGTATTTCCTGATTCTTGCTTTGAATCTGCATGAACACTGGGTATTTCCACATCAATTAATTATGACCTGTGACTTTGCAAGTGACCATTCACATCCAAATAAAACTACTCAAAACTTAAATATTATAGCTGAAATGTTATATTAACTAAGGTAAAATAAATATTAACCTCATTTTAATGTACTGAGTTATCAGCAGTGGGCTTAAGAAAATGATAAAATACGATTGGATGATGGAATTTCTACAGGGGGAGAAAAAAGAGTAATTATTGCAAAAAATAGACTAAGCTAGTTAATTTTACAAATTAACTTATGAAATGTCAATTACCACCTCCAAAATTCATTGTAATAATGCAGCAGAAGTTGGAGATGAAATTTTGCTTGGAGCAAACTTAAGCACATGCACAAGAAATAATGGAGCATGTAGACTCAGAAAGACACAAATAACTTGCTGCTGTGTTGAGTGTCAGAATACCCTGGCAGCCTGTCTTATTTATGGAGAAAGATCTCAATAGCTAGAGGGCATGGTGTCCATAGGTACGCCCACATGTAAAGCAGACAATTTAAATAGTGCCCTCAGTGTATAAATATTCTTCACAACTCCTGTCTTGATTAAAGAATCTTTTTGGTACAGGCTCAATTCTGAAGAGTGCCAGTCATGTTGGTACTTTACAAAATTGTGTCTCTGGTGACTATAATGACACAAGTTTTAAGATCCTCAGTGTGGGTAGCAAAAGAACAGTCAGGTTTTCTTTTAAGAATATCTTTCCTCATGGCTATCCTATTCCTTTGGACTCTTTTCTAAGTAAGTGATAACAAATGTTTCACTCACTTGGTAATTATTCAGAGACCCCACATCTTCTCTGTATGAGTTAACGGATCGCTCAGCAGCCCCACTGTGGGAATGAAATACACGTGTGTGAATAAATCTGCACATCTAGATCAAACGTGTGAACAGGAGTCTCGCTAGGTTTTGAGGAGCTATAATATACAAGAAAATAGGTGCATAATATACAAGAAAGTAGGAAGAGCATACTGGACCATACCAAGGGTCTGTTTGCTGACTGGTCTGTCTTTCACAATAGGAAGTGGCAGCTGACTAGACAAAGCCTGTGACAACCAGGCAAGACCTGAAGATACAGGATTATTCTATTTTTCTCCTACCCTATCTTCTCAGCTTTCAGCAGACTGTCTAAGGTTTTCTGGAGCCAGACATATTCTTGTTTGCTAAAGTCCTGATTCATTTCTCTTCCATGAGTCTGTCTTAGTGCTTTTTGAACTGATTTGTACTTTTGACATCCAGACTACTGCTTGGCAGATCTTCCACAGTGTATTTATTCAGGTAAAAATACATTTTCTGTTTGCTTGTTTCAGCCTGTTCAGTGATGATGTCATTTGAGGCACTCTAGTTCTTATACTGTTAGAAACATGGAGTGTTTTCCACTCTCATATCCAGTGGGACTTGAAGTCCCAGCTAAATTCAATCCTACAGGAGTCATATTTCTGAACTATAATTTACGTTGCTATATCATTCTGTTACAATGAATAGATTTCTTTCACAGAAGACCAGATTCATGTTCAGGAAAATGATTTTTCACTGTTTGGACAACCTACCCTCAAAGGAAAGAAATTTATATAAAGATTGGGGTAATGACAGGTTCAGATTTGTTGTTAGAATTACCTGTCAGATACTTAGAAAGAATCAGGTTAAGCATGTTCATTCTTTTACTAATCAGAAATAATAATAAAAAAAAACCCTTTCCAATTTTAACATTTGACAAAAATTGATGGGTTTTATGCATTTGCAAGAAATAATAGCACCATTCAGAAGCACTCAATACAATGTTTTATGAGTGCAATATAAGGTGTTGCAAATTCCAGTTTCAGGCGAAAATACATTACTTTTTATCCCATAAATAAATAGTTTTTCTATGGCAAGCTATCCCAATAAATTTTATCCACAACCTCTAGAAAATTGCAGAGAAAAGACAGAATTGTCTGATTGCATTCAGTGTGAACAGAGAAGTTAAAGTGATCATGACATAAAGCAATCATGCTTAACATTCCTTTTAGCTTTCCTGCTTAACTCTGCCTTGTCCAGAAATTCTTATCATTCTAGTCATTTACAG
Organism: Ibycter americanus; assembly: GCA_035590275.1. Classification (NCBI taxonomy): domain Eukaryota; kingdom Metazoa; phylum Chordata; class Aves; order Falconiformes; family Falconidae; genus Ibycter; species Ibycter americanus. The sequence continues at coordinate 13,111,893 of JAVJGI010000014.1, read as the reverse complement.
TGATATACAGAAGTATTTTCTTTACTCCTAACAACATTTTAAAACAAATCCAGAAGCCTGGGAATTTTATGGATTTCCTTAATGGATATCCATTTTGGGGTTAATTTATGAAGATGTGGAAAAGACCCATTTTTTCACCTCTCCTATCCTCACTTTTCTGTCTTATGCAGCTAAAGCACAAATAGATTTCAAATTATCACTGTATCAGAAACAGTGCGGCCAGAAGGACAAGGGCAGTGATTGTGCCTCTGTAGTCAGCACTGGTGAGGCTGCACCTCGAATACCAGGTTCAGTTTTAGGCCTCTCACTACAAGAAAGACATTGAGGTGCTGGAGCGTGTCCAGAGAAGGGCAACGAAGGTGGTGAAGGCTCTGGAGCACAAGTCTGATGGGGAGTGGCTGAGGGAACTGGGGTTGTTCAGTCTGGAGAAAAGGAAGCTCAGAGCAGATCGTATTGCTCTCTACAACTACCTGAAAGGAGGTTGTAGGCAGGTGGGGGTCGGTCTCTTCTCCCAGATAACAAGTGACAGGACAAGAGGAAATGTCTTCAAGTTATGCCAGGGGAGGTTTGCATTGGATATTAGGAAAAATTTCTTGACTAAAAGGGTGTTGAAGCATTGGAACAGGCTGCCCAGGGAAGGTGGTAGAATCACCATCCCTGAAGGTATTTAAAAAATGCATAGATGTGATGCTTAGTGACATGGTTTAGTGATGGACTTGGCAGACTTGATTGGACTTGATGATCTCAAAGGTCTTTTCCAAACTAAATTATTCTATGATTCTATGATTATGTATAAGTATACTGAATGAGTGAATAACATACAACTTCAGCTTGTAAAGTTCTAAAGATGAAAGACAGGAAAGAGTTGGTAAATCAGTTACCTGGATCTATAGACAGATGCTCCAACCTGAAAAATGTTTTTGTTTCTGAAAGACACTAAAAAAAGTTGTAGTTTGCCTCTTTCAGTTCTATCATGATTGATTTAACTTTGCAAAGTATCAAAAATTAATATAAAGGAAAACCAGTCAAAATCCTGGGTTGGCTAAAGCTATCTTCTAGCCCAGACTTAGGTTTGCCAGACTCCTTGTATCAGCCCCTTTCTAATTTATTTTGCAATGATCACTATAAAGTTTCTCATTGTTCTTTCTTCCAAAGTACAATTTGAATCTTGATACCAGCTATATGGAGTCTCAACTACTTCCAAGATATTTCATCTTGCTCTTCCTGACTTCGGAAAGTGGTATTAAAAGTGCTATATGAAAAACAAGAAGAGGGACAAAACTGTGAAGTGGCACTTGAGAACTAACTACCTCCTGCAGGAAGTATCAGGGATCTCTCCTATCACTTCGAGTTACCTCCTGTCTTACTTCTCTGTTTGCCCACCATGCACCTTGCTGGCTGACCCTGGGGTCCCAACTGGCACATCACACTCACAGCTCTGCTGTGACTACATCCACTCACAGACTGTTCTCTCCTCCAGTGCTCAAATTTCTCACATCCTAAAGGGCAATAAATAGGACTCAAGGGGTTTAGTATGCTCCAAGCTGTCCAGAACACTGGGATAAGACAAAATGACAGGGTTGAAGGAGGAGCGGACTGACTGTGAGACTACACCTATGGGGACCAGCCAAGGTGGCTTCACGCTGGAGGTGCAGATGTTAAGCAGTGTTGCTCAAAAATAATAAAAAAAAATAATGCTAAAAGTAATCCTTAATAAGAATGAACATGATCACACAACAAGAATGAAGCAGACAAAAGTTGCACAAGGTATATGTAGCACACAAGTGTGGCACAAATGAATTTATGTGTCTTAGCGAACAAGAGACATTTCCATGGGGAGGCCTGCAGCCTGACCACAATACAGCAGTCTGCATGAGATCTTCCCTGGCCAGCTGGCTGGGAATAGACATGCTTACTAGAGTAGGTAAGAGAGAAAGTATAAAAGGAGCTATGGGCTTTGCAAGGTTTCTCAAATTTCTGCCTGAAGACCATCTGTATAACACGGGATGCAAGTCATCCTAAACAAAGCAAGCAAAATCATACATGTGCTGTTAGAGTTTCCAGCACTGGGACACATGCTGGGAAAGAAGATGGATTTAACATCACATATTGCTGAGAATCATGAGACACTTCTGAAATTCAATACTTAAAAAATAATATCCAAGAAAATCAGACCTCGTGAATTTGGGATCTTTAAGGCTCAGCTTTTTAAAAGAAAATTGAAATTCATATATAATGATGTAGTTCCAAAATCTGAAACTTCAAAGGATAGCGCTAAATATCCACGAAAGCTATGATAAAATCATTAGAGGTGCCAATCATAGAAGAACAATAGTCCTTTTGCAGGAATTCTTGTGGAAACACTTAGGCATTATGCAAGACAGTCCATTTTAATTATTGCCGTGATCCCTTCTGGCACAAAACTATCAGACTTGGGTGAAAATGGTAATGAAATACAACCTACTGGATTATTGAAATATGGAACTTTCCACACAAGACATTAAACAAAAGGAATACTGACAAAGTAACCTCTGTGTTTACATTGGTTTGATGTACTTTTTATTGCCTGTATATGGTAGAATAGATAAAAATTCTTTCTCCTGGATGGAAACTCTCATTTAAATCCAAGGTACTGAAAATAAGATATGCTTTGTAGAGAAGTGGCATATGGTATGAAAAAGTGATTTTTGTCACTTACATTTAGAGGCAAACATTGGAATTGGGGACAATTAGAAGACAGCCATTCTAGATGAAAAGTCTATTCTGTAACTCATATTCTGCACATGGAATTGCTGACATAATTTACTGTTGCAATTTCTATCTTTGTTGAATGCCCACAAGATCTGTGTACATGTTGTGAACTAAACAGACTGGCCTGAATATTGCAAAGGAACTCACGAATATAATCCCTGAAAATCCTACTTGTGCTTGGCAAAAGAGATGATATTTTTATTAGAAAATCTGCCACAAATTGTTAGCATTGCAGTGTAGCTGCTACTCCAACTTTTTTCTATGAATGTTGTGAGGAAATAATATAAAGTTGCACTATCTAATAAATACATATGGTCTTACTAACAAACTGACAATAATTTTTTACCACTCTGAATCAAAACTAATCTATACTCTGTGGATATTCAACTCAAACCTATCTTTGTACTTCCAAAATTTACCCAGTCCAGGTTTCAGACATCCACTTTGCAAGTCCATAGTTCTATTTTTCTTATATTTTAAATTGCTACTGGGTTACAAATTTGTTTCTCTTTATTAATCTGAAGTTTGGAAATTGTGTTCTTATATAACTCTCTCTATTGTCAGGTAGTAGAACAAAATAAATCATTGTTATGTAAGGCACAACATTTTCTTAGTGAAGGTCAGTCATCCAGTTTAGACCAAAAGGTCCTCCTATTTACAGGCTAGATACAGTAAATAATGGTTGTAACATATTTTTTTTTCATGTGTTTGTTTAGTGTTTCTCAAAGGACATTTGCATATTTCTGAGAATAAAAAAAGCAATGGCACTTTCCTTTGCTGCAAGATCATGTACTTTAAGAAATAGTTCAGAAAGATGTTTGAAGGAAGAAAGGAATTAACATAATTGCCACGTGCCTCCTTCTTTATCTAATGCTCTACAATGCTTTGGAAAGAGACAGTAAGACTTGTTTGGATTTTGAGATAAATAAAATGTACTGTCAGACATTCCAAATCCCAGCTTTGCAAATCCGACCAGTGTCAGTAGGAGTCAAGCGACAAGTTCTCACAGAACCATAGCACAGCGGCTCTGAAGCACTCACTGATCCTTTCGCTCCAAGTTATGACTAAATGAGCGTATTGGCTATTATTAGGAGCCCAGGTTGTGCTACTGCTTCATACTGGACCACTACAACAGTCTCAGATAAAAAGTACACTTCATTACTCAAATTGGATCACATTTTACTCACAAGTATGCACGTATTTTAAAAGCAACTTTAAGTTTGGTCATATATTGCTAGAAATAACACAATTCATGCTCTGATTTCAGTAGAATTGTATATGCATTAAAAAATCAATTGGTTTTGGTGGGCTTTTTTTCTGAAGACTTTTTGGTTTATCCTCTTCAACCATTATTTTGATCCACTGCGAAACCTGTTCTGATCAACATGAGATTTTACCATCCAACTATCAAAATAAAAACAAAAGGCATGGAATTATGAACTAAAACGTGGCCAGTAAAATCTCAAATTCTTCCTAAATAACAACACAGTAATTACTAACTAGAAAAATCCAAAAATTTTTAAATTTTCATGCTAATATAAATCCCAGAAAACATCAATAATTGTGCAGATGATACTATATAAGTATCTTATTATATAACATTATATAATTATTATATATTTATATAATATTATACATATTATCATATATAATGTAGTCTACAATATATTACATAATAATATGTATTATTATTACAATATAATATAATAAATTAGTAAATCCTGGAGAAAACAGAATGTCCTTTGGCTGTCACTGATGAATGGGGAGAACTGGTCAGATTTGGCAGTCTGAGAGCCAAGATTGCTAATGCTGGGAGTCCCTTTAGGTTCCCAAGGCTCTGAATGTCCAGACTCAGCAGTGAGAGGGGCAGTACACCCACCTCTATTTGAGTCTGGCATAGGCAGAGTAAGCAGCAGTCATTACCTCCCCTCCTGAAGTGATTTAGAATCATAGAATCATTTATGCTGGAAAATACTTTTAAGATCATCGAGACCAACCATAAAAAAAATGTTTTGTCACATCCCTTCTAGGTCTACACCCAAATCTACACCTTCCAATGTTTATGAACAAGAACTGAGGTAAACACCAGATCCAGGACGGTGACAGAGTTACCTCATACAATTTCCTAAATGCATTTATGAAGCTCCATCATAAAGCTGTTCAGGAGTACTGCAGCAGGCTGTTCTGCAGCCTTTACCAGTGATAAGTAATTTACTTTTAATTTCCACCTCAAATTTGTTTCTGGCCATTTCATACCAATTCACTCACTTGTAGACTTGATTGCATCGATTGCATCTCCTTTAGACAATGATATATTTATTGGACTGATAAAGGCACAAATCTACTGGAGGACTCGGTAGAAAAGAGAAAGCAGCCCTGATTTGCTATTGACCCATGGTAATATGTGTTGCCAGGTCTTCTGACATTAACATGAACACAAAACTGATCATCTGCTTCTTGAGATCAGGGCTGCCTCAGTGCCTGCAAAATACCAGATTTCTAGGAGCCTTCAACAGTTCTTATCTTTTCTTGATTTTCTAGAGATTTTATTGACAGCAAATATGGCTTTCTGAATATCACCCAGATGTTAGGGCAAAATGTTGGCAGTTCACTGAGAAAGTTAGGCATTTTTAAGTAAGCCTGGATCCAGCAATGGGAGCCAAGATGAGGCCACAGCACCCTTCTGCTGTGATAAAGAAATGACAGTTTGAAAATGTCATTTCTGAAAGAGCTTTTAGTTTTGGCATTTCACACTTCGGTCTAGTTAAAATTAAAACAATAAAACAGAAGTATTTGGTTTGTGTCCTTCAGGATAGCACACACAATATTTTCAATATTGTGCTTGGCTTCTGAGGTATAGTGTACAGCTGTACAGGGAGGAGGAAAAGACAGACACTAAGTCATATAATTCAGAAACTCAGGAAGGTGAAACACCAAGTCAAAAAATGCAAAAATAACATAGCCTCATTGGACTGAGAAAAGACAGGTGATAACTTCCTTCTACTTCTTAAATTTTATTTTATTTCTTTTTAAATAGCTTTTATGGTATCAAAAATTACTTGTAAACTACTGAGGTCTAGTTAAATAGAGCCAATATTTCTGATCAAAAGTAACATGAAAAATGGGATTTAGATCATCCAGCTTTAACCACAAAAAGGTTAGTCTTCAAATTTAACTAGTCATCTAGATTATTTCCACAGTAAAGAAAAGAAACAGGCATCATCCATGAGCAGTTTACAGAAATTATGATAGATTTCTAAGGCATAGAAAAGATGGATCAATGACTAGCCTAGCTCTGGAGTAGAGTGAATAAGAGATGAATTTCATCACATCTCTGAAGCATAGGTCCTTTTTTTTGCTTTTTTTTTTTAAAAAAAAAGCCCTATCTTTTCATAGGCTCGTCATCCCAGTACTGATTTCGGATAGCAGTCCAATAAACATGCTGTCATCTCTAAGTTCTCTATTTAATATGGTCCAGTCTCTGTTCCTGTCATTACAAGACAGGCATATGTATGTATGTCAGCATCAATCACAGCACAATGGGTCTTCAAATGGCTTTAATATTTGACAGAAACATAAAAGCTGCATGAGTAGTGCAGCTCAGTGGTGACTGAACACAAAACATAATGGAATTAATTTAAATTACATTCTTAAAAAGTTAAATCCAAATGCTGGCTTGCATGTTTCTGCCTTTACATTAACAACTTATAATCATTTGTTCATAAACAATTCCAATTCAATCCTCCTCATGTACAGATACTACAAGATCAACTACTGTTGCAATATACATTTATGTGACTTCCCCTCATTATATTTTAGTTGTTTAATCGTATTAATATATTTTTCCATTACTCTTTCTTTGATTAAAACACTACATAGAAAAATAATTTTAGCCTGAGACAACAAGGATAATGAAGTTTTGGAATCTGATTCTGAGATTAGATATCAGGTGCAAAACTTTTATTTTCCCCCATGATGCTCTTTTGGGTGATATTAAAAAAACCTATACAAATTAAAATGTTATTTATTGGAATTTGCCACATTTCATAGCTTATTTAGTATTAATTGAATATAAAATTGGAAACTTGCAAATTATATTTTAGGTATCCAAATATATGTTTGTGATAGTGAATGCTTAGTTTAAAAGTATCTAATGAAGGCATACAAAGTACAACATTTTAATAGTTTACAGTCTTCTAGCCATACTAAAAATTTTGTTTGTCATAGTTGTCTCATAGCTCTTTCATAACCTCTGCAAAGAAATCAAAGATCTCAGTGCTGCTCCTGTAGAACAGGTGTCCATGATGACAGGAACTTACAATACATGTGCATGCAATCTCAGTAGGAAAGTAAGTGATTAGACGGATGTTAAAGAAGCTATTTGCACTCTTCAAAGTTAGTCATCTGTCTTAGGTAGCTAAAGGCTTTGTTGGCAAGCAAGGATGGTGTCACTTGAGACTACTGATGAAGCTGCTACCCTTTCCTGCCCACTCTAACTGGTGCACAGTTTTCTGAGCTCTATGTCAATCACCTCCTGATTGCAGGCTAAATTCAGCTATGGGGTTTTTTTTCCCTCAGAAAATTGCACCACAAACTCTTGTTACTCAGGATTTATTAATGTCCATTTCAGACGTCCCTGCAGCAAGGGTAGAGCACAGATGGAAGGTGGCCACCCATCTGAGTTAAGCCATTCCTGCCCATCAATCAGCATCTATAGTTTATAACAGGATGTCTTAAGGAAAAGTGATATCAGTGATATCTTACTGTAAAAAGCTGAGAGATTCAGAAATTGATTAATGAGCAGGTCAAGAGTCCATCGAGTGAGAGCAAGATAGAAAGGTGGGTGTACCATTCTAAGGCAAGCTCTCACCACTCATCCATCAGAGTCCTGCGTTAGCAGATGGGTCACTTCAATTTCCCTCTCCAGTCAGTGGAGAAAAAGGCTTCTCTAAGGCTGATCCAAAGCTGGAACCTAACTAACTCAGCTCCAGTCAAGTGGAACCTGTTTCCTTCCTTTGACCAAATAGGAGGAGTGGAAAGTTACCTAACAAACCCGGAAGTTACACTTTGTAAGTACTCCTTAAGAACAAATAAATGGTTCTTTGAAATCTTGGCAAAGTCTGTTGAAGGGACAACATTTTCACAAATTACTTAGCCAGTGACTACACATTGTATCCATTCTACAAATACAGTGAAGAGCGCACTTCAGTCACTACATACGCCAGCTTTTCCTGAAGAGTATATCAAAGACTAATGAAGAAAAGATGTAGACAAAGCAGTTAGATTCAGCTTTCTTCTTCCCCACTCCCAAGCCTAGCCAGGACCAGGCAAAACCTGACAGATAATGGCAGAAAATACATGTGAATTTCTAGTCCTCTTTTATATTGGCAGTCTATAGTGGTCTTTTGAGCTCTGCACTGCATTCAGTTTATTCAGGAGCACCACAATAAAAACTGATTCTGACCTTGAGAAGATAAGCCATTTTCTGATGCTGCATTTCTCATGACTCTCTGTTTCCACTGTGTTTGAGAATATAGAGTGGGCAGCATTCAAAGGATTTTTATCTCTGAGTATAGATGGTATGAGATATGCAAATATTAATACTGAAGTGTAGGACTGAAAACATATACTTTCTTCTTCTCCTAAGCTTCATTGAAAAAATTATTCTCAAATCAATGGAGTCAAATCAATGATGGGTGGGTGTCACACACAATATATGTTGCTGAAATAATGATAAATGGCTGCCTTGTTATGAATATTAGTTTTCTGCTTAAATTGGCAAATGTTCAATCATGGAGGTAAAATTATTATTGTTCTTATTTTTTACTATCTTTACAAGAGCTCAATAGGAATTTTGACCAGCAACTTTATGATAATGATAAAACTAGGGATCCAAATGGTTTCACCCTTAGATTTCTTTTGCTCTTTCAGGTTACTTGACTGCAAAGTTCTATGCATACTGAAAAAAGAAAAATCCACTTTTTTTTTAAAAGCAAGCATATACAAAGTAAAAAGCAAGTGTAGTGAGTTAGACAACACTAGAAACATCTCCTTTCAGTGGGTATATTAACCTGCAGTGAGCTTTCTGTTGCCATGGCAGACCTTTTGCATTCTCCAGGCTAGTTCGGTATCTCTATGTCAAATTAATGTCAGTTTACTCTTAGACCTACATTTCTAACTCAGAATAATCCTAACTTTATATTATGTAACATTGCTGAAAATAATATAATGGAGCTGTTATTACACCGACCACTTGTGGTATAAACATAGCACACTTTTTTTTTTTTTTTTTTTTTTTAACAGAAATCCGTCAGGGAGGAAGTTTTGGTTCTATAACTGAGACAGCATGGGAACCTGATGGGAAAATAGGGAAATGGCACCATGTGAGAAATAAACATGCTGAGGATTTTGATTTAAGAGGGACTCTTGATGAACTTTTCAGAGATTTTTTGACAAAGGGAAGTTCTATTTCAACCTATATTACACTAGTTCTAGTGAATCTGGAACCCATTTATGGGGGATGTGATGGTAGGTGGTTGTCTAGGCCACAGTGCTCATTAAACGGTTGAATTTCAAATATTCAGTAATGAGAAAAAAGGACAGCAGAGTTGTTACCCTGGACTTCAGGAGGGCAAACTTTTAAGCTATTCAGGGAGATACTTAACAGAGTACCCTGGGAATCTGCTTTTGACGGCTTAGGAGTCCATGAGTGCTGGTCAGCCTGTAAGAACCACCTTTTAGAAGCACAGGAGCAGGCAATTCCACTGTGTCGTAAGTCAAGCAAGCAGAGCAGAAGACTCAGGGAACTCATTGAGATCAAGAGAAAAAAAGGAAATGTATGATCTCTGGAAGCGAGGTCAAGCTTTGCAGGAAGATTACAGAGCTGTATTTTGTATATGCAGGGAGAAGACATGAAAGGCCAAAGCTCACTAGGGCTGAAACTGGCCAGTGTTGTTTCAGATAACAAGAAAGGCTTTTTAAAGTGTGTTAATAGTAAGGGGAGGTCTAAAGAAAACATTGGACCAATACTTGTGGAAGATGGTCATCTGACTAATAGGGATGAAGAAAAAGCAGAGGCATTGAATGTTATTTTTGCCTCAGCCTTTAGTCATAGCGATAGACCTTGGGCTGCCTGGTCCCCTGAGTCAGAGAACCACAGCTGTGGGAACAGTGACTTTCCATTTGTGGACACTGATACTGTAAGGGACTAGCTATATCAGCTAAATGTTCACAAGTCCATGGGACTTGATGGGATTCATCCCAGAGCTCTGAATAAGCTAGTGGGTGTTCCAGCAGGACCTCTTCCAATCATCTACCAAAAGTCTTGGGAGCCTGGGGAGGTCCCTGCTGACTGGAAGCTAGCACACGTTATGCCAATTCACAAAAAGGGTGTGAGGGAAGACCCAGGGAACTACAGACCTGTTAGTCTAACCTCAGTCCCTGGAAAACTTATGGAGAAGTTTATACTGTGTACTATTGATAGGCATTTAAAGAACAATGCAATCATCAAGCACAGTCAAAATGGGTTCACAAAGGGAAAGTCCCATTTAACTATCTGATATCCTTCTATGATAAGGTCACATGCCTAGCGGATGAAGGGAAAACAGTGAATGTAGTCTGTCCAGATTTCAGTAAGGCTTTTGATACGGTCGTCCCTCACAGCATCCTTCTGGACAATATGTCCAGCTGTGGGATGAGCAGGTTCCCGGTGCACTAGGTGAAGAAATGGCTGAAGGGCAGAGCTCTGGCAACTGGTCACCAGTGGTGTTCCTCAGGGTTCAATTCCAGGGCCAGTTCTGTTCAGTATATTTATTAACGATCTGGATGCAGGAGTTGAATGCACCATTAACAAGTTTGCTGATGATACCAAACTGGGAGATGCTGTTGACTTTCTCGAAGGACAAGAAGTTGGGAGGGGACACAGCCAGGACAGCTGACCCCAACTGACCAAGGGGATATCCCATACCATATGAAATCACACTCAGCAATAAAAACTAGGGGGAGGAGGAAGGAGGCATGTTTTGAATGATGGCATTTGTGTTCCTAAGTAACCATTAGGTATGACAGAGCCCTGCTTTCCTGGAGATGGCTGAACACCTGCCTGCCGATGGGAAGTGGTAAATGAATTCCTTGTTTTGCTTTGCTCGTGCACACAGCTTTTGCTTTACTTATAAAACTGTCTTTATCTCAACTCACAAGTTTTCTCACTTCCACCCTTTCAGTTCTCTTCCCCATCCCACCACGGAGAGAGTTGGCAAGTGACTGGTGGGGGCTTAGTGCTGTTGTTAACACACCAGTTTATTTCAAAGAGGCTGCCTGCATTAGGCATGTGATGTCATGCCACATTGATTTGCTTGTGATTAGTTACATAGTTATCACGTATGTAAATTACTATGGAACAGTTATCTTTTATTATTATTTTGGCAACTGTCATAGCAACCTGAATATTAATTAAAGGTTAGGCAGATGCTAAATGAAAAATAGCATGAAGTAAATGCCAGCACATAAAATTTCAGAATAGGTTTTTCATTCCTTATTTTTTAAAGAAAATCAGTTAGAAAAATATCCTTTTTTGCTGGAAAAAAACCCAAAACTACTTGTCTGTTCAGAATTCTTCTGCTAGATGCCTCTTGCAATACTTTCAATAGCACAAAACAAAATACCAGCAGTTAAAATGTTCTGGACTAGAAAATAAAAATTAGAGAATAAAAATTACTTTCTGTCTGTATTAGATTAAAAACTGGATTAATGCACAAGGAACTCAAGAAAAAAATGAAGGGACTGAGAAAATCACGTGCTTAATAAAAATTGACTCCAAATAGTTTACTGACTCTACTGCATTCCTTTACTTTTTCCATTTTTTAACTCAGAGTCTAGTATGCAGCTGTCATCTAGCTAGGTTGTATCCAGCACAGGAAATATCTGAAGCAGAGTGAGAGCTGCCATATAGGGTCATAGAGAAATTACATTTATCCCTATTAACTGATCAGAGGGAAAGAAAAAGAGTATATAGGATAAGGCTTAGATAAAGCAGTTCTGGTCCTCATACAGCTGCCAGATTTCCATAATTTGCAATTCAGGGACTTTTCCAATGCAGAAGTTACATCCTCAGGATCAAGTTTAGCAGCCACTAAATACCTATTCTTTGTGCATAGGTCCATTTCCTTTTTGAACTCATTTTTCCTTTTCACCTTCACAACATCCTGTGGCAATAAATTACATGCTTTAATTGTGCTCTATGTGAAAAAGAATTTCCTTCCTTCCCAGCATGTTTCCAACTTATCCTAGATTTTGAGAGTATAAGACATGGACTGGACGCAAGACAAACCAGGAGAAAGAAAGGATGAAATGCCTATTCTTAAAGAAAAAGTAATAAATACTAATCATCCCATACTGTTCTTACTGTAATGACTATGTATGTTGTCATCGGTTTCAGTGGAGGGAGGCACTGAATTATGTTTCTGTAGCTGTTTCAAAAATGCTTTTGCTGTGTTTCTACAGACTCTGTTTCAGAGACTTCTGCAAAGCTACTACAAATTTCTTAGCACCTATTTGTTTTTATTGAAAAAGAGAAGTGCTTTAAGATTCATAATTATCCTGAAAATCTTTCTGCATTAAAGCAAGGACCTCACCTTCTTCAGAAAAACAACTTTCCCTCCATTGTCTAAAGCACATTTTGCAGCTTTCAACAGATGTTTTAAAACTGTAACTTTGGTATACAGTTCCAGATACATAGGTATATTAGGCACTTGCCCAGATTTTCCTGATGGTAAAAAGAACTTCCTACAATCTATTGCACTCACTTCTCACCTGTATTCCAAGAATGTTGGATTAAAGAGATCAGTAAACTGATGCAGGTTAACAACTTGCTTTTTCCAGTCTGGTTTCACAATTACTGACATAACTGCAAGGGAAGTGCAAGAATAAGAAAAGGTAGCAAGACATCAGAAATTCCTGAAGCTAGCATGCCTGTCAACTGAAAGTAAGTAAAAGCATACCCCTACCATCCCATCCTACATCTGCTTGCTTGCTATGGAAATGAGACAGCAGTAACTGATTTATACATCTCAAGGCCAGAACAGTGTCAGTGGCTGACATGATTTCTGCTAAACTGCCAGCAGTCATTGCTCTTCAGTAGCAAAGAATATTAATGAGCCTTAACCACAATCTGCTCCAGGACTCCTTCCCACAAGGTGTTACAGAGAGGAGTGCACTGCCTATGTCTTATAGGCACCCTGCATATGGAAACTCCTTTCAGTTTTGTTTCATGATATAAAAGACATGAAGAGTTTAACCCATAATAATGTGGTGGGTTTAGCAATCAGTTGAAATGCCAGTATTTTGTCACAGAATAATTGTCCACATTGCATATGGTATGCAAAAAGAGTCTTTTGTAATTCAAGGCAGACATAGCTCTATATGACTTATTTTAACTGTTGGGTTTTAGAGCTATATTTTTCTGTTTTTCAAAAGAATAAGATTAAGAACACCAGTCAAAACAATGTATATCACTAGTAGGTAGCATGGGTTTAGCTATCTTTTTTATTATTTGAACTGCAACACCATTGTTCAGCACTGCACATTAGTTCTGAACTTGCTTAAGATCTTTTGGAAAAATACAATTAAAGGTGCTTTGAAGTCTTTCCAATTTAGTGGCTAGTCAAAAGAAGGTCTCAGTTATGTCTACAATAAACTCTTGATTTATCAAGCTTATCAATAACCCATAAAAAAGAGACTTCCCAGACCTTAAAGGTTCTTTCAAATATGAAAGTTGATTTCTTATGTAGTCATTTATTTCTCAACAGTAGTCATCCCTCACAGACAAACACGGCATTTCATAGAAGTAATTTATACTTTTCCTTTGGCCACTTCTGCTAGACAAATTATTTAAACAGCATCTGGTTTTACCTTCTACTTCTCAACAGAAATATAAAGTCCCTATTACTGCTACTGATCCTGCCCTACTTGGGCTGAAATACAATTTGATGTGCTTGGGAAGAGGGCCTAATAATACCAATTACAAACATAAAAATAACATTTGGATGCAAATTGTTGATAACTGCTTGAATTTCAATGCTTTTAATGAAACAGACTGATGATGTTTTGTGAAACATGTCCAGTGTTTTGGAATGTTATCTCTTGCTTATGCTGATTGCAAACAGTGCTTTAAAACAACTGAAAAATGTATTAAACACCCAGAAAAAAAGGGACTGAACAAAACAAAAACAAAGGAGATAATTAATTTTCACTATTTCCTTTATTTCCTTTTCTTTTTCTCATGCAGATCTGTCATATCAATTCTGTATTCTATTTGAACTCAGTTGAGTACTGGATTTTTTCTTTGAAATTTCATGGGATTTTGGATGGTCCAATTAATGGAAAATCTTTGGCATCTTTCCCTTTGAGATTATATGTAATAACCACAGCTATAGGTATATCAGACACTTGCCCAGAGCAACAGATTCTTGTGTGATGCATAACAGCTTCAGGAAATGTAGCAGCTCCTGGAAAACTGGAACGTTGCTGTTTCCACCTTACTAGGTAATATCATGTTGATACCTCTGAGAGAGTGTACCTGCTGTGGTATATTGCTGCAGAGTTTGGGGAAATACGGACAGCTAGCAGATTGCAAAGGATTGAACCTTGCTGTGAGGAGAAAATGAGGAATTATGAGGACATGAAGATGTGTGCAAAATTTCTGGAGCAAGTGAGGTGTTCTGTGAACTGTGAGGAGCTGTCACTAAGCTACTCACCTGATCCCAGCCTTCATGGAGGGATAAAGCTACAAATCTGAGCCTTCTTGTGTCAGGAAAACTTTCAAATCCCATGATCCTCTCTGGAGGTAACTCTGTCTTGAGTGTTCAGAGTGCGTGTGAGTCATCTGTAAACAAATGATCAAGGCACATTCATCAACAGGTTTCATCCTGGAAACCACCATCTCATATATATCTAATTCTGATGTATACACACATCATAAGGGACATAACCGAGGTTTCAGACCTTTTTAGTATGATCTGCTGAAAGTCATATAGGTCTCTTTGATTAGCAGGCTGACTATTATTAAAGCTGTAATTCTTTCCCTTTGCTGTGTGGGAACAAAAGGACCCAGTTTAGATTTGTAACTTCTGGGAACTAGGATTGCAGACAAAAGCATTATACTTAGACACATCATTTTCACAGTCAAAACAATGAATTCACACTAACCTTCCGCACTTCCCTTCTGCTGATGCAGAACATTTTAACAGAAACAGGTATATAGTCATAGCATAATTTTGTACAGTGAAATAGATTGGACTTGTAACAGATACATTTCAATTTCATTACATATTTCTGAATTTGAACTTGCAAGCTATTTGTATTGCTTCCTGTTCTTTATTGTTGTTTGGGTTTTATTGGGTTTTTTTGTGTTGTTTTGTTGTCTTTTGTGTTGGGTTTTTTTGGGGTTTGGGGTTTTTTTTTGTTTGATTGGGGTTTTTTGTAATATGAATGATATGCAAAGGTTATAGCTCCTGAAATTAGTGCTTGAAGCTACTACATGTACACACATGCAAACAGCATTCAAACAGTCACATCAGATTAACAGAAAGTCAATAAAGAAAACCAATTATCAGTGTAAACAAAATCTTTTCTGTTTTATTTTCAGTGTTAATTCATACAGCATCAATAAACTTCAACTGTCCAGTCTGGATCTTTACCTGGATGTTTACCCAAACCATCTAAACTTGCTTGAAAGGAAAGCTGAACAACATCCTATTTCAACACTTTACAGACTATCAAAAATTAGTTCTTTCCAATACACCTTTTATCTTGCAAGTGTATAATTTAATACATAGGAAGCACAGGGTGATTCTTAGTTTTGTTTTCAGTGCAATAACTGCTTTTGTGTATTCTTGCTTGCATGTGCTTCTCTTGGAAGTACAGGGAGAAAACTAACTTCCCCTGGTATGGAAGGCCTAGAGTTCTTATCCATCTCTTTAGGAGTTACGAGTCATCGTTATCTTTTCTAATTAGAATAGAAGCTTTCTGAAACAGAGGAAACCTGAAATCAGTGATTGTTTCTAAAGTATCTGGCATAAGTGACCAGCACAAGGGTCATAAAGGATATCTGAGGTAACTTCAAGATATCATGATTCACTTTATATTACTTGTTCTAGAACCACATTCAACATGCTGCAGAGAGAGATGTACAGGGAATAAAAACCACCTCTTCTACTTCCGACTGCTGCCCTTGTAAGTTCTCCACTAATTAGAAAGCATATTTCATTTGTATTTGGAGGCATATTCCTTTTCTATGTGTAGCTGCAGGACAAGAGATGATGTGTATATATTTGAAATATTCTCACGTTATTGATTGCTGATGATTCAAGAATACCTCACCAAAAAAAGCGTAATAAATGTATCCCATAGGTAAATAATGTAACACAATCACATGACTTAATTATGTTAATTTAATAATGATTTAATTTCATTCCATTTATTTTTGCCACTAGCATTCTTTTGTTCTTTAAGTAGTCAGTTTTAATAGCAAAAATATTTCTGTTTCATCTGTTTTAAAAATGTCTTCGGGATAGTGGTCAGAAAAAGGAATGAGAAAACATAACCATCCATTCGCGAATGACGTGAGGACCACACATGATGCTTTGCTTCATAATTTATTTCCTTCTCTCACTTCAAACCAGAACAGCGATAGAGCCAGTACTGTTCATGCTGGCACTAGTTGCTGCCTGTGATTTTACCTGCAATTCCTCTCAGCCACCAAATCTGACCAACTGTGGGCTCACCCATCCCCTCATTTCTGCAACAGAAAACCTTTCTCAGTGCTCCCATGTGCTTCTACTCTCTGTAGGTGTTAGTAGCTGGTCGACCTGATCCTTGGTGGGGGGCAATAAAACCCATTTCACATCAGATAATTTTCAGCATATCGTACCTGGTGTTTTGGTGGGTTTATGAGTGGTGCACTGAGAGCAATTAGTGCCTGAATTGAGCTACATGAGGATAACAACAGGCGATTACCCTATTTAACAGTTGTTAAGTGGTGTTAATTGCTGGCTATAGACCACAAGCTGAGCAATTTTGTGCAAACTGTACAAACAGAACAAAACCAACGGATGATGTAGGGAGAAAATGGATCTGAAAAATCCTCTATTAATCCAAAATATGTGTACAGCTGGAGAGATTATATGCATTGCTGGTGTGAACTATTTGTAGCAAAGAGTTTGTCAAATCCAACCCATTACTGAACTGTCTGTGAATAGACAGCAATTACTATTAATTTCTTCATTATTCACCATCATTTAATGAATGGTTTGCGTGAACACATTTTTTGCCTAAGGTTTTTTCCAGCAGGGCTAGTTTCTCATAACCTCATTTTTATTGAACAGTGCCTTGATTTCTGTGAAACAGAGTAAAGAATAAGATGTTTTCAGAATCTAGCCTTGAATTATAAGGCAATAATCAGCAAATAATCTCTACAAATGTGAAGAAGATACTTCTAAATGAAATTATGTGGAGTTTTTGTTCTCACTGAAATGTTGAAAATAACTGGAGAAGTCCAAACAAAAATCTTAGAGATGTTTTTAGCTGGTTTTAGATGCTTTGTAGATTTTCAGGTCTCTGTTGCTAAGAGCATTCAGCAGTCACAGTGCAGTATATGACCAGTAGAGCTGGTCACTGGGTACGCTGTATTGCCTAATACCAAGTTTTTAATTTTACATGGTAGATAAAGGTTGACTTGTTTGGAAAGTACAGGTACCAATGTTGGCAAGATCTGGATGTTGTTAAGAAGATATTTGTCGGTCATGGAAATAATTATGGAAGGAAGTAATTTTAGAGTTTCATAGGTTCCCAGAAAAATTGCTGTAGTAAGAAATCCACAGCAGAAAAAGGTTATTTTGCAAATGAACTCTGAATGGCTATCTGAAATTATTCTTTCTGATAAACTACACACAAACAAGCAAAGTGGCTGCCAATAAATGTGCCAGATAACAGCAAAGCAGTGGCATTGCTGATCTGCTAAACTAAATGTTTCATGCTGGTTGCTTTTCCAAGTGCGAACCGGGAAAAAGGACCCACTACCAAGTACACAGCAGACTCAAGGACCAATATGGTCTTATGGTTACTCTAGCTCCTCCTCAGCTTGATCATCTGGCAGATTTCTCTTGCTCTTTTTTTGTTTTATTTTGAACCGGGTGTTATTTTCCCTGAAGTTTATGGGTCTTTCTATACATAACTACTTCTCTCTACATGCACACTGCCATTACAAAGTCCTTTAATACCAGTAGGAACTTCTTCAGTGGACCTCCATGGGACAAAGGATCTTAATTTTCAGAAAGCTTTGTAGCCCATGAAAGTAACTGAACTCTTATTTAGTTGAGAGATGAAATGCCAAACAAGTTGTCAAAGTTTTTAAAACTTAAAGTGCCTCCTGTCCCTTCCCTTACTAGAGAGCTTTTGAAAGGAAGGGGAGTGCTAATATGCAATAAACATTGCTTCTCTCTAAGATGTGGCACTCAGGCTATAACATTGGATTATTGGGAGTTTTGAGTGTGAATTTTCTTGAACTGTGAAAAGTGCAGTTTTAGACTACACTTGATTTTCATAGAATTCCAATATTTACATGGATTTTGACTTTACAAAGTAAAATAGAAGTCTTCTGAATTCAATGATTTTCATATTTTCAATGGGAAGGTAATTTCTATAGCAACTTTTTAAAGGGTGTTCAAACACTGAGCAACAAGGATTCATTTCTTCTGGGTGGGTTGGGGTTTGTTTTGTTTTGTTTTGTTTCCCCTTACCATTTATTTTCACTTGGTATGCCTCAAGAAGAAAGTCATAAAAAACAGAGGAGAAAAGGAAAAGAAGATCTGATGCTGGCAAAATGGCCATTGATTGCAGAAGAATAACCAAGGATTATGATTCTAGGATTTTAGCTGGACATTATAAGAGATTTAGGAACTGAGCTGCTAAACTTCTCAGCCACCATGCCCCTGGAGAATCTGGTTATAACCTAGTCCTTTTTATAGATAATGTGAGTTGTAGTTTAAGTCTACAGTCTGTGTAAATACATATAAAGAGAGAGAGAAGAGGCATATAAACCTAATCTTCATTTTAATATGGCTATATTTTATATATGTCATTAAATGTTTGTATGCTTTAAGACCATTTCAGGGAATACAGAACCAAGTAAGACTTGTTACCTTGATATGCAGCACTTGGTTTGGGTAAGTTAATGAAATCCTTGATTTATAGATGTTACAGAGTTGCTGAACCCAGAAACCTGCTAGGGATAAGGCTGTGGCAGCTCCATGCCCCCAGGTCCAGCCAGCAGCAAGACTGAGCTTGTATATCGAATAAACACATGCCTATGGAGCACATGTATACACCACCCATACACATATATTCACAGGCAGCCACACAGATCAACACAGACACACAGAGCATTCACACAAACACCAACAGCACCAATGGTCTCATCCTGCTCCCCTTTTCTAGCTGAGTGGGTATATATGCATAACTATGCACAACGTGGACAGCTCCCGTAGCTGGGCTCAGTCAGGCTGCCCAGTAGCTGCCTCTGGATCCCAGTCTCCACAGTTGCGGGCATATGGACATACGAATCCTCAAGGCCACAGCCCCATTTTAACTGCAGGTACAGACACACTTACATATACACACACATAGGTGGGTCTCCCAGTGCACCCACAGACCTCATGGTCTCTCCAGCAGTTGGCCTGGACCCCTGGTTCCTCCAGCTGCCAGTTCCTCCTGT
>JAVJGI010000014.1:13070724-13086746 GCA_035590275.1 Ibycter americanus | reverse complement strand
GTGGAGGAAAAGAAGGTCATCAGGAGTAGTCAGCATGGCTTCACCAAGGGGAAATCATACCTGACCAACCTGATAGCCTTCTGTGATGGGATGACTGGCTGGGCAGATGAGGTGAGAGTGATGGATGTTGTCTACCTTGATCTTGGCAAGGCTTTTGACAGTCTCCCATAAGATCCTCCTAGGTAGGCTCAGGCAAGCGTGGGTTAGATGAGTGGGTGGTGAGTGGACTGAGAATTGGCTGAATGGCAGAGCTCAGAGGGTTGTGATCAACAACGCAGAGTCAAGCTGCAGGCCTGTAGGTACTGGTGTTCCCCAGGGGTCAGTACTGGGTCCAGTCCTGTTCAACTTATTCATCAATGGCCTGGATGAAGGGCCAGAGTGTACCCTCAGCACGTTTGCTGATGATATAAAACTGGGAGGAGCAGCCGATGCACCAGAAGGCTGTGCTGCCATTCAGTGATACTTGGACAGGCTGGAGAGCTGGGTGGAGAGGAACCACATGAAGCTCAACAAAAGCAAGTGTAAGGTCCTGCACCTGGGGAGGAACAGCCCCATGCACCAGTACAGGTGAAGGGGTGACCTGCTGGGAGGCAGCTCTGTGAAGAAGGACCTGGGAGTTCTAGTGGACAGCAAGCTGCCCATGAACCAGCAGTGTGTCTGTGTGGCCAAGAAGGCCAATGGGATTCTGGGGTGCATTAGCAGGAGTGTGACCAGCAGGTTGAGGGAGGTGATCCTCCCCCTCTACTCTGCCCTGGTGTCCTGGTTTCAGCTGGGACGGAGTTAACTTTCGTCTTAGCAGCTAGTACAGTGCTGTGTTTTGGTGATGATGTGAGAACAATGTTGGTAACTGCACTGATGTTTTTAGTTGTTGCTGGGTAATGTTTATACTAAGTTAAGGACTTATCAGTTTCTTGGGCCTTGCCAGCAAGAGGGCTGGAGGGGCACAAGAGACTGAGAGGGGACACAGCCAGGTCAGCTGACCTGAACCAGCCAAAGAGGTATTCCATACCATGGGATGTCATGCTTGGTGTATAAACTCAGAGGGTTAGCTGGGGGGGATTGTTGCTCAGGGACTGGCTGGGCATCAGTCAGCGGGTGGTGAGCAGTTGTACTGTGCATCACTTGTTTGGTTTTTTTTCCCCTTTTCCCTTTTCCTTTGGATTTTACCCTTTTTTCCCCCACCTTTCTGTTCTAATTGTTATTATTATTATTATTGTTATTATCGTTGTTCTTACTTCTTTATTCTGTTTAAATTATTAAATTGTTCTTATCTCAACCCTCAAGTTTTACATTCCTTTCTGATTCTCCTCCCCACCCCTCCGGGTCGCGGGGAGTGAGCAAGTGGCTGCGTGGTACTTGGTTGCTGGTTGGGGTTAAACCATGACACCTGGCTGTCCAGTTCTGGGCTCCGCAGTTCAAGAGAGACAGGGAACTACTAGAGGGGTGCAGAGGAGGGCTACAAAGATGATTTTGGGGACTGGAGCATCTCCCTTATGAGGACCTGGGCTGAGAGGACTGGGCCTGTTTAGCCTGGGGAAGACTGAGAGGGGATCTTATCAATGTCTACAAATACCTTAAGGGCGAGTGTCAGAAGGACGGGGCCAGGCTTTTTTCAGTAATGCCCAACAACAGGACAACGGGCAATGGGCACAAACTGCAACACAGGACGTTCCACCTGAACATGAGGAAGAACTTGGTTACCTTGAGGGTGATGGAGCACTGGGACAGGCTGCCCAGAGAGCCTGTGGAGTCTCCTTCTCAGTAGACATTCAAAACCTGCCTGGGAGCGACTCTGTGCAACCTGCTCTAGGAGAACCTGCTTTAGCAAGGGGTTGGACTAGAAGATCTCCAGGTGTCCCTTCCAACCCTGACCATTCTGTGATTCTGTAATTCAGTTGTCTAAATGTAGGTGGTTTGTACTGTTTTAGAAGATCCAGGGTATTTCTCATGCCCTGCAGCTGCCACTCATGAGGAGATCATATTTGTTATCCTATGTGAATACCTTGGAAACACTGTGGTACACTAGGAGACACTGGAAACCTGTTTAGACATTAATATAACAACTAATCTTAGACACCTAATCACTTTTCAGTTTCCATGTATTATAACTTTATATATAACAGTTATATAACTTTATCCATAAAGGCTGAGTTTCGCCCTGGAGTCACCAGAAGTTCTGCCAGAGGCAGTTCAGAAGAGGAGATTATCTCCTTTCGTTTAACCATGTGAATTAAAGTGAAATGTATGAACATGCCCTCATCCCTTCTGTTCAGTAACTCCTTCTCCTAGACGTACATATCCAAGGCCTCTGCAAGATGGAGAAGAGCTCTGACTAGGCTAGTGCTTCTATCAGAAGCACTAACAAACAAAGGAACAATAAAAGAAAAATTCAATCCTAAAATACCTAAGAATTTAAAAAGGGAAATGAAGAGCTGATTATAGGTATTTTTTTTCTCTCCTCCAAATTTTGCAATAAATAACATGCTTTAGTAGTGCTACATCTAGTATCTCCCAGTGATTTTGTTTACAAAGCCTCTCATTATTACCCACTCTCCCAATGTGCACTTTAAAGAATGTGAATTGCATTAGCATGATTACATTTGCATTAAACACACGGTTAGTTTTTTAGAAGTACAAATGCTTGTAATTTTATGACACACCCGCATGAATTATAAAATGATGTATAATAAAACTTTGCTTGATTTCATAATTACCTGTTGTTATCCCTTGCTAATTAAATATTCAGCATAGACACGTTAATCCTGAAAGTTTCCCTGACACCCTCTCTTCTCCTCTCCTGACTTTTTGTTTTCCACATTTCATTGAGTTACAAGTTGTTTCACAGAATCTGTAGAAAGAAAAATGTTCAACAGTTATGGATATATGCAAATCTTCAAAAAACCATACCCAAAGTTAAAAGTGGAAATGTTAATATGTACCTATTATTTCTGGCAGGCATATATTAAATTGCTTTGATCATATTTCTTTACTAAGCTTCCTCATCTGTTTGAAATATAGCCTCTTAGAGCTATTTTCCCCCTCTTCATTTTCTCAGAAAGTTAGCTTGTATTTTATATAGCATAATCTTCTGAAATAAGCAGTTTTCTATTTGTCAGTGGTGTACTATATGAGCATTTAAAGATACTTGTAAGTATGAGAATTTTGAGGCTTGAAATATCTTGTTCAAAAATAGAAAGTATAAGAGAATAATTACTGTATTGTTGTACCTTAATTCATATGAATGAATGTCCACCCTTGCTATCATTCAAGTTAGTAGCAAGGTCCTCAGTGGCCTCGCAGAGAATACATTATTAAAGTATATAGAGGTGATGTTAATTTCATAGCAGGTAGAACTCATTTTTTTAAGAATTAGGTATGTGACCTAGGCAAATTATCAAGCAACTTATTTTACCATCAGTGAGAGAACACTATTTCCCTATGATTCATTTTATCCTAACATAGGCATCTTCAAGAAGTGTCTCTAGAGATGAGCTCATTTCACCTCCATTGCTTTGCTGGCTATAAAGGAAATTAGTTTTGACTTGGGAGGCAACTCATTTGCCTACACATACACAACTACTGTAAACATGCTATGTGGTATGCAGCCAGGAAGGCAAGAGGTTTACCCTTGGTCTTCTGTCAGATGCAAGCCGTGTTTTCACGTCTCGGATATTGTAGGGAAACTGAAAAGCAGCCAATACCTGCATTTAAGCTATTGAATCAACTTTAGATGTCTACATTTGAAGCTGGCTAGAGATAGGTAAAAAGTGTTATAAAATTATCTGTTGGGCTTCTTTTGGTGATAAGTGCAGGTAGGTCTTTTTCCAAGCAAATAGTTTACTCACCAGAACAAGCACCTACAGCATATGGAATCATAAAATACAAATTTTAATTGCAGTTCTTGGTTTCATAATTTGTTTAAACTTTAAAAGGGCTGCCAAATTGGGAGGGGGGAGGGGGGAAGTTGTTTGATGAGCTAAAATACTGGCTTGTTTATTTGTTTTTATTCAGCCAAAACTGTTCCAAAACCACTGCCACAAAAAAAAAAAAACAAACAAGCCCCAAAAACTAAGCCCAAAACAGAAACAACAACAAAAAAATTCCAACTCAAACAAAAAACTGTATGCCAAAACACACCACAAAACAAAACAAAATAAACTCTAGTTATTTGCTGTACAAAGTTCAAGTCATACATGCCAGATTTTGCATTTCAAGATGCAAGTGTTCTCAAAGAATGGCAATGTATATTAAAAAAAAAAAAAAAAATACTTTGAGAAAATTCATGCTTCATACCTTTCCTGTGCATGAAACACAATTTCTTTACCTCTTTACCTATCTTGATCCCCTCCTCATCACACTGTTCCCTGTATGTACACCTAGCCTAAATTTAATTTCTTGGTTTCGAACTACAATAATACTACTGCTTTCAGTGCATTCAATGGTGGCTTGTACCGTGCAAATGAAAGGGCAGTCAATCATTATGCTTTTAGAGCCTTTTATTTCTCAGTTAATAATGATGATCTTTGAGGTTGGCCCTGCAAATGATCATTCATGTGAGTAAAATTAGGCACATAGATTGTAGGATTACTGATAATGGAAGCTTTGGCATTGTTAGGTTGCTATGCAAATGCATAGCAATTCTCCTTTTGATTCCTACATTCCCTTCCATATCCCCACACCTTTTTAGATAGGTGAACCATTAGTCACTTTCTGTGAAGTTTTAATGCTTTGCAAATCTGAACCCTTAGATATACTGCTCTTAAACCACATTTGAACCTTTAAGAATTCATTGCAGCAATCTATCACAGAAACTACACTGGGAATGAAAGGGTTAGTTGCAGTTATATAAGCCTCTGATTTGAGTTGTTTTCCAGCATACCAGCATTGGAAAAGAGAATAATACCATCAAGACCCATGTGTAGAAGCCCATTTCCATCTTTCATGTATTATGCAAATAAGATCTTTTATTAAACATTTAAAGTAATTCATTCCCTCTCGTATGTTTATCCTTTTATTAGCTGTACGTAGCTAAGCCATTTTCAGTGCAGTCATTGGTAGTTTGTTCCTGCTCTCTACTCCATGTGTGTTTTCCCCCAGCTTAACTGCCTTGTAGAAAATGCACTAGTCCATAGAATTATACAGAAGTTGGAAGAATAATAACAGAGATGAAGCTAAAAATAATAACTTACATTTTACAGTGGCCATGCCTTAAAGACCCACAATCAGTACCACACAAAGCACTCCTGCATGGTTTGAGTCTGTATCCTTTGTTGCCAGATTGCAGGCACACACGTACTAATGGAAGTGGTATTTCCTCTGATAACCACAGTAATTCATCAAAATATTTCTCCTTCTTCTTGAACAATTTTTTCCCCAGTCTTCCTGCATTAAAATAAATTAAATGAATTTAGATCAGTTTTGGCTCAACCCTCTTATTACTTTGTCAAAGTCTTTTAGAGCAAACCTCAGACTCGGTTCTTCTTGTCCTCTGTGGCAACAGTCACTGCAAACATCATTAAGGATGTGAGGTCTCTCCCTTAATTAAGAACTAAAAGGTTTCATTTCCTAAAACAAAAGCATGTGGCAGGTTTTATTGATCTGGTCTATGTCGCCAGCTGAACACATTAGCAGGGGTTATTGATTACTCTAGCGGTAATGAGCTTTGTTCCTCATCAGGTAAAGCACACATTCCTAAGAACTTCCCTGAAGAGGCCTGTATGTACATATGCATTCACTAAGATATACAATGAGAGAGGTTTTTAAAGTCTTTATTGCTTACGTATCATTTTTTAAAATTTAACAGCAATCATTAGAAAGGTTATTTTCCAGTCATTATCTTGTTATAATTCCTTCTGAATGCTAATGATGCACTTAGGAATGAATTCAAATCCAAAATAAGCACAGCATATTTTTTTTTTAAATGTAAGCACATATGGCTATAACTGCTTTTAATAACCCCCAGCAAAAGAAGCACCATTATATGTTAATGAACACCTGTGGTAAATAACTGTCTAATAGAATGCATAGGATCTCTCCCCAGTTTTGAAAGAATCATTTCAGACTGACAACTGTCCTAGTTAATACCTTAACAATATTCAGTTCAAATTTGGGTAAGGTTCTGCTATTTAAAAAGCAGCTTCTTCTTATATTCAGTACTACTTCTGTGGAGAAGACTTGCCTAATAGTGTCTGGAAGCCGGAATTAGACCTGTTAAGATCAAGATGTGGACAAGAGAGACCTTGCAATCAACAAAACAAGGCTGAACGGAGGCCACCTCAAGTGTATGCACATGAGTAAGTAGTGAGAAGACAGCATGATGGAGGAAACCCTCACACGCTTTCTAGGAAATCAGCACCAGTGGGTGTATCTGAACGGCCTGTATCCAAACGCTTGTAGCACTGGGGGAAAAACAGGATGCATTAGAGGTCTGTGTGCAGCTGCAGGGCTGCGGTCTCATTGGGATGATGGAGACACGGTGGGATAGCTCATGCAGTTCGAGTGCTGCAGTGCAGGGATTACAGGGTCTTTAGGAAGGACAGCCTGGGAAGGTGAGTTGCCCGTTACAGGAGGGAGCAGCCAGAATGGCTGGAGCTCTGCCTAGGCATGGATGCTGAGCTATCCGAGAGCTGATGGGACAGGTTTAGGAGGCAGATCACGTCACTCAGACATTGTGCTGGGTGAATGTCTGATGACGAAGAAATAGATAAGGCTTTCTTCAGACAACTGGAAGAAGCCTCACATCCATAAGTCCTGGCCCTCACGGGGAACTTAAATCACCCCGATCTGCTAGAGGGACAACGCAGCAGGGCTAAAGCAATCCAGGTAGTTTCTGGAGTGCATTGTTGACAACTTTGTGGGACAAGTGATGGAGAAGTTGATGAAGCAAAGCGCTTTGCTGGATCTCAGAATTATAACAAATGATGCACTGGTCAGGAACGTGAAGGCTGGGGGAAGTCTTGACCCCAGAGAGATGGTGTCATTCATGATCCTGAGAAGAGGAAACAAGGCAAAAGAGGAGCCCAGGAGAGCTGGTTGATTTTCAAGCGTCACTTTTTCCAAGCTTGTGAATGGTCCATCCCAGTGTGTGGGAAATCAAGTAAAGGTTACAGGACACCTGCATGGATGAACATGGACTGAGTTCTGCATGTATTTGTGACATTCAAATGTAAAAAAGGGAAGTATATGAAAGATGGAAACAAGGTAACACAGAGACAGTATAGAGAAATTGTCCAAGTGTGCAAGGTTGTAGTTAGGAAAGCCAAAATCCATTTGGAGCTGTATCTGGCAAGGCTTCAACAGGTACATCAGCAGCAAAAGGAAGAGCAGGACTATCAGCCTGCTGCTCAACAGGGCAGGAAACCTGGTGAAAGAGAACACGGAAAACACCTTGGTCTTTCTTGCTAAGACTTGCCTTTGGGAATCCCAGGTTCCTGAAATCTGTGGGGAAGTCTGGAGCAGAGTTACTCTCAGCAGAGGAGGATCAGGCTGGGGAGTATTTAAAAAACTGAACAAACACAATTTCATGGGACCTGGGCACCCATGAGTGCTGGTGGAGCTGGCAAATGTTGCAAGGCCAGTCTCAATTATCTTGGAAAGATGGCAACTGTAAGAGATTCTTGGGCAGTGGAAGAAAGCAAACTGATCAAGACCTGCAAGAATGAGGATCAGGGAAACTATAGGCCCTGTAGCCTCACATCAGTCCCTGGCAAAGCAAGAAAGCAATTAATCCCAAAATACATTTCCAATCCTATTAACAAAAATCAGCTGATTGAGAGTAGTCAACATGGATTTACAAAAAGGAAATCATACCTGAACAGCTTGGTAACCTTCTGCAAAGAAATGACTGGCTCAGCAGATTAGCTGATGTTGTTTATGTTGACTTCAGATTTTGACACTGTCTCCCACAAAACCCTCATGAACTCACTGGTGTAATATAGACTAGATAAGTGGCCAGCGAGGTGGATTGAAAAGTGGCTCAACTGCCAGGTCCAGAGAGTTGTCAGCTGCATCAAGTCCAGCTGGAGGCCAGTCACTAGTGGTGTGTGCCAGGGTTCAATACTGGGGCCAACTCTGTTCAACTGCAACATGTTTGCACATGTTCATGTTACAAAACTGGGACCAGTGGCTGATACACCATATGGCTGTGCTGCCACCTGAAGAGACTTCAAACAGACTGGAGAAATGGGCAACAGAAGCTTTATGAAATTCAACACAGGTAAATGCAAAAGAATAACCCGAGGTAAGAGGACCAGGTTTGTTCTAAATGGCTGGAAAGCAGCTCGGCAGGAAAGGACCTGGAGGTCCTGGTGGATACCAAGTTAAACATAAGCCAGAAATGCACCCTCACAGCAAAGAAGGCTCATGGTATCCTGGGCTGCATTAGTCAAAGTGCAGCAGGTTAAGGGAGGGGATTCTGCTGAGACACACCTGGAGGGCTGTGCCCAGCACTGGGCCACCCAGTACAAGAGAGACACGGACTTACCAGAACAAGTTCAGCGAAGGGCCACAAAGGTGATGAAGGGCTTGGAGCATCTGTCGTATGAGGAGAGGCTGAGAGAGCCGGGACTGTTCAGCCTGGAGAAGATAAGACTGAGAGGGATTGGATCAACGTGTACAATTACCTGGTGGGGGGAGTAAAAAGATGGTGACAGTCTTCTCAGTGGTGCCCAGTGAACAGACATGAGGCAATGGGCAAAAACTGAAATACACAATAATCCTTTTAAACATTAAAAACTTTGTTCCCCTTTTTTTTTTTTTTTTTCTTCTTTTTTTTACAATGGAGGTGGTCAAACACTGGAACAGTTTGCCCAGAGAGGCAATCTAAAGTCTCAACACTATCTGAATTTTTGTCAGTAAGGACAATGATATTGAACAGAGGAATAAAGGCAAGTTCTGGAAAGAGAATAAGGCTGAGATGTAAATAAAAACCTCAGAGATCAAACCTCTGCTTTAAATTTTTTTAAGAACAAGTACAGAAATTTACAAATCCAGTAACAAAATTTTTAATAATATTTGTAAAGATGCTACACCATCAGACAACAGCATGTCCTCAACTATGTGCAAGATTTTAGAACATGTTTTCCAAGAAATAAAAATCACACACATAGAAAAAAATGGAAAATAAGATAAAATCATCAGAGCTGTTGTCACTGGGAAAATAATTAATTAAGCAAAAGAAGATGGACAAGAGTCTAGAACTGGGTATGAGAGAGAAGAAAGACATAATAGGTTTAGCAGTACATAGAAATAGTAACCTGGATTGACATTATGAGCGGAGCTACTTAAAAAAACCACCTTGCAACCAATATTATTTGACATTTTTTTCTACTACAGAAAAACAAGTGATACCTTTGGCAGAAAATATGTTAGTATGTTAATGGTAATTGTTGATGACTTCTAATTTGGAAGTATTTTTAACACACCAAAAGACCAGAATGTATTTTACAGAGGAAAACAAGGACGATATAGGAAAATAGAGAAATATAATCATTTAAGGCATATGACCATGCACCTATTTCTTCATTTATCTCAATTTAGACAGGTCTGGGGACATGTTATTGTAGATTACTTCTACAATCAGTTGAAATGGGCACCTCCAGACTGAGATACAGATTCCCAAGTGATTCAGTTTCTAGGGGAGCCTTCCATTGACTGTAGAAGGAGTTTGAAGGGTGCCTGGTTATGACTAGGCCAGTTTTACAGGATCAGTGAAATACATTTCTGCCATAAACTGAAAACTTATCAGTTGAACTTTGGAAAACTTTACTGGTACAGAATTACATTTAATCTACTTCAGCAGTCCAAAGCAGTTAGCCCTGTGTATCACCGCTAAGCAGCTGCGGCAGTTCTGATGTCTGCTGAAATTGTAAATTCTTTTCTCTTTTTTGGCTTAGCATCCTAATATTCCTATTAAATATGCCCTGCTCAGTGATGTGATTACATAATACTTTGTTTTTTCCCAGTGAAAACCTGTCAGCATTTGCTTGGTGACTTTTAATTGGTACTTTGCAAATCTGACCACAGTGGGAAGGTTTCCATATGAACTTTATCTCAGCAAACATCCACACATACGGTTTAGTGAAGCAATGAAAGGCCCAAAGAAACTTTCTAATTCCCTATATCCCAAGTCCATTTGAGGAGCAGAAAACCTAATACATGCCCTAGAAGTAACTACGTGAGTGTCAGTAGTTTAGAGTGTAACTATGACTAAGACACTTCTGCTTATAGATATATATAGATACAAATAGATGTAAATATTCTAATTTATTTGGAATAAAGACAGAGAGAGAGAGAGAGAGAAAGGAATCCTAAATTTTTAGTCAATTGGAGGATCATGAGCCACCATTACGACAAAGTCATCATAAAGACAAATCCTTGACTGTACCAGTAATATCGTATTTTTTCCAAACCATACTAGAAATGAATCAGCAATCACAGACAAGATTTCATCTGGAATACTGCATATACTAGTTATTTAGTATACATCTACATTGCCAGCTATAACACGGTCAGGAATAAGCTTAAGTGCTAGACTTGGTTCTCCACATTGCTTAACTGTCAGCTCACCATCTGGATCTGTCCTGGACTACTCTATCACAATTTCCAGAAGATAGGTCCCCATTCCTGTTCAGGGAGCAATGCCATCGAGGTTCTGTCTCCATAAGGTAATGTATATACAACAACACAAGGTCTGCCTGACGCAGTTCTCATAGACCTACAGTATTATCCAAACCAGTTTTGTACCTTTGAGTACTCCTACATATGCCATAATCCAGTGCATAGAAGCTATATTCTCAATTTCACGCTATAAAAACTTTTCCCTAGCAAACTGCAATATAATCCTTGCAGTATTTCAGGCACTTTGAAATTATCCCTGCTACCACCACTGTCACACATGCTAACAATTTTATATTTTAAGGGCACTAGCTGGGCCTGAATATGCCAAGGGCCAGTGTACGTCTGTGGGTGTAGCCAGCCTGCCAGGGAGGGGCTGTCACTGGCACAGCATGGACATGAGCATATGAGTTCTACCTGGCAACAAGGCCAAGGGTTGCTCCTTGTGTTTCTCTTATTCATCAGAATAGAATCACAGAATCATAGAATGGTTGGGGATGGAAGGGACCTGAAAGATCATCAACACCCCTGCCATGGGCAGAGACACCTTCCACTAGACCAGGTTGCTGAAAGCCCCATCCAGCCTGGCCTTGAGCACTGCCACGGATGGGGCAGCCACAGCTCCTCTGGCTACCTGTGCCAGTGGCTCACCACCCTCATAGTGAAGAATTTCTTCCTTACATTTAATCTAAATCTACCCTCTTTCAGTCTGAAGCCATTATCCCTTGTCCTACCACTACATGCCCTTCTAAAAGGTCCCTCTCCAGCTTTCTTGTAGGCCGCCTTTAGGTATTGGGAGGCTACTATAAGATTTCCCCAGAGCCTTCTCTTCTCCAGGCTGAACAACCCCAACTGTCTCAGCCTGTACTCACAGGAGAATTGCTCCAGCCCTCTGATCATCTTTGTGGCCCTCCTCCAAACTTGATCCAACAGGTCGATGTCCTTCTTATGTTGGGGGCCCCACAGTACTCCAGGTGGGGTCTCACAAGAGCAGAGTAGAGGGGGAGAACCAGCTCCCTCAACCTGCTGGCCACGCTTCTTTTGATGCAGCCCAGGATATGGATGGCTTTTTGGGCTGTAAGTGCACATTGTTGAGTCTTGTTGAATAGGCACATCCTTAGGCTCCAGAAAGATTAAATCAGACAAATAGTCTGAGAAAGACAAATAGAGAAATCAGGGATTTGGACTTACTGTTTTACAAGACAAAAAAATGTTAAACCACATGAACTCCCAAAGGGCACATAAATATCCCCTATAAACATATCTGTGGAGTAAGTAGTAAGGAATCAGAATTATTTTTGAGCTTTCTAATGTTTTCAGACCTTTCCCAGTTTGTAGACATCTAACGTTTCTTTAGGAGCTTTTGATGGCATGAGAAAAATCACATAGGTGTTATTATTATTCTGTACATGGAATATAAACAGACTTTTCTCTGATGTCCTTTCCAGTCTCCTCCAGAGTAGTCCACAGATACACAGGTGTCTGTGGACACAGAGGGAAAACCTCTAAACCCCTCATCAACAAAAGAACCAAGTCATCCATAAATAAATATTAGGGTGGGAAATAGTAAAATGTTTCTATTTATTAGAGAGCTGTGGTTCTGAAATGTATTTTAAACATGAGGGTCAAATTTTATATTATAAAGACTGTCATGAAATAAAATATTTCACAAAACAATTGTGATACCAAGGGACTGGATTGAAGAGAGCATTAATGTTCATTATGGTGCAGAGAAACTGTTGAGTAAACTGTGTTCCTCTGACATAGGCCAATAATCTAAAAGTTCAGAAAAACAAAATTATTTCCTTGTATAAAAAATCCCAACTGTGAAATAGTTTAAAATTAATTCTCAGATCATAATTATAATTAAAAAAAAATTATTGTCAAATATGATTCTAGATCACTCATGCCATGCTGAGATGTTGCTTCTTAACTAACTGGGTAAAAAAAGAATGTATTCTATGAACAGAATAAAAAAGTCTCTGTCACAAAAGAAAATACAGAACCTATGACTCATTCTGATTAAAACAGAAACTCATGAACCCATATTCCACAAATAAATGTGAGAAATCCACACTGCATAGTACTACATTTTATTTTAAGATTATTTCTTTTGTAAGGACAAATGTTATTACTGATTCAGTGCACCCTTAAAGTTTTACAGTTCAGTTCACTTAAGCACTACAGACTTTAAATTTTCATTTTTACTCTTCTGGTTTGAGGTGGCGGTTAGTCTTCTCTGGTCCCTTGCACAAAGTCCAGAGCTGTAGCATCCTCTGACCCAGTCAGGTATGCCAGATCCCCCCCACCCCCCACCCCCTATTAAGTGGTGAATCCCAGGAAACACCACAGCCTAGATGCAGCCTCAAAAAATTAGCAATAGGGGGATGTTGCACAAGAATGAAGTCATAATTAACAATACTAAGTGAAAGTCAACTTTTAAAAGACAAAAACTTCAAACTTTTCTTTAGTCTTAAAATAGGAAGGAGGAGGCAAATTCAAAACAATTTTGTGGAATGCAAAGTACTTTAAAGAACCTAATTCTGGTACTTTAGTTGAAATGAAAGATCTGTGCATTCCCCAGATGCAAATTCCCTGTAAAAATGAGGATGGGATTCATCAAGCCTAATCTTAGTTTTCATCTGAGTCATTTTACGTTCCTTCTGTAACTGATAGAAATAGGCAATGCTAGGGAGCAGTTCCTTTGGTTTATTCTAAACATGTACATCAGAATGAGAGCCTAAACCAATTTTTTTTGTTGTTTTTTTTTCCCCCTCTCTGTGTTTGACTATAAAACAAATCCAAAGGAACCAGTTCACTGTAGTCACACCCACCACACATATCTAAAGGTGGTTGATACGAATCCAGCTATTTCTCTCAAGTCTGTTCAACACTAAATTGCATTTTTCTATATGGAAGCAGGCCACAACAATGACTGAAGTATAGAAGCATCAGGTTGTTGCTGTGGACAGGGAGCCTTATCCAACGCACATCTGTCTTGAGGCAGTGATTGTGGACTCAATCCCCATGAATAACAGGAAACAGTTTAATGTTTTGCTAAAATGATAATAAAATTAAGTCAGTTTAGTAAAATTAAATATTCCTCTTTAGGTAATGTATTTAATTTTCCAACACAAATGCTAAAATAACAAATACACTTTTAAAAACCTACAGTATTCAGGAAAGTGCAGTTGTTTGTGTGCGTAAAATTACCTTTATGGAAAACTCCCAACTAGATCTGGAAATTTTTGTTGAGTTCCTCCCCAGCCAGGAGCTGAGCACCCACATAGCTGCTCAGTCATTGCCTCCCACAATGGGATGGGGGAGAAGCAAAAGTGAAAAAAGACTTGGGTCAGGATAAAGGTAGTTTAATAAGTGAGGGAAAGAAGTGGGGCGGGGGGAAGCAGTGATGCAAAGGCAATCACTCACCACCTCCCACAAGCAGACTGATGACTAGTCAGTTTCTGAGCAATGGCTACCTTGGAAGACAAACATCCCTCCACCCCATTTTTGTCACTGAGTGTGACACCATATGATATGTGATGTCACTTCAGCCATTTCAGGTCAAAGTCCCTTCTGTGTCCCATCACAGTTTCTTACTCACCCCCAGCTTATTCACTTGGAGGAAGGTGGCAGACAGAGGAAAAGGGAAAGCCTTGATGCTGTACCACCACTGCTCAGCCACAGAAAAACACTGGTGTGTTATCAACACTGGTTTAGTCACAGAACCAAAATAAAGCATCATACAGGCTGCTATGGAGAAAGTTAACTCCATTCCAGAGAGACCTAGTACAAAGTTACATCATCACCATCATCATCCAGAGAGGTAATATTAATACAAAAGATGAGGATTTAGTTTAATATCTCTACATTATTTACCATTCAAAATATTTCCAATGCAACCATTTTCCGTCAGAAAATACTAATCAACATGTTTTGCATGAACAGATATTTTGCTTTTTCCTAAGTGAAATGATTATGCTTCAATAAGGAAAAACTTGTCCCTTTTCTCTGGATCATTGAAATCTTTTCTTTGGACTTCTTCAAATTCTATAGTCAACAGTTCAGCATAGGTATAATATAAAAGCTGAAGCATCCAGGGCTAAAAATTTGGAGCTGAGCTCACATTCCCTGTCTCATGGCATGCAGGTTTTGCATAGTAAGTCATGCCTTTGGAAATATCAGGCTTCCATTACCTATCTACCAGTTACTACCATTATTGTGCAATGCAATCCTGTCTGCAGTTTACTATTGGACTGACTATTGAGCACAAACTGAAAAACAGGAGCCTCTGTCTGAACATTAGGAAATACTTTTTTTTGTGAGGGTGACCAAGCACTGGCACAGGTTGCCCAGGGATGTAGTGGAGTCTCCATCCCTGGAGATATTCAAATGCTGTCTGGGTACAGTCCTGAGCAAACAGCTCTAGATGTCCCTGCTGTAGCAGAGGGTTTGGATCAGATGGGCTCCACAGGTCCTTTCCAACCTCAATCAGTGTGATTCTGTGACTTTAGACAAAAAATATTTTGAATTGGACAGATCACCAACATTAATATTAAAATGTGCAAAGTGCACAAAATTACAAAAGAGCAATCTAAGCAAATATATCTGCTTCCAACTAAGGACTGTACAGTTGTAGGAGTTACTGAATATTTGAAGTGTGAACCTTTCTATACTAATTTTCTCAAAGTACTTTGCTTTTTGTAATCTCACTGAAAATAAAAGCTAACTGGCAAAATATTAGAACACTAAATTGCTATAAATTATTCTTTCTTAGTGGATAAATTCAGTGGCTTGATAGACATGAGGCTATAGCAGCCCCAGGCCCCCAGGTCCAACCAGTAGCAAGGCTGAGCTTGTATTCCCAGTAGACACACACACAGAGCACATGTAGACACCACCCGTACACATATATTCACAGGCAGCCACACAGATCAACACAGACACACAGAGCACTCACATAAACACCAACAGCGCCAATGGTCTCATCCCGCTCCCCTTTTCTAGCTGAGCAAGGTGAAGATCTTTCGGTTGGGATGTATATCTATGCACAACATGGTCAGTTGGGCTCAGACAGTCAGGTTTCCCAGTAGCTGCCTCTGGATCTCAGTCTCCCCAGATGCTGTCATATGCACATATGAGCCCCCAAGTCCCACTCCAGCTGCAGGTACAAGCTGCCTCACTGGTGTGTACACACACATACATGCACACACACAGAGACACTGTGGATCCCTCCAGTAACTAAGTTTAGACAACCAGCGCATCCACTCTCTGATACTGGATACTCTTGACTCCAGTTGCCTCCTGCACAGATACACACACACACCTCATAGTGCACCCACAGACCTCATGGTCTCTCCAGCAGTTGGCCTGGACCCCTGGTTCCTCCAGCTGCCAGTTCCTCCTGT
>JAVJGI010000014.1:13052406-13070028 GCA_035590275.1 Ibycter americanus | reverse complement strand
GGATCTTCTCATGTTGGCTTGTGTGACAGATGTCCTCTGGCCCATGGGCTGAGGTTTCCCTGGGACAGCCCTGGGGGGGCTAGCTGAGGTCACTGGGGCTCCTTCCTGTCCTTGCGCCACAGGGTCCTTCAGAGGGAGGGGTGGATGAGCCCTTGGGGGGCTGGTCACTCCCCTGTGATTCCCTGGAAACAGATGAGTTGGGCTGTCACTGAGGCTCCCCATCTACCATTGTTTCTCAGGATGTGCAATTTTTCTCAAAATAATGCAGAGCAATTCAAAATATCCAAAAATCTTCTTCCAGAACATTTCTATGTCAACACCAATTCCACCCCCCACCCCCCCAAACCCAGCAAGAAATATGTGAAAGAATATGAATACCTGGATTTAACGTATTTTCTAGAAAACAATAAAAATTCTATTTATCTGAAACATCATCTACTCTCCTAAAATATAATTCAAATGTTTTTCAGATGGCAGATAATCACTTCCAGTTTTATTACCTCTATCTTTTTCTCTGTAGATAAGCAACAGGCATCATTCAGTTGTTTCACATGGATGACAAATCTAGGCTCATTTGTCAACCATGTCTCAGCATATGAAATGTAACCACTAATCTGTGCAATACTGTTTTTCCTAAAATCGTGAACTGAATGCCTAGTAACGCTCAACTGCTCTTTTTTCTTAAGTGTCTAAAGGTTTCAGTAATTAAGAAAATATATCTCCTACAAAGTTGAATCATTGAAAGCCCTACTTGAACTATACTAATTATTTAAGTTGCATAGTAGCATAGCTGCTTCAAAACATAGCAAAAAGAAAAAAAGAAAAACATTATTTTTTACCAAGAATGACAGGCTGATATTGCATTTCTTTTAAGGTGAAGTGTAGGATTTGGGAAAGACTTCAGGCAGCCCAACCCTGCCGGTGCCCATGTGGTTTCGCCCTCTAGAACATGGTGCCTGCCACAGCCCTGCACCCATGCTCCCCATGGCACCAGGCAGAGTCCAATGGGGATTCGGGAAAGGTGAATTTTCCTCTTAGGTGTTCATATATGTAGCAGATAAACAACCAGTATGGGCTCCTCTCAGGTGCACAGCCCATATGTCAGGGCCGAATTTACGTCAGTTGAATTCTCTGCTAATGCTGCTGGTTTGGGACTTTAGCATTCTGAGAGGTAAGACAGACTGTAAAAACTTTGACGAAAATTGTGTTCTGCTGATCATATACATCTTAAACCTAAAATTCGTACTGCTGTCTATAGTAGAAACATGCTGCCTATTGGCTTCTGTTTTCTGAAAACAGTTTGATACTATTTAATGGAAAGCAAAGGGATGATCTGGTTTAATAACAAGTAGTTCTGTCAGCAACAAACTAATGAAAAAAAAATTATATCTGGAAAAGAATGCTTTTATTAACATCTTCTGCTAGAGTTATATTAAACTTTTGCTTCTCTATCTGGCCATGAATCTTCATGAAACTTTTTGAAACTTTGTTGGTTTTAGTGTCCTTACCATTCCACTGCTGTTAAGTTTGCCTGAAAGGCTACACCAAAGTTCAAAACTTCTGAGGAGAGCAGATACACAACAAAAGAGTATGATTGTACAGGTTACTTCTTTCCAGAAAATCAAGCTAAAAGTTAAGTATGGAACATGTAAACAACGTTGCGCTGTCTGGAGGAACGATAAACACACACCTGCTTTCTCCTCCAAACAGTACACAAACAGGAGGTGTTCAGAGGCACAGTACACCTGACCCTGAGCATCTATAATTTCTAACAAACACACTCCTGAAAAAGATTCTGGTACACATGGCCATCTGTTTCCAAATATCTGTGACATTCAAAAATCTGCTCTGCATTCTCAAAAATCTATAAAAAAATTACTGTATTTTATGACATTCAGTTCCATTTAAAAATATTTATTTTATTTTTATATTCACAACAAATATTGGGCAAATTAGCTTTGAAATAATTGGGCGTGAGAGTTTTTTTCTCTCTCTTATTTGTAAGTCAGGCACAATGACAAGCTCAAGCAGCTCTGAAAAAAAACACCAAAACCCCAAAGCATTAAACACTGCAACACTCACCTCTGAAGACCCTTACTCTATGTGCCTCAGCTCCCTATTTATACGATGAACATGACATTAACTTTTTACTTTTCTGAGTCATGTTTAAAACATATAATGAAGGATGCCTCCACCTCTTGTATTCAACCCACATCAATAGAGCTGACTAACTGAAACTCAGGAAACAGCTTAGCATTGTTTTTCTTGTGGTTTAATTTTTGTTTGGGATGAGTAAAAAGTAAGAAAATAAGAGAACAGGAGCCCCATTATTGGTAACCTACTTTGCTCTAGAATTTTAGAAGAATAACATAAATAATGAGATAAAATCATAGGTATGATTTATTCTTTTTTTTAAATTCAATTACTTGATATCAACTTACTTTTCGTCAATAATACCAAAACTTTTAAATGTATTGCTTGTTTAATAAACAGGGTCTGTTTATAGAAAGAATCAAAGGACATGTTATAACATGTGATATAACATGCAATATAATATGTAGAAGCATTTATTTGTTAATTTAGCTTCATACACTAATTTTGCATAGAATTATACTGCTGTGTGGTTACAGTTTCCCATTATAGATATAATTTTCTTTAAGAATAAGTGTAATTATTTTTTTCTTTCTTTCTTTTTTTTTGTAGAAGATTGAGCGTGGAGTGCTTTCACTTAATATTATGATGAACACAATGAGCAGAGTTTCCCACAGGACATGCAGTTATGAGGCTGTGGCTACACCACAGAGCTCTGCTGGGATACCCGTGCCAGTTACCAGCATGCAAACCCCCTCTCTAGCACCTTTCTGGCACCACACTGCAGAACCTCAGATAGACACCCAGCCCCACCGGCACAAACTGCACCATTGGCTTAGGGCCCACCATCCCTGCACCCCTGCAGGGTGTTTACCTGCTGGAATACAACCTCAACAAAGCATATCATGTTCCCTCCCTGGGGACGAAACGTGATGACAGCAAAGGCACCCCTCAGAAACAGCACTGTTTCTTACTCTTCACAAAACTCTCAGAGATGCTGAACTGCCTTTTTTTTTTTTCCTGCACATTTTTTTTTTTTAACGAAAGAAGGGAATTATAAAATACTGCTAAGATTAGGATTTTGTTACTGCTTTTGTTCCTCTGATTTCATAGACATAATGTTTTCTACAGATATATTTGGTGACTCTGTTGACCTCTGGAAATATAAGATCTCTACTCCTGTTTAAAACTAAACCTCTTTCTTTCCACTACTGACCATTACAGTCTGAGAGACTTCATGACTAATAATAAACCCAAAGTTTTAATCAGCTTGATATTTGTTTATGTTGCCAATCAAGTTGTTTTCTGATTTCTTAATTTGCAACACTCTCATACGTGTAGGAGAAGCTTTTGGCATTTAAAAATGAAAGAAAATAGAAAATATCTGGGCGTGGTGTACTGACCCCAGGCAGCAGGTAAGCACCACACAGGCCTCTGCTCCCTCCACAGCCCAGCAGGACAGGGGAGACAACAGGAAAACCAGAAGCGATAAAACTCTTGTGTCAAGACAAAGACAGTTCAATAGTGATAGAAAGACAAATTTAAAACCCCACAAAAGAAGTATCCAAAAGCAGTCACCCTCTCCCACAAGAATGATGCCCAGGCAGTCTTGAGCAATGGACCCAGCGCACTGAATTTTGAAGATCAGACATCGTGCAGTGTTTAGTGACTTTTTAAATTAAACTTCACATATCCCTTCCCTAGGCCAAATTTATTACTTTTTGGAATAATAGAATACATCAAAACACACCACCTCAAAAATTCATTTAACCTCATCAGAAACTGAGATGATAAAATTTCTGAAGAATCACCCTTCCAAAGTGTTGCCAAAGAGTGATACTGGGGTGCTTCAGGCTGTTTTCATCATCATCAGACTTTGATTTGTCACATTTCAAGTAGCTATAAGAATCTCTTCACGTAGTAAAGTTGATACAGATCTCTAGATATCAGAAATTTAATGTTGTTACGCAAAGTCACTTTCTCCACCCTATGAATGATATAGGAGATATAAGTGAGGGTGAAGAAGACATTGCTTGGACAGCCCTGTGCAGGGAAAATGATGGGTGCAGTAGCAAGTCCTTAAGATCATAAGCTGTTGATGCAAGCTATTGGGAAGGTCTCTTCTAATTTCTGTTGATCCTTGAGACCTCAGGGATCAAAGATCAGTAGTTTAATACAATACAGTCACAGTAAAATTAATTTAAAGGTTTCCAAGGTTTCCAAGCATTTATCATCCAAAAATGTCATTTCATCAGCATCAACATTTCTGAAATGGTATGTCAAATTTGACAAAATTGGGTCTGAAAACATAGCTGAAGCAATAGAACATTTGGGCAATTTTGGAACACAATGTTTAGATTTTTCAGCTATCATTTTGAAATCTCTTTCTGTTTCAAAACATATTGCATTATCTAGCACGAACCATATTATTCCCAAACTGGTACAGACTGATTTATGAAATTACATTCTGACACTGACATTGACTCAACTCTGTCTAACTCCCACCCATCCAATAACTCCAGGAGTTTTGTTCTTTGTTAGTGCTATTGTTCTGAATACATGAAGACTTACTGTGGAAAAGAAATCCTGACTTTCAACCAGCTTAAAACATTCTGATTTATTGCTGTCTTCTGGTCAAGGCTTTCCCAGATGTTTGGCTATGTTACATTACAGATCCCCTACCTTGTCTTCATATCATTCAATAAGGCCTCCTTTTGCTATTATTGCCATCATCTTTTTCTGTCACCAGAACAGCCTGAAAGAAATTTAGAGTAACAAATTCCAAGGCTTCTAAAGAGATGAATAAAGCTTTATCTTTACCTTTTCTTCATGTGTCTAGGAAGTGTACTTCTACATACAATACATAGCACTGTGGCTGGGATGTTTATATAGCAGAAAAATACTTCAACAAGTAAAATAGTCATGTGATTAGATTTAAATATAAGCTTTCTGGTCTAGTCTTTGACCCCCCTCAGAGCAAAGCAGGTTTCTGAAACTGCACAGAGTGGAACACCTTTATTGAAATCATTGTGCTAGCATTAACAAATATGAATAGATAAAAGATAGATGGACACAGGCACATATACATGTTTATCTATTGGCATTACCATAGATATATCCTCACTTCAAATCCACTCACCATTCCCTCTGCAGACTGAAACACAGACACAGCCTGGAAGGAAGATGGTTCTGCAGCAGTGAAGTACTCACAATGTTGCCCTTCGCACCTCAGTCAGAATCATGGCTTCTCAACAGAAAGCTTCACCTGTTAGATGTTTACAAAAATAAAGAAACAGAAAAGTGAAGCCATTTGCTGATTTTCACTTAAAAAGCTAAAGCCAAAATATGAACTAGAAAAAAAAAAGAGAGGTTAGGGTTTTTTTTCTCCAAGTTTTCAGTTTGTTTGTTTGTTTTTCAAGGAAGAAGAGCAAAATCCCAGGGTAGAACTCAGATCACTAAGCTATAGACCAAGGAATACTATTCTTGTTTTTATTTAAAGGACATAAATACTGCTTTTGCTGAGACATTAGAGAAACTGTCCCACACCTCCCAGTTAAACAACATTTTATAGGAAGAGGTTGCTTTTGTTTTTTTTTCCCAGAGGTTTGGGGGTAATAAAAGTTTAGTTTTATTTTTTCTCAGAATTGCAGTATTTGTTTAACCTGCAGGTTTCTAGTTTCACACTGAGATGGAAACATCTAATTTTCCTGTGAAAGAATAAAATCTGCTGATAGTATTTATCTCTCAAGTAGAATCAGAGCATACACATCTCACGAGGAAACTTTCCTAGAATTTTCTAGTTAACTTTATAGATGGCTTTAGATAGAGATTCATATGAATTATTTGAAAAAAGTTCATGCTTTTCAAATAAAAAATAACTTTTTTTTTCTTTTTTTTTTTCTTTTTTTTTTTTTCTTTGGGGTGTGTGTGGAGGGTTGTGTGTAGGGTAGGGGGGCAGTGTTTTTAATGGAAAGCTTTTCCTTTTCTGTAGCTGTGAGGCTCCCTGCTCTGTCTGCAACCGGCAGCACTGAACAGCACTACCGGGAAGCACCACTCCGGAACGCATCCCTCACAGGTAGCGCTAATTTGCCACCGCAGCTGTAGTGGAGAGCCATATAGCTGCATTAGCAGAGTCAGGGTGAAGTCCTTTGTAAAAGCCATTAAAAACTACTTAAATAAGGTAAAGGAAGTGAAGAGAGGCTAGTTAACAAACTTTGGGTGTGACTCTGAGCCCCTATCAGGAGTAACATCAGTGAATCTGCAGGATTTACGCTAATTTATAACCACCAAAAAGTAAATGAGAAAGCAGTGCTCTGAGGATCAGCTTATGGATTCCCTGCAAAATACAGCAGGGGTAGCCAATCTTTAAGAATAATTAATGTGAAATACAGGCACGGGAATAAACCCCAACACATTATTCACCATCTTCTTTTGCGCTGTTTGCCTTATGTGAACACACTGAGGCTGGCTTTTCTCTCACACACTGTACAAAATGTCCCTCCCTTCCCCAGCGGCATCGGCCCCTCACACACACAGAGGCATGCACAAGTGCAGCTGTGCTGGTGCTGCAGATGACTGCAAAGGCACAGCTCTCTCCTGCCAGCAAAGCCCAAACCCCAGGACTGGCAGCACTGGGAATGCTCTGGCCCTGTTAATGGGCAGTGAGTCTCCCTCCGTTGTACAAACAAAATGAAAACCAGCCCTTTACCAGAACCCTTACAGTCTAAACAAAAAAAGCAGAATCAGCTTCTTTGAAGAAGGGACCAGTTCTATTATGCCTGGTATATAGGAAATGTTTTGTATTTTAATTCATTAGTATTTCAATATACATTGGTCTACCCAAATGGGGCAGCGAGCTGGATTGGGCCTGAGGCTACTAATGCAACAATGTTAATAAAGAGCAAATCACTACAATAATTATGATTAATGCTTTCTTTCAGTGCACCAGTCTGCTTCATCATCTTCAGCAAAGCGTTATTTAAACAAAGCACATTGCCAGCAAGCTAAATGTGTCAAACTGAACAGTTTAGTCTTCCCACTACACATACCCTCCAGTGCACCTGTTATATATTTGGAGGGTGAGGGAATGTTGTAGTTGTACTTTTTACAAACAGCTTTCCATAAATTTAAGCAGGCAAGCAGCTAAACTGACACACAATTACAATATCACAGTGCTGGAAGGAGTTTCTGGTAGCTTTATCACTAGGTGGTGAAAAAGTCTTCGATAGGGTTGTCTGGGATTATCTCTTTAAATCCTTGAGAGAATGGGATTTGATGACACTTTATCAATGGGATTAAGCCTCTCTTTTCTTAGTTGCCCCTTTTTGGGTGATTTCCCATAATAAGTACATTTCAAAGGTATTCCCTTTTTTACAGACAGGCCACGTCACCTGCTGTTCTTCAGCACAGCTCAAGTACCCTTGACATTCACAACCTGGAGCTCGTTACACTGCTATACGCTACACAGCTGATGTTCTCCACCTGCTCCCAGGGCCTGAAAGGCAACACTCTAGTCCACTGAATTAAAGGAAAAATCTGAATGCTCGTTTAAATGTAAAATGACTTGTGACTGATGAAAGATATGAAGATTAGTTAGCTAAATCTAGCTAGTACTACTATTCCTGGATTTCAAATAATTGCCAAAGGCAGAACAATCCCCAAATTT
Organism: Ibycter americanus; assembly: GCA_035590275.1. Classification (NCBI taxonomy): domain Eukaryota; kingdom Metazoa; phylum Chordata; class Aves; order Falconiformes; family Falconidae; genus Ibycter; species Ibycter americanus. Next base: position 13,062,272 of record JAVJGI010000014.1, on the reverse strand, counting down.
TCACAGCAGTTTATTTAAATAGATGAGACCTATCACTTTTTCTGCACAACCTCACAGCTGCTGCTATCAGTAAACACAGGGTCAGAAGGCTATTATTCAAAAAGAAAACAGTGAAAATATTACTTAATGAAACATTACAAGTTCTAACTGGAAACAGACAAAAAAATCTTGCTGGTAATACTCTTTGATGAAAAACTGAATTTTTCAATAAAATGTAAAACTGTATCCAAATCCAAGCTTACTGGCACGTGTATATATAAACCTGTACATATGTATATGCATTTCAACACACTTAAAAAAACAACCTAACACCACAGTTCCAAAACAAACAAGGCATATGCTTATAAATGAGTCTTCTTTTGTTGTTTGGGACAATAACATGATAAAAAAAATTCAATTCAATCATTACACTTTTATTTGTTTCTTCAATGAAATAACTGTAGAAAAACATGCATCTAAAACATATATACAGATTTAATTCCTGTTTGTGGTAATATCCACAAAATGTTCTTACTGGTTCACTCAAGGTTTCCCATAATCAGAGAGAGGAAGATGAGCACTGCTTTTCACAGGAAAGTTTGCAAGGACCCCCTCTGCCATCTGGTCAACGCTCTTGCAAATAAATTATACCAATATTGCATCTGTCAAGGGCAACATTCAGCTCTAAATTCTAAGAGACTTATAATTTTATGCATCTGAGTGCTGTTGTCCGCTTGTGGTCTGAAGATCTGTTTTCCCATAACAACCAAAGGAGGTCTGCTCAGAAAGTTCAATGGACTTCAGAGAGTGATACTATTTGAAGGATCTGGTTCAGCTGCATATTCATAGACACGTAGTGTCATTTGAAATATCCTCCAGTATCTCCCTGGCCCTTAGATGCTATTTTAGCCAGGCACAGGGCTCCTCTAGATCCTGAGTCACATTTGTAGATGTTCTACATGTTCTAGAGTATCCTAAATGAAGGGAGATGCCTACAGTGAGGGAACTGTCTGAGGGCCAGTGATGGGAGCCAAGATACCAAACTCACGTGCTGATGTAAAGCGTAGGTGTCTACAATTAGGAGTTTAATCCTATCCACGTGCTGCTTCCTTATGTCAACTCAAGGTAGCTGTATGTAAAGGAGAGTATTCTCTCCTGACCCATTCTGTATGCCTCCCATCTCAATAATTAGGTTTATTTTGTGATCTCAGCATACCAATTTACTTTACTGTAAAGAAAAACATATTTCCTTAAGTCCCTTGTAGTCAATTTTCATAATACTTTTTTGATGTGGTTCCCAAACTGTGATTGTTTATTGTGAAAGATCGCAGAGTTTGCAACTAGATTAAGATGAGCATTTTCAGTAATCTTCCCAATTTGCCACTTTTCTACTATTGAAAAATTAAGTTTCCTTCAGGCTAGCTGGCTTTAGGCTTTTGTAGAAAAGACTTTTTTCCATAGACCAATTTCAAAGTAAAGGCTAAGACTCCTTTGACAGTAGAGCAACTAGATTTATATGAAAATTCTACTTTTCCTCTTTTAAGACAAGAAATGTTTATAGAATGAGAGGTTAATATCAGGAACAAATTCAAAGCACAGAATGCCTGCAGACAGGGAATGCCTAAAAGCTCTAAAAGCTAGAAATGATACCACTATTTTTTCCTTTCCTTTCCTTTCCTTTCCTTTCCTTTCCTTTCCTTTCCTTTCCTTTCCTTTCCTTTCCTTTCTTTTCTTTAAAAAGATAGTTCTCTGAGTTCTTAAGACAAGTATTTCCTGTAGGTTTTCAAATAGCTATGGGAATATGTCTAAAGGCTTTAGTTTTACCAGCATGTAAAAAATCTACAGTAATGCTCATGAGACGTTGGACATTCAAAAAAAAAAAAAAAAAAAAAAAGGCGCAAATAAACACCAGTGGAAAGGGGAGTTGCCTGAGAGTCTGATAATTGATGTGTGCAGATTCTCACATGATCCTGGTGATTTTTTAAACATTAGAATTGCATGTCTTCTGCCAAAATTATCAAACAGAAAATCTGCAATAATTTACAGTATTACAGTAATTTATATCACACTACTAATATTCCTGTATCATAGTGGTATTACATTATTTAGTATTTTTTCAGTATTGCATTAATGTATAGACCAAATATATCCTCATTGAACGAAGGACCAAAAATGTCTGCATTCTCTAAGGAGATTCATTTATGATATGAAATCTAAATATTTATAATACATTAGATCACCTGAAAATTAAATATAGTTCTATTTTCTTTATTTTGTCTATACCATAAGGATGAGCACTTGTAATAAAAAACATGTGTACTAGTCTCCATGTAAGACCAGAGGGATATAAGAAATCAGATCTGGAAGAGAAAAATCACTGCTTAATTTATCTGTCCATAGAGATAATGCAAGCATGTCAGAAAGCACAGTGCACACTGTGTACTTTATGCTTTGCTCTGTCTGCAGCATTGTTCAGTATGCCTCCCTGCAATTCAATCTCAATTCAATCAATCTCGATTTGTAGAAAGAAAAAATCCATAGAGAAATGACCTAATTGGTTTCCCACTATCTCATTTCAAATTTTTTTTTTCATTTACTGGTTTCTTGGAATTGAACTTTGTTAATCTCAAGTGCTTGCTACGTAAGAAACCAAAACCTCCAAAATCATGAAGTTATTTTTCTAAAAACGTGAAGCTTAAGAATATTAAATGTTGGCATTTCTTCCTTTCTTTCTTCCTCTCACTGACCAGATAGATATTCTGCAGATGTTCACACTGTCTGGTTTGGGTTTTTATCTTTTTTTCCTTTTGGAAACAGAAGGGTTAGCAGATTACTTGTTCATTTTCTTTAAGAAAGATGAGGTACTCTAGTAATCATCTGATTTCAACAGCTGTGGAAATAATAATTATTTTATATCTTAAATAACTACTCACAACAAAATCATGAAAAGAGACAGCAGTGAACTCACTTTTCAGAGCTTTTAACAGAAGTACTGACCCATAGCTAGAGAATACCTGCCTGAGCAGATATTCAAAAGCTAATCTGGCAACACAAACAACAGGACCAGCTGATTTGATCACTGCTTAACTCGATCTTCTGTTTAATTTTATTAGAGCATTAGGGGCCAATATGTTTTCAGCTTAAAATAATTCAAGAAGTGTTTGCTTTTAGCAGTACATCAGGACAAGGTTATAAGAATTAAGGAAACCACATTTGCAGGAAGTAAGAAATGTAGTAAGGAGGCTATTTTGAGAAGAAATATTAAACTCCATCATGGTGAAAGGACATTGGGAAATCTGAGACATCTCTAATGTATACAAGGCTACACAGTTCCCATCAAAGAAATCTGAGTGATTTTACCGTGCAGATGGTAAAAGTATCAGGTGCGTCAACTTTGCTGTGTGGCTGCAGCAAGGAAAAGTGGAATGGAAAGCTAGTATTCCCCTGAGAAAGATAGAGAGCAAGACCCAGACTATAAGCATTCTGCATTCACGTCAGTCGGCAGTACTCTGTAGGCAGTATTACACACTGCAGTAAGAATACAGTGTCTCATGTTTCAGTTCTCTGCTCACTTTCAACTACCCTGTGAATGTTCATCCTTCATGTATTGGGAAGTCCTCTGCAAGCTCCTCTCTTGGACAAGACAGCATTCCCACCCTCACAGTCACAAAACAGTCGATGTGTGAAGGAACTTCTGGAAGTCATCTACTCCAAATCCCTGCTCAAAGCAGGGTCATCTAGGGCCTTCTTTACTGCAAGGGCTCACTCATTGCTATGTTATGCTCAATTTGGTGTTGAACAGGACCTCCTGGTCCTTTTTTCCAAGCTGTTTCCCAGGCAGTCAGGAACTGGTCCACATGGGCAGGAGCTGGCATTTCCCTGTGTTGAACTTTGTAAGGTTCCTGTTGGTTCATTTCTCCAGTCTGTTGAGAATGGTCTGAATGGCAGCACATCCATCTGGTGTATCAACTACTTTCCTCAGTTTTCTATCATCTGTGAATTTATTGAGGATACGGTCTGTCCCATCATCCAGGTTGTTCATGAAGATGTTAAAAATTATTGGTGCCAGTATCATTCCCTGGCATACACCATTAATGACTGGTATCAAGCTGGACTTTGTGCCACTGATCACAACCCTTTGCACCCAGCTGTTCAGGCAGTTTTCTAGTCCATCTCACTGTCCTTACATAGTCCATACTTCATCAGCTTGTCTATGAGGATGTTATGGAAGACAGTGTTGAAAGCCTTGCTTAAGCCAAGATAGAGAGCATCTACTGGCATTACTTCATTCATCTCACCAGTCACCTCAACATAGAAGGTTATTGGGTTGGTCAGGCATAATCTCTCCTTTGAAAATCCATTCTAACTATCCCTATTCATCTTGTTCTGCTTAATATGCTGGGAAAGGCTTCCAGAAGGATCTTCTGCATCACCTTTCCAGAGATCAAGATGAAGCTGACCAGCCTGTAGTTTCCTAATCCTACTCCTTACCTTTCTTGAAGATAGCACTGACATTTGCTTTCTGCCACTGCTCAGGAACACCCTTGTAACCCAAATCCCTGTGACCTTCCAAAGATAATGGGGAGTATCTTCACAGTGATATCAGCCAGATTCCTCAGCAGTCTTGTGGGAAAAACATACATAAATTTAAGACAAGAACCTTAGTCTCTCTGCTCCAAGTCTGGCAAAATTACAAGGAACAGAATATGGGCTTTAAAATGAAAGCATGGAATGCCTCATGCCACTTGCCAGTGAACATATTAACAAAAGTTATGATATCTAGATTATTAGATATAGAGTTACAATTAAAATGTCTTTCCATAGAATGCAGTTTCTACCAAAATAACAATAAAATAACACCACCACTGCCTGCCAAAGTGAATCAAGGAGAAAGTATGACTTATCACTTTAGATGTCTTGTCCGAGTATAGCTGAGAAGTCCAAACTTCGAGGGGTTTCAAGGAGTGCTGTGTGAACTGCACCAGACCAGTTTTCCATCCTTAGCTCTCTTCTGCAAATGCTTCTGCTTGGGAATTTATTACTGCCTAGAACTGAGATGCCCATAAGCCACTAAGGGAGTTGTTCTGCTGTCAGTGTCAGCAAAGCAGAACGGCCAAAGCAGATCTTAGCAGGGCTACAGAGGTGAAGAAACAATTCTGGGGGCAAGCGGGAGTGGCGACTGATAGAAATGATAATGTAACTGTGTTCACATACTATGCTACAGGACTAGGGAACTCCTTCTATCTGCATTATGAGAGTTGCAACTTTCAGAGCTGATAATTTAAATGCTTGAAGATGCCATGTATTTTGGCAGAAAAAAGACATAGAAATTCTTGCTGTGTCTGTCACTATGAGTATCATTGAAATCTTATTATATTCTTAATATAATATCAAGACATGGGTGTTTGATACCCACCTGGCATAAATCAAAATTAAAATTCTACCTTTTCAAAATTGAGGAAACATCCATTTATTTTATATTAAAAAACCTTTCAAAGGGGTTTTCCTACGTGCATGTTTTGCAACGCCATGTATGCTATGAAACAATGCTCTGGATAAATACATCATGTATGACTTCCAGGAAAACCCTTTCAAAGTCTGTCTTATTCAAAAAAAATAAGAGGTTTCTGGGAAAAGTGCATGGAATTGGAGCAAAAAAGCAAGAACAGAACGAAGAAGCATTATGTAGTTGAGTGAGGAAAAGGTATGTGATATGAAAATGTTTTCCCTTGTGTTTTGCACAAGGCATATACATTGGATTAATTTGCCAGTCTATCAATAGTGTAATGAATGAAAGTGTGGTCAAGGATCCAGAAAAAATCAATGTCTGACACCTTCAAGAAACCTATCAAATCATGTATATAGAAAAGCACTTGGAAGCCTACAGGAAATAAAGGCTCTTTAAATGCTAAATATTACTTTTAGCTGTATTGTAAGTAGTAATGTTATGCTAAAATGAGAGTAGCGTACTTATAACCTTATATTTCATCTGTTATCTGCCTGTCCTTTTGCAGCACCTCTGTTTCAAATGATAGTGAAAATTAATCAAGTGCTCTATATCTGGTCTTTTAACCAAAAAAAAGCCTACAATTTCCCTATGTAATATTACTTAACACACTTTCTTTTTTTTCCAGTTGTATCTCAAAATGTTTGACTACTTTGTCACTATTTACACAGGGAGTTCTATCACTCTTCCTCAATGTTTGTCCAGAGGATTGAGTAGTGCTATAATCTCTGTTCAAACCCTGCCTTTGTGATGTCTTTGACAAATGACTTAAAAGAAGTTTTCAGCTATAATTTTCACTTGTACATATGTGGGACCTAAGTTATTGCTTTCTGTCTTATTGAAATCTGGGGACAAAAAAACAGATTGAGAGACACTGCATTGCAGAAATCAGAATATAATCATCCTAGTTCTCTGGACCAGGATGCTTCTGGGCAGGGATCTTACCTTGGGGATGGCATCATCCATCCTCACCTGAACTTTACAATTTTCCTAAAAATCTTTCCGGATAGTATTTCTGTCCTGCACTAAGTACAGCAGCAGACTCATTAGCACTAAGTCTGCCCTCAGAGCATGACAGGGCAGGAATTATAAACTGGAGCAGGAAGTACACAGGAGAACCAGAAGTACTTTGTGCCTGCACAGTGGTCCTCAGCTGGAGAGTTTTGATTTCTATTGAAGTTCCAGGATGACTGTGGAGGTCTTCAGGCCCTTTAGACAGCAGTTAGGCAAGCTGGCTTTTCCCTTAAGTGCCGTTCCCTCTCAGTGAATGGGCCAAAGACACTGACCTGCCTCAGGCATTTCTTTTCTGTAGTACAGAAGATGCTCAGATGGCTGTGCTGGCTGTGACTCTCCTGGGAGAGGGAGTTTATTATCTTCAGTGTGGTGCCATGCAAACAGAGCAATATTGCTTTCAGGCCTGAAGGAATCTGCGTGTAGCCTCTCTGTGTGTATCTGAGTTGGCTGGACCCAACTGTTCCTACATTTACTATACACGAGTGGAAGGCTGTGGTCCAAGACAAGATATTTAATTCTCTGCAGATCGTCATCTGCTGCCACAATAAGAACCTTTGAGCATATACCAACAGCCTGGTATAATACACCAAACATGTATGCCGTTAAGTATGAACACTGGTTCATACACTATGGATGCAACAAAGCATCTGCAGTCTACAGGCTAAAAGTATGTACGTTTTATGAAGCAATTTCATCCACTGTTCATTAAAAAAGCCATCACCATGGTAACTTACACATTACAAGTCACTACTACTATCTCTAAGATCTTTAAGCACATAGCAACAAGAACATACTGCTGCAACATCTCAATTTTAGTAGTGTTAAAAGCTATAAATAAGGTTTACTAAGCACATTGTTAGTATTAGAGAGAAGACATGGGTGTTTGATACCCACCTGGCATAAATCAAAATCACATTATTAATTTGTAGACTTAATGATATTACATCAAATTATGTCAGGTTATTGTCATGTTTTTCTTCTTGCCCTTGTATTTCACCTTGTTTTGTTACCTACTCTTTTAAAAATGATTGGTAATATGAATATTCTGAAGAGGAAACACTATGCAACTTGCCCTAAGTAATAAGGTACGTGTGGGAAAGCTGCAGAGAGTCAAGTGGTCTTCCAAGGGACATGGAGCCACTTGCTCTGACTGTATTTCTCAGTCTTCCACAGGAGGCTCAATTTCCAGATGCAATCTCTTCAGTGATGTGATTCACATAACAGTAACTTTATACAGGGACGCTCAGCAAAAGACAGCTCCTGCTAGGGCTGTGCTAAATGAGAAGGAGGAGTGCAGCCACGTAAAGGCAACCCAAAGTCATAGACAGGGAATTTTTCTCAGGAGATTGATGATGGCAGAAAGGTGAAGTAAAAAGAGGAGGGTATAACTTCTGAATCAGCTTTTCTCTGCATGGCTGTAAGAACCAAGACATGGCAAACTCTGCAGGCTCTCATACTCATGGAAGTGGTCTGCTCTTTGTAAATTAAGGAGAATGACCATCTCTCACTTTCCCTATGGCTTTGCCTGACAAAATGGAAGATCTGACTAACATTTTTTTATGTGAACATCCACACACACAAAAACTTTCCCCTCCTCACTGACTGAACAAACTGTTCTTGGCTAGACCTGACAGAAATCTTTCCATTTATATTTTGTGGGTATTGATTTTTTTAAAGATTTGATTGTGGAGGTTTTAGGTCAGAATGCTGTACTGACCAAAACTATTTTTAATGAAAAAATACTTCAATTTAAAGACCCTGATCTTCTTCCCCAAATCTGGGAGAAAGCAACTTTAAATTAATATGTATAACCAATATGCCTTTTTTGTGTGTGTGCTGGTAGTAGTGAGAAATGGTTTATTTAAACTTGCTCACTTGCTTTCTGTAGTTAGTATAGTGATCTATCTTTCTAGTCATTTATATAACTATAGTATGCTCATCTGAGGCCAAAAAACCAGACCTTTTTATTTAGAAAATAGATTGATGTAAACTCAAAGAACATATTTAAATTAGATAAAGGTTAAAAATAATAGGTTATGGTATTAAGAAAGTAATTTATATCCAAAGTGTGTGAATGCCATTGATGTGCTGCAACCTTTCCAGCTCTGTTCTTTGGACATCAACAACATGCTATTATTAACATTCAAAAATACTGTAACACAAGTACAGCATGTTCCAATTCAGTGGTAAGCAGTGTCATGAAAGGTAAGATCCCCACGTAAAATAGGTTTTCACTTCATGTAACAGTAGCATTAGTACCTTCCCCCTAAGAGCATCTTGGTAATGATGGGGCTTTACAGCTCCACGACTCTTTGCAGTCATGGACTACAAAGACTGTAACTGTTACTCCTGCTGCATCGGTGGCTCTCAATCACATGTCATGTCTGAAGGCTGCTGTCTGTATATCACCATGTTTCCTGGGAAGTTTTGTGTCTTCTGCTCTTGCCATATGACAAATACAATCCTCTGCATGGGAACTCTCTTCATGCACTCTGTTACCACTGCTCCCCACAAACTCTCGTGCTTTAATGTCTGTATTTTAACATATACCTAATGACAGCAGAATTATGCTTTATGTTTATTGAATAACACCTTGACTTTGACAATTCCTTGTAAGGTTACCAGATTTACTGACTTGTATTTCCTACTTTGCTTGAGACTCAGTCCGCCAGTATGCAGCTCCACACCTCTGGCAGTCTGGATTTAAGGAAATAGAAGTTCACCAGAATTTCATGGAATGAGCTCAACATCATACAGGTAACGCTCTATTTTAGATTTCATCTTAGTACATCAGCCCACTAAAGTTGAAAAGTTATTTTCATGTCATAATCACACATATTTTTTTCCCCCTTTAAATTATACCTTGCTTTATTTCCGTACTGCAAACCTGAAGATCATTTATAACTTCAGAAAGAGGAGGGAACAATGCAACTAGGAAAATGTTTGAATAGCTAGTCACAGAGATATTTAAAAGCCGTGGAAAATGTCAAGACTGTAAATTTAACTTTGACTGTAGTAGGAGGTTAAGAAAATGTGAAAGCATAACTTGAACAAGAGGGCAAGTTCCTGAAAACCACAGCTATCACGGCTCATCAAAGTTAAGCTCCCATTGTGTGAACATAATCATCTTGACAGAACATTGTGCTGTTATTCTTTAAAATGATACCCCACCAATAATTTCCACTGTCAATTAAATGAGAAAATATATACATTTAAAGAACACACTGTAGGCTGCAATTATATTTCTCAATGTTTTCATTTGACTTGTAGCTTAATTATAGATATTTTTGCTATTGGGTTTGCGTGCCCGGGGGCCGGGGCCGGGGGCCGGGGGCGGCCGGTGCTGGCAGCTGCGGGCAGCTCCCCC
>JAVJGI010000014.1:13017776-13035142 GCA_035590275.1 Ibycter americanus | reverse complement strand
CGTGCGTGACTTGTGCTTTACCTATTAAATTGTTCTTATCTCAACCCTTGAGTTTTACACTCTTTTCGATCCTCCTCCCCATCCCTCTGGGTGAGGGGGAGTGAGCAAGCGACTGTGTGGTGCTTGGTTGCCAGCCGGGGTTAAACCACAACAGAGACCCAGAGAGAAAGGATTACCAAGAGGCTTCACTGCTGCAACTGGTCCAAGCTTTGCTGGACCAGCACCCCTAGGCACAGCCTGTCTTTATCTCACCTGCTTTCTAGCAGGCAGAAAACCTCTCTTCGATTCTTGAGCTTTGATTGCTATATTCTGTGTGTCCATAGTAGTGATTATATGGGGTAATAAAAGCCAGGAAAGACTGGAGTCTAATATTTAGGTAGGAAGTGAGACTTCAAGCAGGAATCCAAATTTCTCCTTCACTTCTTTTTTGCCTATGGACCCTTCCTCACTCTACATCTCCATATTCCCACTCATCCTTATGTACTTCAGGAGAAGAGAACAAACTGTGATACCTGGAGTTCTGAATTTACCCAGATTTATTCCTAATGCCTAGAACAATTTCTAATCCTGGGTACATCAGCATTCTGCTAAAAGAGATAGACCAGGAAAGGACTGGGTTTTAATTCAAAACCTGATCCTATTGAACACATCACAGTAGATGACCACGGAATTTATTGGCAAGAAACTTGTTTGTTGGAGCTTAATCTCTGATTAACAGCTCTCTTTGGCTCTATTTGGCATTCATATGGGGTCATTCTGCTGAGATGAAAAGTGCATTTAAAGCTCTTTCTCATTCTTCTCTGAGCAAAGCATGACCTAGATGCCAAGCCTATTACAGTCTAATAGAAATAGCTTGACAATCACCAAACTCATTTAACTGTGCACATTTTCTGTGTATCTTTTGAGCTTGCTGAGATCTGTTCAAAAGGCTCAAGGTGGGACACTGCATGCAAGGCCTGGGTATTTACAATAAGGTGATTCTATAAATTTATTGAATTTTCACTTTTTGCCCTTAGAGAAATATGTTGTACAATCCCTATGCTGCCTTTTACTCAAGGGTCATAAACAGTTGCCATGAATCAAATTTTGCAGCATATTTTTGATATAAGGATGTATTATATGCCCCATCTTATGGATGTGCAAATAGCCACAGGAAAGTAATATGATTTCCCAAGTGCCACAGAGCCAGGCAAGATTTCTTTCATCTAATATTATCTGTCTATGAGTCAAATCTAGCCAGATTGTCTCCACTACCTTTATTGCTATAAAGAAGAGACATTTGTCTACAGAATGATGCATCTCACCTATCTTCCACCTTACATTATTCCATGGTTCTACCTTAAACATTTATCTTAGACTGAGATGGATCACCCTATGGATTAAGCCACTCCTTTCCATTCCTACAGAGGGATTTTCGATGACTAGTTTAAACTTAACAACTTTTAGACAGCTAAGGTTAGAGAGCTATATTATTAATATTAGGTGATATGGAGGACACCTTTAGTGATAAATACAAGTTGAACTGATCCGTTCTTCCTCTGTCTTGATTCACAAGATCTGGATTGGATATATTACAGGTCTGTGGTACTTATTACCATTTACAATGTGTTGTCTTCCTTGTTTTGGCAAACACCGCTGTCAAGAGCAACAGTAAAAACCAACCGAACACCAATTCCTGCAAATTGTCATAAGATTTCATCAGCAAAACTGAAAGTCATACTGATTAATGCTACCTGAGCATCTTGTCCTCTCAGAATAACTCCCATCTAACAAGATGTTATAATATAAATATAAATATAAATGTTAAAATTAAATATAAACAATTTTCTTGAGTGACTCTCTGTTGTGACCATTTCAGGGTTAAGCTACCTGGGCCTGAAGCAGTTACTCATGTAGAAACAAGAGTGAAAATATGCAACAAAACTTCCAAAATTTCTCTATCTGAATTTTGGGGTTGGGTTGGGTTTGGATTTGTAAGTCTTTTTTGATGACATAATACTGTTAGTAGATGTCTAGAGTGAACTGATGGTCCTTTAACATCTCTCAGCTTCACAAAAGGAAGGAGCAGAAATAATCATACAAATTTGGGGAAAAAACAACTTTGGCTTTTTAAGTGGTAGCACATTTTCATTTAGGCATCAGAGCCCAACGTAGTGTAAGTAATGGCAGAGCCACATCCACGTGGCAGATCTCTGATACCTCATTCTTCTTTAGGGGATTGAATCACTAAGAAAATTATTCAGAATGATTAGCAGATAACACAGACATAAATCAGAGATTGAATTCACAACATGAGATGAAGTCCTATAGGGATCAAAACCTCGAAACACAGTCCTCACACTATTGCTGAAATTGAAGTCAGAGTTATTTCTGTGACTTAGGAGTAGATCCTTGTGTTGTGACTAACACTGTGATACTCAAGAAAATGAGATATAAATGATGGTAGCGCTCCTGCAGCTCACAGGAGCAAGTCAAGAATGGTTTTGCTATTAGAAATAAACTTGAACTTAAAAATTACTTGAGTGGCTTGGTCTCTCTGACATTGTGACCCAGAGAAGTTGAGAATCATTTTGGAAAAGTGCTTGCTATTCTTTAGCTTTGGGAAGCTTCAGGAATTATTTAGAGTGTGAAATCAACACAATCCAGGCTTTATTCAACACCCCAAACCACCACCCATTTCTTACTTGCAACAGCTCCACCAAGCTAGTGGCAAATTACCTCTGCCTTGGGATAAAGTAGGAAATAAAAAATCCCAACAAGTGGCAAATGGTTAATATTGCCCTCTGCTTTGGTTGGTTTAGCCATACTGGCTTTACTCTAGTGATATTTCTAAATGGCAATCAAGCTGTAACTCTGCAGCAGCTATTACTTTCAGGGAATAATAATTATAACAGTTTCAGTCTCAGAGGACTGTAGTCTCCCTGATTCTCTGCAAATGAAGCTGAGAGAAAAATATCAGCCTGACTTTTTTTTTCTTTTTTCTTAAATTTATCTTAAACAAAAAGGAGAAAGGTCACTAGAGACCTTTCTGGCAAAATGCTGGTAGCAGCAAAAGTAGGGGTTTTTCCTAATATATAAATACATATGGAAAAGAGAAATTATTTTTAAAAGCATTTCAAAATTATATATTTTGTTCAAGCCTGTATGTAATTTTCCTTTACTGTCAGGGCCTGCATCATACTCTCAAGGTCTTTTTTTCCCATTTATGACTCCTTTACCATTTCCCCTTGAGAACTAGAGAGGCTATTTGTTTTACCAAAAGGACAGAGGAGAGGACTGCTCTTATCCACAGCTGAAGACTCTACCCTTACCTCCTTCCTCTGTCACCATGAGGTGACAGACATCATGAGAGCACAGACTGTGCATCCTGTGAGTAATATATACCAGTATCAAAATGTTTTGTAGTAACATTTGGTGAAGTTCCAGGAAAGAAAATTGAAGCCAAATTTTATGCTACCAATTCAGCCTGGGGGGAAAAAAAAAAAAAAAAGGAATGTATCTTTTTTTTCCACATCCTCTTAGATAATACTGTCCAGGTGGTCAACCAGGTATATATACAGGGAATATTTAAGCATTGATGTGTTACATGCTTCAGTGGATGAAAATTATGATAAATGAGCCAATTCTCAATCACATTTTCTCCACTGTTCCTGTGTGAGCATTCTGTCACCAAGAGTGTGTATGGCAGAGTAAGAACATAAAGTGCAGATAAACCGGGAGCCTCCTGCTCCCCAAATCAGAGAATGTGATAGAAATGGTCTGTCCCAAATTTAACTGCTCTGTCTCGTGTCAGAGAAAGACCTCGCTGGTAACACAATAGCAGTGCCTAAACATATTACATGATTAGGCTGGGTGCGTAATACAGAGGCGATATATTTACAGAGATTTGGTGGAACAGATAATTTCCTATGGAATTCTTCTGTAAGTCTGTTAAATTAAACTGCTGGATTGGTTGTTAGGAAAAATTTCTTCACCGAAAGGGTTGTCCAGAGAAGTGGTTGTCTCTGTCCCTGGAGGTATTAATACTTGTAGATGTGGTGCTTAGGGACATGGTTTAGTGGTGGACTTGGCAGTCCTGAGTTAATGGTTGGACTTAATGATCTTAAAGGTCTTTTCCAACTTAAATGATTCTATTATTCTATGATTTTACACCAAATAGTGTCTTCCAGCACCCAGAAAGTCTTGGCCCAGTTTCAACAGCCTACTGTCGATACCTCCATGTACCTTCTGTCATTACCTTCCAAAGTACCTGTAGATGTGCTCATGTGTGCATTTGAGAGTACCATCTTTAGAGCAGAAATTCTAATATTAGTTATGTATTTTTCATCATGGTTTAACCTCGGCCAGAACTAAGCCCCACACAGCTGCTTATTCACTCACTCACTCCCCTGGTGGGATGAGGGAGAGAATCAGAAGGGTGAAAGTGAGAAAACTTGTGGGCTGAGATAAAGGCAGGTTAATAGGTAAAGCAAAAGCCACGCATGCAAGCAAAGCAAAACCAGGAATTCATTCACTACTTCCCATTGGCAGGCAGGTGCTCAGCCATTCCCAGGACAGCAGGGCTCCATCACATGTAACAGTTACTTGGGAAGACAAATGCCATCACTCCATATGTCCCCCTTCCTCCTTCTTCCTCCAGCTTTTATTGCTGAGCCTGATGCCATATGGTATGGAATATTGCTTTAGTCAGCTGGGGTCAGCTGTCCTGGCTGTGTCCCCTCCCAGCTCCTTGTGCTCCCCCAGCCTCTTCGCTGGTGGGGTGGGGTGAGAAGCAGAAAAGACTTTGACTCCGTGTAAGCACCGCTCAGCAATAACAAAACCATCCCTGAATTATCAACACTGTTTTCAGCACAAATCAAAAATACAGCACCGTACAAGCCAGTATGAAAAATATTAACTCTATCCCAGTCAAAACTAGCACAATTTTGCCACTGTGTTTTTTGGTGTTTGTTTATTTACTGAATATTTTCTGGGATATAACAGATACATCTACAGAGCATTTAAACTAACAGGCTTACTCTTCAGAGTGAGAAAGGTAAAATCTGCAAATTGTCTTCCAGGAACCTTAAAGTAACCTATGCACTACCAAGATTCAAGGAACACAATTTGAAAGCCAGTTCTCACACACAATGGTATTGCATACTCCAGATACCACTCCACTACAAATATTGTAGCATATATCCCATGCCCATTGTGCTCAGCACTAATCCATAGTACAGAAAGGCATCTTTAGAGAAATAAATGCTATAAAACTTGCATAGTTCTTTTGATTCTGAAATAGCTTAATTTCAACATTTTTTGCTTTCTGTATAACTGTACTGTAGAAATATTTTACCAGAACTCTTTTTTTATGAATTGGTACATTACCTATACTAAAATGGGCCTTGAATCAGACCCTGCTTAGGTGGTATCTCTTGCTAGTGACAGCTAGTCTGCACTCCCATTCATGCAAGCAGAGGCTTGACCGTGCATAAACAGCATGTTCTACAACTTTAGTTGGTATTTCAGATCATGGCAGTCAACAAGGCTTATGGAAATACTGTCTTGAGTATCCCACCTTGGCATATTCATCCTTGTGTTGCATTTATTTCACACTGCTATTCAGATTTCAATTTGTCCCTAATTTAGTTCACATTCAAATTGATCAGGGTCTCTGTTTTCTTCACAAAGTTATGTGTTAGATAAGTGAAATTTTTACCATCTTTGCTATGTCACTGCTAACCTGGATATTTACATTTTGATTTCGTTGTGTGCTTCACACACTGGATTTAATTTGTCTTTACCCATACTTTTGCCTACGTGGTCATGTCCCTTTGTCACGAGTATCTCTCCGGCCAGTTTTCAAAACGGACCCATTTAAAGTGACTATAAATGTTATGAATGTGATTTATTGGTGTTTACAAGAGCATAGCAGGGAAATGAGGACCCTACGCATGCTTTGTTTTGTTTATATTCTTCCCTAAGCTTTTGCTACTCCTCCCTGATAGAACAAAAGTTTCAGACTAGATTTACATGGGGTCAAACTTTGAAAGACAGTTCTTTGTATGTTAACTTCTCACATGCAAAACAGATAGGTTGTCTTTGACTCAAAGGAAGTATCATAGGGGGTAGGGGGTATTAAAATGGTAGCAATACTCGGGATGGGACTATATTCACAGGAAGAATTACTTGACTCTCCACTTTTCATCCCACCACAGCTTCTCAGTTTGAAATTGCCAGTAACTGATTCTGTAAAATTAAGGGGGGGGGGGAGGGAAGTTAAATGGTGCCTAAATTTTCAAATATCCAGTTGTAGTAAAATAAATGGAGAGGTTGCTTTCAAATTTGCATACTGAGAACACCTACACACTCTTTTTCAGATATGTGAACTCTCCTTAGCACTCAGGTCCTATTCTTAGGCATTTGACTTGCCTGTAATACAAAAAACCTCCCCCATAATATCTTTGTTGATATCAGTAACTATTTAGTGAATGTGGAATACAGGCAATGATGTATACAAAACTACTTGCTGATATAAGGAATATATGTTTTGTAGATGAGTAAACAGACTCGATTAAGTGCTTCATTAGACCACAAGAAAACACATTTACAGTTGAATGAGGAATTGCCATTATACTACAAAAATATTTTTGGATTCAGGTATATACAAATCTATCTCAGAAAATCAAACATGCTGAATATAACTTTTTGGTTGGGTTGTTTTGGGTTTTTGCCTCACTACCACATAATAGGTAATAACTTGGTTTATGTGAAAAGAGCCTGTGGCCTAGATATTCCTAAAATAATTTGAATATTTGCAACTGTGTGAATAGCAGCACTTTTTAAAGGTCTTGTTTACATAGCAAACAGAATATTTACATTACAAACAGTTTACATTACAGAACAGAATGAGGAATACATGTATTCTTCACATTTCAATTAAACCTGGGAGTATGTATCCAACCTTTACTTAGGTTAAACTGTCTTTAACTTCTAACCATAACTTTTACCAAAGTGATGCAAAAAAATATGGGTTTCTGCAAGCATTGCATTTATCCTGATACTTCTTAAGAGACAGTTATGAAAATCAAAATTAAACACTTTTTTGTGTGCTATTTAATTTCATTTTATTACAATGAAGAGAAGATTCACTAATTTGCCCAGTGAGATTCACTGCAACTGTTACTAGTAATTATTTAATGTATTCTTGCAAGTCGTTGGTAACAGTAAGAAACCAATGCCAGCAACTGAATCCTAAAAGAGATCATTAGATAGACAGTAACTCCTACAGTGAGAGCCCAGAGTTAGCTAGTTTCTGTTTTACTGGACTTGTGCAGGTTGTTCTTATATCATCCTAATTTCTTCATAAACATGTACTCCAGTATCAAGTCAAATGCCCTAGAGAAATCCGTATGGAAGAAATCAATTGTACTTGCTTTATCTACCAAGCATACTACTCCAAAGACTTTTCTGTAAGTTTTCCCAAGTTGGCATTAATTATATTGTTTTCTTTAACTTTTTAGTAGTTCACCTGCATATCAGCCATATCACTGTTTTTCCCAGGACTGAAGTTATGATGATGAGCCTGTAACTGTGAAAATTTGACCTATTTACCCTCTTTAAAATAAATTGTGAAACATTAACTTCTTCCAGAATGTTGGACCTTTTCCAGCATTTCAAGGCTTATTGAAAAATCAACATTAACAGCACAGAGAGCTCCTTAGCCATATCCTTTAAACCTTAGTCATAAATTATGTGACAATGTTTTTAAGTGTGTAGCTGTAGAAAAGCTAATCACCCTATTCATTGCCTTCATCAAATCTACATATGACATGGTTCAGATACGTGTTTCTTCCCCAAATAGAACCAATATCTTTATTGAACATCCAGGCATTCACTATTAATAATTCTATCATTTTTCTCCAAAAAACACACAGTATCAAGATGCAGATCCTTTTCTTCTCTAACTATACATTTTTCTACTGAGAGCTATATAAAAGTATCTCCTTATGTTACTACTATTTTTAATAGACATAGGTTAGCCCTGTATCTTTTGGCATTCCATTCTAATTTTTAATAACTCCTAGCTTGTGAGAAATATTTGCTACTTCTTTTTTTGTTTTGTTTTGTTTAATTTGTCACATGTAACTGCTATCTTTTACATTCTACATCACAGTCATTTGTAACCAATGTGGATCTCTTTCTCAGGAGTGAGCTTAGTTTTTCTTGTACCCACAAAAATACTCTTTAAACAGCTCCTTGTTCTCTTTCATTTTTTTCACACTTTTCTTTCTTTCTCCCAACTTTTGCCTTCAGCCCACAATTTAGCCTGCAATTTTTTCAGCTGTTTGAAAAGAGCCCATAACTATTTCTGGAGACAATGAACTAGTATGTTAGTAAATGCTTAGAGTATATCTGAAGAGATATAAATATTCTACAGTAGGTTTCAATATATTAAAGTCAAAGATTTTTTTTTTCTGTCTCTCATTTCAAACATCACATTTCCTGTATTCTTGCATTTGAAAAGAATAATGATGACGATAACAAGAGTAAAGATATTTGATAGCTTTCCTGGGTGCATCTGTGAATACCATGTCCATGTTTTTAGCCATACTCAATAACACTGGTTTTGTAGAACTGTGAGTGTTAAGAATTTTTGCCTTGCTGCAGCTCTTTGTAAATAATCACATCTCTACTACACTGGAGAAGTAGGAAAAGTGCACATGTATAATCACTTAGCAGTATAGTTGAATACAATAGGAACTAAACAGATCTTTCAAAACGTCAGTCAGTGTTGAGCCTTACAACGAATAAAAGATACCCAAATATTTTCTCAGACCTCTAATATCTCTGGTTTTTTGTAACTGAAAACATAAAATACAATCCACCTTTATGTGGAGAAGGCCTGTATCCCTGTTGTGTCTTCTCTGGGTAAGGTTTATACAGGTTGAGGTCCTGGCTCTACATCTTATCTGTTAAAAAGGATATTTATACTTCACACAACACCTTCCTGTATGTATGTGCCAAATCTGCTTCAGACACACATATTTAAAAGTACTGGAATTAACAGCATAATTATCTTCCTGTTTTAATCCTTGTTCATGCAGTCAACACTACATTTTGCTTTTGCACTTGGCCTCTTAATCCATTCCACTAATTAGTTTTTTTACCCTCTAAACCCCTATAGTATGTGCCTGCTGTGTGCATGCTCTGACCTTTAATCACCAAATGTTCCGTTTTCCACACAGATGTTTACTACTATTATCTCCCCCTTTTATCTTGTTTATATATTGACTTCTCATCACTGGATTTGTCCTATTAACCTTGTTCTATTTTTTTTAAAGCAAGCCTCACACGGTATTTCCTTATTTTAGAAATACATTAGGTTACACAATGGTGTATGAGAGGTGTTGAATTCTGACACAGGTCACCTAAAGCCCTTTGTTTATCTATTGATGTTCAAGAAAAGGGTTTATCTAATGCCTCAAGTGAGGGGCAATAGAGGGTAGATAGCTAATGACTCAAGAGGAGGATTAAATGCTGCATTAGGTTCTCAGAAATGACGCTTCCTTCAGAAAGAGTTACTGTTTTGTGGACTAGCCAAGAGCACAAAGTGCGGGAATATTGCACTTCTTTTCAGGGCAACTCAGCATTTTGTAGAAATTCTATGCCTTGCAGCCAGCCATGCCCACAAGCTACAGAAACAGTAGTTTGTTTATGCCGGTATGCCTGCCCTCTTCTATCCTCAGAGCACAGCTGCGATGGGACTTACACAGCTACATGGTGTGAGAGACATGTTCTCTCTTTCTTGTGGGTTTTATTCCTATCATTTTTCTTATCATGTGAAACACCAGATTGTATATTCTTTGAACCATGCTAATACCTTTTTTGTTTGTACTGTGAAGCTCATTCAATATATCAGTGCTAAAAAAGTGGTTAAGGTTCGGTTAACATTATTTCAGGGTACGCTAGCTAGACACGAGCCTCTGTCAAGAAAGACTTTGCCTATCTGAATCACATCTGTGATCACAGACTAGATCACAGGCAGTTTGCCCTGTCTTGCCTTGGGGGTAGCAAAAACATTACAATGATTAAAGGCTGCTATAAAGGCAGAAAAAGGAGGAATATAAACTGATCAGTTTTCTTACACTTTGTAACCTCCTTTTGGTGCAGAAAACCTTTGTAGTATTTTAAACATCAATGACTAGTGCCTAGACATTGGTTGTAAACAAAACATGGGGGGGGGGGGGAGGCACGTGGGGTGCAGTACTTGACAGAGGATTATAACAATAACAATAACAGTAACAATAATAATAATAATAATAATAATAATAATAATAATAATAATAATAAAAGACAATAAAAAAAACCCCACAGTCTAAATTCTGGATACTATTTATTTCCCATTGGGTACCTTCTGAAACATTACCTTCCATCACTTCCATCCACACGTGTTCTAAACATGTTATCACTCCCAAACTTAACAGCTCTTGTATCTGGACTTCCTTCATGATTAATAATGGCCTGATGACCTCATCTTTATTTTACAGTAAACAAGTTAATAAATTGGTTAAACTCTTTCTCTCTCTCTCTCTCTGTTAAAATAGGGTTTCACAGGGTCACAGAGTCCTGTGAATCCCAATGTGTACTGTTGCCTGGGATTATTCCTCTGTAGGTGCAGGACTTTGCTTTTCCCCGTACTGAACTTCATAAGGTTCCTGTTAGCCCATTTCTCCAGCTTTTCAACGTGCCTCTGTATGGTGGTGCACCCACATGGTGGATCATCCAGTCCTCCCAGTTTTGTAACACCTGCAAATATGCTGAGCTTGCAGTCCGTTCCATTGTGCAAACCATTACTGGAGATGTTGACCAGTATTAGTCCCAGGATCATCCCCTGGAACACACCACTAATGACTCACTGCCCTCCAGCGGGACTTAATGCCCCTAAACACAATCTTCTGTGCCTGATTATGCAGTCAGATTGCTTTGCTTTGGTAGGGTTCAGCTATAGACTAGGTCTATAACAGAGTTAACACTAAATTAATTCATCATGCCAACAAGACAGAAAATATAAATAGAGGCGTGCTTGCCACACAGCAAAGAGAAGACAAAATGGTGTGACACTATTATGATCGGTCAAAAGAGAGGAAAAGAACAGAAATGTGCATCATCTCTTATAACACCTTGTTAGAGCCCAGAAGATCAGCTGATCATTGACAAGGACCATGTTCATAACTTCTTTCCAAAATATCATCTTGTATACCAGCTTATCTATAGTTTCATGCTCTTAACTCTTACAAATTATCAGTCAATGTTTCTTCTTTCCAGATACTTCATACATATAATGTATAACATTTTCATGCAAAGTTTTGCTCTTTAAGCCAATTATAAAATATTATATTAAATTTTATATCTATGATACAATTTGTAAATAGACAGAATGCAGCCAACTGGATAACAATTTTGGGAGACCAGTTATTATACTTGTAGTTAAAATATTTCATAATCATGGTTGTGTCTATATTTGCCAAATATTGCTCCCTAATGAGGCCTAGGGCCTGCACACTGAGAATGAGGTTCACCGCATTTGTTGATGAATCAGGGGTCTTACAGAAGCAGATATCTAGGACCAACTTTACTTAGTAAATGACCCTGCAAGACAGAGACCCATTCTGTCCACCTTAGTACCTGCTAAAGGATTCAATGAAATTCCCTTTGGAAACAGCTCACTCTTCTCCTTGAGTAAATATAGGTTATGAACTTGGGATACACAGCTGACTTTTAAATGGCCAAGGGTATCTGGAATGAAATCTAGAGTGACTGCATTTTTGGTTTCATTACACTTTCCTCATATGTATTGTACATTGTCTTCACTGTATGTTAGTACAAAGTATGTTTGTCATTGTACACTCTACCAAATGCTGTGAGCTTAAGTCAGCAATTAACAAAGTTCAAATCATTCAGTAGGATGAATTTCTATTATGGTAGTAAGTGATCTGTTTATACTCAGGCCAAGTAGCATTTTCTGCTCTTATTGGAGGTCAAATCTGCTTGTAGTCAACTAGACCTTGAGTATAGTTGAGTCTGCCCAGCAGGTAGATCCCACAGAGAAAGCCAAGGAAATCTTTTTCTAACGAAGATAAATCCAGTGTCAGGCAGGATTCTGCTAGTACAGAAGACGTGCCCTGGCTGACTCAGTTATAAGGGTGGAGGGTTTGTAGGAAGTAGATATAGGTGAATTTACTTTCAGTTGAAAAAGATTGGCAGCTTTACTACAAGTTATGATCCTATTTGAGGAAAGCAAAGCCTAAAGATTGGCCTTTCTAAAGGACATGGTCACAGATTTGGATCTGTGGAAAACACCTGAAGAATTACCCAGGCTTCAGAGCCTTCAGTCTGACTGGAAAGTGAAAATTGTCTTTAATATAAACCATAATAAGTTACATTAAAGTGCATTATTATTTAATTTCTTTTTACATTTCCAAGTAAAGGAATTTACTTCCTAAAGCGTGCATTTCAGTAAGTAAAATCACTTTCACTTTTACTTTAATGTTTGTCTACTCTTAGAAATGATTTGAGGAGAGCTGCCAAACAGTAAGTATCCCAAGAGTGTGACGAGACCTTTTCAAGCTCATCCATTGCCAAGCAGTGACACCTCACAAGTAAGACAAAGTCCTCAAAGGTTTGCAGGGTGCTCTTCTACTCAGCTGCAAGAGTGCTCTCAAAGCCTCTTATTGCCAGAATGTGTTTGACTTCCAACAGGCAACGAAGCAAGAGTCTCGGATCTCACTGGCACTCTCAGGATTCACCCCAGTAAAAAGTGGCAAATCTACTTGAGCTAGATTCACAAGGTGATTTTAGGCTCAGCACTGCACTGCGCAACTTGCAGGCAATTTGTCAAGGAGACACTGTAAACCCAAGGCAGCAAGTGGTGTCTGTACAGAGACAGAAGAGGGATGAGAAACATCTAAGCTTGGGACCAGGGAATGTTTGTATGGTAGGTTAGCAAAAGCAAATCAGACAAACTGAGCTCCAACTCACAAAGATTGGGAACACACATCTGATCAGGATTCATTAGAAGTAGCATCCAGGCAGGCATCTGTGCTCAGTTGTTTCTTCCCTTTCAGACTATTCACCTCGTACCTGATGTGCATGGAGGAGAGCCCTCTGCTTCATTGGAAAGGTCAGGTTTTATCAGGGGTTAGTAAGAATAACAGTTCCCTGACAGAAAAGAATAATAATAATTAAAAAAGCAATCTCCCTTTTTTCCTCCAACAATTTTAAATTCTGTAAAAAAAAAAAAAATATTTTCTGTAATAATAAGCCTCTGTCTGGAAATCCCTCTCCGTTACGCGATATTCCACAACATAGGATCAGCTATGGTTTAAAGTGCCTTGCTAACTGAGCAGACCAGAAATTTACTGACAACATGGGACTGCAAAATAGTGGACATTATGTGAATTGTAAAAATTTCCTGGGAAATGCTTCTTGTTAAACTGTTTAGAAATCCTGGGAAGATCTATTGTTGTAATTAGACAGAACCAAAACTTGTATTGCTTTTATAAACTGTACTGGTTTAAGCATTCCTTTTAAATTCTGTATTCAACAGAGTTCGGAAGTCAAATGTCAAGGAATAAAGATGTTCTATTTTGGAGATTATCCACAAAGAATCAGGTCTGAAATTTGGCAAATATCCATTTCTCACTGAGTTCTCAGCCAGACAGAGATTAAAAATAATAGTGTAAGGGACTGACAACTAACCTTCTTGTAATCACTGGACAGTTCATTTCAGTTGTCTCATCTGTATTACTCCCACATCTCTTGATATTTTTTTCTTATTTCTTTCTAATACAGGAAAGACTTTTATGGAGATATTAGTGTAAAAAGAGTTATTAAGAAGAAAATTAGTCTATTAATGAATGAAGGGGAGACAATTATACAGAATGTTTAAAATATTGAATTCTCTGTTCTATTCCTCTTGAGGAAAAAAACCCCAACCAACCAACCAACAACAACAACAACAAAAAAAAAAACCAAAACAAAAAAAAAAACCACACCAGAAAAGAACTTTGAGCAGTTATGAAAAAAAGGATATGTATATAGTAAAATGGGTTTGTGACGAAAAAATGGGGAAAAATACACTGGAAAACAATCACTATTTCTAAAACCCTTGTAGACCACATGATCTGCATTTTTCTCAAGTAAAATTCCATCCTAAAGCCCCTTAAAAGTAACAGAAAATTTGACATTGACTGCAAGACCCTACAGATACTAGTTCATAGCAACTGAAAATATTTTTTGATATACTGAGGAAAAACTGGGAAAATATGAGAATGTAGTTGAAAAAAATATTCATTTTCTAAAATGGTAAGGAGAGTATTCATACTAAGAACTGTTAATAAAGCTTATATATATTATTAACAGAAACATAGCAAGCTATAAGGGTATAAAAATCTCTATATAACTTCAGAATCAGTTTATGAAGAATATAACTAATGAAGTAAAAAAAGATACATTGATTTAAAATCACAAAGCAAACAATACAATATTTCTGTATTTAGATTTTGTTTTTTAAAAAAACCATACAGATCATAATATGGAAATAGTTACTGATGTAGTAGACAGAATTAAAACAAAGGTTTGAGTTGAGAATGATGCTGTCAAGATTAATACTCCTAAACTCAGGTGGGAAACTATCTCGTCATCACATTATCATGTTTTAGCTTCCAAATCAGAACAAAATACCAGCACCTGAATCATTTTCCTAAAATTCACTGTGGTCAAATTAAATGAATTAGCAGGTACTGTCTGCATATTTTTGCCTTTCTGTCAAAGGGTATTGCTATAATTTAATAATTTTAAAATGAAGGAGTATTTGAAAATTATGTTAGAACTTACTTGAAAAAATTGAAAATTATGTTGTTAAATACTTTCCAAATACTTTTTTTCCCAGAAGCTTCTTTCAATGTAGATTTTTTTCTCCTATAAAAAATACAAAAATTGAATTTATGCTTGAAAATTTGACATTGCTAAAAAGAAATTTACCAGCTCTGGGCATTTCATACAGGTGTTTACAACCTGCTTTTACCTCCACAGTGCATTAAGAAGAACTAAAGATTTTTTAACTCAGAATAGGCTTTGCAAACTTGTGAATTGATATGAAACTGCATAGATTCCATGGTGGTTAAGATGCAACACAAAGTGACAGGCAATGATAAGTACATCTCCTGACTCACCAGCCAGGTTAGCTGAGTACAGCAGTACAGTATTCTGATATACTTTAGCAGTATATTATTGGTATTATTTATTTGCACTACTTTAGCACTCAGCACTGTACATGGATCAAAAAAAGACAGTCCCTGTCTCAGAGAGCTCACAATCTAAATATAAGACCTGAAAGAAAAGATGAATGTAGACAGACAAGGAAGAAAGAGAAAGCAATGAGATGTGGCTGATCTTGGCATACCAGGAGACATAAGTTTTTACTTTGTTTTGTTTTCAAAGAACTCCGTGGAGTAAGAAAGTAAACGAGGAATTTGGAAAAGGATAAAAGAAATATTTTTCAGTTGTTTACAGAGATGTCTTCCCAACAGGCAGCAGGAGGAAAAACATAAAGGTACTTGTATAAAAGTCAAACGAGATGACATCATAGATTTAGTAAGTGCAGAAATGACCTTTTGAAATACCAAGGCATCAGCTGAAATATTTTGTTTGAATCAACAGATTTAAAGAATGAAAAACAGGACAGCATAAAGAGTCCACCAGTATTTCCTCAGAATTACAGGTAGCTATGGAATTGTTGAAGGCTTGGTCCTTCCAAGGAAGGCTTTTAGGATTGGATTGGCTGTGCAAATACTAAACCTACTTTAAGGTTCCATTCCACTTCCTTACCCATTTTTAACTTCAGTTAAGTGCCTAATTGTACTAAAGTTAAGAGCATTTTGTGAAATGAATTGATAGCCATTGCTGGCAGATGAAGAACAGTGTTCATAAATTGGAGGGTGGTACGTCAGAACCAGTTATATTCCCATTCTCACTGCAAGCTGCTGTGCTGTTCTCAGTAGATCTGTATGGGATTTTTAGCATTACTTCAGGGCCCTTCAAATACAGGAGATGTATATGTATTCAAGAAAAAAAAAACAAACCCAAACACAAAAAACCAGGAGGTGAAGAGAAATGAATATGAACTATAAGGACTTAAGCAATTGGTGAAGATGATATCTCAATTTAATGCATTAAAATACTTCTGCTGAACCATATTGACTGTGTGTGTCATGATCTTAGCTTGTGAGCAGACTTCCTTAGCACACCTTTATTTGAGAGCACTGCTGATAATTGGAGGACAGATCCCTGTTCCTCTTCCTCCACACAGTCATTGGCTCCATTCAGGCACTCCAGCATGTCCTTAAATCAATAGTCAAATGGTTCAGTACAAGACTACAGAGAGGCCTTAACCTGGAATCACACTATCAAAGTCAGAGGATTTAGTATGATATAAAACTGTTCCTGGATAAGAAAGGAGCTACGCAAATGTAATTTAAGGGAAAGATGAAGTTTATCTGAGACCTCCTAGTTACTGAGCTACATTTCCTATCTGTTTTAAATGTGTGACTCTTTCACTTCCACGGCATTCTTCTTTGCTCCTTAAGATTTTATTAGTCCTAGGGATCAAGAATCAGATGGTTTTCTTCACCTTGCTCTTAATATTAGAATTTTTTTGGGGATTTGTAATAAATATATATTAGGTTGTATTTTGTTTTAATTAGCAAAAAGCCTTCTGGGCTAAATTGGTAAAATGCTACATATTTTTTAATTATTTAATTTTTAATTAAAACCATCTAAATAAAATTGTTTAGCAATTTTGTGTATTGATTTTCTGAGTGGCTGTATACATCTAGCAGAGCTTCTTTGATTACATTGAAACGTTAGAAGTACCGTACTGATGGTATTACTCATGTCCAGTATTATGTCTCCCATAGTAGCCCAAAACCATGATGCCAGAGTTAAACGCAAGAAAACCCAAATGGAAAGCTATGGGATAAAAAACAATGGTTAAAGTTCATGTCTCCTTACATTTTGATTCAATCTTACATGCTTATTGGTGTTTCTGGTTTTCTAATACATCAAACAGTTCAATGGCATTAAATGATCTCATTATGGACACTTCCATTATCTCAACAGAAAGCAGGTGAGTGGCTGGGAGAGAGCTGGCGCAAAGCCAAAAACTGTTGGGTTGCTTCTTGACAAAGATATTGAAATGAGGGTGAGTGAGAGTGTATTCTCACAAAGTCTAAAAACAAGGAGGTACCTGCTGTAACCAGATACTGAATTTAAAGAACTCAACTGGAAAGAATTAATAAAACAAACAACAAACCAACTCTCCCCCA
>JAVJGI010000014.1:12983633-13001748 GCA_035590275.1 Ibycter americanus | reverse complement strand
AGGGAAGGGAAGGGAAGGGAAGGGAAGGGAAGGGAAGGGAAGGGAAGGGAAGGGACGGGAAGGGAAGGGAAGGGAAGGGAAGGGAAGGGAAGGGAAGGGGAGGGAAGAGCAGCCCCCGGCGGGGCAGGCTGTGCCCCTCAGCCCACGGAGCCCGCGGCGGAGCAGCTCCCCCCCCGCAGCCCGGGGAGGGCCCCATGCTGCAGCAGGTTGATGTGCCTTGTAGGAAGCTGCAGCCTGTGGAATGCCCGCGCTGGAGCAGGTTCCTGGCAGGAGCTGCAGGCCATTGGAGAGAAGCCCAGGCTTGAGCAGGGCTGCGGGCAGGAGCTGTGGCCCAGTGGGTGACCTGCGGTGGAGCAGCCTGTTCTTGAAGGACTGCACCTCGTGGGAGGGACCCATGCTGGAGCAGTTTGTGAAAAGCTGTAGGCAGTGGGAAGGACCCACGCTGGAGCAGGGGAAGACCGTGAGGAGGAAGGAGCAGAAGAGATGAAGTGTTATGAACTGACCACAGCCCCCATTCCCTGTCCCCCTGTGATGCTCAGGGGGAGGAGGTAGAAGAGTCAGCAGTGAAGATGGAGCCCAGGAAGAAAGGGGGTGGTGGGTGGGTGGGTGGAAGGTGTTTTTAGATTTGGTCTTATTTCTCATTATCCTACTCTATTGGATAAATAAATAAAAGAAAAAAATAAATAGTCAAGTGTGTTTTGCCCATGATGATAATTGGTCCTTATCGTGACCCATGAGCTTTTCAGATATATTTTCTTCCCCTGCCCTGCTGAGAAGATGATCAAGATGTAAAAAGAACAGCAAAGATGTGGCCACAGCAGAAAAGCTGACTGAATATTTTGCATCAGTGTTCATTGTGGTAGTCGGAGAGAGCTTTTCCTATGACAAATGAGTCATTGAAACAGTCTGAGACTGAAGTGTCAGTGGAGGAGGTTTTAGAATAAATTAATAAAATGAAGAGTAAAATATCTCCAGTACCATATGTTATTCATTCAAGAGCTCTGGAGGAACTCAAGTAGTAAATTGTGTAATTGTTAACTGTGGTATATAATTTATTACTAAAATCACCATTAGTAAAGGAATAGAATTTGACAAAAGTTACAGATTTAAAAATTGATTATTCAGGAAGACATGAGTAATTATAGGTCTGTACATTTGACTTCTGTAGCCTGCAAATTGCTAGAAACTGTTCGTAGATTTAGCAGTAACATAAATGTACGTGGAGCAATAAGACACAGAAAAAAGGGTTCTTGTAGAGGGAAATAATACTTCAAAAAACTTTTAGAATTCTTTAAAGAATCAATAAGCATGTACACAGCCGTGATCTAATTGGCACAGTGGTTTTGGATTTGAAAAAGCTTTTGACAAATTTCTGGATAAAGAGAGAGATCCATGACAAGATGGCAAGAAATACTGTTTTCGCAGTGGAAGGATATTGCCATTGATGAGGCTGAATGATATGAGCAAGGACTTGTGATGTTCATCAAAAAGATATTCTGTGGAAAGGTGATATGGAAAAGTTTGCTGATGACAAAAATACTATTTACGGTAGTCAAAAGTGAAAGTAATTGCAAAGGTTTGCTGATAGATCTCATAAAACTGAGTGAATGAAGTAAGTTCAATGTCACAAAGTGCAAAGCAATGCAAATGGAGGAAAAAAGATAACACATACAGTTTGGGTCTTTAAATTACCTGTTATCTCATGGTAAAAGCTCTTGGACAGCTCAGTGAAAAGATCCATCATAGTAAAATAGATATTATGAGGAAAACATTAGGAATTATAAAAGAAAAATAGAGAACAAAAGTGTCACTGTGCTGCTGCATAAACCCATGTTGGATTAAAAACTTGACTATTCTCCGCAATTCTGGTCACCCAGTTAAAAATGACATAGCAAACTGTTCTTGAAAAGTCAACCTTCCCACTTGCGGATGACATGTTCAGATAAAATTAGAGAGGTGCTTCTCTTCACGTGTCCTCCTTAAATAAAACGTCATTTCTGTGATAATGCAGTGAGCTGGGCTAGATCTGAGGTGTGCCTGAACACCTGTCTATTTGATATTATAATTATATTAATTTCTCTAATAAAGGATGTCACATGTACCTGCAACTCTTGTCTATCTAACTCTCCCAAGATCTTTGGAAAAATAACATGAAGAGCTTCCTAGGAGCCTTTGCTTCTTTTTGGTTAGCCAAGGAGAGAACCTGGGCTGCTTCTCTGAGCACCTTGTGGCCCACTTCTCCACACTTCAGCCCTAAAGGACATATTTCTATGTCTTCTAGACTCTGTTCCAAATTGCATCCGTTTTAGGAGGTCTTTTCTAGCTGAAATCCAATCTGAAACTTGATATTTCCTGCTTCAAAGTAAGTGAGATATGCATCTTGCTTTTCACCATCTATTATTAGCAGAGAACTCTTCCCTCGATGGCTTTGAAGGAATATCTGGGTATAAACGTGAATATGTTACAAATGCCCATCTGATCTAATACTGCAGGAAACACGCTTTTAAGTATCTTTCATAGTGAGTAATCTACAAGCAGGCTCTATTTACAGCTGAAATCAATGTCCTTGTACCTTTTCCATTTAGGCTAAAGAGGAGTAAAAAGGTTTCATTCATCATAATCTTCCTGCCACTAGGAATCGAGGAACAACAATTGTTTCTGAACTCTTTTGGAAACATAGATGGAAGAAAAATCTTTGTCCTAAAGCATGTTGAAGTACCAATGCATTGTAAATTCAGATACAGATCCGGTGAATTATGAGACTCTAGGTACAAAATGAATCCACCAGCATTCATTTGTAATCCGTGTCTTTACAGATAGAAGTGAATGAATAATCCCTTAACAGAGAAAAAATGAAGGGCTAAAGCAGGGGTCTCATGTTTATTTCCTCACTTTAATGACAAAACCAGAAAAGAGGTAGAAATGTCACTGACAGTTCCATGTGATGGATAGGTCTATATGCCTGAACATTAGGAACAAGACACCTTCAATATCTGAAAGAAGACTGCCTAGCATGTAACCATTAGATAGAATTGAAAGCGGCAGTTTCCATGGGCCCCCTACCAAGAGAATGCACAGGGGGTGTACGTGCTTTATTGCTTGATACTCATGCATAAAGACAGCACAGCTTCTGCAATCTAAGTGAATCTCCTTAGGTTTAATGTTCCATTGAAATTTTGCTGAAATGTAGAACATATTTCAAAGGAACAAAACATTTTCTCAAGCAGAGACCATTTGACTGTCATGGTAGATTTTTCTTTTTTATGGAAGTTAATTCCTGGAATAGACATATATTGGAAAAGTCCAACTGCCAGGGTCACCACTGGTATCACAAAAACGTTCACAGTAGCATTCTAACATCAAAGTACATATGTAATTGAACAGATCATTCGAAACATGCCAGCAATGCTGCAACAGCTGCACACGTGCAGCACCCCCAGCCCCTCACAGAAAGTGACAGAATCAGATTTCACTGATCCTTGTTTTGATTTTTATTTCTAACCTGGACCATTTCACTTACAATACACATCCTGAAGCAATTGTATTGGCACAACTAAGTACTGTCAAAGGTCTGCACAGGGGTAAGAATAATTGGCTGAATGTGGTGGCAGTCTGAGCTTCTTAAACCAACTTTGCTGACAAAGGCAATCTTTTATGAAACTACAGGTGAGGTACATAGAATGGAGGATCAGGCTCATCTTTGAAGAATTATGGGAAGGTTTTTTCCTCAGTTCTTTCATTTTTATTTTTTTTTTTTTTTTTTAAGAAAGAGCATTGACTAAAATTTCTGTCTTCATTAAATGGATTTTTTGTCCATGCAGTAGTTAGCCTTCGTGCACGATCAGTATCAGAAAAAGCAGTGCAGTTCTCAACAGAGTCTTTTTCAAAAACAGAAGGTATTTACAATCTGACAAGACTCTTGCAGCATCCACCTTGTATACAACTCATAGGGAAAAATACACATTTAAAAAACAATTTGGTTTAAAAAGTGAAATAAGAGACTTCAGACAATTTTTCTGAAGAAACAGCAAGGGATAAAATACAGATCTGTAGGAGGAAAATGCTGGGCAAAATTAAGGGAAACACATAAAAATGAATTCCTATTAACAACTGTCTAAGAGATACCTCTAGTCATATCTCATGTTTTAAGAGGATAGCATAACTATTTCAGTATCAGGCTTGAATCATCATCTAAACAACCATGCTGTGATAATACTTCCAGTGCTTCTCACTCAGCATGTAGGACAAGCACTATATAAGAGGCTCATAAAAAGAAGACAAATGTGAATTTTGTAAGCATGTTATGGCTTTTTTCACAATCTGTGGCTCTATAAGTACTTTGTCCATATTTCAGGCCAACTGTAATAAGTATTTGTTGTTTTGAAGGGGTTTTTAAAATCCTTTTTCAGTTCTTTTTACATGTTCCTTCATGACTTTAAAAGTTCAGAGATCTCTTGTAGCTGTTAAGTGCTATCTGCCATCACCAGTCTGCTTCAACAACTCCCGCTTCTTTAGGAGGAAACCTTGCTTCTTTCTGGGAGTCTCACTCCAGAATAACTCTGGGTTAAAAAGTCTTGTGGGTGACAGAGAGACATAGAAGCTGCAGGCTTGCTCTGTTGGTTCTTCTCAGTACAAAGGTTGAATTTCAGTGTATTCACATTTAGGTGCCAAGATAAACAGACAGGTTCTCCCTCTGGAGGCTTTCAAAGACATCTACTGTTCTCCATTCACTATATAGGAATCTTTGTCATTTAGCATAGGAGAATCAGGTATAAAACTTAGATCCAAATTTTCCGTTTATGCCACTCAAACTGGATCCCAGACAAAACATTTTTTTTTCTTCTGTAAGGAGACGGAAATCTTCCTCTAAAACAAAAATTCTCCATGGAAACTGAGAAGCTTTGCATTCTTTTCTGTTTGGAGTTAGTTTTTTAAAAAAATTATTTCATGCAAATTGACACTTCAGATACTATAGAATATATTGCATATCAATCTGAGTTTTCAGTACTAAGCAATGCTTTAGTGTATTCTGCTAAACATTTTGGAAGCAACTGTTTTAAATAATTTAACACCTTATCTGTGCATTCGCTCTGTATTTATTTGTTTACAAGTTTATGTGACCTAATTTTGCAAATAATTTTTAAATAAATATTTTCAATTAAGAACATAAACATACCTTTGAGTATCCTTACAATCAGGGTACAGGTAGACAGTAACATTTGGATTATGTGGAACAATTCATTTTTGGACAAACTCTGTTGATGGAAAAATGAAGTGGCTAGAATAGCAACCCTCATACAAATTAAGGCCTCTTTCCAGAGATGTCCTAGAAGTAATTTTGTGACCAGCCAACTCTTAGGAAGACCGCCGAGAGTGGTAGCAAATAACACATAACCCTGTTTTTTTAGATCATTTTGCTCAATACCATAGTGGTACAGCTACTGACAGGATATTAATCCTTCCACTGACACATGGGAAAATTGGGCTACCGAAGTAGAATTTGGCTGCAGGCCTCCATACGAACAAAGATGATATTCCTTCTGGTGAAATGTGAATATGATGAGAATTAGTTAGATATCACTTCCCTGCTATGTTTACAACTGACTGTGCTACTGCAAGGAACATTGCCAGAGTAATACAAATAGGTCTGCCCACTGCTGGGATTAGTTTCAGTAAACTGTTTTGCTTGTGCATCTGACTACGAATCATTTATGATATGCAAGTATAAAGGAACCATCAAACTGCTCTAGGTAAAATGGAGTAGTGAAGACATTCGTTAAGAACATTGTGGGTACCTTACTGCAAAAACTAGGACATTATATTTTTTATTTGATCCCTAAAAATCACTTTTAATGCTTTGACAAAACAGACTGTAAAACGAGAAGCAGCTGAAGAAATGCAGTTAAAAGGGAATGTGCCATTGGTTACCCTGTGCTAATTGCAGTAAGTAAGAGTGGATAACAGAACTGTATTTTGCTATTAAAAGACTAGCACAAAAAGAAACAAAGTCTGATATCCATGTTCCTACTAATTAATACCTTAGTCCTTGAAAATTCGTAATGCTCTTAGTGACAATACTTATAAAACAGTTTCCATTATGGTACAAGTCAGGGTGGCAAAGTCTGTCTTAAAATGAATATAGCCTTGTAATATGTAAATAAGTTAGAAACCCTTTTTTTTTTTTTAGTAGACAGAAATTATTAGGGAAAGCAGAACTCTACTAAATTATGTATGTTTTGTTTCTCTCAGACTGTTTTTATCTAGTTTGATGTATTCACCCCACAGTTGTAACATGACAATACCATGAAACACAGACTTCATTCTTACTGATGTGGCAAGGTACCCAGGGAACAGGAAAATGCTTGTTACAAATTCGTTTATTGGTTTTATTTCATTTCAACTAGTAAAAAGCTGACCATCAATATGGTTTTTGTCATATTGCTGAAAGTTGTCTCTGAATTGTGTTAGTTTTATCAGAAATACCCAGCGTCCACAGTACAGATACCCTCATTCAAAGACTCTCTTAATGTATTTCAATTCATAAAGGGAGTAGGATTCAAGAGTTGAAGTCCCTAATGCCAAAGCCTAGATGGACTGTTGAACCGTAACTTCCAAGAACAGACGTAACACATACTTTCAGCACTTCAGGTGTTTTATTTTCTGAATTCCCATAGGTTCTCTCCCTCTTTGAAAGGAGTTGGTGTGACCTGGCCCTCACTGTCACAGCTGTCTGAGATCTGCCAGTAAGCAACAGACTGTTCACACAGCTAGTAAAATGAGCTTCACATCTAAATGGTACTGTTTTCCTTTCTGAAAGCATATTCAATACAAGGTCAGCAGAAACACTTTGGAGGTTCACAGTTCATTAGGGAAATCAGCAGAAGGGCTTGCTGCAGCTGGAGTTTATTTTAAATCATACTGGCATCTGTAAAGGAATGGCATAAAAAAATTATTGTTGTCAACAATGCTTTACGTTTGCTGTGGTCACCTTCCAGGGAATTGATCCAAATGAGCAGGCCAGCAACCCAAGAGTTTGATTTCAAAGCTGTGCTCCCAGGGAAATGATATGTGGTGACAGAAAATATTGGACCGGATTTTCAACTGGTATAAATCAGTATAACATGTAGACTTTAAGACCTCAAGCTAGTTTGACATCAGTAGAAATAAGCCAATTTATAGCAGCTGAGACCCTGACCTACAGTCTTTAGTGCAATACCATATATTTTAGCTTAGTTTCATTCAGTTTAGAGCTAATGTGAACAATATCTCAGTATCCTCTATTCATTTTTGTTCTCTGCCCACACTATCATCTGCAAGTTTTACTCTTTATCCTGCTACCATAGAAATCGACCATCTGTTGCAAAGAACATTTACCATTCAACTTTTAACTGTCTCAATTGCCATATTGAGGTTAGTGTATGGTTTCTGCGTCAAAGTCCTTGGGTGAAAGGACTATGTGGGATAAATACGAATATAAGAAAATCCCATATTCTCTTCTAAAATTCTACAGCATGAAAGGAGGAAACCCCTCATTTACTACCCCACAGACACCCCTCTGTTCTGCTCTGCTCAACTGAAAAGCCCTTTTTCCAGAGCCATGCTCTCAAATTTCCCCCTCCACACACACATACCTTTTCGGTTTTTTTAAGCAGCTGCCTCTCATTTCTTCTCTCATTTGCTGGCATCTGGATTTAATTCTTTGTTGGGGCACCTGATTCCCTCACTCAGAACAACTGCTCTCTGTAAAGATATTAATTGATAAAAATCCTTAATTCGACCACAACACGACTGCCAGCCTCTTGCAGGTTCCTTTTGCCTTGCCTGGATTTCTTTTGCCATGTTAAGCTGAGACTGTGTGTCATGGCAAGAAACACAGCAGCACTACAGCATCACTGCAGACAGGAAAAGCCACTTTGTTTGACCGTCACCATATGCCATTCGGGATGTATTCCTGGCTTCCTTGTGCATCTTTGCTGCCTATTGTTAGCCATTACTAGGTAGGATTTCTCTGAGTCACCTCACTTGGAAACATTCTCCACTTCCCTGGGTGTGTGCCCAGCTCTACATCAGAATAAAACATGCAGGTGCACCACGTCCTCTCCCCTGCAGCTGCATGCCCTGATCTCCAACGAGAGGGAGCTTGGACATGACAGAAACTACATCATGCTCCAAACAGGTGCCAGTCTGGATATTTTGGGAGACCAGAGTCCCAATGTGCACTAGGGCGCTCATCAAGACAGGTATCTCTGCAGAGCTTTGGCAGCTTTCAGCAGGCTGGTTGTTGCTGTGTGACAGGGGTAAAACTGTGGAGCCAGAGTCTCAGTGGTATGAGATTTTTATGGCAAAAGCAGAACAGTCCCCTCAGAGGTTTCACTCCTGCTGGCTGCACAAACTCAGACCTTTCTCTTCTACCTGGATGTATTGAAGTGTGCACCGAGTGAACGGGCCAACCTCCAGGAGACAGGTTGCCGGAAATATTTTGGGTTTTGGAATACAGACCTGCACTGCAACTTGGGAAAAGATACACAGCAGTCATGTCTTGTGAAGCAGAACTCCAGCGTCTACCAAAACTCACAGTCTTCCTGAATGTGTCAGGGATGGATGGTAGCCCTAATTAAACACTGTAGACCCAGTGATTAGAACATTATGCTTAGCGGGGGACACCACATGCTCACTAATATTGGTAGATTAACTCTAGCAGAAGAGATACGTCTCTAACAGCTTAGTCTCTGGCACAAGCACATAGGTCTCTGCTCTCAAATATGCAGAAAACAGTTTTGTTCCTACATCCCAGGCAAGCAGATATTGTGCCAACTGCTCAGCATCCACTGAAGCCAATCACCCTCAATGAAGTTCTAAGCAGTTGTCCTCCAGGAAACTTGCATCTAGCATATATGTGATCTGAACTAGAGATACTATATGTGTCTAGAACTTACTACACAGATCCAAGCCTTCTTTCCTTCTTCCACTTAAAAGCATATCTTTTGGTATGGTCTGTGGCTGTTGGCAGACACTGTGAAGCAGTGCTACAGGTGTGGGTCACATCATACACATTTAATGCATTTTTCTGTTCTCTTTCCCTTAACTTCCTTCTCATTTTCTTTAGCATGTTTGATCTCTTATATGCATTCCTCTTCTGTCTCTTCACGCTGCTTGTGGGTGTCTGTATGCCGGCTATTCAAAGTGGATGCTCTGCAAAAGGGAAGAAGCGCAGTAATCTTCTGAACTGACTCTACAGAGAAAAATCTCTCACTTTCATTTTCCATATACTCCATGCTGTTTCTTGACTAAAACTAAAGCTTAACCTGTCAGGCTTGTTTTAATCCTTAAAAAATACAACTGCAGCAATGATCTTTATAGAAGTAAACAGAGATAAGCCTACTCTGAGGAAGTGAGGGGATTAGTTGAATACCTCTGAATGGCTAAACCACTTATAATCATTATGTGTAGTGTACCCATCATGTGCTCGTTATCCTACTATGTGCCAGGAAAGACAGAATCAAAATAAATATGGGCAAAACCTTATTCTTTAATCAGCCTTTCTTTTTCACAGCATACATATGATTGGTTGTATAGTAGAGTTCCTGCAGAATTGCATGGCATCCAGGGCATTTGTTTACTCAGAGTGGAAGAAGTTCACACAGCTGCTGAAAATCACAGGTACCAGGCTCAGATACAACTTGTTATAGCTTGCCCTGCTTCACGAGAGTAACCTCCATGAATTATTTTGACCAACACCATTTTAAGCTACCACAGCTAAATCATTTTTGCTCTGAAAGTCTAGCAAATAATTCATTCATCTCTCAGCAGGTATTCTAAAAAGAGATTTTTTTGACATGCTAAGCAATATATTATCATCAGTACTATCACTGGCCTCTCACTGAAAAGCAAAAATGAGCAGATTTTTGTGCCTGGACTGGCAAATCTTGCTTTCAAGTTTGGTAAAGCTCATTTTAATGTAAAAATAAACAACCAGATGGTAACCTGATATCAGAGAAACATGTTATTTATGAGATTATTTGTTTTCAGTACACTTTCTTCAGTGGATTACATTGACAGTCTTCTTGAAAGTTCTGTTTGAAATTAAGATTAGGGTAGGAGTTTTAGTGGCATGAGTCTTTCCATTCCTTCCAGACACATTGATATTCTGGCTTTAAAGCACGTCAAGACAGAACGTAGACAGGTATAATTGTGGCAGTAAGTAAAATTCTTTTGAACAGCAATACATCAGAGCCAAACAGTTCAACACCCTGTAGTTTTAAACAAATTAGACAGGATTTTTGGAGAAGAAGTGGATCCAAAAAAAAGGTGTCTGTCTTTTACTGGGCCCAGTACAAAGCACTTTTGGAAACAGCTTTTAACAATTGCTAAAATAA
This sequence comes from Ibycter americanus, assembly GCA_035590275.1. Lineage (NCBI taxonomy): Eukaryota > Metazoa > Chordata > Aves > Falconiformes > Falconidae > Ibycter > Ibycter americanus. The sequence continues at coordinate 12,991,372 of JAVJGI010000014.1, read as the reverse complement.
GGTTCTGGATAACCTTCTTGTGGATGTTGTGGAGGAAAGCGGACAACTCAAACTGAGTTTAATAATTTCATGCATGAGGTTATATGACTTGGCTGGCTACAATATCAGCAGCTAAAATCTGGCAATCCAGAAAGTCATTCTCAATCTTATGTTCCCTTTAAATGACTAGGAATAGGATTTTACTCTTCTCCAAACCAGAAGAAATATGGTGTGGTTTTTTTTCCTGAATACACTGGAATTCTTTTCATCCTGCATGTGGGGGATCAAAAATGCAGATTTTTACCAAGGAAGACAGCTTCATGAAAACGATGTTGAGCTTTGGAAAAAAGGCTGGCGAGTTTTAGTTAGTCCTCTGGAGACTTTTATTGCTGAAAAACAAATATTTACTTCGAAAATTGACATGTAAGAAACACAAGTAATCTATATAACAAGAAAAGGTACTCAGCTTACCAGTACTGAAGAGTAGGGTGAAGTTTCCTTAGATGTCAGGACTTGCAGAGCTGGTCTAAGCTGTGTTTTCAGAGAAATACACCTTTTATTTCCCTGGGGAAATTGTGCCATACAGCTGAATACATTGAGAAAGCAAGGAGTTACTCTGCCAAACAGATAGAGCAGTCGCAGCAGTCAAGGAGTGAAAGAGGCAGCCTGGGGCACCATGGATTTTCATAACCAGTAAATCTACGTGGTCACTCAGCAGAAGTTTGAGAACACGATGTTTTCATTTGACAATCAAACAATGGAGATTAGACAGCGAAGATTAGGTGGGATCTAGATGCCTAGATCATATTCTGAGTTTTAGTCCAAAGCATATGGTCATATAAAACATAGTTATGAGCTTGTACATAGCTATATACTTGTATTAAGTTTCTTATAAGGCAGTTTATACTATAAAAATCTAAAAAGTTTTTTAAGAGAAGCTGTCATAAAACCTTGACATAATTATTATAACCAGCCTATAAGCAGTTGATTTATCTGCTCATCTCTTTTTCGTCGTGACACTTATACCCATGTATGGAACAGATATAATATACTAGTTTGCTACACTAGGAGGAATATTTGAAACTGTAATTGGATACAGGTGCACACGTAGACAGAAAGAAAGAAAACAGAGAAAATATCATCCCAAATAAATGTTTTGAAAACAGGTAATGAGAATATTCACAGAACTTGAAGCATTTGAAGTCCTAGTGACAGCTTTACTTTTAATCACAAGGACATTCTGGTGTTGTTTCTACAAACCTTTACTTTGATATTTTACTACCTCATTTCTTTACATTCTTATTTATCCTACCACTGTTCATCTGTCTCTATATTGTGAGCTCTGCAGAGCAGAACATCTCACTATGTGTTTGTTTAATAATGAGGATCCCAATCTCAGATGAAGCCTGTAGTCACTGCTGGAAGAGAGCAATAATGATTTTGCATTCACTTCAGGAACACATGTAGCAGGAACAGTTCAACATTTTTGCTTCTTTGCAGAAGGCAACATACCACTGTGGGACACTTTCTTTTCATGCTCTGTTCCCGTACTTCCCCAGTGCAATGCAACACTTCTCCCATGTTGTCTCAGTAGAGGCTGTTTACTGGGACTAACTAAATCTAGCTGAATCACTCCCCTCAACACCAATTAAAATTCATAGCCATGTCTGAGAACAGAATTTTAGTCCAGGAAGCAAATGGCTGGTTGATTAGTTCTATGAGACATACCTTTAAAGCAATGCAGAACTAGAAAGACCACCCTTCGTAGGCATATTAACCACATTTTTAATGGGCCTTTGATCCTTATGAAAATATGTAAGCTTTAACATAACAGAAGACAACACTGCTCTCCTGAAATAGTCATATTTGTTTCCTCCTGCACTTCAGCCCCCAGCTATTCTACTCAAAGGGATCAGAAGTCACAGCTGATCATTTGAGATGCAGAGGGCCATGACAAATGGTGTTTTTATGTCTTTCAAATGACAGACAAGAGGGTTGGGATATGGTTTCTCATGTCAAAAATATTTTCTCTAATAGTATAATTTGGATTTAAAGAGATCCTTTAATGGAACATCCAGTTTACCCTTTTACATTATATCAGTTATTAAACTTGATAGTTAAATTACCAGACCAGGAAGCAGAGGATGTGTGTTCAGTACTGGGTTTGCCTCAGACTTTTACTATGACACTGAGGATCACTCCAACAGTCCATGTATCAAGTTCCCTAACTCAGGAACAGGAACTGTGAGAGTGTATTTTTTCCTTTGTACTTAGGAGATAAAAGGTATATATAGGGGGTACAGGAACAGAGTAATTCTTGTCATAGTACCTCTCAATTAATTTTAGTACTACTACAATACCAAGAATAGCAAAACAGTCTCATTAAAACCAGAAACAGCACTTTGGAGCTCATACAACATAATAGTTAAAATTGGTTGTAAAGGGTGAAGAGTGAAGATGATTTATGTAACAATCTATTATAATTGATAGAACTGTTAATTGACCCTGAAAGTGTTTAATATCAGATTGTGACTGATGCTTTGATTATCTCAGGACTGGCCTCTAGTCTCAGATCCTAAAGTGTTAGCTTTGTACATCTGTATGCTTACCTGCTTTGTTTTCTGCATAACAGTGGAAAAGCATTTGCATAAATGCAGTAGATTTAGTTTCAAAACTTACTGTGTAACACATCTGACAAAGTTGCCACGCTTGTGGGCTGCAGCAGGGAACCAGAGGTAACTGTACAGAATATCTCATCACCAGAAAAGGAATCAAAATATTATGCCAATATAAATTGTTTTATTTTTTTTTAATTTTATTTGATGCTTAAACTTCTAACAATTTCATTTATATGCTGAGAATCACAGGTAAGAAACCTGTTTTTATGGCATTGATTCAAATTTAAATATTCCTTTAAAGGGGCTTGAGTGATGAGGTAGAAGTTAAGTAGCTGCTAAGGGTTGAGACACTTTCTAAGTCAAAACTGGAATCATGACCCCAGCTGAGAAAACCTGCACACAAAATTCTCGACTTGAAAAACCTAAGTGGAGATTCAAAAAACTGAATCACCATTCTTTTTGCCTTCTCTCTCTTCTTCCCCCCATCCCCACCCCACTCCCGATATGGTTTTATCCTATCAGGTACACAGCAATTCAGACACAGATATGCTACCTGCCCCCAAGAAAGCTTCCTATGATCTTGAGATGTGCATTCTATGCCATAAAATATCCTACCAACCTTCTCCTCAGACAGTGAGAAAATGTATTGAATAAATACCTATGTTTCTCATATTTGCTGAAAAAGCCAGACTGATTTATCATTGTCTTTACTTCAACATAACAATTTACTCCAGCTCAAACTGAGTGTGAAATGGTATCACTCTGATTTTGAGTGATTTTTGTATTACATTAGTTTTGCATGCACGATGGCACACGATTTCATTGAACACATTTAATTCTTTCCATTGTCTCGCCTACAAATCCAAACACAATGCATCTTACTAAAACCAAGACCCCACAAGCACAAACTTCAGTCTCATGCTTACTGAACCTTTGAACCAGTGTTATGCGCCAAAGAGAACCGTATTGCTTCTGCCACCCATGCTGAAGTGATACTTTCCTGCATTACCTTAAAATTTCCACCAAACAATCTCAATAGCCAGATTTCAGAGCAGTCTTAAGAATACCAAATGCAAAGGCATAGGACTCTCCAGAGACATGGAATGAAAACAATATAAATAAAATAGTTAAATGTAAAAGGTAGATCAATACTGTAATTATCGTTTATTATCATTTATTATTTATAAAATAAGCATAGTGAGCTGAATTCAGTGCCTCACAACTCCATTGATTTCAGGGATAAATTTGATGCAATAAATTTGTATAATTTATATATCAGTTTTATTTCTTTGTTCTCCTTCATTTCATAGATCCAAGACTTTGTTTAATCTCATGTCTCTTCCTCTGCACTAGCATTACAATTTTGACTTTACCTCTCCAGATAAAGTTCTTGTTCATCTTTTCATGTTTAGGTCTTCTTTCTCACCGTATCTGCCTTTTCTGGCTTCTTCACCTTTCATTTCATCCTTTTCTATTCCCCCTGTGTCTTAGAATATCTTTCAAATATAAGATTTTTCTTCCTTGATAGTTTCCAAGCTTTTCTTGCATCTCAACTAGCCTTTTCATGCTCTCCATTTCATGGCTCTGAACAACTCATCATCCATTCCATCTCTCCAAGCCTGTTGATGCTTTGTCCAAGATTATTTCTTAATTATCATGTTTAACCACTGATAGTTCTGTCCTTGATGTCATGGTGGCCTTACCTTTCAGTTCAATGTACAGGCTAACTATTTCCTTATGAAGATATGCCTGCCTGGTTTCTACCTGTGCTGCCCACTTCTACCCGTAGTGTATAAAAAAGTGCATTCATCCAGTTGCTAGGTAATAGACCTGATAATAATCCATATCTACTGTGTACAGTCATTTGTTGCAGGTATGGTTATTCTAACTTTCCCTGAATGCATCAAGGTTCCCACAGCTGCACAGAATGTTGTTTTAAGCGCTGTAGTTGTAACTGAGTATATCAAGTCTACTGAACACATTCAAAAGGTGTATTACTCATTAATCATATCTAAAGTCAGCTGGGTTTAAAAAAAAAACCCAAACAATGGATGACAAGTCTAAGATAAATCTACCCATGGTGGCAAAAAACAGGCTAAGGGGGGGAGCAGGAACATCAATAGCATCGTAGGGGTTCTTTCAGCATAGCTACAAAAACAATCGACCCAAACTCTCATTAGAGTCAAATAATTTGCTATAGACGCAGATCCCTGAAGACTGGACATCAGGAAAAAGTTCTCCAAACAGGTAGTGCAGCACAGGAACAGTTTGCCCAGATTGGGTGTGGAATATCTATCCTTGGAAGTTTTCAAGACCTGGCCAGAGAAAACCATGGCTGATGTCATATAGCATTGGCAGTGGTCCTGCTTTCAGGCGGATCCTGGACATGACCTCCAGAAATCCCTGCCAAAGGGCATTTCTATGATTCTGTGCATTATGGTGGGTATAATTCTTCGGGTAAGGAACTGATTTCTCATGTGGAGATATAATCCTTCAGGCCACTGGAACATCTTGTCCCAGTAAATTTGATCCTTCTGACTAAAGTTTACCTTACATACCTCCATAACGAATGTATTAACCCACCCCCACCCTCACCCCAACCAAAAACCAAACAAAGAAGGAGGTGCCTGTAAAGTAGGGAGCCCTTACCTCAAAGACCCTACAGCATAACTAAATATTTAATACACAGATAGAAGGGCTTCTTGCATAACAAGGTGCAAAGTACATAGAAAGAACACCATGTTTTCTCCTGTGGCCTCAAAAAGTGTTTATGTTTATATTTCTTTTGTTGAACTTGTGCATAGAAAAATTAGCCTTCTGACTGAAGAAAAGATAGAATCATAGACCCACAATATCATTTAGGTTGGAAAAGACCTTTAAAATCATCAAGTCCAACCATTAACCCAGGACTACAAAGTCCACCACAAAACCATGTCCCTAAGCGCCGCATCTACACATCCTTTAAATACCTCCAGGGATGGTGGCTAAACCACTTCCCTGGGTAGCCTGTTGCAATGCTTGAAAACCTTTTCAGTGAAGAAATATTTCCTAATATCCAATCTAAACCTCCCTTGGTGCAAATTGAGGCCATTTTCTCTTGTCCTATCACTTATTACTTAGGAAAAGAGACCGATGCTCACCTCACTACAACATCCAGATACCCTGGTATTAGAACAAAAAAATTACAGTGCCTGGAAAAAGTGAAAAAATGTTTGGCAGTGCTTTCTTGGTGACTTACATGACCTGCATTCAAAATTATTCAGGACTCTTTTCTTCATCAAATTCAATAGCTGTGCTTCACCTGCCATGATAGGTCTTCTTGTATTAAGTACAGTGTGGTCTGACTAGGGCTAGAGGATAAAAAGAAACTTACTGTCTATTGTGAGGAAGCTGGAATAAATTCATACACTATGTAGAAGATGATAATTTTGGTCGGATGGAGTACATGGAATGGCTGCAATAATCTCATCTCAAACACAAAACCTCTGAAGAATTTCTGAGCAGCTCAGGTAATTAGGAATTAAACTAGCCAAATAAAAATCCTTAATGAGAGGAATGGAAGCTACAAAAATTAGTAGATCTAAAGCAATCTAGAAACATATGAGAAGGTTAAAATAAGCATGCACTGACAACTGAAAGTAGTAGAAGAAAGAAAACAGCTTTACTAGTACTATTACTAGAAATTTTCAATATTTTTCACTAAATGGGTACAGACATGGCTAATTATGGTACCATTTCAGAATGTAGAGGAGGAATATAATTCACATGAAAATGAAACAAAAAGATCTAAGAGACTGCCAAAAAGTAGGTACACAGTCAGGTTAATGGACTGCCAACTCCAGAAAACTTGAATTGGTGACTCCTTTGAACAGTGATCTGTTCTGGGGGTTCTTCTGTGTAAAGAGGAGTAGCTGACATGCAATGTCATTCTTGGAAAAAAATCTGCTCCTGAAGTATAGGACAGATCTTCATGGGAAGCAGGATTAATGAGTTGAAAGCCTTCAGTCTAAGATAGGCTTAAAATTCTCCTTTTTTTTTCTTTTTTTTTCTTTTTTTTCCCCTAAGCAATTTCCCAAGCCACTGGGGTAATGCATAAAGGGAAGCAGTTACTTTCAGACCTCTTCACCAAACGAGCCCATCAGCTGTGGCCTGAGCTTGCTGCCTGTTCAGACCCTGCTGAAATGCCTAATGCTCTTTATTGGCCAGCTCTCATCAGCACTGTGCTCGGTGCGTGGTGGCACTGCTTACTCTGTCAGCATGTTTAGGCAACATACAAACCCAAGAAATAGAATTGAGGTTTCTGAATCCTTGAGAGGTGAGATGACTGCTGACTCCACCAGATAAAATGAATACAACTTCCGCCTACAATCCCTAACTTCTGGGGTAAGTTATGAACCTTGTCAGAAAAGTCAACCTAATTAAAATAATACCAGGATACAGAGCCATAAAGAGGAATAATTAAAACATAAACTTGATACCACAAACCAAAACAGAGCAAGTGACAGAATGAGCACAGAGGGGGAAAGATAAAGGTTTTTTAATCAAAATAGGTTCACACTAAATAAAATATTTTTTAAAAAGCTAAATAAAGAGCTTGAAATGAAAAGCAAGTGAAAAAGCAACAACAACCCTGTGCTGCCTCTGAAAGAGTCAGGAATAAAAAATACAATGAGCAGGTAAGCAAATACAAATCTTTAAGCAAAACAAAAGACAAATGAATAAGAGAAGTCACCAAAATAGATCCTTAATACATTTTTACTTTATGGAAGAATAGGACAGATCTTTATCTGAAATTTTTATTAGTTTAACTTCTGTTCCACAATGGTGCAGAAGAGTATCATTTTCTTTGCTTAAATCTGACAGCGAATGGAGGACTGAGTGTGATACTGAAGGTTAAGAGCATGTTTTTCATCACATGGGTGCACTGAGGTCCTTGAAATAAGCTGAGTAAGAACTTCACATATTTTTTCCTTGTTTTAGATGTGTGACTAAAGAGGTTACTGGCTCTCACAGCTGCTGGATGTTGGTCACTTCCCCTTGCAGACCTTACCCAGTCTGCTAGCTCAGTAACTAGTAAGGAATTAATACTGTTCAGCATATTTAAATGCTAAGTTCTGGAATCTGCTGACTGTCCGGGGGGCG
>JAVJGI010000014.1:12893617-12975831 GCA_035590275.1 Ibycter americanus | reverse complement strand
CTCTCACATCACAGCCAAAACACAGCACAGCACCAACTACTAAGAAGAAAATTAACTCCATCCCAGCTGAAACCAGGGCACAGGTAAAGCAAAAGCCACTCACACAAGCAAAGCAAAACAATTCATTCACCACTTCCCATGGGCAGACAGGTGCTCAGCCACCCCCAGGACAGCAGGGCTCTGTCACGTGTAATGAGGGCTTGGGAAAACAAATGCTGTTAAGTCCGAATGTTTCCCCTTCCTTCTTCTTCCCCCAGCTTTATATGCTGAGCACAACACCATACAGTGTGGGATATCCCCTTGGTCAGTGGGGGTCAGCTGTCCCAGCTGTGTCCCCTCCCAGCTCCCCGTGCCCCGCTCAGCCCCCTCGCTGGGGGGGATGGTGGGGGGCAGGGGTGGGCAGCAGTGGCCGTGAGGGACAGCAAAGGCCTTGGCTCTGTGTCAGCCCTGCTCAGCAACAGATAAACCATCCCTGTGTGGTCAACACTGTTTCCAGTGCAAATCCAAATCACAGCCCCGTACCAGGTACTTTGAAGAAAATTAACTCTTGTCATTTTTTTATTTTTCTTAGGATTTTGGGGTAATTGTCATTGCCAGAGGATGGTGACATTTCTATTTCCTTTTCTGTCCTGCTGGCCAGATCTGTTGGTGAGTTTATACCTCATTTTGAGATCTCGTGTAATTTCCAAGACTCACTATTCACAGCAAATTTTGGGTGAGACCCAGAGAATATAAGAAACAGTCCTGTAGGGACACAACAGAAACAAAAACAATTTACCCCTAATGAAACACAGAAATCAGACAAAAATGACACGTGTCAGTTTCTTTTTGAAGGAAATTAAAGCTGCATTTTGAGGTCAAATTTTAAATAAGATATTTTAGTTTAAACTGATTTATAGTGATAGGCCATATTTCTTTCCCTCAAAAAATTTAATTTTTTTTTTTTTTTTTTTTTTTTTTGAGGAAACCCCCCTTTGAGCTGGAAAATCATGCCAACAAAATACTCAGGAATTATTTCTGAGAACATATCCCAAGTCTGATGATAAAAAGTAATAAAAAGAATAAACAAAAAAGAAGAAAAAGTCAAGGGTAGGAAAAGGTATTGAACACTTTTACCCAAGATTCCTCCCTTTATTAACCCTCCCCCTTTATCAAAGGAGGACAAAGCATTTTATGCTCAACTTTTCTAGGTGACTACCTGTTTCCTATTTGTCCTGTGAGGTGACCAGTTTTTCCTGAGTTTATGTCCCTTGCAGCAATCCTTCATTACATGGTGAAAGGGAATGCTAAATCAAATATTACATAACGCTGAGAAGTGTTAGGTTTCATGAATTTTTTCTTCGGGGTACAATTCCATCCAAGAAATATTTCTAAAATTAAAAGTCCAAAACCTGCATTTAAATTGTGCATCTGAAATGACAGTTGTGTATGAGAGTTTGTTGCTTAAAACATGGTGTATCTCGGGCCTTGCAACCCAGATAAAGCTGTGATATGCAAAGGAGAATATGCTGGGGAGCCTAAATCAGCACAGTTCCTTGTGTGTGTGCAGAGCACCTCCTTGCTACAAATGAACTGAGAAAATGGACAATCCCGACAGGGATCTGACCCATTCAACGGGGTTCACATATCTCTTCATTTATAATACAAGAAGCCTAGAAAACTAATTTAGAATCATTGCCGAAGTTCATAGACTTAAATTCTGGATGGCAGGTGTTAGGTGAAATGACTGTTGGTGAGGACTTCAGACTTTCAATTTTAAAGTTCGTAACGGATTATGAAGATGGAGAAGTCAGAGAATTTCAGTGGCTGAATTTCTTTCCCAAAGTGCTGAAGGTTTTCATGTCATCTTGTGATTCAGTCCTTAGATCAGGAACAATCAGGGTCTATGTTTTGAACGTTCTGATCTGATGAATTTTATTAAAAAATGAATTGCAATGGAGAAATGGTGGCAAATTCTTGAGTCACAAATACGGTTTCTTTTAAGAAACATGTCATGATAAAGCTTAAAAAAATACAGACACATTTGCATTCAGTAATATATCTGTTCCAAAATGCCTGAGTATTTATTGGGATTTAAGCAATGAAAATTATTTTAACCTGATTTTGCCATTTTCTCTCTCTTTGTAACTTTTCAGTGAAAGATAAGAATTAGAGAAAGGCTAAGACTTGACAAAAGTCTGAAGAAGAATTGTCTGTGTTCTGAGCAGAGTAATAATGTATGTATGCAGCTTCAGAAGTCTTATATTAAGAAACAGTCTGATATTCCATCCTCAGATACTCCTGTTGTCAATCTCTTAAAACTCATGGAATTTATTATGGCTAGTCCTTCTTCACTTACATCCGTGGCAAGAATATTTTCATTGTTTAAACAGACTTCAGCAAAAATCTGTTAAATATTGATTCTGCTGTGGCTGAGCTACAAATTAAAATTAATTTTAATAGTACAGTAAAAAATTTTATGGCTTAATTAAAAAGCTGTATTTAAATATACTAAAATAGATAATAACTACCATTTTAAATAATTAACTAAAGTTTATGAAAATTGAATTATAAATCTTAGCGTAAGAGTACTGTCCACTAGCAAGAAAATATTATCTTGATGAAATTATAAAGATTCCTCTCTGCAATGTATCCCTTTTAGAAAAAAACACCATTCCCCAAGTTTCACAGGATTATCATATCTTTTTGTCTAAGAAAAAAAAATCACCTTATGGACAGGTGTAAGATATTTTGAAGGAATATATACAGCAGAAGTCTCACTAGCAACTTGACATTAGTTGAAACTTCTACAAGTATCTAAAACAACAAAGCAAAACAAGACAGCAGATTATGAGATCTTAATGTATAATGAATAATAAGTAGCATTGTTTCACAGGTAATTCCATTATTTTTGGTAGACAAATCTACTTGGAAGATATTAATTAGCATAAAAGTTTCTTGGTTTGACTCAAGAATTGCAGAACCATACAATAGGGGGAGGATGTTTTGTTAGGGTTTTTTTGAGGGGAGGAATGATAGACTAGTTGACAAGAAAAATTAATACTACTACTTCCAAAAGCTACTGAGAGCTAAGAGCTACAGCCACTTCTCACTTCAGTTTTTTTCTTTTGAGGTCTTGAGGAAAAAGTTCTTGACTCTGAAAAATTAGACAACATAATGAATGTGAGATGTCATAGACCAGAAAACATTCAGAAAATGTGAGAATGGCAGACATACAGGAACAGCACCACTGCTAATGAAAAAGGGCAATTCACTTGGTAGCATGATTTTAAAATATTTTTATCATTTTTTTCCACAGAAATGACATATTTCAAGTTTCTGAGCTGTTTTATAAATGCTAATGAATTAAGCTTCAGAGCTGCAGCCTCCTGATGTTTTGTGGATAATATTAGACACATATCACAGAGGGAAAAACTCGTGCTAAGCCCTTGTAACAGCAGCGAATTTTGCCCTGTGTGATTCTGGAAAGTCAATGAGTCTCCTCACTAACATGGGAATGCACTGCTGAACAGATTAATGATGGGTTGTGTATAAACTTGCTGTGATTGCTTTTCTGTGCACAAATGCATTGTACATGTAAATCAGCCTGAGTGCTACTCAGCATGTATATTGTAAAGGAACTTAAGAAACAAGGCACATACAAAGAAGGTAGAAGGAAACAAGCAATGCACAGGTAGGCAGGATCTGGTTGAATAGAGCTGATTACAGACTCAAATTTTGGTTATATTTCAGCCTACCAGCCAGAATGAAAATGAGAATAATTGTAGAAAAAAGAAAAACATGTCAGCAGGGGTAGGTTACTTAAACAGAGCATGGTGCGGATCGCTACTGAATAGTCTGGCTTTTGCTCTCATCCCAAGGCAATAAAACTGCTCACTGTCCTCTACGTTCAACTTTGAAGTCAAAATTAATCTCTGAGGGAAACAGCCAAGCCAGAAGTGGCAATGATGATTCTTGTCATCTTATCCCTTATTTAAAAGGGAATCCTCCCCACAACTGTTCAAAAGTCTGCCTCCTGTATGAGTCTTACTGGCCTATTCTTAGGGGGGCGAAAAAAAAGCAAAACAAACAAAAGAAGCATAACCCTTACTTAACCTTTGCTGAGAAGAAAATGCTTCAGGAGATATTTTTCCCTCTTTTCATTTCTTACTCAATCTATAAATAATATGCCATCACTGAGAGGAATGAAAGGGTCATTTTATAAAGGCAGTGGTACCTGGATGAAAATGTGCTTTACCACTTGCTTCACAAATAACAGCTCCCTCCAGCTTGCCAATAATCTTTGGGACCTTTTCAGAAAAGTCTGGAATCACCACCCATTGTTTAAAGCAGACAAAAGCTTAAGCCCATTCTAAATATTTTAGTTATTACATTTGTTCTGTTCGATTCCATTTAAAGGAAATAGTGAAAAATTGGAGGATTTTTGAAATGGCTGAGATTAAAATCTTCTTGGAGATATGCCTAAAAGCATATAAATTTGTCTGCCTGGTCTAAGACCACTTAAGAAGTGAACCACTCCATCACAATGTCCAGGTTCTGTTTTAATATTTCTAGATGGCAGAGAGTTAAATGGTATCATAACAAGGTACAAAAAAGAGCTTTTCTTGGACAATGAGATTTTAGAGGGGATGCAGGCGGGGGAGTGAAGCTTTATCAATATATAGTACGGCTAAAGCAGTATGAAGGCACTAGTATCAATAAGATGGGAAGCTACTCTTGACTAATTCACTTTGACTGGAAGAAAAAGTAATCTGTAACTGATACTTGCAATGGCATTTGTACTTTATTACAAATTAGTGTAGGATCAAGAAACATATGGAGGAATGCAGCTGGGTCTACTCTCTAAGCATGCTGAAAAAAACTCCAAGTTTCATAGCAAACAGAAAATAAATACCCGCTCCTACACAAAGCCCCAGACTTGGTGATATGCTTGACAAGCATGGTTAGTACATAAGACACAAAGCTGTAGGCATCTTAAAATCTGGTTCATGCTTGACAGACCATTTTCAAATTTTATTCCATGATTGTTTCATATAAAATACATTGAAGTTCTTGCTTCACAGAAAGATCTCATGGACCACCCTGAGTAGTGTTACCAATCATTTAGAAAGCCATTGAATGCTCACTTGAGTGTGGTAAGGGTCACTCATCACAGACATTGGCTAGACATGTTTCACAAACACAAATGTTGATAAAAATCAGATAAAGGAGTGACTGGAAAATGGGCAACAAATCTCAACAAATCTGTCTGTCTAAACAGTGTGGGTCATTCGCTGTTAGAAACTGTACCACTGATGTTTTCAGCTAGTGTAGTAAAAGATAATATCTCTCCCTAAAAAATTAATCTGATTTAGATCCCACTCTATACAGTATTACTACTGTATTTTTCTTAACTTCACTGAAAATCCAGGAGATCATAGGGTCAGAACAAGCAGGTTCCAGTTCAGCAAATCTGCTTAAGCACTGGCATAACTCTAAAGGGCTGATTGGCACTGCTACACAAGAGCTGAATCAAGAGTATAATGCTTGCTTTTGTGGTTCAGAAAATTCAGCAGCTGGCAAAATTAATTGCTTGTATGAACATAGCTCCACAGTAAGTCTTATCTTATTTGGTAGGTGTTAATCAGAAATTTTAAACATTTTCATTGACTGCCATCAACCTTGTTTTTCTTGTTCCTTCCAATCTTCTTAACTCCATTCAGATCCCTTTGTACTTCTTAACTTCCCATTGTTTAGCACATGACATTTGCATGTAGTAACTGTCAGTTAGTACAAAGATTTGGCAGGTCTACCTCATCAATATCAATAACTATTTGGGTTTTCTTCAATATTATTAATATTTTGCATAAGAGATATCTGATTAATAGAGCAAAAACAGCTTTACATTTTGCTTTGCAATTCAGCTCATATATTTTTCAATTCTTTTTTATTCAGATCAAAGAAACCTGACAGATTTTGAATATGGTGTCAAAATGCTTTTTTTCATGTTGAGCACAAGATCTGTCCAAACTACAGCTGTTTTCCCCAAAATTGTGTAACAAAGAGCACTCTCTAGAGAAGAAAAGGAAAAAACAAAAAAGGCCAACAAATTTTAGGGCAGTACTCTTCATATTTGAACTTGTCTGTGAGAATTTTGACTGTTAAGTTTGCAAAACATTTTGAAATAAGAATTTCAACAAACTCAAAAAATAAAGCTATAATAAGAAATGGACATCAATTTAGCTACTTTGTTTTTATGCTGCTCTCATCGCCACAGCATCTGAAAGGTTTCTGTTATCTCTATAAGCAATACAATTAACACATATTGAGTATGACACATTCAATTTCTCATCTGTATAAAGAGGCAGGCTTCCAAACATAGCTCTCTTTCAGGGTTTTTGTAGATATTTGTGATGAGCTTTGTTTTTAATAGGCACTCTGCAATTAAAATGCTTCAATGGTTAAGTTTTAGGCTCTAGGTCAGAAACTGGTGATGGATGTCAATCCTTGCAGGAATTAGTCTTAGATAGTATTTTGCACTTCCATTTTGTGTCTTTCTTCTAAGGTTCCCAAGCTACTTTCCAATGTTGAATGACGGTTCATTATTATATATTAGATAGATAGGTAGATATAGTAGCTGTTTCACTCTTGACCATAGAAGATGTGATTCTCCTAGTACAATGTATTAACTCAGTGTCAAAAGTGGTCTTAGAAAACTAGAATTATAAAACTAGAACTAGCACTAGAAAACTAGTTATTAATTATACTTCCTGTAGAAGTCCTCTTTACTTAGGTAGAGAGCTTCAATGTCAGACAGTATGTATTCAGAATACATCAGAGGTCTCTTTAGTTATTGGGGCAGAGGGGAAATTACGTACCAGTTTTGTGTATATGGCAATGAAAGAAGAATTGTGTTCTGTGTTACAGATGCGCTGTCACCCACACTGGTTTAATGTGTAATGTTTTGTGTTCAGAGAAGGAAGGGCTATGTCTGAACAATTATACCCTGTGTCCATAGACAATTGCATGCAGAGCATTGTTTTGACACGACAGCTACAGAAATTAATTCCTTGATGCTATTACTGGTTATTTGATAATGGTAACTATGTCCATACAATATTCTCATGGCTTTATAACTGTTTGATTTTTTACAGTTATTATTTTAGGAATAAGAATGTCACATTAACAATATAAATGTAATATATTTATTTATATAAAGGTAAGTTAAAGGCAACAATAGCAGACTGACAGTTTCCGAAAACAGGGAGATTGCCATCTACAGATCACATATCTACAGAGATTTTGCAAGAATCAGAGTTAGGGAATTATTAAAACCTTTTATTAATATGCAGAAGTGAACCTCAAATTACTGTTAATAAAATGTGTGCATGGCAAAAAGAACTCTGAACACATAATTAATTACAAAGAAAAGACAGTCAGATATGTCAAGGTAGGCTAATTCAAATAGCCTCATTAAAACAGCCACAGTTAGAGCTGTACATAGAGAAAGGATGTATGTTATAGAAGGGAGTATTCATGTCTTGAATACCATTACTCTGGAAAATATTTTAGTATCTTAGGAGGTGGTTCTTCCTATCTTAGAAGAAATTTTATGGGGAAGAAAATCTTACTGTGTTTTCTGAATTTGTAAGTAAAGAAGTAAGACATTATCTTGGAGATTAATTTACCTATGGATATAAAAATAACAAAACTAATAGGACACTACTGCATACTGTTCTCACATCTGACTTTTAAAAAATATAAAACAACAGGTCATATCACAGGAAATAACCATCAGTGATTCCTGAGCTGTTACCTTGTGAGCACTGACAATTTCAGTCCATTTAGCTGTGTGCTTGTTACAGTGCAGAACTATCTTCATTAGAAGAAAATACTGGATACTAAGCAACTATTTAGCAGAAGAAATCATGATAAAACCAATGATAAGGGAGTGAAAGTTTACAAGTTAAAAAAACCAATAGATGCACTTTATAACTGTCACACTGTTTAATAATTTGAACCAGTAATTAATTTTTGGAACAAAAGGACCAGTTGTTGCTCTAACTGTTCATGTTGAACTGAAACCAGGATTTATATAAAACAAGTTTTAGGACTTTAGGAAGCTTAAGAATGTAAAATAAACATGGAGGTATTCAGCAGCCGATCAGATAAAGTAATGCTCCTTCTGGTCAAACTTCTGAAAGTAGAAAAGAAAATCATCTGTAAGTTACATACCCTACTATTTCTTCAATGTACAGTTGCCCAGATTCTGATCTCAATGAACCTATGCAAGTCCAAAGAGTGTATAGGCAATGAGTAAATTACAACATGTTTTTATCCATGTTTAATACAACAGGCTTTTATCCAAGTTTCAAACTACTAGCACACATTACATTAGTAAATACAACATCTTTCAATCTAAATTTTAGTGTCAGAAAAGACTACAAAGCCTTTTACATGGACGGAGGAAGATGTCCAGAGCCCAGATGAATTTCAGCTCTTCCCCATCTTAATTTTCTATCATTTGCCTAGTGCCAAATCAGAATACATTGTCAAAGACTTAAATTTTTAAATTATATAAACTACTGAAATCACCAGGTTAGCATAAATAAATGTATATCACAATGTGCAAACAGTTTAAAAGTGTCACACATATCCAGGAGACAAAAATTACTTGCATGTCTTATAGGTAAGCACAAAAGAACTAGATCGGCTTCAGCTGAACAGCACATTTTAGGGCAGTAATCCAAAACACTTATCTACTGTTCAGCGACACTGTCTAGAAGACAAAAGATTGCATTGTACAGATGGGTAGGATACGAGTTCATGTGAGATCAGGGGAGAATAAAAACTCTCTCAATAATTAAGGATCACTTCAATCTACCATTTCTTTTAATTTCCTTCCTGAACAAGGCTGCTTGTCACTAGCACAGATCTGAGCAGGGAAAGGTGAGACAGACTGAATGGGGACCTAATTCAGCGCTTTGCTGCCAGTTGCAAAATTAACTTTAGTAGATCATCAGAAGCAGGAGTTACCTCTGGTTCGTAGTGTGAGCTTCCACCGCTGAGCTAAAGATCTAGCAGGTCCATGAGGACTAAGTGACACTGTTGCAGAGAGACAGAGTGCTGAGTACAAACCTATGCAAACACATCCCTAATCCTCAGGACTCTGGCGTTGCTCCCACTGTCACAGCTCATGCCAAGAAAGTTTTTTAGCTCTTAGTGGCTCTGGAAAGCACATATGCTGAGTGACTTCAGCACTATCAACTCCTAAACTAGTCTGTGCAGCTGTGTGTTTTTTGTTACCTTCATCTTTCTAGGAGAATCATATTGAGTTGGTGAGTGGTTCAAGAAGGTTCCAATAACCTGATTTTAAGATTCCCATTCAGAAAGTACCTGTCACTCAATCCAGGCTGCAGAGAAATCAGACAACCAAAAAACTTTCATTCAAAAAAAAAAGAATTAATAAAACACTCATTTACAACATGGAAAATGGTCAAGAAGGTTCTAAAGGCTTGTTAGAGTTATATGTGAAAAAGAAATAAATATATGTATATTTAATCTCTTATTGATCACAAGATGAAATGCATCAGGCATTTATCTCCTTTCCAGCATTCAGGAGACAAGTTAGAGGTGTTTATTAGCCTACATAGTCAAGGACTTTGTGCTTTTTTTCACATCCTATTTCTGAAAATGGATTTTTTAGGAGAAAATCTAGGAAGTATGCTAGGTTTTGTACTTCCATTATTACTTAAGGTCTGTTCAGGGACTCTTTACTGTTTAAACTCTCTTCTCCTTTTTCCTGCCTTCCGGCACTGAATGATTCTTGAGGAGGCAGGTTGAATCTTCTTCTCCTGAACTTCACCTCTTTGGAGTGGAACTGCTAATGTTATTTAAGCAGCTCAGTTAAGTTGTTTCCTCTGCTTAACTACTAATAGCTCGTTAAATGACTGAGATAAGATAATAGGCACATTTCACAGTGAAACTTTTCTAGACACCTTCTGAGAGGATATTGACTTTGTTTTAATTCTCCATGTCAAGCTAACTCTTAGGTCCCCAGCCCCTGTAGCAGATTCAAGAACCAGGAGTTAACTCTATACAAGGACAGTGTGAATTTGAACAAGAAAAATCTGAATGAGATTCTGGCAGTGCTTCTCATGGAACTGCCATACTCCTTTGCAAGGAAATTAAAGGGTCTGAAACACTAAGCCCACCTGGGAAGGATATGCCTTGAACTTGTGTCTGGAAGAGACTTCTTCAATAGTAACAAGGATAGGCAGAGAGGGAGAAAGAGACTTCTATTTTTCAGTAAATCACAAGATCGTATAGAATTGCTAGGATGATGAGACCATGAAAAACATCAATAAAATCTTGGGATGTTCTGACTGATGAAGGTATGTCCAGTGCTGATTTCCAACTATTAATTTCACTGTGACAGACTCTAGAGAAACCTCTTCTGGAGTATTGTTTACAATCCTTATGACCCATGTCCCAAATGCTGAATTCAGATTGGAGCAGGTGCTGATAGAATTCTGTAGGGAACACAAAGTCAATCTTGTGAGCAAATAGCAAGAGAATGGACTTGTAAAAACTGACAAAATGAAAACAGAGAGATACCCCGAGACCCATAAATATACTTGAAGATAGGGACTGAAGAGACGGAGAATGGTGAGCAATCTCAGAAGAGGAAATTTATGTAATCTAAAGGAATGTTTTAGCAGGAATTAAACACAAAACTGCCTTTGAATTAATTTCCTGTAGAAACTAGAAGAAAATGTCTCGTTAATAAAGATTTAGAAGATATGTCCCAAATACAGTGTTGAGAGCCAAAAAATATCCTATTTTGAGATCGAGCTTGATTCATTTAATTGCTATATGCCACAACTGCATGAAAGCATCAAAGAAGATCCAGTGGCTCAGGATGTTCCTACAGTTAAAAATTCTTAAGCAATGAAAAGATTAATTACCTGTTAAATGTATTTTGTCTAAACAATTCGAGTATCACAGACTTTTAAGTGGGAGAGGCAGATAGTTTATAGATGTTTCCCATGAACTGCAAAGTCTCCCCAGAACACAGTAGCAAACCAAGCATTTGGTTTCATTTCACATCCTCCAAGATGTCATGTCAGAGATGTAACCACCAGAGTCTACCATTTAGGCATCTCTGATGTTCTCAGAATATCTATAAAGATGACAGATATCAGGACTTCGAAAGGTACCAAAAAGCTTCTACCACTTTATATCCAATGAGCTGCTTAGAGCTTCAGATTCAAGGCATTAACCTATAGACCCTGAATCCCCAGTTCTGAGGTTGCCAACACACTAAGACATGGACCTGTTACAGTGGCTCCAGAAGAGGCCACGAAGATGATCAGAGGGCTGGAACACCTCTGCTATGAAGACAGGCTGAGAGAGTTGGGGTTATTCAGCCTGGGGAAGAGAAGGCTCCAGGGACACCTTGTTGCAGCCTTTCTGTACTTACAGGGAGCCTATAAGGATGGAGAGAGACCTTTTACCAGGGCCTGTAGTGAAAGCTGTAACAGACAAGAAGGTAGTTTAGATTAGATATAAGGAAGACATTTTTCACAATGAAGGTGGTGAGACACTGCAACAGGTTGCCCAGAAAAGTTGTGGATGCCCCATTAGTGTTGAAGATCAGGCTGGATGGAACTTCAAGCAACCTGAGTTTAGTGAAAGATATCCTTGCTCCTGACAGGAGGGTTGGAATTAGATGAGCTTTGAAGGTCCCTTCCAATCTAAACCATTCCCTGATTTGATAATTCTACAAAAAACTTTCGTGATTTTCCTCTTCAGAAGCAGATAGAATAGCTGGAGAACCTGGAGCTCATGCTCATTTGAACATGCATTGCTGGATTCTACCAGCATTGAGTGCACTCTAGGCTTCTCTGCAGAGGACAGCTAGGTTACCTCAAAACCAGTGTTGAAGATTCTCCCAGTGCAAGATAGGGTGGATGGGGGGCTATTTTGATTCCAGTGTCTTTCTGGCAGCCATTCCACATGGTGCCTAAATACACAAAACAAAACCTTTAATGCCTAGATATCCATTGCTAAGTGATGCTCCAAAGCAGCAGTTGGTTAAGTGCCAAGACTGCTTCTTTAGTATTCTCATCTTGTATATCTCAGGATGTCAAGTCTGACAACTCTGGAAATCTTGTCTTTAAACATGAAAGAGCACTTTTCAAACTTCAGGCTAACTTCAGAAAGGAAATCCCCCTCTCTTCTTAGTTGCCACTACTCATTTCCAGCCCTCTCTTTCATTAGATCTTATAATTGTAAGAAGGTTCCACAAATTAATCTAAGGGAAAGCTTTTTCTTGATGTCTTACATCTACATCACATCATCACCCTAAACTAATATACCTTATAGCTACATGAACGTGAAATTTGCAAGAGAAGCTAAAGAGGTAGAACCTGAACTGACAAGGCCAATCCTTTTTGACACCATCCTGCAGTAACACAGCATAAGGTATGCCATAACAGACTAATTATCCCAGTGCCCTGACAGGAGAGCTGATTACCTAATCCAAGGCTGAGGGTCCCAATGCAAGGTTTATTTGTGCAACATCTGAAAAGCTTTGACACTCCTTGCCTTTGGAGCTTAGACATAATTGTGTCATGAAAGAAGTAAACAAAAAAATTAAGATTTCTAGAAAAGTTCTGTGATAAGGACTGCCTCAATCAAAATTTAAAACTACAGAAAGTTGTGTAGGTTTTGTTATGGCTTTACTGTAGGTACCAATATAAAGAAAGCAGGATATATTAGGGGCATATTTACTTAGATGTCATCTACCAGAATGCTTTTCCAACCCACAGTTCTTTTTGTGTCTGAGCACTGGAGAAAATCTGAAGGACCTTTGTTGTGCTGGTATAATATCTGAGCATTTTTCAAAATAATTTTCTAGCCACGCCTGCAGAAAGCCTCAGCCACTTTTGAATGATGCACTCTGCCCATGGGAAAGATATGTGTGTTCACCTAATAGATTTATGCTGGCTACAGGTAGCAAGAAATGTAGATAGTTCAGTCACCTGGAAATCTTCTAATTACCAGTATCACCAAGGTTTTTAGGAGTTTGTACGAAGACCTTGAAAAAGAATACTGCCAATAGCCATTCAGCGATTCTTCTGCCTTTAGCCATGATGGGCTCATTTGTCCTTTCCCAGGATGTTCGCTGGAATAAAAAGGAGTGCTCATCTAGTAAAACATTTTTTTCCAGCAGTTATTCCTCTGCTGAAGCAGCTAGCCATGTAGTTACTTTTGAATTTTTCACTGACTGTAGATTTAGGTGTAGAGCTGTAGCTTATCTCTTGGGGAGGTTTGTTCATTTTTGGTGTATTTTAAAATTATTAGTCTTTCAGCTCTACAGCTGGCCAGAGAAAAGGTGTAACCGTTGGTTCTCTCCTGCGGTGCTGAATTGTTGGCACAACACTATTACAAATCCTTCCTTCCAAAGCTTCAAGGTACACTTCAGGAAAATGCTTTTATACATAGTATCGTTCAGAGAAAGTAGTAAAGTCTGACCACTTTCCGAAAAGCAACACATAATATAAGTTCATCATCCATACCCTTGGGGGAAACAATGGTTGGGCCACATGGCATGCGGATATTACTTTTCCTTAAAAATAATATATATATATTTAAAAAAAAAAAGAAACAGAGGTTACAGAGACAATGGCTTGTCATTCTGAGAAAGCCACAACTTCTTTTTCCCACATGAAATTTTTAGAAAAACAGTGGGGGAATAGAAACTTAATGACTTCTGGCTTGTCTTTATTTTATTTGAGAAAAAAAATTATTGATTTAGAATAGCCTAGTTTCCAGATCTGCTAACCTTCCACCTGGCATGGAGGTACAGAAATGTCTTCTGTGGAGGCACAGGGTCTGGTTCAAAAAGTCCATACCTTAATATCTTTTCTTGGGTCTGGACAGAAGAAATGTTTTCTACCACTCTCTATATTCCAGGAAATCTTTTTCAAATACCCATCCATCATCATAATAATTTTGAAATAAAATTTTGTTATGTAACTCAATCCTCCAATAGAGACAAAAGAATAAGAAAGAAAAAAAATACAAAAGAAATTAAACAAGGAAACACAATTCAGTCATCTTAACTGCCTTCTGCTTTATCAGCTCACCATTGCTCCAGAGAATAGTGTCACATGGTTGTTTCAAGCATTTAACAGCACAAAAGTGAATAATACTAGTAGATTTCCTTAAAAGTAGCAAAAACTCTTAACAGTTCAGTTTTCCTGAAGCACTAACAAAAAACACTGGTGCTTAATCTGATGTGGTACATAAGCACACTCAATACAATTGTACATATGATTATAGTCATAGGGCATCTGTCAGTAATATATTCCTCTTGAAGAGAGGTGAAGTAATGGAAGTTAATTCAGCAGCAGCACCATCCTTCCTTAAAGTTCTTCAGGCTCTCCCTCGAGATTGCTATTTTCAGCTTTTGGTAGCATGAATCCAAGAGCGATGTAAGTGCTGGGTGTCCTGGCCCTGCTCCTCAGCACAGGTTTGAACATTTGCTGCTGCCTTTTCTAAGGTGTTGTTATACTTGCTCATGACCTTGCAGATTATAGCGGGTTGGCCCTGGCGAACAGCAAAATTCACCCCCAGCTGCTTGTTCACACCCCACCTCAGTGGGACACGGGAGACAACATAGGAAAAACAGGACTCAGAAGTCTTGTGAGTTGAGATAAAGACAGGAAGATCACTTACTGCCATGGGAAAAACAGACTCAGAAAATTAGTTTTATTTATTACCAATTAAAGTAGTTTTGGATAGAAAGAATCAAAACGACAAGCATTAAGACATTCCCTTTCCCAGGCTCAACTTCATTCCTCCACTCCAGACACCTCTACCCCTCCACATGGTGCAGAGGGGATGGGGAATGGGGGCTTGCAGTCAGTACATTGCTCTTTGCCTCTGCTGTTCCTTCCTCCTCGCAGTTTTCCTCTGCTCCAATGTGCTTTCTCCCCTCCTTCACCCCCTCCACCTCCTCCTCCTGAAACTGTATATTGAAACTCAGTACTTTTACTTCCCTTCATAGCTAAAATTTCCTGCATTATCTCTACTAAGAACCATGGTTCCAGAATATTTATTAAAATACTAATTAGAAACATCTTCCCCCCAAAATCATCATCAAACTTTGGTACAAACATTTAGAGAGGAATTTTTGTAGGATGCTGTGCCCCACTGATACTTCTAGTATTAGTTCAAACTGCAGCAGAAGTTAAGCTATCAACTGGCTTGAGATTTCTCGGTGGATCAGTGGCTAAAAGAACAGGGATCTATGGTGCAAAATACTCCCCTGTAAGCCATAAGCTTTTTTACATGTTTAAAAAAAAAAAAAGAAAGAAAAAAAGAAAAATAGAAAGCTTAGATTGGGTAAAGAAGCTAGACCTTCTTAAACATTTGAAGAGAGACCTTCAAAATCTCTCGTATGAGAAGCTGTATTGCACCATCCAGAAGAATGGGATCCATGCTAGCCAATGTTTACAACCACCTATTAGTAAACATATAGGGTGGGTTGCAGTTTCCAACTGTTTCCATTGCCAGTTTAGTCAATGCCAAATTTAGGTTCAAAATGTAGATTCAAATTCCAAAACTGATAATTCCAGAAGGATAAGGATCTCTAATAAGTTCTGATTCACATGTACCAATGCAGTACAGATGTCTCAGATACCTTTTGTTATTCAATTAAAAAAAAAACAAAACAAAATTCTCATTCAGAAATAGCTTCAATTAAACTTAGTAAAGGTTAATGAAGGTTTACCAATTAATACTAATCAAATTGGAAATGACTAGTCATTTTTGGTGTCTCTGTTTTTAGATATTCACCTTGAGAAAAAACTTGAGGGGACATGAATATCCCAATTACC
Organism: Ibycter americanus; assembly: GCA_035590275.1. Taxonomy (NCBI): domain Eukaryota; kingdom Metazoa; phylum Chordata; class Aves; order Falconiformes; family Falconidae; genus Ibycter; species Ibycter americanus. The sequence continues at coordinate 12,959,944 of JAVJGI010000014.1, read as the reverse complement.
TGTCTCTGATAACCTTGTGTTAAAAAACATACCCACTGAGAAGCCCAAGGTTCGCTCACAGTTTTTTGCAGTTATTTTCTATAGCTGTTATTAAAAAGATACACTAAATTTCAGATGAAACATATTTCCTCAATAATACTTTATTCATCCTGTCATGTCTGGTTACTTCTGCTGGTTCCACACTACCAAAGATTTGTTGCTTCTGTGTTCGCATTCTCCAAGTTATAATGATACGCTACTGAAACTCCTTAAGTGGACTAGATATATCAAGGTACATTTTCTCCTGGAGGAAATCAGTTCAGCATCTTTGATTTATATCAGAATAAGCCCTAAAATCAGGTTATATGACATCTACTGCTCTTACTCTGCTTAAGGTGTCTGTTACTTTATTTGCAGAAGCAAAGTAGATAAGTTTGACACAAGTCGTCCATGACAAATCTCTATTACCTGCTGCTCATCCCCTTGTTGTCTTCCAAATACTTACAAATAATCATATTACATGCCTTCTCCTGCTCCCACCCCCCACCACCACCACCCCCAAGGACTGAATTTAAACTGTCTGTTCCATAAATCCATTCTTAACCACTTTAAGAGTGGCACAGTTACATTCTTTTCCACATTTCTTCTATCATCACACCCATCTTCCACAAAATTCTGAAATTCTAATGGCCCTCAGACTACATAAAATATTTTTTCAAATACCTGAGGATTAAATTCATAATGTCGAGCTTGCTTAAAACATCAGTTTAAGAACATAATTAATCTACTTTTTCATAGAATCATAGCATCATTGAATGGTTCGGGTTGGAAGGGAACCTAGAAGATCATGTAGTTCCAACCCCCCTGCCGTGGGCAGGGACACCTTCCACTAGACCAGGTTGTTCAAAGCCCCATCCAGCCTGGCCTTGAGCACTGCCAGGGGTGGGGCATTCACATCTGCTCTGGGCAACCTGTGCCAGTGCCTCACCACTGTCATAGTGAAGAATTTCTTCCTAATAGCTAATCTAAGTCTAGCTTCTTTTAGTTTAAGGCCATTCCCCCTTGTCCTACCACTACATGCCCTTACAAAATGTCCCTCTACAGCTTTTCTGTAGGCCCCATTTGGGCACTGGCAGGCTGCTATAAGGTCTCCCTGGAGCATTCTCTTCCTCAGGCTGAACAACCCCAATCCTCACAGCCTTTCCTCATAAGGGAGGTTTTCCAGCCCTCTGATCATCTTTGTGGCCCTCCTCTAGACTCACTCCAACAGGTCCATGTCCTTCTTATGTTGGGGACCCCAGAGCTGAATGCAGAATTCCAGGTGGGGTCTCACAAGAGTGGAGTAGAGGGAGACAATCACCTCCCTCAAACTGCCGGCCACGCTTCTTTTGATGCAGCCCAGGATTTGGTTGGCTTTCTGAGCTGCAAGCTCACATTGCCAGGTCATGATGAGCTTCTCATCCACCAACACCCCAAGTCCTTCTCCTCAGGGCTGCTCTCAATCCATTCTCTACCCAGCCTGTATTTGTGATTGGGATTGCCCCAATCCAGGTGCAGGACCTTGCACTTGGCGTTGTTGGACCTCATGAGGTTCACATGGGCCCACCTTCCCAAGCCTTTCAAGGTCCCTCTCGGTGGAATCCCTTCCCTCCAGTGTGTCAACCACACCACACAGCTTGGTGTCATCGGCAAACTTGCTGAGAATGCACTCAATCCCACTGTCCATGTTGCCAACAAAGATGTTAAACAACACTGGCCCCAATACCATCTCCCGAGTAATGCCACACTTCACTGGTCTCCACTTGGACATCGAGCCATTTACCACAACTTTTTGAGTGTGACCATCCAGCCAACTCCTTATCCACCAAGTTGTCCACCCATCAAATCCATGTTTCCAGTTTAGAGACAAGAACGTCATAAGGGATAGTGTCAAATGCTTTGCACAAGTCCAGGTAGATGACATGAGTTGCTCTTTCCTTATCCACTAACACTGTAATCCCATTGTAGACAGTCACGAAATTTGTCAGGCACAATTTGCCCTTAGTAAAGCCATGTTGGTGGTCACCAGTCACCTCCTTATTTTCCATGTGCCTTAGCATAGTTTGCAGTAGGTTCTGCTCCATGATCTTGCTGGGCACAGAGGAGAGATTGGCCAGTAGTTCCCCAGGTTTTCCATTTTTCCATTTTTAAAAATGGGGATCGTATTTCCCCTTTACTACTCAGTGGGAACCTCAATGGACTGCCACGACTTCTCAAACGTGCTTGCTAGTGGCTTAGCCCCTTCATCTGCCAGTTCCCTCAAGACCCTTGGATGCATCTCATCAGGTCACATGGACTTGAGCGTCTTCCATTTCCTTAGGTCATCTTGAACCTGATCTTCTGTAGTGGGTGGTTCTTCATCCTCCCAATCCCTGCCTTTGCCTTCTGTGACTTGGGCAATGTGGCTGGAGCACTTTTCCCTATTCTAATTTGGAAATCCGTGCTTTTTCACTGGGTATTGTTTGTGCTCACTACCTCCTACCACTGGCACTTTCAGTGAAGAACAGCACAAACCCCAAACACTGAACATTAAGCTGTTCTTGGCATCATTTTTGGTAGGTTTCACTCAGCTGAGAAGCAGATCAGAAATTCTCTCCCTTCCTACCATAGGCATAGAATAATATTTGTTACTTTTTCTCTTGCAAGCTACTTCACAGGCTGTGCTTTGACCTTTGTAATTTTGTCACTGGAAACTTGCACTTTTTTCCTGTGTTTGAAATCAGCTCATGAGTTAACCAGGTTGGCCACGTACCACACTTCTTGTCCTTACTCTCTGTTGGGATACTTTGCGTTGTTGTAATATCATTTTCTCAGAGAAACTGCCAGCTCTCTTCATTCCTTTTCCATTAGAATTGCATCCTTGGAGACTGCATTTATCACTGAGTTCGTACAAGCAATGTGTACACTGAAGCATCAGTTTCACAACCTAGCAAAAAGCTACTAGTAATAGACATGTAGGAGGAGCATATTGCACATAGCAGGCTGAGGGATGCTTAAGGGAAGAGTAAATGAGGACAGGAAAAAAGGTAATCTCAGCAGACCTCCAGTGCTATATATACATACTCCAATCCTATCTATCATATGTTGTAGATATAGTAAAGACAGAGGTGCCAGAACTAGATTTTTTGGGGGTTTCCTAAGAGTGAGGACATGTGTCTGGACACATATCAGTATAACTCTGGTGCTTATACCATCAGATCTGGAACCTGACAGAAGCCTACTCACATCTGGCCCATTACAATAAAAATTAAAAAAAAATGATAAAAAATATTTTCAAAGGTCAGTATTTCTATGAGTGCTGAGTTCTAGTGTCAATCTCCACATTCTCCACTACGTTATCCTCTTCATATTCTACCACCAGATCCATGAAGTTACTGAAAAATCCTGTTTTGCTTTCAAACCTTCATTTTGTTTAGTACTTTTACCTCACCAAACGCTGACATGCTCAGCTGTGAACAGCTGTTAACAGCTGTTAAATCAGGATTTTGCACAACCAAACAGTAGTCTGGATCAGGATTTTATAAACTTCAAAAAGAAGAGGTTTCAGTTCAAAGTCTCTGAGGTTACAAAGGGAAAATATCTTAAGGCAGGGGCAGATCAAGCTGACAGTTTGGGTGTGTAGAAGTTGCTTTTGCACTATCTTCCACTCAGTCTGTGGAACAATTGATTGCAACAGGACCCAGTGAAGCCAGGTAGACATTTATAAGTTTCTTTTGTCATTGCAGAGCTTTCTCATGATTATACATTTCTGACTACAGTCTGACCATGATAGTATCACACCAGCAAAGGGAATTTGGTCTTTCCTGCTGTGTGCCATATTTCTCATACCTGAGCTATCACACGTCCAGGGATTGTACATACTGTCTTTACAATAGTATCATGCTGACCAGACACACAGACTTGCGGCAGCAGTTGAGAACAGACAGACTCCCTTACCGGGTAGGCTTAAGATGGTGTATAAAGAAGGCTTAAAGCCCTACAGGTTGGTCTGGACAGACAGTTGTGAATTATTTATGTCATTAAAACTGTGCACTTGCAAAAAGAATATAAATTACCCAAAATATTTAAAAGCAAAACTAAATTTTTTTTAATTATTATTCCGCTTAGCAGCCTGACAGTTTGGAAAGGAAAAAGAAAACAGAAAACTTTGTCCAGCACAGAGAAGCTATAAAATATATTTGAAAGCAAAATAAGGGGGTCAGTGCTTCTCTAAACAGCAACCACTGTTGATTTGTGGCAAGAGCTGACACAGAAGCAGGATCAGTACAAACTTTCCATGACAAAGAATGTAGACCAGAGCTTATGCCCAGTGCCTACAGTGCGTTGACGACAATCATTCGTCCCTCCTGCACAAAACATGGGATGGTCTTTAGGACACTATGCATCAACTTGTGTCATCTTCAGGTCCTATGTGGAAGCAAGCCCAACCCTCTGCTAAAATGCATGCACTGAACAGTTAGCAATGTTCAAGATGGTTTGGACATTAAATGCTCATATTCTGCCCTTTCAAATCACCTCCATCATCATCATTTAATCGCTGGAACATTTATAACTTTTCAGCTCTATTAATGTCTTATTGTTTTGATGTACCCTCCCATCCATCATGCCTTTGCACCTGACAGTTTTTCAGGGCAAGCAGGATTACCTGCTTTCAGGCAGTCCTGCTCTCAGGAGTACCTTCATCATCATCTGAGTGCCCATTATCCACTCAAATGAGCGTGTTTTCCAGTCTGACATTGTGCTCCTTTGCTGCCAGTATCACTGGCATTATCTCTCTTTTCATTGAATGTACTTCATCTGCTAACACCTCCCATTTCTGCAATAGGTATGGGAGCAGCCCACCTCACCATCAAATTAGGCAGAGCTGGTTACTTAAAATTTACTACTGGCGGTCAAAGGTCCAGTACAGCATACTGTGGGATGTGTTTGTATTCTCCACACAGTTCCTAGTTCGGGCTTCTTTAACACAGGGCATCCAATGCTTGCATAAACAAAATGTTCATTTATACTTAATGTAACTGTACACTTAGCACTGTGCTTTTCTTACTACAACTTGATTTTCAGGGAGCTTACTAACCTAATTGTAATTTACAGACCAAATATTTTAACTTTACAAAAATATCATGTCTTTGTTTTTCTCCAATAAAATATAAAGTTAATTTAGACTTCAGGGTAATAAAGTAACTTCCAATATCAGCACATTCCTAGTTTATTTACTTACTTATAGTATGCTAAAAACTAAATTTTCTCCTGCTTGCTTTTCTGAAAAGGTAAAAATCCTAGCATGATAACTGCATTGTGTTCATGCTGCAACATCAAAAATAATTTCTTTGCCTAAAATTCTGCTTTAACACTTCTGGACTGGAGACTTAGAAATGACAAATGTAATTAAAGTTTTGCTTTAAAATACCTCCCAGAGCTTGTTGGTAGTGAGAAGTGCTTCCCCTGCTGTCTGAGTGTTCTGACAGCTGTGCTCAGTGAAATCAGGTTAGTTTTCTCTTAGCAAGTGCAAAAATAAAGATTTCCACTTTTGTTGGAGGTGTAACAAGCTAGTAAAAATAACACTGGGCACAAACCCGAACTACTTTAAAGGAGCACATAACACAATCATTTAGCGTCACCAAAAAACCCCATTTGTATTTTACATACACTATTCCATTGTCTGCGATACATATCCATTCCAGCTACCTTTTTTAGGTTTAACATGCTGTAATTTCATAATGTGTATCTTTGATAAAGTAACTAACAGATCTGGGGGACAAAAAATGTTCAATATGCTGAACCTACCTAGGTTGCAGCAAAATCTTTAATAAATACCACATGAAAAATTCTTAATGAACATGGATGGAGGGAATAGAAGAAGCTGCAAAAATAAGTAAAGAAGGTTTTGCAAAGCAGTGGTTACTGAACAAAGAGTACCAGTGAGGAATGGTCTTGTGACTTAATGAGTATTTTCATTAATAAACTTTGGCACAAAAAGAAGGACTATGCTAACGAAATTTGTCACTGAAGCAAATCTGAGAGGCATTATCAATAGCAAAGCAGATCAAGATAAACACAGAGGAAGCAATGGATGACCTTGAGGACTTAGACTACAATTTAAATGACATTCTGCAGCAGAAAAAACCCAAGGGAATAAACCCAAGAATTCCTGCTATAAAATCAGTTTAAAATACAAAAGGAGAGAAGGATCAGGGGCTTTGCCAGGTATAGCATGATTACAATGTGATGCACCTGCAAAAAGGCATACTAGATAAACTATTGCAGTAGATCTAGGTAAATATTAGAGCCATTATACAAGGTCTTTACAAGTACCAGAGGGGATATTGCATTGCACTTGGCTGAAGAGGAGTGTTCAGGCCAAACAAGTGAACAGAATGGCTGCTAAGATGATCAGGCAAACAGACATCCCATTAATTTTGGAGCAGACTGGCTGGTTTAGTGGAGCCATAAGTATTGTCCACAAAATACCAGACTAACTACAACAAAAAACAAACTCCGAAAGAGAAAGGTGTATTGTAAAGGACAATTTTGGAATAAGTCCCATTTGGTTTAATATTAAACAATTTTTAGCCTTAAGAAGGCAATTCTGGAACAAACCTCCTAAGAATTAGGAGAAGGAACACAAAAAATACCTATTCCAAAAGCGTCAGGGTAAATTTACATGTGGGGTCATCTTCTGTGTATTCCTGATGCAGCAGAGAACTACATCCACTGACATATGGCCACTGGGTCAGAAGCTGGTGATGGATGAAGAACTGTGCTCTGCTCTTTCTCCCAGTATAATCATGCTTAGTCTTCTTCCTAGGAAACCATTTCTCACTGAAGTATATCTCCACAGATATAGCTTGAGAGTCCTGAAAATTAATAGAAGTCATTCCTAAGAAAAAAACACAAGTCCCATTACCATAAATTGGATCCTCCAGTATTAAATATTTTTATCATCTCAGACTCGTGTCGTCATTTCAAACCAGAAGCTTCTCACAGGTAATTTCCAAGTATGATGTTATTTCCTCCTGTGCATGCATATTTACATAATAAGGAGGATGTTTCACTTAAAATCATAGTATGATAGAATAATTCAGGTTAGAATGACATCAGGAAGTTCCTGGTTGAGCCACCTGCTCAAAGCAGAGGTAACTTGGACCTTGCCAAATCCTGGCAGTCTCCAAGGATGAGGGCTTGCACTCCACTACCTTTCCAAACCCTGTTCCAGTCTTCGATTGCGGTCAAGATTCTGCAGCACAGCCCCACCTTCCCCCCCCCACCCCAGTATCCATTCAGAAGTTTATTCGATTTTATTAATTTTTATCAATTCCCTTTCTCTTTTTGTTGTTCACATCTGAAAAGATTTTGATTACTTTTTGATTACTTTTCCTCCACACTTATTAGCAGAAAAGCCATAGAATCAAAAATAATATTTCTGTATTGGACTGTTTCCCTTATTATAAACGGATTTTGTTTTCTGGTAGTTTTGTAATAGCGGTGTTGGCCCAGAAATCTACTCAATTCATCATGCAATGTTATCATACAGAAGTGTGCTGGTTTTGGCTGGAGTAGAGTTAATTTTCTTCAAAGTAACTGGTATGGGGCTATGTTTTGGATTTGCACTGGAAACAGTGTTGGTAACAGAGGGATGCTTTAGCTGTTGCTGAGCAGGGCTGACACAGAGCCAAGGCCTTTGCTGCCCCTCACCCCCCGCACCAGCGACAAGGCTTGGGGGGGGACAGGGAGCTGGGAGGGGACACAGCCAGGACAGCTGACCCCCACTGACCCAAGGGATATCCAATATCGTATGGCATCATGCTCAGCATATAAAGCAGGGGGAAGAAGACAGAGTGGGAGCATGTTCAGAGTTATGACATTTCTCTTCCCAAGTAACAGTTACAGTGATGGAGCCCTGCTTTCCTGGAGATGGCTGAGCACCTGCCTGCCTCATGGGAACGGTGAATGAATTCCTGGTTTTGTTTTGCTTGTGTACACAGCTTTTGCTTTACTTATTAAACTGTCTTCATCTCAGCCCACGAGTTTTCTGACTTTTACTCTTCCAATCCTCTCCCCCATCCTGCTGCCAGGGGAGAGTGAGCAGCTGTGTGGGTCTTGGTTGCCAGCTGTGGTTAAACCACAAGACGATTCAAAAGTTTTTAGTTTTGCAGGTGGCCTTAATTCCTTTCAGCTGGTTCAGTTTTGTGTTTAGTATAAGGGGTACAGTATAAATATCCTTTTTTAAAATGAATTGTACTGAAAAATAACTAATTAGATATATATTTATCCCTATGATTTTTAGTTTTAGGCCTCCAAAACAAGGAAGAGTTGTGGCAAGTATGGTAAAGGCGAACGTTTGGGTTATTGAACCACCACTGTATTCAATTTTATTTGATAAATTAATTCAAATGTTCAACCCAGAACAATTCCTAAATAGCAGCATTCACAGAAAATGAGATTGCCCCATCACAAAAAGGCCACTTTGAATGACTGCTGCAGGCTACTTAAATTCTTCGTCCAGTGAATCAGAAAGCATTTTTGTCTTTGTGATACAATCTTCTCATGACATCGTTGACATTTACAAGTTGTGAATTTCTGCCAGGCTTACTGAGTTGCTCTGTAAAGGATATTGTGTAATTATTGTCATTCCTTCAACTCACAGTTACGAGTTTGTTCTCAATGGACATGTAAAAATTCCTTTAGAAAATCTTCACTTTCGTTTGAAGATCAAGTATAAACTCACTCCAAAAAATGAGAAAATAGTATTTAGAGGAATGAGTTTTCTCTTTTGAAATGAAAGAGAAAGTGTGAATCGAACAGAAAATAAATGTTTAATCTGACTACTGAAGTCAAAATACATAAGGATAGGAGTGTGTGGAGGTAAAGACAGGAGAGGTTAACAGCTCTTACAGGTCATCTTTGGGCCCCCTTTGAAGGAGTAAGGCTCTGGAGAGTCATTTCCTCCCTAAAATCTGAGAATAGTTTGGAAGAAAAAAGAAATAAACCTTACTGGGAAAAATTGGAATAAATGTCAAATCTGAGCAGTCAGAAGCTGTAGAAGGAACATGGTCCTCTTATTCCTTAGAATGGATGATAAGTAATCTAAGAATATTTTCTCCAGTCTCTTGAGCCTTGGAGACCTTTTCCTTTGAATTGAACCCCTCCACATCTGGCAAAGACCCTCTTTACAGAATGAGATAAAGGATTTTTTTTTTTTTAATCTTACCCATTAGTCCTTAGAATGAAGCTGCCACACACTGCTGCTGCTGAAGGATTTTTTCCTCTTAGGACCAGCACAAGAAAAAAAATTCTTTTCTTTGAAGGGTAACAGATATGCAAGCGAGGCCACAATAAACTCCGGCATAGTTAGCCAGAGCTGGAGTGACAGACAGACATCTAGGAATTGGAATCAGATCTCTTGTGAAGGTTTAGTGACATCTGGCTAAATCTGAAATTGGGTTTCCCAGTATCTCCCTGCTCTTGGTTCCTCTGTCAACAGTTAGATTTTATCTAAATTCGCATATAGTTCATTGATTCACTGTTAATGTCAGTTGTTGCTTTGCTAATCCTAGAACTCCAATTTTGCAGCTCCGTTGTATATTGCCCTTTTCCTGGTCACTGAATCTCAAGTTCACTCAGAAGTTTTCAGTGCTGAAAGTGAAATAAATATGTTCTGCATCTGAAAAAGAGAGTGGCAGAAAGAGGAATGACCTTTGGCCAACACACCTTCTATAATCCCATTAATAAAAACCCAGAAGACAAGCAAAAGAAGAAAAGTTTTGCACTGATCTGCATGAAAGTATGTCCTCAACCACCTGAAAGAATTTTTTTCTTCCAGTTTTCATAGATGCATGCAAAGCTACTATACACTAACTTCACACCAGAAGCATAAAAAATATTAAAAATAATCTGACCTTTTTCCAGGTGTCAATGCACCAGTGAGAACACAGCTCCATCTGACAAGCATAATAAACAAAAAATCTGAAGTATGCATCACCACCCAGCAATCTATCCAAAGTTGTGCATAACAAGAAATGTTGCCTTTACCCAGACCAACAGGGAGGATAACTTTCAAACGCAAGAACCATTTGTGAGGCATACCTTGTTTGCAGATGTTTTCTGTTTAAAACCATAAGGACTCTTGCTTGAATGATGCCAGAGCTATGATAATGTTGCAGTCATACTGGATTTTCTTTTCTTCTGGAGAATGCTGTTTAAAAAACAAACACAAACCAACCCACACAGCGACTCCAGACCTCAGATTAAAACCTCTTTCTTATGGTAGAAGACAATAATTAATGTTGCCAGTCACAGACCTTGATAAAGCAGATAGAAGTGATAGGACCTTTAATTCATGTTAATTAATGAGTAATGGAATGTATTTCATAATAACTGGAAACAATAGGAAACCACCGGTCAAAGTAGCAGTTTGCATAGGAAAGTTAAGGGGTGATCTCTGGGCATTTGGCTTCCTTTCAGGTGCAGCTCCCAATGCACACTTGCCCACGAGTCAAGGTGCACACATGATCGGGTGCAAGTTTGAGCAGAGCTCCAGATTCAGAGGCAGACCCCATTTTTTATCTTAAGGACAGGAGAAGGGAAGAATTGAGCTGTAGTCCATTCTTCCAGGACATATCCAGAGCAAGATTTTGTTTCTCAGTATGATACGTGACATTCTTCTGACCAAATATACAACTCTGATCTGATTATTTAAATTATCTGTATAGGTTATAGGGAAAAATAAACATTTTTATAGAGTGCTTCATCTCATTCTAAAGTAAATATATACAATAAAACAAATGGATTGCCTTCCAGAAGTACCTGTTTCTCTCTGTGAATTGCAAAGGGATCCTAGGTTTGCTAATCAGGTGTAGCCTTCTAAAGTCAGGCAAGATGAGTCCCTTTTTTGACTCAAGTTACAGTCCAGCACCTACAAGTCCATAGGTCCATCACTTGATATAATGAAGTTTATTCTTAACTTTACAAGCAGGAATGGGTAGTTGCTTAGAGGCTGAGTGTGACCAACAGCAGCTGTGGTGGTGTTTGAGAGACAGAACGCCAGCAGGAAGGAAGGTCAGTAGTCCTGCACTGACAATGAAAACAGAAAGGTCTCTGAGGCAGAGTTTGCTGGAAAGACAAGCTCGCAGACTGTGGGAGGAAAAACTGTGTACCAAACACACCAAGTAAAAAAAGGAGGCTGAGCTTTCTTCTCCACTCCCTCCTCCCCCCACAGAGGTGTTCAGGAAAAAAAGAAAAAAAAAAAAGACTTTGTGTGCAAATAAACTAATAACATTATTTTTTCCCCTGAGAAATAGCCCAGAAAAGGCCTAAGTATTAGCTAAGCCCACAGGCTGAGGTCAAGTAATATCACAGGCACTGGCCCTGGGTGCTGAAATTTTCCGTTCTAAAGTGCTGACTCAGGTTCAGTATTCCTGCAGAAGGTTCCAGCTAGAAAAAAATTCCATTGTTTTCAAGTGAAAAGACACTGTCTCTGACCAAGTTAAAAAACCATTTATTTCTCTGAGCAGCCCAGAATCCCCATGTTTTGGTATATCTGCAAATGTGAATCTTGATCAATGATGTTCTTGTACATCTGAATGGGGATCTTCAGCCTGATAAAATGGGCTGAAGAGCAAGGGAGGGGAAGAGGATAATCTGTGTAAAAGGAAACTGAGAGCCAGATGGTTAAGGGAAACATTGGACTGTTTTCTGGGTTTCAGAATTGGTGCTACAGGGTCTGATTTGCAGAGATACTAATCCTTTGCAGCTGCACTGAGAGGTGCTGGGAGCTGTTCTTGACCATACTGGATACTATGAAGTGCTAAGTACTCTGTTGGGGGAAAAAAAGCAAAAAAAAAGAAAAAAGGAAAAGACCTCAAGGCCTCTAATCATTCAGCGCAAATTAGTGGAAACTTGGTCCTTGCCTATTTTATGCAGCAGATCTTCAACTGTGACATTGGGAAATAACCTCCCTCCATGAAGTTACAGTGGGAATAAATTAATTCATATTTCCGAAGCCCATGGATACCACAGCAACAACTGCAGTAGCCAAGATGATGAGAGGATTAATATTCCTGTAATCACAGAAGGATTTGAGCAACTGGCTGAGGCATGAGTCCTATCAGCAAGGGAGAAACCACATGTGTATAAAACCCACAGTGCAATCTTCATGCTGGCACTTTCTGGCTTTCAAGTGCTAGGCTTCACAGCCTTGGAAATATTCTTTTCTGTTGTTGGGTTTTGTCTGCAATAAATATGGGAAGAAAGAGAGGTTAAAATGTACATCATTCCTCTAAAAGCAGGCTTTGTGTTCCCTTCCCTTTGTCTCTAGAGTGATGTCCCTAACGCTAATGTAAAGCTATTAAAAGGAGGAAAACTTGGATCTTATATCATTCACTGCAGAAAACATAATTATGTATTTATATAGCACAAAATATGAATTATTTACCTGACGGACCACAGTGGCCTCTGAAGAACAATGCTATCTGTCTTACTAATACATTTTGAACACATGCCTGGGAGGAAAAACAAAAATTGTACAAAATTTTAATCCAGTGCTTTTAAATTCACCATACATCAAAATAAACATATAGAAACCTTTGATTTTCCTTAAGAAAACCAAATTCATTAGGTTTTTCTAGATTTAGTACAACATTCCAAATACTCATGGACACCGAGGTTTGAAATTTACTTGAAATCTTTCTTTCCAGGATATTTCTTCCCCACAGTTAACTTCAGCACAAATATTTCTATTCCACAAGTGTGCATTTTTACTTTTAACGTTTCCCTGATGCATAATAAGTGCACAGTGTTATAGATCTCCACCAGTTCCAAAATTGGCCTAGGCAGAATGTGTGTGATTAAAATTAACGAAGTTTTTAATCTAATTCAAGTGTTAGTTGTTCAGCATATTTCTGGGGGTTTTGTCTTATAATTACAAGAGATTCAATAGGCCTTGGCTTCAGTGTATACCATCTATGTAGCTAGCTAAAAGTGAACAATTCAGCTTATTAATTACTTCAGGTTTATTGGTAGGATATAGTATGTTTTCAAAACTTAGGCTCTTAAAGACATAGTTGTTAATTTGATGACTGTATAACTTAGAAATAATTGTGTCATACTTTAAAAAAAAAACTTCCCATAATTGAAGGGAAACTGTAGCTTTGTATAAATATTTTTAATGGTGCAAATAAGAAAGCAACAAAATCATAGAATCATAGAATCATAACCTGGTTTGGGTTGGAAGAGAATTTAAATGATCATGTAGTTCCAACCCCCCTGCCGTGGGCAGGGACACCTTCCACTACACCAGGTTGCTCAAAGCCCCATCCAGCCTGGCCTTGAGCACTGCCAGGGATGGGGCAGCCACAGCTGCTCCGGGCAACCCGTGCCAGCGCCTCACCACCCTCACACTAAAGAATTTCTTCCTAATATTGAATCTAAATCTACCCTTTTTCAGTTTAAAACCATTACCCCCTTGTCTTGTCACTACAGGTCCTGGTAAGAAGTCCCTCTCCAGCTTTCCTGTAGGCCCCCTTTCAGTACTGACAGGCTGCTGTAAGGTCTCCCCAGAACCTTCTCTTCTCCAGGCTGAACAACCCCAACTCTCTCAGCCTGGCTTCATAGGAGAGGTGCTCCAGCCTCTGATCATCTTTGTGGCCCTCCTCTGGGGCTCCTGAGCTGACACAGTACTCCAATGCCAGAAAAAGTTCTGGGGTCTTGTTTTCCTTTATCCATATTGTTTTTACAACATTACCTCTTGAAGCTTAACTCACAACTCAACTCAAGATTTATTTTCCAATATATCAAACAAGTTACCACGGTAGTAAGGGGTAAATAAAGATAACAAGGGCAATTATCATGTAGGAGAAACAACAAAACAAACCATGAAGAAAGTCATAGCTAATGCCAGAGCTCAGGGGCTGAAGTATTTTATTCCTTTTAATAAATTTCATATTTATAACAAACCTTATAAAATACTGAACTGTTGACACAGGTGATAGGGCTGCAGAATACAAGTGAATTGGTATATGAACAGAATGACTGAGTTGGAGAAGATAGGAAAATTATAATAGAAACATTATATATATATATTTATATAGTTTTATATGTATATTTGTACATATATATATATATATAAGAAAAATACAGAATTTATCAGAAAATGAAGCCAAGATCAACTTTGTTAAAATGTTATGGATTTGCAGCAAGTAAAAATGACTAGATCCAGAGGAAGTGTTGAGTAACATCTGTAAACTCTAGTACTCCCCAGACAGGTCCTCCAAAGTTGTTGAGATTCAAAAATAACATGTAAATAAAAGATAAAAGAATCTAAGGCCAATAAAACACCTTGATGTCGTTACCTGATAAGGAATGCGCCCTGCTGGGACTTTGTTTTATTCCCCTAGCTGCTGCTGGTCTGCTGCCTACCATAGGCAAATCACTTCAATCGACTCCACTTCAGCTTCCTCATCAGTAAATCAGAACTGGCTCTTCACCTATTTTATAAAGTGTTCTGACTTCTAATGACCGAATTCTGAGCTGGGAGCTCAGCACCACTATAAATATAAATTTTGGCATACAAAAATTATTATGCTTTTAATGGAATTACAAAATATAATCAACTCTCAAGCTTGGTATTATGTGATAAAAGTAATCAAAATGTGTGACAGATTATCTGTTTTATTATGTCTTATATCATAATTATGTTTTCTTAAAGTATGCTACAAAACTCAAGGATGGTTTTTTTACTGTTGAAACCATAAAGCTCTAGTGGGGATTTTTTTGTTTTGATTCAAGCCAAGAAAATATATTCTATTATGAAAGGCCATGAGTATCCCTTGAACAGGCTGTGTAGCACTGTGGAACACTCTGAACTGTGAGCAAAGAAGAACTACAGATTGTTGAATGCTGTTTAAGAGTACACCAAAGTAACAACAACAAAAAATATATGGCTTGATGGCAGCAGAGTGCAATCGGGCAAATATTAGTATTTCCTTTGGTGCTAGTTTGGGTATGCAATCCCATGCTTTGAATCACGTGAAGTTCTTCACCAAATCTTGGTTATGCAAAGTTAATGTTAAGCAAAATAATCTCAGGACATTTAATTAGTTTATGACTGCTCTACTGAATAGTGTCTATCATTAAGGAAAGAAATGGAAAAAGCAAGACATGCAGAATAAATTTTTTTTTGAGAGGATTTTTTTTTTTTTAGAGGATTCCACAGTTAAGAAGCCAAACAGATCTTCCGGCAACATCAGCCATGAAGGGAAGAGCTGATCTATACTTGGGCTTCTATGCCCTACATCTATCCCCAAAAATCCTATAATCACTCTTTAACTTGCCAGGGTCTCCATGGTGCCCATATGGCAAAACAGCAAAGAGCAGCAGTCTAGGTGCCAGACACAATGCTGAATCAAGAGTAGCTTTCATCTGATCAAGTTAATTAACCTGTTATTCTTGCCATACATCACTGACGAAATGTTTTTATAGATTTCCACAAGCAGACATTACACTGGCAGCTCCAGCCAGCAGTTGTGGAGCCACGTCAACAGGCATTAGGGACAAGATAGCAAGCTCTATGGAAAGGCAATGTCTTTGTGTCAGCTTTGAGGAAAGTCAAGATGGTTTCATTGCTTCATTGAATCTATACCAGTCCCACCAGCACATGGCTCTAGTCTGGGGATATGGTGACAAAATAAAGAATGAATGATCATATTTCCTGACAAGGGCATCCTTAACTTTAATTTAATGTTCCATCAACACTTTTCTTTAAAAGTAACACTGAATGGTTCACCATTCAGACTAGCATGCACTATGAGACAACAGACTACCTCCTGTCTGTCCTTACAGAAGTATGAATATGTTTCCCTGCTCCCACTGTGCAAAAAAATGTCTTTCATCATTTGTCCTGTCCCCTCACCAGTTCCTTAGGTAATTTCATGTGATGTGCATTGGTAAATACTTTTCTTTAATGTAAAAGTGATTATATCAATTTACATTGATTACATCAAATAAACAACTTTCCAGGAACTGAATACATTTGATAAGAATAACTGCCAGCCTTCTGCCTCGGTCTAGTATTTAAGGGCAATCCTTTTACTTGGGTCTAATCTAATGGCCATTTTCATCATTCAAGCTACTTTTAAATTCACATTCCCATTTTCTCCAAAGAATAACTTTTATACCCAGTAAATAAGGAACAGAATCATAGCTAACATTTGCTTGAAGTGTTGTAACTTTATTTATTTATTTACTTTTATCTTAGTTATTCTAATGCTTAGCAGAAGCTAAGCAAATCCTGATTTCTCAGTTAATGTGTTTTTACTTTAAAATGCGAATTAATCATTTAGTGTTCAGTCCCACAAGGCTGAGGATGAACATCTGCTGATAACCATCGCTGAGCTACTCAGCT
Organism: Ibycter americanus; assembly: GCA_035590275.1. Classification (NCBI taxonomy): domain Eukaryota; kingdom Metazoa; phylum Chordata; class Aves; order Falconiformes; family Falconidae; genus Ibycter; species Ibycter americanus. The sequence continues at coordinate 12,943,527 of JAVJGI010000014.1, read as the reverse complement.
GCTGCTGATTGTGTTGCTATCACACTCAGAGCCTGATAAACTGAAGCAGATTATTTAGATCCTAAACTCTTTGCAGTAGGGATTATGTCTGCTTTCTCCAACACCACATCTATTACAGCAGAGAGCTGACTGGTAGAATTTAACAAATGTTGAGAAAAAGGAAAGGACTGCTCATTAAGGCAGGGGAGAAACTGGATCCGTTTTACACTACAGGGCTTTGCAACAGCTGTTTAAAGAGATGCTGATCCATAAAGATCATCCCTGTCTGGCCACAGGAGAACAACTGGTGATACCTGTCCCCTGGGAAGTGTGCAGGCAAAAGTGTCCCTTCAGGTATCTCCAGTAACTCCCACATAAGCTACTAACCCATTTAGATGTTTTCCTCCTCACAAAATTAATCTCAGCTCCCAACCGTTGCTGTCAAAGGAAAAAGAACAAAAACAGAAAAACAAAACCAAAACCCAGCAACCAAAACAAACTGCTTCTTCCCATGAGCATTCCTAACCTTTTCAGGCATTGTCAAGCAGTATCAACATTGTATAAGTTTCCTTTTCCTTCTTCTCATGCCCTGTTGCCATCCCACTACCCCTCATCCCCAACTCTCACCGCTCATTTCATCCATGACACATCTACTTGGAAACCTGGGAGGCAGGATTTGGCCTGCCCGTATAAATGCAGCCAGGCAAGCTGTGAACGCCCAAGATTATGCTCGGCAGCTTATTGGCCCACTGTCCCAATTCGAAAGGTTACCTTGAGGAAAACAGCTTTGTGCAAACATGGCCATGAGGCAAAGGCAGATTGAGTGTGTCTGTTCCCATCTGTGCAGATATGCCCTGAGAGAGCCCTCGTCTGCATTAGCCTCTCTTCCACGAGCAAGAGTAACAGGGCTGTGCAGGATCTCAGTTTTTCATTTCATGGGAGGGCTCGTGACAGTGAAAGCTGTATCGATTCACGTTCTTAGTGAAAACAAAGGTAATTCAGTATTTCGCATAAAAATGAAGAAAGTACTTGCAAAAATTCACTCAGAAGCCTGCACCCTGGAAAAAGATGATTTTTGATTTAACTTCTGTTCTTAATGTATAACATTTGTAATACAAGAATATATCTTCAAAGAAAATGCATCCTGGAAAAAAACCCAAACAAACGAAAAAACACCAACGAAAAACAAAGCCCCCAAACCACTTACTTTGTTCCATTTTGAGAACATTTTAACCTCAGTTCCTGGGAAAAGAGTTGGTTTTGATCAAAAGTTAATTTTCTGATGAAAAAATGTTCTGTTGCAAATCCTAGAGCAACTCTACTGAAATCCTTAAAATAGCTGCCCCATTCATCAGCTGTATTCACCAGACCATGCAGACATACTGGGTTTGATCTTTGCTAGTATAAATTGATTTAGTTCTACTGGCGTCCGATGTGTTTCTGATGCTTTCTATGCAGGCTGCTTCCGAGCTCACACACTGAATTTCATCCTGTGATTAGCAGTGCTCAGTTAATACGGGGAATAAAAGTTCGTCCTCTGTGTTTACTATAGGCAATGAAAAGAAAAAAGCATTTCCATAAGATGATTTTAGCTGGGCTTAATGGCCCTGTAAAGGAACTAATGCCTTCCTCTGAATGTAGGCAGAAGATAGGGTGACCCTGCTTGGACAGGTAAAAGACTGAACCTGCTTACAGTGCTCTTTGTACATGACGCAGAAATATCTCCATGCCAGCTTCTGGAAACCTATGTTTTTCCAGCCTTTGCAGCGTGAAGTGTGACAGTGACAAGGAAGAAGACGAAGAAGAATTATTAAGGCTAGGCAATCATGCCCTAGGACAGAGCTATCTCTCATAAACAGGTGCAGTTTATACAAGAGGATGGGGAGCAGAGCTCTATATTAGGCACAGTTAGTGTGCCTTTTGTGCTGTAAGTTATGTTACACAGCAATGGCTTCACGAGTCCTGTTCCATCCAGAGTGCGTATTTGACTGAATTTGACTTTTCTTATTGCACAATTTCTATGGTTTTCTGATTTATTTATTAATAGTCCCAAGTATGAGGCAGGTACATGCATATACAAGTGGAAAGATAAGGGATCTTCCTCAAAGAGCTTTTTGAGCCTATTCTGGATAAAGAAGACAAAGTGCAATTCATCTTGTATCCAAAGTCTATTTCAAAGTGTCCCAACAATTTAAATCCTCTAGGTGTGGAATTAATAAGGATTAGATAAATTTAATAAACTTTATAATCTTCAGAAAGTGATAACATTGTTTAGCTTTCTATCTCTTTATAGCAATAATCTCTTTATCCATACTAATAGAAAATGCTAAAGTTTCTATTACCATGTTCTGAAGCCCTTACAAAGACAAAATATCCTCTGAAAAGAATGCCAGAGAAAGTACTTTGTGACTAGCCCAGTGGGTTACTATTCACTTTAAGCAAAATATACACCATTTATATACCAAAGGTTTTTAAAGCAGTGTTTAAATATTACATAAGACTTGTGCTAACTTTCTGTATGGGAAGAAAGGAAAAAATTTGTTCTCACAGAATATCTGAGGACATTGATGCAGGAACCTTGAGGATTAAGAACCTTCAAACATTTCTAAAGATATCATATCTTTATTAGTTTTCAGTTCATCCCTGGAGAAGAATTTGACAGTTGTCCTCAATTAGTAAAGTCCAAAATTAGTTTGCTTCAATCAACAGAACTAAAAACCTTAACGTGTTCATTAAGAACACAACTAAAGACCTCATCTAAAGAGATTTTCAAGAACTGGAACAGAAAGTTAATTCTGTCGAAGTCTGAAGAAATACTAGCTACTGACAGTAAAATGCAAGTGTTTTTTTATTCCAGGAACACTACTTGATTGATCAAGATAAATAAAACAACTATGTGTACATAATCTTTTGCATAATTGTTATTAATACAGTTAACGTTCACCAAAAATATTGGCCTGGACTGTGTTATGAACCTTCTTATTTTCTTCCACTTCACTATTACCTCAAATCTCCCTTCAAATCTTTAATTAACATGAAAAAAGAGCTGATAATTAGGATGATCATCTAGAGGTCAAGCAACTCAATGAGATTTATTAAAGGCTAAAAGAGAGTCCTAATCAAGGGAGTGTAATTTGAAATCAAACCTTTAGAAGGTAATTTTCATGGCTTGAATTTGCAAACATTTAGGTAAGTATGTTAATAAACTTTACATATGCAAATAACACTGTTGAGGGCAATAAAACTAGTCAGAGGTGAAATGTTGTAAGTGTAGGGAAGGTGCAGGAATTGAGCAGCAGAGCTTTAAATGTTGAGGGAGTTCCCTAAGATCTGCCAAAGTCATTGGAGGGCAGCAGAACAGCAGTATGTATGTGTCTGACAAGACATTGGATGCACACACACACACACACACATAACCCTAAAGTGCCAGCTATTCAGAATGTCTCTAGGTTTCTTCTTATTCTTTGGCTACACAGAAAGCAAAACTTTTTGCAGTGTCAAACTTGTGACTTCCTTCCACCACTTGCACGTACAATCTACACACGTCAAAATAACAGCAAACCCCTTTTCCTCTGTTGTTGGTTTAAGGACCATCAGTGGAAGCTAAAGCAGATGTTCAACAACTGAAGCTATTTCAAGGGGAGGGAACACGCACACTTCAGTTTGCTTTCTTCTTTTTCAGTGCTGCTGCTTAAACCAAACTTGGGTAACAGCATGACAACCAGGAACTCTGCAGTCAGGTGAAAGTCCCTTTGCTCATACAGGTAGAACAAGCTGTTGCTCTGTCTTTCCAAGCTGCATTACCACTGTGCTGCAATCAGGAAGAAGAGTCTGATTTAGTCAGTAGGGTGGACAAAAGTGTTAAATAGGAAAGAAGATTTCATTTTACACTTGATTCTTTCTGGACTGTGTTGGCCTCTTATTAGACTGTGTTTGACTTAGCAACATGCACAGAATTCTGCTTCCCTCTATTATTCACTGCAGAAAAGTGTTCACACAGCTCATATTCATATTTCCTTTCCTGATTTGCACATCTATGGTTGAAAGCACCACCTTCTGGCCAGTGCACACTGAAATTTGAGCAACAAGGAGCTGCAGTTTTTACAGCTGTCAACCGAAACTCCTCATACAGCCTTACCTAATGTATACTAGAGAAAATGACACATTTCTGTTAATGCAAGAGTAACAGCTCAATACATGCACTTGCAATACAGAAACTAGTATTAAATAAGTTAGTCCAATGAGCTAAAAATCTGGATTTTTTTTTATGTCACTGTAATATTAGAATTAATAGGGACAGGAAAAAACCCGGAGTGAAAGCTCTTAGTGAAGTATCTTGGAAAGTATTCATCTTCGTACTTTGGTTCTGGATATTTGGCAAAAATGGTCCATCCCACAATGCATGAACGTGTCTGCTTATCTTTATCTATGTAAGTATAATCCAAATTAATAGGATTATTTTCATGCCTAGAGCATATATATGTTATTGGAGCTGGTAACAGACGTTAAATTTTCAGCAGCTGCATTTGCAGTAGCTGTGTATCCTGCCACATTTCCTATAGCTATCATACCATGTGAAAAAAGAGACTAACAATTTAAGACCTGTCACAGTATTATAAAAGGCAAAATAAGGAGTTATTTAGCAGAAACACATGGTGGAGATTAAGGAAATAATTCTGCACTGCTTGGTGACTCATTCAGCTCCTTCCAATTGTTCTCCCTTTACTGCCTTTTTTCATGTTTGATATCTCTGTGGACCCAATCAAATCCTCTCACTTATGTTTCTGCTAAAAGAAGATGGATCACACCTCTTCGTTCATTTCCTAGGGAAAAAAATGAAGGAAAAAACAAACAACTTCTAACTTAAATTTAACAAATGTATCTTTTCAATTTCTTATTTATGTAGAGGATATTCCTAACATACTTTTTTAATGGTGGGATATTGATTAGCTGAAGAAAAAGCTCATTATTCACTCAAAACTCACTACCCTTATTTCTGTCATGTATCTCACATCTGTCTCATAAAAATTAATAACAGATACACAGGCATTCTAGGTTTGCAAAATGCTTTGTAACCAGTTTTTAAGGAGTAGTATTCCTGTCTCGGGATGTATGTATTCTACAGCCTGTATGGCAAACACCTGGAGCAATATTTTGTCCCCTGGACTCCACAGCAAAAATTCTCAGTGGCTTTAATTGGGCCAGACTTTCATCTGTGTGTTTCAAAATGCACAGACTGACATTGCATGCAGAATTAGTACAGAAACTGGACTTTTTAGCTTTTTGTAGGCTGTAAGCATTTGGGCAGTTTTGTGCAGCACTTCTCACTTTATGCTCCAACTTGCTCATTTTCTAAAGGGAAGCATAGAATGATAAAAATCAAACCAGCAACTGTAGAGCATTAATGAGGAAATAAACACAAGGCACATCCTGAACAATAACTCTTTGTAACCACCTCTGTTAAATCAAGGCAGGACTTTCAGGGAGTTGTATAGTTATACCTCCTTGCTGCTAAGCACCTTGTGGCTTGTTAATACTTTTTGTTTGCAGCCCCACTGCCCATTTTACGTCCACCTGGTGATATTTAAAGTAATATTGTGTCTCAGCTATATGCTGAGAATGACATCAAATAGTATGGAACATCCCTTGGGTCAGTGGGGGTCAGCTGTCCCAGCTGTGTCCCCTCCCAGCTCCCTGTGCCCCCCCTGCCCACTCGCTGTTGGGGGAGGTGAGGGGCAGCAAAGGCCTTGGCTCTGTGTCAGCCCTGCTCAGCAACACCTAAAGCATCCCTGTGTGATCAGCACTGTTCTTAGCACAAATCCAAAACTTAGCTCCGTACCAGCTACTGTGAAGAAAATTAACTCTACCCCAGCCAAACCCAGCACATACTGTAATATTTCCACAGGAGACAGAGACCAACAAATGGCAATTATAAATTATCTGACAGACTTACAGGGCAATCCAGGTGAGTATCTTAAATATGGGATGGTGGAGGCCATTCTGCTTGATTAAAAAGGTCCAGCAGAGGGCTGGCACAGTGAAAGAGACCTGAATCAGGACGAATTGGAAGTGACTGGAAATGCACAATGCTCCTCCTTGGACATATCTCATTTGTGTCAGTGGAAAAAGGTGAGTGGTCCAGCCTGGTAGTACAAGCTCTGAGTGACCCAGGTACATACAGCTCACCATCACAATGGGTTACAATCCCAGACCTGTTCCTGTTCAAGTATATATCTCAGGCCCAGACTCACTTTTCCTTCAAATTCACTCCTCTGCCTTTTGTAACAATTGACCAAGTTCAACAACATGCTGTCAAGTGTATACATCGGATGGCCTATCATTTCTTCCACTTTCCCCACAATTTAATATCCCCTTCACTTTCTGAAGTACTGCACTTCTCTGCTATAATCATAATGCTCAAGTATTGAAAATGCTAAACAAAAGCAGCTCAGTCAGTCACTGGTATCTATCCCAGTGATTTCTCGTGAGATACAGAGCACTCATCTCCCAGAAACACCAAGCTTTCCTATAAAAGCATGTTATAGAACAGGACCCCAGAGAATTATTGTGCAATATATCTTCACTAAAGTGGTGATTAATCCACAGTAATTTACCATGAGTTATTTGAGTATATCTTTCACAAGGGTGTGATAAAAGCTTGGCTTCATGTTGATTTTTGGCTGGTTATTTTGCACCTGGTGCCTGATTTTGTTTTATAGTTTTTGTCCTTTTGTTTCTAGGATAAAGAAATGTGCATCTGCGATGAGGTGTTTGACTATGTATGTGCTTTATCCTTCCAGAAATTAATGGAAGATACATTCCTGGCACAATAGCACCAAATCGTGTGCCTGTTTCTCTTCCCTTCCAGGCACCAGCAAGACTCACTTTCATGTCAAGATTTTCCTCCAGCAAAGCAGTTTGTATAAGTTAAATGATTTCTAATTTTCGCAAGAGAAATTTATAAAACTCAGCACAGCTCAGTTTTTGCTACAGCTGCCTCCTTAGTTATTTATATGGCAATACAGCACAGCAAAGCAGGAATAGGAAAGCCATGCTGACAGAAAATGAAGATGGCATAAACAATACAGATTACAGTAGTAAAAGCAAAGCCTGATATAAACCATTACAAGTGGAATCAAGAAGGGAGAAAACTGTATGAAATATCAGACTGTTGAGAGCGAGTTAAGCAGCACAGTTGGTGCTAGGAAGTAGAAACTACCAACATTATCTAGAGTCTGTTGCCTTCTCCTACTTTCTGTTACCTGACTTTAATGTTTAGATTGTGGTTTCTCTGGGATTAGGAAAGTATTTACTTACTCATTTAAGCTGCACTTAACCAACCAAGGCCCTGACGTAGTAGGATATTCTAAGCACTGCAGCAATGAAATTAAAAAGTAAACTAAAAAAACCCCAAAAACAACAACAACAAAAACTACCCCCAAACTCAAAAAAGTCATTTCATACATGTTCATCAGTATTTCTCAGAGAATGAGATATCAAGACACTCAATATATTTGAGTGACACACCTGACTGGAAACCACTTACACATTGTAGGAAACACCAAAGAACAAACACTTACAGGATTTTTTGTTTTGGTTTAGTTTTTTAGGAGTATAGCCAAGTTCTCTTTGTTTAAAACTAAAGATATTTTAGGCATTTGAAGTATCAGATATTCTAATTCTCTAGAGAACTTTCTTAAAAATTGATATTTTTAGTGTCCTGTAGTGTGCTTCAGCAATCTCATCTACAGATGTGCTAAGAAACTGCCCAATATGAAAGGTAAATCCTTTCTATATGTGCACCCAGTGTACCACTTTATAACTGCTGCAAGCAGAGACCTAGCTGCTTGGTGATGCTTTTGACCAAGGAGCATGTGGAATCATCCCTGCAACAGTAAACAGGGATGGACATTCAGTTGCTCCATGTCTTCAATGACATTCACACATCTTTACTGCCCAGAAGCCACTCTTCCCAACTGATCTGGCTTTTAAGACAGGTCACCTTGATTGGTGGCAACTCTGGAAACTAAAGCTTGAAAGAAGCCAAGGCTACTTTCATTTTGCTAGGGAAATGGGCTTCAGATACAAACTGAAAGCAAAGTCAGACCACAGACATTTAGCTGGCACATGCTCATCTTTGGGCAGTATAAATAAGCACCTCAGTGCTTACTCAGTCTGACAATTCCTCACGTGTTAAAGGTCGCGATACAAAAATAGGTGCACAGTACTTTTTGCATTCACCAACTTTCAGCCAAAGCAGCAACCACCAAAACATTTAGAGCTCAATGTTTTTTGTCATTCTTGGTCATATCTAACCAGAAGTAATTCCAGCTGTGTTTCTCCTTCTTCTCACCTGATACCAACTGACACCAACCCTTTCATGTCAGTGGAGCAGTAACTATTTACAGGGTGTGTTCCTATTTAAATAGATATCAGAGGATAAGGTCCTAACGCTTGTGATCATAGCTAATAAAATTAGCTAGTCATGCACATATTTTGATCACCCCAGGTTACTTCACATTAATAGGCAGAATAGATTGTGTCCACTCTCTGAGCAAACAGATAACACACTTTAGCTTAAAGAGAGAGAGAAGAAGCCAGAATCCCAGGTATTATAAATATCAGTCTTTCGAAAAACCACACCAGGATCGGGGGCTGCTGTTTTAGAACAATGCTTTAACACAACTGTCATAGCAAATAAGGCCACTGCAAGCTGAGTAAAATAATATTGTTTACTATCTACATGCTTACTATTGATATGTTAAAACGTCAGAACAATTATTTTGATGTAATCTCTCTTTGGTTTGAGACTGAAATCTTTGTCAGAAGGGGAAAAGCAAATTATTTTTTTCTGTTTTGACTCTACAGCCAGGAGCTGTTCAAGCATTAGAAATGCCTTTGTCAGGGGACTAGCAATGTCAGTTCATATTTGTGTCTCAAAACTTTAGGGAAATGACTACTTAACCAAACAGGTGTTGAGGGAGAGCAGAGAGGGGAGTTCAGAGGAGGAAAGAAAACAGAAAAAACAAAAATGGGAAAAAGCAGATGGTGACCAAGAGAAATGGGAGGTGGTTTTGTATGTGTACTAGTCATGAATTAAAAAAAACTAAAACAAAATCAAAGAACAGCAGCAACAAATTTAAAAAAACCAACTCAACAAACAAACAAAGAAAAAAAAAACAACAAAAAACCCCTCACACTAAACACTCTCTTTACTCAGGACAAGGAATTGTATAGCTTTAGCATCCAGCACCATAGCAAGAATCCTTCCTTGCCAGTTATTTCATCCTGCTCTGAGCTAATCAGACATGAGGCAATCAAAGCTCAGTTATATACAAAGAGAAGGAATATGAAACAAGGGCAGCTTGTGAGTTCACCCTCCCTCAGTGCAAGTGACAAAGGAATGAAGAAAATAATAGCTTGTACCTGCTTTTTCATTTATTTTGCTTGGCTTAACTTAAGCTTCTTATTACTGGCAATTAAATTTGGCTTTCCTGAGCATATTGAACGACAGAGTTGTGGCTGTGCCTGCAGCACTCAGGCAGGAGCTACTTGCACTGCAGGCTGCCTGCACCAGCTCACTTGCTTCTTAATAGAATCATAGAATGGTTTGGGTTGGAGGGACCTTCAAAGATTATCTAGTTCCAATCCCCTGGGCATGGGCAGAGACATCTTCCACTAGATCAGGTCTCTCAAAGCCCCATCCAACCTGACCTTGAACACTTCCAGGTATGGGGCATCCACAACTTGTCTAGGAAACCTGTTCCAATGTCTCAGCACCCTCATCATAATAATTTTCTTACTTATATCCAATCTAAATCTACCCTCTTTCAGTGTAAAATCATTGCCCCTTGTCCTCTTACTACAGGCCTTGGTAAAAATTCTTACACAAGCTTTCTTATAAGCCTCCTTTACGTATTGAAAGGCCACAATATGGTTTCCTTGGAGCCTATTTCCCAGGCTGAACAACCCAAACTCTCTCAGCCTTCCTTCACAGAAGAGGTGTTTTTCAGCCCTCTGACCATTTTCATGGCTCTCATCTGGACCCGCTCTAACAGGTTGATGTCTTTCTTGTACTGAGGACCCCAGCAATGGATGCAGTACTACAGGTGGGGTCTTACAAGAACAGAGTAGAGGGGGAGAATTACCTTCCTCAGCCTGCTGGCCACCCTTCTTTTGATGCAGCCCAGGATACAATTGGCTTTCTGGGCTGTGAGTGCACATTGCCCGCTCATGTCCAATTTTTTATCCACCAGTATCCCCAAGTCCTTCTCCACAGAGCTTCTGTTAATTCCTTCATTCCACAGCCTGTACTGATACTGGGGACTGCCCCAACCCAGGTGCAGGACCTTGCACTTGGCCTGGTTGGACCTCATGAGGTTCACATGAGCCCACCTCTCAAGCCTCTCAAGGTCCCTCTGGATGGCATCCCTTCCCTCAAGTCAATCAACTTCACCACTCAGCTTGGTGTCATCCACAAACTTGCTGAAGGTGCAGTCAATCCCACTGTCTATGCCACTGATGAAGATATTAAATGGTATTGGTTCCAATACGGACCCTTGAGGAACAACATTAATGACTTGTTTCCACTTTGACACTGAGCCTTTGACTGTAACACTTGGGATGTGGCCACCCAGGCAAGTCCTTATGCATCTAAGAGTACATCTGTCAAACCAACCCATCTCTCTCCAATTTAGTGGCAAGGATGCTTGGGGGGAGTGGGGGGGTGCTGTATCAAAGGCCTTACATAAGTTTAGGTAGATGATACCCATAGCTCTTGCCTTGTCCACTGATGCAGTCACTACATCATAGAAGGTCCCCAGATTAGTCAGGCAGGACTTGCCCTTGGTGAAGCCATGTTGGCTGTCTCTAACCATCTCCCTGTCTTCCACATGCTTCAACATGTCTTCCAGGAGGATCTGTTCCATGCTCCTACCAGGCACAGAGGTGAGGCTGACTGGTTGGTAGTTTCCATGGTCCTGCTTTTTACCCTTTTTTCTGAGTACAAAGATGACAAGGTGCAGAAGAGTCTCAGCCGTCCCAGAGGACACAAGCCCTATGTAAAGGCAAGCACAGTGTAGCATTGTTACTTCTAACAAGCTGTAGGGTTTGTGTTACATTAACAACACAGGTCTCAGGACTTGTCAGACCTTGTCTTGGTCTGCCTGGAGCTTTGCATGAGGTGTTTGTGGTTTTTTTCTAACTGTAATGGCAGATGCTGATTACCTTTCCCTTTAGCTTTGCATGATTCTGCAATGCAAAAATTTTATATATTTTTAAATTAATAGATAGCAGTAACAAGTAATGACTGTGTAGAATCGGCTACCCGTAACTCTAGAACAAAACACAGTGCACAGAGAAGGATATGGATGGAGTGATAGCAGAGGGCTTGAGAGTACAGGCATGGGATGGCATCAGAAGGCTCAGGGCTATGAACAGTGCAGCCTAGAAGCTGGACAAAACCAGGAGTAACAAAAAGAAAAGAGAACAACTATCCAACAGGTGTAAAATACATGCACTATGTACAGTAAATTCAGTTGAAATGTGGGCTTGCAGACAGCTGAAAAAAGAGCAAGGTGTAGAGCATATTTGTAAATATAAAAATGACCCCCAGAAGATCTTAGAGCGAGGAGGAAGAAACCATCACCATCAGCTTTGTGTTCTTCCCAGTGAAGGATTTGTGACGCTGATAACTCCCTATACCCTCCTCTTCTGGCTGAGGGACACAAAGGATAGTGGAAGAGATGAGGATAACATCAAAGAATGGGGTAAATACCAGAAAGTTTGTGTACAGATCACTTCAGCTGTATATATTTTGCATTATAAGTGTAATATCTGGACTGTTACTGGAATAATAATTCTCTGATTAGTCTGTTAAGACTTTAATTAGACTAATAATAAATCCTTGACTATGCATACAAAGTGTGTTGCTTCTGCCTACAAAACAAGCTTTTGAGGTAATAAATTGCTGGGAGTTCAAGCAACCTGTTCTGTAACTTGGATGCAACAAATTAATAACAAAGGGAAAGTGTAAAAAGTGCTCTCTGAGCATGTATTTTTACCTGTATTCTTACCTCCTGCGGACTAACCATCAAATATCTCTGGACAAATTAAGGAGAACATGAGAAAAAAATGTCAGATGAGGTTTCTTTACAGGATTTCATCCGTCCAGCATTGCAAGGGAGAAGTCTCTTGCAAGAAGATTGAGTTCGTGTAATCAGGGTCTCCATCCATATAAAGTTACTCCATAGTTGTTCAGAAAAGAATGCACAGGCCTTGAAGTAGCAAAATGTGTCTTGACCCCTGGTCCACCATGTCCCTCAAGATCCTAGTCCACCATGTTCCTTAAGTTCCTGGCCCACGATGCAAGTCCCTGATGTTGTAGACTCACACACTTTTCACCCTTTTCTCCTCTAACATAGGCCTTCCCAGAGTAAATAAGGAGCTTCTGCAAGCTGCACAAGGAGTGTGTTTCCTCTCAGAGCAGCTTCCCCTGCACTCCTTGCTGTGGTCAAATAATTGCCATCACAAAGCCAACCATAATACAGCTTTTCTCTGGAAGCTAAAATCTCATTGGTGAGCTAGTCAAAGTAATAAAGGAAATTTTGCCAGGATTTCTCTTAAACTGTGTGTCTCCAGTTCAGTTTCCTTTGCCTAACCATTTTGCCCCATACAACTTCTGTTCTACACCCAGAAGTACTTTCTACATTCCCCAAAATTTCAAATGCTGCCTTTTGTAATGCTGCTCCAAAACTTCCCACATGCCACCTTCTCAGAGGTGGGAAGCAGTCCATCCATATGTTTTCATGCCATAGTGGTAATCTGTCTTCCACGTAGGTCATAAGAAGACTGCTTATCCCGGTTTTGCTTTTGAATGTCCTGAGACCAGAGGACTGTTGGTTGGTTACTTTCATTTGTTTTACTGATACCCACTTAGACCTTTGAAATATAGACCTTTTCTAATCAGATAAAACTGGAGAAGATTCTTTGTAATATAGAACAGCAAAATATGTGTGACTCGGAAGAAACAGTATATTCAGCTCAAGGTTGTTCTTGAACGTGGATTTGTCTTGTGCAGTAAATGAACATCAGTAAACAACTGAAACAAAATCTCCCCAAATCCCCCCAAACCTCCCCAAACAGCTCCTAGTTGACTGAGCTTGCATGCAGCATCTGTTTTCAGTTGTGGCCTCAATACTCTGCACTTCTTACTCCAGGCTGGGGAGCGTAACTGATTCTTGTTTTCCCTGTTTTCAAGTCCACCTCTAAATTCACTAGTTTCAGAGAAATTGTAACATGTATCTGATATAGTAATATCATAAGATACACTACTTTTAATTGGAACAACGTATTTCTCTATCGATACTTTGCAAAAAAGTATTTCACATATGTATCCAGATCATTAAATGATGAAAACGATGATTGCTTCCTCATTCAGGGCTTAACACTGAGTAGCTGACTAATCTATCAGATTGCTGAATATCTTTCACTCTGAATGAAAACAGTGTAAATCTGATGAGTAAAAGTCCAATAGTACATAGAACAATAAAGAACAGTGAGTTCAACTGTGTTAAAATCTTTATCTACTGCTTTGATATTGTACACAGTAGCAAATAAATAATTCCAGATTTGCAGTGTTAATAAGTAAATATATCCATGTTGGCAGATCAGCCACAAATGAAAATCAGCATCCAGCCTTTTATAAAGAAAGAATTATTATTTTGTCAAATCAAGCATGATCTCATTAATAAAGTAAGGATTTTGCTCAAAAGATTTTTCATCATTAAACTGTAAGCCAGATGAGAAGGACCACATCGAGGTAAGGGCTGATAAAAATAACTTTAGAAGGTGAGTCTTTGCTGCCAGTCAAATCCTGCATCAATTATACATTACATGTGAAAGACCTTGCTGGCTGTAGCCTCCTCCTGCATTAGCCAAATCTTATAACCAGACGAGGAGAGAATCCTTTCATTAAAGAACAATCTGGATCGCACTGAGTCTTTTATTATGTTGCAGTGAAGGTGGTGTCTCAGTACTGCTAAGATAACAGGCATACAAAAGCAGGTCAACCTCACTGTGTGTAATTCCTTTATGCAATCTGATGCAGTCTGTCTTATGTATCAATATAGTCTTGTTCTCTTTTAAACAAGACGCTGCAGCAGGGCTCTGCCTCCATAGACACACCGCATAAACACAATCAACAAAAAATCCAAGCTACTTTTCTGAAAAATAATTATACAGTAGCAATTCAGGGAGTTGGTAGGGCAGTACAGGTAAAAAGCCATCAATTTGTGCTTTTCTTCTTTTATGAAAAAACAAAACAAAACAAACAAACAAAAACCCTAGTCCATTTTAACGTTAAAAAAATGAATAAAGAGTCATTCTTTCCTATAATTAAAAGAAAAATATTGAGAAAGTTCTTGTTTCATCAAAGCAAATCCAGAGTAACTACAGGAATATAAATGGAGCTTCTCCAAATTTACTCAGCAAACACTGTGATTGGAATCTGGATTTTCAAGTGTCCTTATATGGAAATAGTACACCATAATCTATCTGACAGAATATATAGAAAAATGTAGAGTATTAAAGGAGATAAATTGCATACAGCATCTCTGCTGTGGATATAATTAGAAGAGACATTTTGCTGGCAGAAAGAAAAAAAGGAAGAGTTCCAAAAGAGAGAGCCTACATCAATGGCTATGCTTATAACACATCAATTAATCTATCAATCAATATTTTAAGGACAGATCTGTCTTATTACTCAGTCAGGCAGTATTTTGATCTGCCTTCAGCTCATCAGAAATAGCAATTTCTGAATTCCAACTACACTGTTTCTACTTGTATTTAGAGCAGACTGTACCAGCTTGGGTCACTTCTCATAAATTAATTGGAGCATAGGACTGAGCTGCAGTTTCCTGCATCCTAAAGGGGCACATCACATCTAGGGGACTGCAGAATCAGTAACTTGTCATCCTTCCCCCTGGCTGAAGGAATATGCAAATTTTTGTACAAAATGGTATCACTCCCAGATAGACTCCCAGGCTTTTCTCTCAGAATATGGCACTCAATTCTATAGCCTGAACTGGGCCTCAAGGGCATTGAATCAAAGCCTCCCCCTACCTGAAAAACCTTAGAGGTGAGATTCAGTTCAAGAAGTTCAGCCTGAATGCTGGCACAGACACGTTTATATGTGGGACACGTATTTGTCTATGTGCACTAGTTCTCTGAGTTCCTTATACAATAAATAAAGATCCAGAGCACAATTTAGTTGTCTGCCCTTGGGTTTCTAATACCACTTCAAACACACGAGGGCATCACACCTGGCCCCCAGACACAAACAGAGAAGACTTCTGGGTCTTCCATAGATCCTGCTTCATATATGCCAACTTCAGGAGGAGGCCCCAGATACCTCTGGGCATCCCGGCTGGTGCTGAGTGACTGTTTCTCCCATCATCTCAGTTCAAGGAGCCAAGAGAATGATTTACATGTCTGTATATCTGCTGTACTTACTGCAGCATTAGTCCAACAACCCTGTGGGCTCTACTGGCTATAGCACAAAAGACTTACCAATACTCTGTGAGAAGCTTTGACAATTTCATATTGCTGTATTAAACTCAAAATACAGAGGAGCTGAATGTCCAGAGCTGAATTTCACCATGTGCGTTCTAAAGTGGTTATTTCTTCCTTTCTGGTGAGCTGCTGTTTCAGTTCTCCGGTATTGCCTATTCCTCAATCACCACCAGCAACTTGTCAACCTGTCAGCACCTACAGTGCATTTCTGCTTTGGACCTTCATAGGACTCTCCTAGAAGTCTCCAAGGAACTTGTTACACAAAGGCTTCCAGCCTCCAAATGCCCCATACCTCACTCTGACTCATGGCTTATGTCAGAAAGAGATAGAGATGCCTAACACTGAACTAGAGCTCTACATCTTCACTTGTCTGTCAGTATTAATACCAAGATAAGCTCAAAGCCTAACACCACGAACAGTAAAAAAGTTTGAGGAGCAGAGATACACAATTTATGCCAAAGCAGAGGGGTGCTGTTCATGTAGAAAAATGAAAGCACCTCCTCATCTCTGTCAGTCCAGCCTCTGATCCAAACCCTGCCTGTATATTCTTATTAACACCTCAAGGTATTGAAACAAACCCTTCTCCTGGCAGCCGAAATGATCTGGGATAAATTGGGACACTTATTGACATTGAACTACTGTCTTGAAATTAATTTGATGACAGAAAGAATAAACTACTGTCCCTTACAAGTAGGGGAACAGAACTATAACCTTTAAGATCATGAGGAATATGGTGGTAGTGTCACTGAATAGTAAACCATGCTTGCAGGAAAAGGACAAAAAACCCCAGATTCTTTTTCAGCAAAGAATTAAAAACCAGATATTGCAGGTCTGTAATAAAACCCAGAAAATTCTTCCATTAAGACTGCAGGCTTCTCATATGATCTTTGGTCTGCTAATTACTTAAATGTATTCTAAAGCAAGGATTGCAATCCTAAATTTATATTGCGACAAAGTGTTTGTATGGGACCCTTACAATGAGCATGATAATAAAATCAGTAAACATGAGCTACTAAGGGGTTTAATTTCCAATTTTGTTATCTGCCGAAGATGGAAAAAAAGAAAAGTAGGTAAAACAGGACATTTTAGGAACCCTTGACAATCACACCATTCTGTCATTGGTTTGCATTTTATTTCATTTTACATTGGTTTTGTGCTGCACTTGCTGCTACCTGCTAAACTTCAGCATTTTATTAAAAAACATAATCCTTCTCTTCCACTTTATTCATATAAACAAAGACAAATTAAGAAGTTATGTGATATTCATTGAGGGAAATGGGTGAATTCAGACACTTTTGGAATCTCTGTTTTACCTCTGTTCATGATAGCTTTCTAAAATATTTAAAAATCAGTCTCTACTGAATTCAGCATACAAAGCAAAATTTATAAGAATAGAAAGTAACCATGTCACAAAATGACCACAAGATTCTCTGAGTCCTGTTATGTACAGCACATTACATGTCTCACAAGTTTACATTAATCATAAAAAGCTGTAAAGCTCAGGGCAACCTGGGGATGTGCTTACAGCAACTTCTTATAGATGTATCAGGATACATCTACAGGCCAGTTTGCCACTGATCAAACCAATGAATTTTTTACAGTTATATCAACCAACTTTGGTCCTCAACGTCCCTGTAAAGAAGAAAGAAAATACTTATCTCAAATATTTCGACTGTATTTAGTGCTAGAAAGTAAGCATGAAATCCTCTGATCACAACATTAAATGTCCACCTGCTGTTACTCTGACTCCATCCTGTTAGACATTTGGTTTCTCAGTTGAGACAGAAGAAATAATTTTTTTTAAAGGATGACAGAGGAGTTTTAACATAGTTGTATCTAATTAGAAGGGTTTCCTCAAATCTGAGGAGTTACAGTCATTAATCTAGTTAGCCCTTCATTCTTTTAATGGCTGAAGACAGCATCTTCTAAGGCATTTTGTAGCACTTTCTCCATCCAGCTTTGGTTATCTGCCAACAGCATAGTGATCCGGTTTGATGGGCTCCCAAGATCTCCCTGTGTGAAACAATCCCAAACTCAATTTTTCATGTAGTCATTAAAGTGTTTCAGTTCACTCCCCTCCTGCCTTTCTTCTTAAACCCAATCAGGAAAAGACGGTCAGAGAATACATGTAGTACAACTGCTGTTCGGGATAGGAGCAATCACACAAAGAAGAGGACTAGCTTTTTTCTTGTTGACATGCCGTCTCCCCAACAGACTAAGATTCAGAGGTATATGATGCTTCTTTCCTTTCAGAAGACTATGTGCTCTGCTGCTTCTCACCTTCCTCTTTTTTGCAATAGAGGAATTTTTATTCCTTCCCAGTCCTAACTGCATCTTGCTAGCATGATCTATACCTGCAAGGGCACTCCTTGTATTTTCTTTGACTCTAGCACATTCAGATAGATATTTACTTTTCTTTCTCAGTGGAACAGGACACCACAGGCAGAATTTGCTTCACCCAGTACAACCCCAAAAATTACTCAGCTGAATTTCCTCTTATTGTCCTTCTTCTTACTATCATATTTACCCTCTCCATAATCTTGTCTTTTGCTCTATTTCCCCTTTTATTTTATTTTCTCTTAAAACACTGATTCTGATGCTTTTTAAAAACCAATGGCATTGTAATAACCTCCTTTTCCCTAACTGTTTTTCTGTCATTCTTTTTCACCTAACTGTTAGAAGACTGAAATGCAGACTAATCATTAGGACAAAAGGTCTAAGTATGGTAACTTCTTTGTGCTGATTATGGCATAGAGCAGGTTTTGCCTTACTAGGCAGATTCTTTATAAAATATTTGATCGATTTTGTAAAAAGCAGGAGCTTCTTAATTCAACCTCACTCTCAGATGTTTCTGTTTTCAAATGCATGTACAGAGACAAAGTGTATATAAAAAACAGTCTGTCATCATTACATAAAGTATGTTCTTTAAGAACTTCTCTAGAGTCTGATTACCAAATTGAGTGACAAATGATTTAAAAAGTGACAGGAAGAACGGCACCTGCTTGGTTTTACAGCACACACAGACATTTCTGCTGTACAGAAGTCACACTGGGCCATTTCTGCATGGAAAGGAACATGGAAACGAAAGTGATCCACATCCCTTTCATGCAATTTCCAGAGGGTGCAAGGCATTTTGCAAGGTATTCACAGGGCAATGTAAGGCATATGCAAGACATATCTACAAAGTTAAAAGGGACAGACCAGAGCCATAGAAAAGGAAAGTAGGAAAATGTATGCCAAAAACTCTTGCTAAGGCCTGTGGTCATTCAAAGGGAAAGGTGAGGCACAGCCCTCACCTTTCCCATCGAACTCCTATAATATGTACCCCTAAAGTAGCCTGAAAAAAGTAGGGGTCTCCCCATTCAGCTGAAGTCCTGCTGCCAGAACACAATGAGAACACTAGTGAAAGAAAGGAAGCCAAAACAGAAGCTCAGAAGCTCCACAAAAGTGGCTGTAGCCTAAATGAGGTTACTGAGGCAGCCCACCACTGCGGAGCACAGTCAAGCTGGTGGATGTAGAAGGAACAGATGTGTGAGCATCAGCTGAGATTTAACATTCTTTTCTTTCTTGCTCTCTAAGTCATTGTCACAGTCCTGTGTATAGGTAGGCCTTCCAAAAGGATACCTCAGAAGAGTCTTGAAAAGTTTCCTCTGAATCCCATTTCTGGAATTCAATTTTTTTCCTTTGAATAAAGACAAAACTTATGGATACCAGCTAGCTAAGTTAGGTATCTGAATTTTGATACTGCTGCTATTCCCATTACTTTCCACCCTCTCAGTTTCTTATCTGTAAAATGAGAATAACCACACTACATGGATGTCAAAAGACTGCTGTAATGATAAATGTGTCAAAATGGTTGCAGGGTTATAGTTAGACAATGGAAAAAGTGTTATCATATTTGTAGATAAATTGCCCTGTAATACCATTACTGCTCCCTTGGATGTATTATTTTTATTCATAGATAATAACATGATGTCCCCTCAGCATGTATGAGAAAACTGTCCTGCAAATGCTTTATTGTTAAATATTAAAAAAGACAATTCTTCACTAAGAGTTTATAACCTAAGATATGATAGTGAGAAATAAAGCATAACAGTAGTAAGTTGCAGCTCAGCAAAACAAAGCGCAAGGCATCTTGCCATCACCAAATGGCACATCATCCAAGATGCAGATATGTCCCTGCCCCTTAACAAAACACATAGCCAAAAACCCCTAATAAATAAAATGCCACCCTCTGTATTACATTCGTGGATCTAGTCACGTATTTTCTTAGCCTTAATGATGAGATGCAACAACCTGATTTTATAAAGATTCTAGGGGACAAAGCAGAGAAACAAACTGCACTGGGAAAAACATGCACAGAAAATGCAACACCTGATAAAGCAAGTCAAACAAGCTGTAATGGAAAATGGCAACTGAAGCTGGGCAGTTTAGATGCCATGACAAACCTTATTCTCAATGCTCCACAAAACAGTATTTTCCTTTTGGAGTCTTCTGAGTTGCTCTGGCAGCTTCTGACCCAAGAGTATGTGGAATTCAAATGCAGGTTTCTGAGCTCTTCCAAGGGAATGATGCAAAGCCTTACGCCGTCCATGAAAACTCCCTATTGACTTTAAAGACTTTTGGATCAGATGCTTCAGGTTGGTTTCATCTGACCTAACTTTATCCATCAAAAACTTAATCATGTAGTCTAAGACAGTTATCATTATACTTTACATTGTAAATGAAGAGACAACGACACCACTGGAAAGTAAAGCATCTAGCACAGGCATGTATATTTTGGACAGAGAGGAAGCCCTCTGGAAATGCCTCTGTGAAACTATAAAGGGAGCCTAGAAGGCTAGTTAGATAGCTGGAAATATAAAACAAAAGTCTCATCTTCACTTCACAGAGTCATGAAAGAGTGTAAGACTACAATTCTAGAAAGAAGGTTTAAACTTTAAACTTAAACTTAACTTCAACTACTTTCTTTCTACTGCCTTCTTGAAAATCCTGCCCTGTGGCTTGAAAGCAGAAGTAGACTCAGCAAACTTGAAATCACAGCAAGAAAAACATGAGTTGTGATATTATTGACAAACAGCCTTAAGACTCTAGGAGACACACATGGTTTTGAAGGAAATCCATCTCATATTCAAAACTGCAAGAGTATAATATCATCATTAACTACTGATTGGATTAGTTGTCAGTGCCTAGGTTACATGTATTTGCACATGTTCTGAAGCCAGCATTTTTGTACTTTGCTAGAGAAAACTTGAAGCCTGAGAAATGAACCTCTATTTGTTATGTTTATTTGTTGTTTATCAGTGCACTGTTTTGCTACATGCTCAGTATAAGGGCATTTCTTGTGTGAGCTCCCCTCTGACACTTTGTGAAGGGTGGCTGCCAGAGCACATGAGAAAAACACACAACTGGGGCCAAGCTCCCATGTAAACATCAGAGTTAAAATCATCAGTCAACAAGAGAGCCTGTAGGTTCCACTTTAGCCTCTTTCTTTTCTGCTCCTTGATATAGGACAAAAATTTATATCATCTAAAATCTGGCTTGTGGAGCTGAATATCTGGTTATAAACATTTACATGAGCTAGATGCACAGGGACTTCCAGCGCCACTGCATGACAGGAGCCTGCAACCTACTGATGATCAGAGCAGTGCTCCAGCTTCAGCATGTGTGTGCTGCTGTTTGTCATCACTAAGCTGGAGAGATGAGTGCTTTCAGCACTCTGACCATGAGGAGGAATTCAGGCACTGGATGAAATAAACAGGACTTCCACAAACAAAAACCAATTCGTTCAAAGAAAATTGAGTCTCTTTAGCAATCTGAACTATTCCACAGACTGGTGCAACTGAAGAGCAGGAGAACTGTGCAGGAAGGGGTGGCTGGGGTAGGCTGAAGAATGACTAAATCCTCTCTCTCTGCCAGTGCTGTTCAGCTGTCCCCACAGACTCTCAAACATGGTATTGCTGGCTGTGGCAGAGCTTTTCTATTTGACCCGTATGTTGAAATTCTGGAAACCACTGATGTAATTTTGTGGCAAATTTGCAAATCAAAGTGACAATGCATACAGTTCATCCTTGCAAAATTTTGTGCAATTCATGTTCATAGTTTGTGAGGATACAGGTTACAAGCTTTTTTTAAGACCTGTACAATCACCCAAACACACCTTGCCAGTGGGAGAGGTAAACAAATGAGAGCAGCAATTTACTACTGCACTTGTACCTCATTGAATCACTTAAAAATTCTCAAAATAGTGCAAAAGTAAATTTCTCACTGGAGGGTCTCTCATACAAACTTTGTCATGCTGTAAATAACTCCATCAGATGCAGAGCAACAGGGAAATCACAGCTGCCACAGATATCAGAAAAACAGATCTCAGCATCCATAATGGTATCAGTCTCAGTCACAGGGATAAGTCTGAGTATTTTAATATTGCTCATGAAGTCACAATGCTTCATTGCCTTCCTGAGAGCTAACAAGTAAATGAGACGGATGTGCTGTAACAGCAGGACCCCAAAAACTAGGCAGCCAAGGTTTGCCCCATTCATTTGTAAAGTTTATATCTTTGGATAACACAGGTCGTAGAAAGTGTAAATGTTCCTTTACCAGAATTTACTGACATGGAAGGAAAAGGGTTGGAAATAAACCCACACTGGTAATAAAACTGGGAGCAGGGGCAGCCTTGTCTGCCAGTTGCCCAAAATATTTTACTGTGGTTCAGCACATGCTCACTAAACGATTTATTGTCCTGTTTTGTATAACGAATTGTCAGCCAAAAGTAGTTTTCTTTGCAGTCAAGACTATGAGTAGATATGGCATCTCTGAAGCACCTTGTGGGCAGGTTAACCCTATCTGCTCATGTGAGACTGACAGAACAGAATGCAGAAAAGTCATTTTTTTTCCTTTACAGAAGTGAGGAAGCCCACATATTCCTCTGGGCATACAGAGCCTCTGTATTGGCTCTGGATGCCCAGAGGAAGCCAAGAGAAGCCCTATCTAGCTTAGAGTGGTCATCACTTTTTTTCAGATATTAGTCCTGGGAACAGGTATTACAATCCCTGCACAAGTTATTAGCCATGGGAACACACACAACAGACTGCTTGTAGCACAGAAATACACAATAAACCCTCTAAAAATGTCATCCAAAATATATTTTAAAAATATCATTAAAAGACATCAAGGGTCTCAATAAACCCTGGACCCCAGGAGCAGCATGAGACTTGGTAAGGTAAATATTCAGACAGCCCTGGGTAGTGGATCACACCTAATGAATTAGAAAAAAATGTTACGCAAATAAACAAAAGTGTAAACAATGGTGCTTGCCAATTTGCCTGGAGCCTGTCCATAGGTTTAATCCCCAGCACATGAGCAGGTATCTTGGTTTTCTTGTTATTCAGGCTATTCACACCTCCTTTCAAAATCCTCTGTCCACAATCAAATCCTAGTTCTCCAACAGTAGAAGAAAAGTTCCTAAACATGCTAATATTTAGTTGCTTAGGATCAGTGAAAAGTCTCCTTTAATCTTCGTTCCTAAATATTCCCAAGTGTGGCCTTTTGACTATGGCACCTCTGCTGTCTGCACAACCCTTCCTTCTCCTTCTCCCACTGCAGCTTCTTAACTTACTGTCAAGTATCCTCAGCATATGCCAGGCCCTTCTTTTGGTCAAAAATGATGGGAAGTTTGAGGAGAAAGCAGCGTGAAGGGAGTGATCCTTTCAGAAGCAGCACACATAAAGTAGTTTCAGTACTGAAGTGCTAAGAACCAGCCTGCGGAAGGTGAACTAAATGACCTAATACTTTTTATCCACTCCTACATCCTACCTCAAAAAACGTAATTATAAATGGATTTGCTCCAGGCTCTGTTTTGTTCATTTTTCACAGATGTTTAAAACCAGATGTTAAAAAAAAAAATAATAATTTCCCTTCCAGAAAAGGGCCTTTCATCTGCATAAAAAAGTGGAGGTGACAAAGTAAAAATATTTGGCTTTTGGAACCAACACAAAACATCCCCATAAATTTATTTTTCAACCAGTTTTACTAGCAATTGTTTATAACATACAATTTATATTCCTTTAACATCTAAGGAATGAGATGGAGATCAGAATTACTTTTCAGTAGGTACAGTATGTACAAAAAAATTAACTTCAATGTAATCAGAAAAAAAAAAAAAAACGGACAGTTAATCTCTTCCAATAGAGGAAAGATAATACAGACAAGTCAAATAGGAGGTCTGGAATAGATCTGGGACTTGAATTTTTATTTTCTACAGGGGGTTCGCTGCCTCAATAGCAAGACTATTTTGCTGGAAAGCACTAAATAAAAATAATAAAATCATATATTTATAGATAATAAAATAGTATATAAATAATCCAATTTTAAATCTAACTTTACCAACCCTGACATCATAATACATTAGTTTCATATTCTGTGAGCTCGTTTTGCATTCATTAAACTGAAGGGCAGACAGTTAAAAATCTTTCTTAATTACCCATCTTTTTAAAAACATTTAATAACATTTAATAATTCGATCTTTTCAAATAATGAAAAGACTTCTAATTATTTTTCAATTAAAATGTCACATTCTTCAGAATGTTTCTGTTATTTGCATAAACCTCTTTTATTTCCCTTCAACTTAAACAAACCTCGTATATTGCTATTATGCAGTGTTACGAATTATTTCTACAACTACTCTTCTGGAGAGGAGAAATTTGATATAATTGCCTTAAATATTTCTTTGCATGACTAAGTACACCTTTGGTAGAGTAATGGAGTTTACAGGGCACATAATATGCAGTTAAAGCAATGACAAAAAGCAGATTTAGGGCATTTGTTAGCACCGATAAGATTCCATGTCTGAGGTTGAACAAGAAAGCTTTTAGTTTGGTGAACCATATTTAATTTTGAAATATGACAGCCCTTCAACTGACCGATACTTTTATGCCACAGTCTTCTTTATGCTTCAGAGTAGCATAAAGATTTATCTAAGAAATGGGCTAATACAGCAAGTTACTCAGCTTGCCAACAAGCTACCAAAAGAACCAAGTTCTCCATTTTACAGAGTACACAGCTTACAAACACATCAGCATTATCAGACGCCATACTCTTCTCATATAACTTGTACATAGATAAACTTCATAAATTACCAGTACCACAAAGTGATACTGATGGCACGTTCTCTAATATGGCCTGATCCAGTAACTACTGAAGAGATAAACTGCATTGCTGATATTTGATTCAGGTTTGCAGAAGAGAGGTTTCTGGTGGAGATGATTAAAAAAAAGTTCAAAAAAACCTTTCAATTCCATTTCAAAACTATTTCTGTAGCCCTTTGGATTTCTTGCCATACCTAGTTTAAAAGCACATTATAAAAAATACAGGAGTCAAATTAATCTCTCCAGAATTGTTGCACTAGAGCCCCAGGAGTCCTTCTTGTCCCTCCCCAGGAGTCCTGTACCAGCTGGTCAGCCTTTAGGTGGTGCATGCTTGGTCTATGGCTAGACAGCTCCAATAGCAAGCAAAATGATGGGTTCATGAAAACCTCTCCTCACTTGTTTTGTGCGTGGGTGACACTTCATTCATACCTAGTGGGTGGAATTGCAGCTCTCCAGAGTCAAAAACCATGACTGGCTACAATGTGAACTGAGGCTTTGCAGCTGCTGGAAATTTCAGTTCATAAATTTGGTGCGGCACTGTCAAAGTCTCACGGCACGCTCTCTCCCATCCACCAAAAGAAGAGGAAGGAGCTCTCTTTTAACTTTGGAGATGTGTAACAGGTAACTTCATGGAGGTCTTCAAGGGAGAAAGAGATCTGAGGTCATTCTTAGGGAGTTGCTTAGGACTGGGCCTTAAACCTAATTCATTATAACCTTTCCTGTCCCCTTGGATATGTGTTTTCCCCGAAGGAAATTAAGTGTAAAGTGCTGTCATTTTTAGATGGCATTTCTGACAACTATTTTGCACAGATGTAAGTTATTGACTACTTGTAATGCTAAAGAGCTAGAAATTAGGCTGGGGAGAAGCCCTTCATGGCTGTTTCTACTCACCTAAAACTCTGCATTTGAAAAATGTTCTCTTTAAAGACTAAAAGAATCCTGAAAGGCAGCCAGATATCCTCTTTTTAAAGGAAAATTATAGATGATGGTATGAGAGAAGTTACTTGGGAAGAGGGCTGGTTTGCTAGGGAAAGGCAGTACTGAGTTTGGAGAACTCAGGCCCCATATGAAATAATAGTCCTTCTCACAAATCCCACACGGTAACATTAATTTGTTTATAAACTTCGATGACCCTCCCCTATACTCTCCAGCAAAATCAGGAGCTCTTGAAATGAAATTCTGATTTTTCCAATTCTTTTTGCCTCTTCAAATGATATAAACCAGGGAACGTGGTGATTATTACACAGTTTGAAGCCATGGTGCACTGAAAATTTCAAACAGAATGAAAGTGAGAGGCGGGGGGGGGGGGCGCCCCCAAAGAGCAGCACTCCAGATGGCAAAGGTAGAACAATAATTAAAGAGAGATTGGTGTCTAAAATCTGAAAGAAAAGATAAAAGATTAAAAAAATAAACAAAAAATAAATGTCTCAGGAGCCTAGGGGTAGAGTATGGTAACATGAAAGCAAAAAAACTCAACAGTGCTTTTATAAGTATAAGAAATTCAAATAGTTGATGGAAAAAAGGTGACTGGCACCTCAGAGGCTGAAAAAGAGACAAATTGTAAAAAGAGCCAGAGAAAGAGAATCAGATGTGTGAAATGAGGTCACTAGACAAGTGAGAATAGAGGTGAGATCTCGATCATACCCTCACAGCTGCTAACTTGTTGGGGTGGGGGGTCGTACCAGCTTGCGTGGGGCTGGCGGGTAGGCGAAGCGTGGGCCGGTACAGTGCACCCCACTGAGCTGGCAGCAGCCAGGTAAATGCTTTCTCCAGCACGAGGAAAGAGGCCCCCACGCAGGAGACTCTTTTAGCTAACAGGCAGGGTAAGAAGATCTGACAGACAAAGCTTATTATAGTCTCCCGGCAGAGCATGAAGCAGGTAAATGCTCTTAATGACTGTATACAAGGTGACTGGCTCCCTCCTAACGGTTGAACAGCTGGGAAGGAGGATATTTTACCTTGAGGAAGAAAGACCCGTCTTCTTCATACCTTGGGTTTTTTTCTTTTAGCGTTCAATAATGAAAGCTTCCTCTTGTGCAGCAGACTGACTGCTTCCACGATGTCCCCGTGGCTGTGAAGCCAACAGTGTCCAACAAGCTCCAGATAGTCTTTGCCCTGCAGAACCACAGACAACGGCTTTGTGAAAAGCTTTTGCAAGGGCATGAACTGTACAGAGGAAGCCTGGGGGGTTATTATCAGTGGGTTGATCTCTGGTGTAGCTATCCAACTACACCACTTTGAAGCTGCAGGGCAATAAGTCCATGTCATGGTGTTTCCTTTTCTCAGTGCTGTTCATAATAGGACTGCTAGATAATATTTTCATACATTTTCACTTGTCTTATCTAGTCTCTGACCATTGCTGAAACTGATAACGCATTACAAACTCGTCTTGAAGATAAATAGACTAATATTTAAGGAATAGACAAGCCACAGGGATCTGGATTAGGGCTGTTTCAGAGACAAAGAAAAAGAATGGAATTTTATACAGGTCACAGCGTGTGTAGGAGGCACACGGAAGTGTTTTCTCACTTTTGCAAATAATACACTTTTGTGTGTTTATTAATGTATCTGCAATGGATATAAAGAGCAGTACTGACTAAAAGCAAATTTCAGCTTGAGCATTTGAGGAAATTTGGGACATGATGCATACAGATTGTTGTCTGGCATTCCTAATAACAGTTCAAACTTGGCCATTCCCACAATGATTGTGCTGTGCTTTATTTTTCCCATATGTAATATAGGCTACAGCCCAACTCATATGCCTACAGAAATTTACTATAAGTAAACAAGCTATTTCTATTTTCCATGGACAAGACAGATTTAGCATAATGTACAGTATAACCCAGAGACAAATTTCCTGGCAGGATGCTGGGAGAAGTATCAGCACTGCTCTGTGCAGAACAAATGCTCCTGACTGACCACAGTATTACCTCCCCATCTATGTCACAGCTTCATCTGGCCCTCATATAATCAAAGGGTATTCAGTAGAAACACCTGTCTATAGCAAATGTTAGATGAGGACTGTAAAGTGAAAAACAGAGCGATTTTGGGGAAAAAGCCAGGTGGTGAGACCAGGTCCATATATTTATATTTTCCTTTAGGGTCAAAACATTTGCAGTAGGAAGATGGTGGGGATCCTGTTGAAGACTGAGTTTCCCTTCCCCTGCGAACAGGCATAGGGACTCCCAGGTCTGTGACACCTGAGGTGTGGGGAGGAGAAACCTCCTGATGAGCCAAGCACAAACACTGCAGCTCTCAGGAGACCGCAGATGTGGGGGTCTGCATTTTCCAGAGGCATTTTCTAAATGCTGTTTCTGCTGAGCCAGGCTGAATCACCTCAGTGGAGGAGATCTGCTCAGACTTCGGGGGATTTTGTACAGCAATACAGTAAAGCAGATGTGTCAGTTTGGTGTATATCTTGTTACGGCTTAATCTCAACTGACTAAAACCCTGGACCTCGGGAGCTCTAACTTTGGCCTCTTCAAGGACCTACTTGGAGGAATCCATGGGTCAGGGCTCTGGAAGATAGGGGGATCCAAGAGAGCTGGCTGATATTCAAGCATCACTTTCTCCAAGCTCAAGATAGATGCATCCCTATGACTAATAAATCAAGCAAAGGGAGCAGGAGGCCTGCATGGATGAGCAAGGAGCTTCTGGCAAAACCCAAACAGAAGAAGGAAGCTTATGGGATGTGGAATAAGGGACAGGCCACTTGGGAGAAATATAGGAGCATTGTCAGAATATGCAGGGAAGTGACAAGGAAGGCTAAGGTCCATTTCAAATTAAATCTGGCAAGGGAGGTCAAGGAAAACAAGTAGGGCTTCTTCAAGTGCATCAGCAGGAAAAGGATGACTAGGGAAAGTGTGGGCCCGCTGCTGAATGACGTGGATGCCCTGGTGACAAAAGATACAGAGAAGGCAGAGTTACTGAATGCCTTCTTTGCTTCAGTCTTCACTGATAAGGACAGCCCTCAGGTTTCCCAGACTCTGGAGGCAAGAAAGAAGGTCTGGAGAAAGGAAAATATTCCCTTGGTTGAGGAGGATCATGCTAGAGATCACTTAAGAAAACCTGACACCCACAAATCCATGGGCCCTGATAGAATGCACCCCCAGGTGCTGAGGGAGCTGGCAGATGTTATTGCCAAGCCACTCTCCACCATCTTTGAAAGGTCATGGAGGACAGGAGAGGTGCCTGAGGACTGGAGGAAAGCCAATGTCACTCCAGACTTCAAAAAGGACAAGGAGGAGGAGCCAAGAAACTACAGGCCAGTCAGCCTCACTTCCATCCCTGGAAAGGTGATGGAACAGCTCATCCTGCAGGTCATCTCAAAGCATGTGGAGGAAAAGAAGGTCATCAGGAGTAGTCAGCATGGCTTCACCAAGGGGAAATCATACCTGACCAACCTGATAGCTTTCTGCGATGGGATGACTGACTGGGTAGACGAGAGGAGAGTGGTGGATGTTGTCTACCTTGACTTTGCCAAGGCTTTTGATACTGTGTCCCATAAGATCCTCCTAGGTAGGCTCAGGCAGCGTGGGTTAGATGAGTAGGCAGTGAGGTGGACTGAGAACTGGCTGAATGGCAGAGCTCAGAGGGTTGTGATCAACAACGCAGAGTCGAGCTGCAGGCCTGTAGCTACTGGCGTTCCCCAGGGGTCACTACTGGGTCCAGTCCTGTTCAACTTAGTCATCAGTGACCTGGATGAGGGGACAGAGTGTACCCTCAGCAACTCTGCTGATTTTAAAAAACTGGGAGGAGCGGCTGATGCACCAGAAGGCTGTGCTGCCATTCAGCGAGACCTGGGCAGGCTGGAGAGTTGGGCAGAGAGGAACTTCATGAAGTTCAACAAAGGCAAATGTAAAGTCTTGCACCTGGGGAGGAATAATCCCCGTACAAGCTAGGTGTTGACCTGCTGGAAGGCAGCTCTGCAGAGAAGGACCTGGGAGTGCTGGTGGACAGCAAAATGCCCATGAGCCAGCAGTGTGCCCATGTGGCCAAGAAGGCCCAGTGGGATCCTGGAGAGCATTAGAAGCGTGGCCAGCAGGTCGAGGGAGGTGATCCTCCCCCTCTACTCTGCCCTGGTGAGGCTGCATCTGGTGTGCTGTGTCCAGCTCTGGGCTCCCCACTTCAAGAGAGACGGGGAACTGCTGGAGAGGGGCCAGTAGACAGCTACAAAGATGACCAGGGGACTGGAGCATCTCCCTTATAAGGGAAGACTGAGAGAGCTGGGCCTGGTCAGCCTGCAGAAGAGAAGACTGAGATGGGACCTTATCAATGTCTACAAATATCTTAAGGGTGAGCAACAAGAGGATGGGGCCAGGCTCTTTTCAGTGGAGCCCAGCAACAGGACAAGGGTCAACAGGCACAAACTGCAGCACAGGAAGTTCCACCTGAATATGAGGAAGAACTTTGTTACCTTGAGGGTGACGAAGCCCTGGAACAGGCTGCCCAGAGAGGTTGTGGAGTCTCCTTCTCTGTAGACATTCAGAACCTGCCTGGATGCGATCCTGTGCAACCTGCTCTGGGTGATCCTGCTTTAGCAAGGAGTTGGACTAGATGATCTCCAGAAGTCCTTTCCAACCCTGACCATTCATCATTTTGTTATTCTGTGACTTCTTGTGGGTCAGCTACCAAAGTCCAGCCACAGTAAATGGAGGGAATGAGGCAGTTTCCCTCACCTGCTTCAGATATCTGCTTTTTAATGAGATAGTTTCTGTCTGTGAAGTGCCTGTTTTTCTCCACTGACTACAAAGGGACTGTAAACAACATGCTCAGATGCAGATTATCTACGCTATAGATGTCTAAATTTTGCAGGATGAATCCTATTCTACCTATTTGTACAAAACCACAAACTCCGTTTTGTTCATGATAATAGTCTTCCAGATTCTACCTTAAACTTATAATCCACAAGATAGAAGGTGTTTTGAAGATCAAACATTGGAGATCAATCAAGCATCATTAATAGATGCAGATTAGACTCAAGCAGCAGAGTAGCTGTAAGCAAAGAATAAGTAGTTTGAATAGGAGGAAGGGTAAGAACATCTTTAAACAGCTTTTCAGGCAGGTATGGTATGATGGACTAAACATGGAAGGAAGCCTGAGCCGAAGGATGGAATCTTATTATCCTGAACAGAGTTTTGAAAAACAGAAGGGCACTCAGAAATGTGACAGCATTGAAGACAGAGATTTTGTCTGAGATTTTGCACTTAGTTTAACTGCGAGAGGAAATGCAGTAACTCACAGACCACTAGGCAAGGAAGATACTGAGCATACACTTTGGTCAGTCTCTTCCCTGTGAGTGAAAGGTGTGTTTGTTTAAGAAGCTGTTTTGCAAAGTCATTTTGCTCTGCTTTTACTACCACAACAATGTAAACATTGGCATTGTCTGGGGAAGGGTACATCTTTATTATGGAAGGTAACTAGTGGTAGGAAGTTTGAGCATTATTTGCAAAGAAGTGGTAAAGCAGAGTCTAAGTATGTGACTGGCTCTAAAGACACATGACTGGCAACGAAGCTGGTGAAGGGTCTGGAGCACAAGTCTTATGAGGAGCAACTGAGGAAACTGGGGTTGTTTAGCCTGAAGAAAAGGAGGCTCAGGGGGGACCTTATCGCTCTCTACAGCTACCCAAAAGGAGACTGTAGGCAGGTGGGCGTCAGTCTCTTCTTCCAGATAGCTAGCAACAAGACTAAAGGGCCTCAAGTTACACCAGGGGAGGTTTAGATTGAATATTAGCAAAAATTTCTTCACTGAAAGGGTGGTGAAGCATTGTCACAGACTGCCCAGGGCAGTGGTGGAATCACCATCCCTGCAGGTATTTAACAAACACGTAGATGTGGTGCTTAGGGACATGGCCTAGTGATGGACTTGGCAGTCCTGGGTTAACAGTTGGACTGGATGATCTCAAGGGTCTTTTCCAACCTAAATGATTCTATGATTCTATGGTTCTAACTCTGCTCAGACCCATCAAGCAAGTACAGAAGGAATCCAAGCTGGAGCCATTGTATCAGCCTGGAAGTACCCAGCTGCAGTAAGCTCATCAGGTAGCAGTAACTGCATGTACTGCAAGGCAGTTTAGCTTGGTTATGTTGGTCTGCTATATGCTTAGACCTACAAGTAGTCAAATCAGTCAGCTTTGTCTAGACTGATTTCAGTGACACAGTCATAGGAAATGATACTGAAAAGGATTTCAGGAGGCCATCCAGTCTGTTGCCTGCCTCCAAACAGATTTTATGGCTGGCCTTGATCCTCTTACAGATGAAAGAAAAAAATGCTTCCCACATCTGGAGTTATATTATTCAAAGTTTGTTAAAGTCACTCAAACACAAAAAGCGCACCGTTTTTTCACAGTATTTCCTGCATATCTTATGGAAATTTATTACATGACTTAGTAACTTCAAATGGTTTTGCTGACCTTTCATTGGCAATTTGCTTTAATGCAAGATTTTTTAATAAAGCACCTATTGAACATACCAAACTTGCCACCTCACTTCATTTTTATAAAATATATTGTCAGCTCCTTTGCTAAACATGGTGATGCAACATGATATCTTTCCTCACCGATTAGAGAATTTATTTCTTGGCTGACAGTTGTTTCAAATAGAAAAGAAAGAAAAAAACAAGTCACAACCCATGCTGAAAATTATACCCTTTTGTTGTACATATTCCCAGCCATTATCTGGAACAATACAAAACAATTTGTTGGACTTCAAATCATGAAACAGCTACTTCAGTTTCAGAACTCGTGGAGGACTGCTTCATGGAACGTGTCTGGAATTCTTCACAAGTAATAATCTGCAGCTCAGAAATGGTCATAACTATTTCCTGGTCTGGTTCCTTCCAATAATAAATGTAGTAGCTCACAACTTGCTAGAAAAGGAAAACATCTACTTATTCCAATTGGTAAAGCAATTCCTGCTTTTTAATGCAGGTATGAGCACTCCAGACTAGAACTTTTGCACTTAGAAAATTTAGTTCACAATTAAAATAACTGACAGAGATAGGTCACAATTCTCCTGGTTTTCAGGACACCCAACAGAGTAAGAAAAACTCATCAATTTTTATATGTACCAGTAAGACATTTGTTGACAGCATAGTGGCTTTTATCTATCAATATAGTCCCCCTGGCGATATATGTCAGTGCATCCTGAGACTTTATGGATTTATCCTTGTAAGGATTTTGACATGAGTTACGGCAATTTTACCCTCAGTGTACAGACAGCAGAGATGAGGTATTTGTCCAGAACCATAAAGAAGCTATATCTAGTTTTCTTGAAACCTATACTAAAGCCTTAAACACAATGCACCATTATTCCTGTCTGATGTCTTTGGGACATCATCTAAAGACATTCAGAATCCATAGAGGTCATTTTGCCGGTTTCAGTGGAGTTTGAACTGAGTCTTTAGAAGAGAAGTAGTTTATGCCAGATCTTTCTTTTTGGACCCATAGAAATCACTGGGCCAAGGCATCCAGTCACGCAGCATAGAGTTGGAGGAAAATATTTTCTGATGGTATAGAACATGTGGCTGCTCCCAGTTCTTTCTCCCCTTCAGTGTTTTCTTCCTTCAGATTAGAAACCAGACTTGTGCAAGTAGCAGTCCGTGGGCAACTTAAGTAACATCCAAATGGCCCACAATTGCCCTACACCTGCTACAGCTATGCAGACCACAACCTTGTCCTCAGGGAAGCGGGGTAGGGACCTCCCCCCAGAGTATGAGGAACGGCATGGCACACTCTTTTTACGTACAAATGCACATGTATGAAGCAAGAGCCACAAGCAGGTTGGTATGAACATACACACACACACACACATGCAGACAAGAGTATCTCATGCCTGCCTAATTGCACTTTTCTCCTTTTCTAGAAACTGTCTGAAGGATCCTGTCACCTGAGAGGTCCATTCACCTAAGTGGTGAATGGATTATAGGGTAAAAGTGAATAAGAACTATGCTGGAAAGAGGAGAGAAAGACTGAATATACCTGTGGTATGTTCAGTGGTGAAATTAAAGCATAAGGAATCCAACGAATGATAAAGAATACACAGGAGTAAGGGTTCTGACATGCACTGTCCAACGTTTCTAAAGCCCTGAATCCTGTGGGACTGCTTGGATCCTTGAGGCCACTTATTCCATACCTTCAATGTGACCTTGACCCACACGAAATAGATCCCAGGTGAACTTATCCTATAGGGCAGATCCGTTAGCACCCCTGCACAATACTCCCTATTACCCAGCAGCGGAACCCAAGTGAGGCCTTTCCTCCAAGTCTTCATCACCTAAAGTGCAACATTACTTCCCACCAAGGAAACATAGACACACAGAATCAGAAGACCAAGAAAGCCTGACCTGTCTATAATCCATCTCTATCCTTTGGGAATAACTGGATTCTTTTTTCCTACGATTTGTAGCCTCTTCAATCCTGTAAATCACAAACATGGTATATGACTTTCAGATATGCCTGTAATGTTTTGCTTCATATTCAGAACCAGAGGTGAGTCTCAAATCTGTACCAGGTTTGATGTTTTCATTGGGTTGGTTTCTAGATAGAACCCCATTGCTGAAAAGTATTTTTATATTTTTTAGTCAAGTTTGAGAAAACATGCTCCTGGGACAAGCATAGGAGTAGAAACCAGAAAACTTGCACAATGTCTTGTTTTTCTCAGTATAGTCTACAGCATCAGTTTTTCACAACCTCCAGTCCTGTAATGAGACTATTTATGGCTAGATCTGGATCAATGATTACGCCTTTTTTCAACTTGAACTTTTAGATTGCATCAGTTTGAGCTTATTATTACATTTTGTCAAACAGAAATGATGAGAAGCTTATGCTGCTGTACTATATGAGAAAAAAGAATTAAATCTTTTAAATGGCATCAGTCAGAATAACATATTGAGGATAAATATTTTGGTTAATCAGTAAATGTTTAACAACATTTACTTGAAAAATAGCTATGTATAAAACTTGATCTCAGTTCTCATTTCCAATTCTGCAGATAATACCTGCTCCATTAAAAAATTAAAGGGCAAAGGGTGCCTGTGAACACTGACACCTCTCCCATCCTCTGCAGATTCTCACATCTATGACTGTAGTATGTAAATTAAGCAAAGTGACTAACGTCTATCCAGTGTTTGTTTTCTCTCCCCATTCCTAGGAGATGCAGTATCAGAAGTATAACACTGTTGGAAATAATCTGTGCTAAACATTGCATTAAATAGTACACTGGGATAAGTATGGGCAATTCCATGTTAATTAAATATGCCTTGTACTTTAACCAGACAATGGTGATATTTAGTTTAATTTTTTTTTCATTCCCATCTGAATTTATGTTGAGACCTGACTGTAACTATGCTGTGTGTGCTCTAAACCACCAAGAGATCCAAGTGTGATTCACACCACATCAGAACCATCCCAGAGAGTGAAACAGCATACACTGAATTTACTTATTAGTTGATATAGAGTAGCATATATTACGTTCTTTTAACAGACTAGAGCATTTGAACGAAGCAAGTCAGGCAAAATAGTCCACTAAACTCAGTGGACAGTAACAAGGTAGAACGTCCAGTTTAGTCTGACGAACATCTCTGAAACTCTGCAGAGGAGAAAGAAGCTCCCAGAAGTCTGCAAGTAAAATTCAGGTGAGGGATACAATCATGGATGGCACAAATGAATTCCTAATAAGGTTTTGTATGCATTCCCTAATATGAAACTACATTATTAAAATTAGCTATAAGCACCAAAAAACACTTTCAAATCATGTATTAGAAATAAGTAAATATATTGAGTAATCTATAGTTTGACTAAATCCCTCTTTCCCCCTCTTCACACAGAGGTCTCTAGAGTATCTTATGTGAATGACAATAATTCCCAGAAGAAAACAAATGTATCCCTAACTTGTGAGGCTAGATGAAAAAAGCCTCCATTTGATTTCTGTAGCATGCATCAATTAGCATTGCTGCCGCCAGCTTTGTGCAGCTTCTCTCAAAATTTTCTTGCAGCATACAAAGTCACTAGAAATGTAACATCTCCATAACAGTTAGAGGCCCTGTCACACTATATAACCAGTAAATCAGAAGATCTAGCTTTTAAAATATTCTCCCAGATCCACATAATTCCCTATTAACTTGAGATAGCACATCCAAAAATATGTTTTAGGAGAAAGCGGCTGAACTGGAGCAGTTACATAGCATCACTGAGTGCCAATATCACTGCTGAATCCAACAGCTTGGCACACATCTGTATTAGAGAAGCATTTTGCATATTATCTCCTCAGTGATACAGTGTTTTACAGAAAAGCCCCAATTACATCATAAATGGTTCCATTAACAGATTTACATTTTGGACTCTGACAGATCTTCTGTGACGGGGTGTTACAAGCTGCAATTAGGCAAGAAGTATGTGGAATGTACTCACTTCATTAACTGGCTGCTGGCATGGAGTTTAAAGGTCTAATTCTGATCTCAACTGTAGGGAGACCATGAGTATTCATCACATGTACCCTGTGGAAATAACTTATGTTACCATTTGGCAAGGGGCACCAGAGTCAGAACAGATGACCTGGGAGTATCTATTGTGGTCTGTATCTCAGAACTTGTTTAAAATTACTTAAAGGTTTTGGGACATATAGAAGCTGGAAGAATTTGTATCTCTCCTAATGTTCAAGAAAATACTGGTTTGATTCCCTTGAAGATGTGAGTTACTCCACACATCAGTAATGAAAAATACAAAACACTTTATCAAAAGATATCAATGTCATCAATCACATTAATGCATTAGTAGTGCAGCATTCCTCCCCTGATGGTTGCAAAGATACAAGAGTTTTATGAATGTCCAGAAAGTACCCTTCCATTACACAGAGTAAATCTGGAGCATCTCCACTCATTTCTCTAGAATTGCTCCAAATTTATACCCATAAATCTCGCAACAACATTTGCTCCTTTATTTTAAGCATGAACTGGATGTTAAAAGCAATAAGTCATGTTGGACCTGGAAAAGAAGCCATTCAAAGAATACCATTAAAAAGAACATATTTCAAGGATAAATTTGGGCTCTGTGGCCAGAAAATGTCATGTTTTGTGGAAAAAAATCCTTACCGTTACTAATACTCCAAGAAAGTGCAGACAGAGCTAAAGAAAGTCGTTTAATGGGTATATATTTCAGATTATTTAATTTCTGAATTTAATCATTTTTCATATAAAAGATACCAAATCAGATAAGAAGCTTTGACAGAAGCTACTGGTAGGTAAATCTAATTGAACTGTAAGAAAAAGAGTAGAATGGAACAAATAGTTTTCCTTTGTAAGAAAGAAAAAAGGAATAGAATTGAATGCTTTCTTTTTCTTTCAATACAGAGAATAATCAGAACACACTGCAGTGTTGAAAACAACCGTATTAAAACAGATATCTGATTTCATTGGAGTAACAGATGCTTGGCTAATTCAAGATATCAACAACGATGTGAAAACAGTAAGACATAAAGTCACCCCATGATGTGTCAAAGCTGGAGAAATTTTAGAAGATGCAATTCACTGAGTCATCAGCTTAATTGTGTAGACTGCTGCTACTTTCAAACTTGGTGTTAAAAACTTTATTTTATCACTGTGTCCTGTCCTACACCCACAGCAGCAGAAGCACCGACTGTCACTCTTTGGTGTTCTTAGTGTCTTCATTACTGCAGCTTCTGAACTTCTGGAATTCTATCCAGGGGAAAAGAAGTGGGGGGAGGGGGTGGGTGGCGGGGGGGTGGAAAGGTGTGAAAGCTGACCTTGCTTATTACTTACTTACCTTTTCCTCAGCCTTTGTCTTTCCTGACTACTGAGAACCTGATTTGGGAAAGGTTTCTGTATCTTATATGTTGATATATTTCATGCTATAATTCTTGCAGTCAGTCTGTAGTATGTGGTAGCTTTACTTTTCAAATAAACCAATAGAAGCATAGAAAAAACCAAGATGTCAAAATGCACATAAGAGGTCAGGGGCAGAGGAAGGATTTCAGCTTCTTATTCCTTGCCTGGTTTCTTCTTTAATTAGCTGAGCTATTTTGCTGATGGCACAGTAACAGTATAAATGCCAAATATTTGTTAAAAATTCATTATACCAATAAGCAGTGGGAAGACGAGGAAACACAAATATGAGGTCAGGAAAAGCAATACGAATTTTCTTTTAGGCTTCTGTGTTCATAACTCTAAATATCCCCATCTCAATACAGATTGCTGTTCAGCATGGCGTGATGGATTACAGCATGTAGCACAAAGCCATGCACAACTAATTTTTCTGGTCCACTGCAGAGAGGATCTTTTCAAAATAGGGGTTTGAAACGTTCATTTCAAAACCATGTGTCAAGAACAGGTTTGGAGGTGGCATATGCGTAGTGTACACGGCATACAGAAATCTGGGCAGGATTAGCTAGGATGCACAGATAAAGACTCTAGGCAAACACCACAAAAATCATTATATGCCAAACAAGTCCATAGAGTGCGCAACATCTTAACATGTTTATAACTTGCATATGCTAATGAGTGCGAAACTACACTGGCCATTGCTTTTAAGAAAATCTACACATACACAGCTAATGTGCACACTACAGACCAAACACTGAATTCCTCTTACAAACTCTTACTTCTAGCAGCTGCTCACTTTCTGTTACTTTTATGATCGTTCCTGTATTCAGAAATTAATAATGTGGAGAAAGGTGCAACAAGATTTGGATACACAGAGAGCAATCAAAGGTTTCCCAACTGTAGACCACAGCATTGACTACAATGTGATTACAGAAGAAATAAAGGAAGGTGGGAAAACATCATGGGCTAGATAACATCACAGTCCCTCTTCTTTGAAGACCCATGGCAAAAAATGAACTAGAGCCTGCTGCAAGTTCCCTGCTAGTGATCACACCCTGTTACTGCAGATCACTCCTGCCATTACAGGAATAAAAAGATCCAGGGAGAAAAAGATCTTGTAAACCCCTGCTTCAACAAATCCTTTAGAATGCCTCAGCCTCTGCCCCAAATCCACTTTCCAGTACATGATAAGAGCAGTCACAGCTAGAAGAGCTTCACTTTAGTGTACCCAGGGAAATCAGAAAGAAGGAGAATGTACGATGTTTCAACAAAACACGCTAAAACACATAAGGGGTATAAAACATGTGAAAGGCATAAAGACAACAGTCCTGTTCAGGAAGTATACGAGACTGTCTGATGAATGTGCCAAGGACATACAGAAGAACAATAAATGTTTACGGTGGGGGAGGAGAGGAAAATTCAGGGTTTTTTTCAATTCCTGGGTTTCTTCAAACCCATTTTCTGTATGATTATGTTCTTTTATGCTATTTAAGTATTTCAATTCTGTACCTTTGGTGAGTCAGATGATCAAATTCTATTAACTCCAAAATCTTGATCCTTACAAATTAATACTTCCTCCCTTGTCAATCATGATACAACCCTTCTGTATGACAAGACTGATGGCATGTAAATGCATGTGATTTACAACCCTTATCACTCTGCCTTTAATTTCTGCATCTCCAATTTCAAATCCTGGCTTACACCCAGCTTCCTCTAACTAAACCATGATAAGATGAATATCTTATTTCTAGTTTCTCATTATTTCTTAAAGCTGTTTCCAACCTCTCAACCTTTGCTTGATGAATATAGCTGTCAAAAAACTGGGCATCAGCCCAGAAAGGAAGTTTTCTTACATTTTTTTATATTAGCTATGTTGTTGGGATCTCTTTGCAGTTGCAGTTCACTATCGTGAAGGACATTATAAACTGTTTCAAATAAATCAACAATTAAAGACACATTATAAAATAGCATGACTAAATAATGTATTTGCCACCCATCTGATCTTGTACATTACCTTATACCTACTACATAAACAAATTAGATTTCCCTTTGAGATGAGAAGAATCTGCTTTTGCATCTAATACGAAGGCATGCAAACACTGTTTTGGTGAAAGGATACTGCTTCTTAAAATAATCACAATTATAGTAATACTAATACCACCACATAATTATTACAAATTTTGGAAGCAAAGCAAATATATTAAGCATAGCACCAAGTTTTGCTTGAGAGGCTTTTGGTTCAGAGAGATGGTCTTTCCTTAAGCTTTATAATAACTCAGGAAAAGGCAGAAAAGGCTTCAAGAATCAGATAAAATAAAGGTGAATTGGACCATAGGACTCACTAAAAGCCATGAAATAAGTGGAAACAGGAAATAAATTAAATAAATGAGACAAAAATAATACACATACGAAGCTAGTTTAAAGGTCTGTTTACTGCCATACCATGTCTGCAAGTAAAACCAAAACTAAAGACAAGGGCAGATTACAAGAAACAAAGCTTGTACTGATCTGTCCTGGTATACCTCTTTAGTCTGTGAAAATCTGAAATCTGTTTCATCTAACACTAGTAGACACATGCAAAACAGCATCTATAGACTGATGAATCTATCTCCCATTCTTTTCTCTAGTTTAAAAAGGGAAGATACGTACAGAGGTAAGATGTGTTTCAGTGACAAGAGGCATGTTTCAGGGCTTGCAAAGAAAATTCAAATAATGGAAAGTTAAATTTTAAAAAAAATCAAGCAATTCAAGACCTCAGTAAAAAGATGAAATTAAGGATGAAATCAATTCAGAAATGGCAAGCAGGAATACTCTGGTATTAAAAAACATCATAGAGACAAGTAGAGCAGAGCTCAGCAGCTATTAAGTATAAAGGATTAAAGCGTATACTTCTGACAAACGACTGCATAAAGCTGATGCCTTCTCTGTCAATAGATTTGAAATGATGCTTTGTTCTAGCTATATTGTAGAACCACTTGGAGGTGATGAACAGAAAATCTGTTTTTTTGCATGCTTTATCTAGTTAAATGTGAAGTCAGTTCCAAACTAAGCTGATTAATAAACAAAAGAAAAGTCTTGGTTGTTGGCTTAGGTTTGTTTTATGATGTTGATACTGTCTGGTGCCACTCTAGCAAATCCATGAGACTGCACGTGAGCTGAAATCATAATGTGAGTGAATTGAACGATGGTGGATTAAAGAGGGCTTTTGGAAATGTGAGTGGTGGTGTTTAACCCCAGCTGGAAGCTAAGCACCACACAGCCAAAACCAGCAGTGAGGTGGATTTCCCTCTTCCGATGTTACACATACCTAATTTAAACACTCATCTATGTGCTTAAAACTGTTTGGTGTGTCACACACGTCCGTTTCTACAGCTGTGCATCCCACTTAACCTAAATATCTATTGTAAAGTGAGATGACCAACTTTCCAGAGGTACTCTTTGTAGTGATTATTTAGATAGCCCAAAGTATCAGTTTAGAATAAACATCTAATTTTTATGTGGCTGAAGGTGGGTAAGACAAATCCCTCCTTTGTAAGTGGTGTTACAAAAGGCAATAGTAACTCAACTTTACTCAAAGAAGTTGAGTTTTATTCCAGAGCTATCAGGAAAAAAATACCCTGTTGTTTACTTATACATATTTCATTGGAAAAAAATATTGAGAACAATAGATTATTCAAGCTTCTGTTTAGTACACTTGCCAATTTCTAAAAGAAAAAAAAAAAAAAGAAAACAGCTGATTCTGAAAGAAGATACCATATGTATCATGATAACTGTTACAAAAAACTATTACATCACTGTGTGTTAGACAAGGGCTCAGAAACATTTCTAGGGACATGGAATTATTTCACTCTTCACAAAACTACTGCTTCTAGTAAGTAATGGATTTTTCCCATGGTGCAGTCTGGAGTACAATACAGTATTGGTGCAGCTTTGTTCCTTTCATTTTTGCATGTTCCTTGAGGCATCACCTTACCCTGGGACCCCCTTTCTGACCCATTTTCCCGTCCGGAACCAAGGTCTCCATACTGACCAGGTAAGCCCAACTGACCTGTTTTGCTCCATTGCAGTGGAAGAAGGGAAAGGGGAAAACTGTCCTAGAA
This sequence comes from Ibycter americanus, assembly GCA_035590275.1. NCBI lineage: Eukaryota > Metazoa > Chordata > Aves > Falconiformes > Falconidae > Ibycter > Ibycter americanus. The sequence continues at coordinate 12,901,897 of JAVJGI010000014.1, read as the reverse complement.
GAAGGGATGGATACATATTAGAGGGTGGAGAAGGCAAAGAGCAATGGCAAGTACAGGACGTGGTGTAGAAAGGACCGTTGCACCATAATAGCATTAGTTGCCTAGTCACTTTGGTGATGTTTGTCATAATTTACATTTATCATTATGTCTGTGTACATATATATATATATGGATGTATGGAGAGAAGAAGAAGGATGTAAAAGAAAATATCAAATATCAAATAAGAACTCAGTCCTACAGACAGGAAAGTCCATAAAAGTAACAGAGAAGATTATTTTCCCTATAACGATGAGCTCCATGTACCCGCTTTTGGAAAAGCATTAAAAATCTGCAAACAGACAAAGGTTGAAAAGGGTCACTTTTGATAGACTGTATCTATCAGGCCAGGGCGTGGCACAGCAGTTTGCACAGGGAGGGTGCCTCTTGGAAGGGGGGCCATTCCACTGGATAAGCAGAGAGACTTGAAGCCCACATAATCCAGCAACTGGGCACTGCTCAGTGACCATCTGCACAGGTCAAGGGCACTCATCCTGCCTGACCCTCATGGCAGAGCGGTGGGCACTCCTCTGAAAGCAAAGGCTGCAGCTCCAGCAAGGGGGGTCTGCACCATCTACCCTGGTGGTGGCCAATGCCTCTACCCAGATGGAGGTGTTGAAGAGAGGCTGCAGTGTGAACCTCAGGCTGCAAGAATTGCCTAGACCTTTCTTCTGGGGCCAGGGCAAGCAGCATACCTGCCTGCAAAAGGTGTGCCCAGGTGGAGGAGCTCCTGCAGCAGGTGGCTGAGTTGCAGGAGGCAGTGAGAAGGCTGCGTAACATCAAGGAGGCTGAGAAGGAGTTAGATAGCTGGTTCCAAGCGCAGTCTGCAGTGGACCCACAGTCCACAGCCAAACAGAAAAAAACTCCCCCGCCAGCATACACAGAAGGAAGGGGGTCCAATAGTGCAGGAGAATGGAAGCTTGCAATGGCAAGAACCAGTAGCATGAAAGGAGAAAGACACTTCCCCCGAAGCGTGAGGTGCCCTTGCAGAACCACTTCACCACTCTGCAGACTGAAGAGGAAAGACCTGTCACGTCAGGAGAGACACTGGAGCTGAGTAAGGCAGCCTGATCCGCTCCCCATAAAACAAACAGCACAACTAAGAAAAGGTGACGGGCGGTGGTGGTAGGTGACTCTTCTGAGAGGTACGGAGGCACCCATTTTTCCACCTGACACACTCTCTAAAGAGGCGTGATGCTTAGTGGGGGCTCATATCAGGGATGTCACCGAGAGACTACCAAGCATTGTAGAGTCCACTGACTATTATCCACTGCCGTTTTTTCATGTGGGCACCAGTGATCCAGCCAGGAGCAGTTTGAGGAGTATCAAGGATTGCAGAGCCCTGGGAGTAGCAGTAAGGGACTCTGGAGCACAGGTAGTTTTCTCATCAATCTTCCCAGTGAAAGGGTTTGAAACAGCCAGCCAAAGCTGGCAAATCAACAAATGGTTTCAGGACTGGTTCCACAGCCAGGGTCTTGCCTACTTAGACCATGGGACTCACTTTGAGAAACCTAGTCTACTCGAGGTAGACAGGGTCAATCTGCCTGAGAAGGGGAAGAACATCTTTGGTCGTAGGCTTGCCAAGCTGATGAAGAGGGCTTTAAACTAAAGTTGCCAGAGAAGGAGAACCTCAATCCCTCCCCCTCCTACTAATTTGATGCCAGTGCCAGCAAGACATGCCCAGAGCCTGGAGAGGGATCACAGGTCAGCAGAAGAGCACGTGAAGAGCAGCACAGAGGAATTCCAGCCACTCCAGCCAGTAAATCAGCTTCATTGGGGCCCAAGGTAAATGCATCTATGCAAATGCACGTAGCATGCGGGATAAACAAGAGAAATAGAAAAGCTGGAGAGGGACTTTTTGCAAGGGCATGCAGCGATAGGACAAGGGGAAATGGCTTCAGACTGAAAGAGGGTAGATTCAGATTAGGAAAAAATCTTTGCTATGAGGGTGGTGAGGCAATGGCACAGGTCGCCCAGAGAAGCTGTGATTGCCCCATCCTTGGCCGTGTTCAAGGCCAGGCTGGATGGGGCTTTGAGCAACCTGGTCTAGTGGAAGGTGTCCCTGCTTGTGTCAGGGGGGTTGGAACTAGATGATCTTTAAGGTCCCTTCCAACCCAAACCATTCTATGCTGCTATGATATGTAGAATACAAGGAAGAGTTATAAACAGATTACATGACTAGAACTAGGTGTTTGGAAGAAAATACTATTACAAGGAAAAATATCTTGTGTTCAGTTCTAACCACTTATTAAAGCACTGTCTGGTCTCATTCAAAGCCTTCAGACCTCAGTGGTGATGAATCCTAAGGATTAAGGGAGGCTTTCATAGCCTGAAACACTGCAGCAGAGTAACTAATTCCATGTATTTTTGACCTGGTTATAAGAATGTGAGCATCTAATAGAGAGTTACTCACACTAGTTAAAATTTCACTTTTATCCAGTGAGCTGAAACTAACACTTTGAAGTGAATGTAAACGTAATTTTAAGCTGGTTTGAGTATCCAAGGATATGCAATGTGTAACCCAATTGCTTTAGTTACACTAAGACAACTTCTCTAATAAACCCAGTGAGTTAGAAATGCATACAGACAAATATGGTTTTACCTTGGGGGTGGAAATATTGTGTTTCAGTGAGCAGCCACCCATCTGTAATTCTGTCAACTTTTAGGAACAAGTCTGAAAAAGAGATTGAACTCCAAGAGCTTTTTGAAATTTGTTTCTCATGAGAAGAACCCTCCCTCAAGCTGTCTGGCTACTTTAAACCCCACAGCTACCCTTCACTTGATCTTACACATCTCCCCACAACCTGAGCTTTCCTATGGGTCTCCTGGGCCTGAGGCTGGGGTGCAGGGGATCCCTTCCTGCTTCTACAGTCTCTTGAAATCTTCCACAAACAAAAATCTTTGCAATATTTTTTGGAGACAAATTCCTTGGTTAGACTGAAGCAGTCTTCACAGAATTTACTGCTCATGCATGAATTCATTTGTATCTGTTTTAAACTTCATAGCTGGTGGGTATTTTAACGACCAAAATTGATAAATTAGTACGTAGTTAATCAGATTGGCTTGATTGTATAGCTTCACCAACAGAACACAGGAGTGGCTTTCTAGAAACAAAGGAAGTTGTATTGCTTTGACACCTTCGAAGTGAGAGGAAGGATCGAGCCCATTTCAGGTGCATTCTAAGATACTCTTCCTTACATATGCCAGAATCAATGGGAACGGGGCAGGACATGCTCCCACCCATACAAAACAGATGTGCTGGCAAGAACAGAGAAGATGACGTTCACAAGGGCTCACAAGACAACAGGGCTGCACGGCAAGCCACAGACATGAAAGAAGTCAAGAGTAAGTATCAGCATTTTCCTTATCACCATCAGTCTCTAACCCATCCCCTGTGTCAAGGCCACTCCACTGCTGACCAGCCAACAGTCCTGAACTGAAAAGGATAGTAACACTGCCAGCATCCCTGACAGTCACTTCCATGTCAACAAAACATCTTCAGGCCTTCTTGTCTCCAAATCAACATGGTCTCTCTGTCTCCTCAGGGTCGCAGATTGCGATCCAACCAAGAGCAACTGTTCTTCTGTTGCACCACTCTCTGCTATCCACCACTGCTAGAATATCAGAGAAGGCATCTCCTTTTCAGCACATTTTGTTGTTCAGCAAGAACATTGCTGAAACTATAATGAGGTTGTGGGGCTTTTTTTACAAGGACAGCTGCGATGGTCAACATCAAGTAGGAAGAAAAATGACTGTCATCAGCATGCAGCACCTGCCAGCAAGGCATTCATACCAGTGAAACATAATCAAGTTTTTAAGGCAGAACCAAAGATACAAGCTCAGCGCTTTTGACATTATTGGAGCTACGGATAACAATTACTCTCCTGGTGGCAGGGACAGGGACAAGGGTCTTCTCTCCCTTTTGATTTTGACCTTTGTAAATCTTTTGGCATTGATGCAGCAATTACTGCTTAAACCCATTACAGGCATAGAGATGGAGTTATGATCAATCATTGCTTTTTGAAGGGCCAGCATCCTGTTGTGCTACACGCTGCATGAACATCAAACAAAAGGCTGGTCCAAACAATTGCCCTTTTCTTGTTTAATAATCAAAAAGGAATCAGCTGCCTGGGAATCAGACCAACATGTTAAATCTAAAAATACATAATTTCTGGGTCTATGATGGCCTTCCAACATCTGTTCTGTTGTGTATTTACAGTTCAGACCACTTGTATAACTGCACTAGGAGAGCACTGATATTTTTTTTAATAGTTGCTTAATGGTCAAACAGTGGCTAATCAAGCAGGCAAACAACAGGTTCCTTGTACCTATTCCATGCAGAAAAAACAGGCCAGAAACATTTTTCTTTGTTTTAAATACAGATCAGGTGCTTTTATAAAAACACACAAGGTGAAGCATATTCTAGTGTTACCTGTAGCAAAGTGCTGTGGTACAGAGCATAGTGACTGCTGTCATGAAGGTGCAAATCAGGTGCTGGAGTTACTACATGAGCCACAGTTAAAGAGCACACTTAGTCAAACACGTGAAAGCTGCGTGGGAAGCTAAATGGGTTTCCTGAGAGTATAGGCAAAAAGGCCCAATGCTGAGAGCAGTTAGATAACTTTTCGGGCTTTCTGGTTGGAAACATCGCTTGAAATCATGGACAGTAAAACACGCAAAGGGAGACCCCTGATTTTACAGAGTGGTCCTATCACACTGCATTTAGCTGTGAAACATTAAGACTCTACAGGAGTGAAAGCATGGCATGACAATGCAAAACTCACTTGTGTGGTATAAATATCACCCTTGACTGAGGCTATGGATAGTTCCAGCTGTTGCCAAAAGGACCTCAGCTTTCACGCACAAGTTATATTACCTTCTCCTTAAGATCCACTGGTTCCCCAACCATTTGCATCTTAAATACTGCATAAATACCTACAGCAGAACTGCTGTGGGGTTTTTGGTTTTTTGTTTGTTTTCCAACTTCCAGGAACTAGTTTGTCTTAGTTCTGAGAAGATTTTCACAAAGAGTCATACACTGCAAAACATCATGAACGCTTATTTGAATAAAAGAGTACTAAAACTGAAGTCACTGATTAAACCTATACATCAGGAATTCAGGTCTCAACAAATTTTAGTATACATTTTGATTTTTTTCAGGAGTGACCACATGGGATATTTCTATGTAAAAGCCCATTTCATGTAAGGGGCCATTTAGAAGTGGGAGGTGCTTTATCATGATATATATAAGCCCATGCCTTTTATATAATTTTAAAAGTGTGTGTGTGTGTGTATGTATATGTAATACCACACAAATATAGGATTATAGGCTTATACACACATACATACAATGTTCATATATGTGTAGTCCTGTGAATAAATACCTTTAAAGCACATTATTTGTTACCTGCACATTTCTTTTTTTGAGGGGTGCTAACTAAATTTCTAATCTTAGGAAAAACAGGAACTGTATAGGTGTTTATGAAGGTGATCAGCTTCTTCTAGAAGGTATTTGTGATGGATATCCTTCCATGGCATGTTGCAGTAAAGCATTGTACAGAAACTTAGCATGCAAATTTAGAAGGAATAAATCTTACTGTTTCCAATACCTTGGCTTCAAACTCCAGTGTGGACTGAAATCCCTAAGCAAAAGGTCCTCCATGAAAGTGGGTCAGCTGCAGAAAGAGACTTAGAGAAATGTGACAGATTATTTCCCTAGCAATCAGCATGTAAAATCCTCTTGTCCCAAAGAGGGGTTTTTAACTAGTGATACCTTGTTATTCTTTTTCCACAGTTGTGAAAGTTTCAAGTGTCTATGCTCATCAAAATTACAAGCGCAGGGAGATACAGAGACCATCAGCTTCAGATTGTGTCTTGAATTGGTGGAAATGAGGGGACCCAACTGTGTCTGTGCTAATAAACCTGACAGTAGCACCTGACTCCTGCAGTGAGGGCTAAGGCTGGCAGTATAAGAAAGCTCATACGCAGTCCTCTGCAGAACATCTCAGACACTGCAGTTTTAAGTTTGCAGGAGGAGACTAGAAATTTATGAAAGTTTTTGGGAGAGGGGAGGATAGGCCACTTATTGGTTGGGTTTTGGGGAGGCATCCAGGGAAAGTGATTAAGTACCTGGCATGATAAAAACAGCTTTTGCATGGCATACTTGAAGCCAGAGAGATTCCAGTGGTTACCTCATGAGAGGTAGCGTGGGAGAGGAAACACAGCATCTGACTACGTGCTCATTAATAAGGAGCTCAAGCGCTTTCTGACAGCATATTTAATGATTCAGCTGTTGCAGAGGGACATGGATGCCCAGAGCTGAACAAAGATAAAGGCAATGATAAGAACTGACAGCAAAATCACAGTGGGTGATCCATTTCATGTCTTCCACCAAAAGCCCTGCCAAGCACAGTTCTCACCAGGCTAGGGCCAAATCCTTAGGCCTCAGAGTGTCAGTGCCCAGCTGTTCCAAATGTAAATTAGAACACGCAGCTTTGGTGCTAGATGCCTAATACAAAAGCACTGTGGAGACTCCTCGTCTCGCTCTCCCAGCTTTCTCATTCTCCATGGTGCCTACGTGAGAATGTATCTGACACTCTTAGGGAAGTCAGTTTTCTCTTCCCGGATTAATAATTAAATAGGTATTGCAAGCTGCCCAACAGAAGGCAGCTGCCAAAACTGACTGATTTGCTGAGAGAACTGCAGCTCCAGTTTGCAGGTTTTGTAACTACTGACCCAAGTTCAATTTGAATACTAGAATCTATTAAAATATCCAAAGGCAAGAGAAGAACTAACCTGGGAGGGGAGGTCTCCCAAACTACCTGTAAGCAGTGACAGCTCAATAATGTTTGATTAATCCCCTAATGTGTATTTGTCAAGAAGCAGCATCTCCGATGATAGGCAGATCAAATAAGACTTCCAAGAGAACCAGACGTGAGGAATGATCTCCGTAAATAACAGCAGTCAGACCTACAGAAGGCGCAATACATACATGTATTATGGCTCTGTATGTCTCTTTCTCCCACTTAAAAAAGAACAGCAGAAAGAGAAGAACCTTCTACTCAATGTGGTGGTGACTTTGACGTCTCAGCTTTTTTACTGATTCTCAATTGGCATCGGGAACACTAAAAAGCCTAAATTAAACCATTTTTTCTGTTTGTCACTCCCATTTATAAACCAGATTACAAGATACAGCAACTGGAAAAAGGGTGCAAAAATTAAACCAGTACAGTAAAGGCAACCAATTCCTTCTGAAAGCCATGGTGGAATTTAACAGAAACATCAGGCTCAAAGACTGTAAAAACAACTTGCGCTGTATTCCTTCCCTTCCATCCATAGAGTTAGCAACAGTCGAACTCTCAGAATAAGTTAGAGCAGACCCTGAAACTCTTGAACCTCTGGCAATCAGTAATGACCACAGCTGCATCAGCAGGACCACTGAAATCCCACAACACTTTTGTTCCTAGTGTGCTTCCAGCACAGCTCCTCCCCTGAGGCATCTAGGAGGGACTGAGGCAGTCAGTCACCTTAGCTCTTCACTGACCTTAGGCTTCACAGCAGAAGGGAAATCCTCAGCTGCCCGTTTAGGGGATACAAATAGTTATAACGACAGAACCAGGTGTAGTCAAGACACAGCCTACATGCAACCAGGATCTGCATAGAAAGCAACACATGAGAAATTATTTGGTGGTGTTAATATGCAGCAAAACATAGCTCATCCCATCAAAAGAGGCAGTATAAAGTCTAGGCTTTCATAGCTGAAAACTCAAGTTATCCAAATTCTCCAGAGATCCATTAGGTTTTCCCAAAGCATTTCCTACCCTAAAACATTTCAGCCCAAACACTTAAGCTGTAGGCATTAAATTAGTTTGGCTGGAGTCTATCACTGGTAATCTTTAAGCACAATTCATTTTCAGGATAACTTTTTTTTTCTTACAGGACACACTTGTGTAAATGAGATTTTATCAATAATAACAGAAAAGATCAGAAACACTTCTCAGTTGTCTCAGCCAGGGGGGTTTAGCCAGAGCTATTAATTGAATAAATCCATCAGTTGCCTGTGGTGTATTGCCCTGACTGAAGCATGGCCCAGATCCAAGAAAAAACAAGATACTGTTTATCAAACCACCTCTTTGGTTTTGCCCTCATACTTCCTTCATCATTCAGTTATCACTAACCATTTTTAAAGACTGATGTACATCACCTGCCTTTTTTTTTTTCTTTTTTTTTTCTTTTTCTTTTTTG
>JAVJGI010000014.1:12873808-12887191 GCA_035590275.1 Ibycter americanus | reverse complement strand
CAAAGGGTGCTTACATTTGAATGACAGACCTTCAGTCCATCACGTGCCACTAAGCAAAGTTTCATATGTTCAAGAGTAATGAGGCCTGTCACATTACAATTTGCTGATAAAAGGTTAACTAGGATTGGCAGGTATGTCTAAGAAAATTCAGTTAGAAGGTCAAGAGGTTATGAAACCCCACTGTGCACCTACTAAGACTCAGAGTTGAATCTGAGTTTTTTAAGTCGCCAAATATAGTGAAGTACAGCTTAGCTTCTCTGAATATGGTGGAAGGATGTAGCTGCTGGACAGAGACAGTCTGACTTGCTCTTCGAGAGCCACTGCTTCTCCCCCGTTCCCGCGAGGGAGCTTGGGACCCAGAAAGCATGCTGAATCAACCTCTTGGGCCAGGCATCCCTTGCTGATGTGTGCCACCACCCAAGATCGATGTCTGAGTGCTGACCCTGCTAACTGCACTGCACGCACACTGTCACAGAGCAGGAAAAGGACAGTCACGGGGGACTTGGCAGCAAATATGACATTAACCCTTCAGCAGCTAAAATCTTGACTCTCTACCCACAGTACTGCACATGGGATTTTATGTTTGCACTTACTTAGGTACAGATAGCTCAAAACCAAGGGGTTTATTTCAGTCAGGAAGGTGGTTGGGCAGTAGGTAGCCAGCCAGAGGCAGAAGCTTTGTGCCCCTGCCAGATCTTTGGAGCCTGAGGTGCTTTCCCAGCAAATTACCACTTACAGAGCAAAGAGAGAAAGGAGTGCAGACTTGTTTCTGATGGGTTTATCTCATGAACAATGTCTTGTGAAGATGCTCATAGAAAACTTGTGTAGGTTACATGACTAATAAACCAGAGACCGGGGATAGGACTTGCCCCATCCCCTTTGGATATCTACATTGCCTACATCCAAAATAGTCATTCTGATCTCGCTGTACAGTCAATGGAAGAAAACAGACTTTCCTCAGGAGCACTTCACCTGACTGTGACATCAGCGTTCAGGACTCAGACCTTTCCCAGGAAATGCCTTGGCTGCTGGCATTCAATGACTGGCACAGGCACCTCAGTGCATGAAAAGCCTTTGTTCAGCATTGGATACACCAAAAGCTCACTCTGATTTGTGGCTGCTTCTTAAGAGCAGAAGGCACAACGGGTAGAAAGAAGCCATCCAGGAAGTTTTCTTTACCCTATATATTTCCATTGCTTCCTAGGTCAGTGTCAGCGAGAGTTGCACTTGCTGACAGCCATTGCGTTCATATTTGTTACACATATCCCCTGCCTTATTTAAATATTTTCTCTGTAATATGGATTTTTGTCCAGGATTTAGGTTGCATTTCTAGGTAGCTGGGGAAAGGAAGTGGAAGATTATTTACAGCCTGCAGAAGTGGAGGAAGGTTCTGTGAGGAAGTGAAATGAAAAGTCTGCTTGGCACAACATCATCCTGCCACGGTGCGTTGTGCTTGCCTGTCTGCCCCAGAGCCTGGCTGTCAGTGTACACTGCGTAAGTGTATTTACTTCAAGAAGCTACTTCTGTTTACCTCAGCCAAGAATTTGCCTCCCAGGCTATAAAGTACTTACCAGGCACATGACATATATCTTTACCTACTTCTTGCTTATATGTTATACATCCTTCTTTGTGATGTAATGTTATTAAACAACACAATGAACATCTGAAGAAGAAAAACTTACACTACATTCATCAACTAACCTTTCTGTTAGTTAAATCAAAGATAAAGAAGCACCACAGTATTTTTAATTTGAATACTGTGCTATGCATCTGGATAAAAAAGACATCAGTTAGAATTATGGAAAGTCCATTGAAAGGAAAAGGAGTCTACTTATTGATGTTTGTTCTGGCAGAGTGCATGCTCTGTGTTGACATGTTTTTCCTGGATTACACAAGCTGATGCTTATGAAGCACATCAGAACAAAAGTGACACAGATCAAATCAGTCTTTACCATAGTACTACAAAATTGTCCCATTGCTGGCCCAAAGGCTAGGTACGATTAGCTAGACAGGCACCTTCATGCTTATTTTTCCTTGAAAAAGTGATAATCTCATCTAGAAATTAAAATGAAAAGACAAATGACCATTTTCAAAGCTGTTTAGCCCACAGTTTACTAGTTTAAGGGCTATAGAACATCCTTCCGCCGAGCAGCCAAGAGATGAACTATTTATCAAGCCAATGAAGTTTAATTTTATGGTCACAGTAGGCATCACCTCACAATGGATGGCAAAAACATGCATTTCCATCAAAATGACATTTACTGCTTAAAAAACTGAGCCTTTTTGAGCACACAGCTTAAAACCAAACACAGACTGCTAAAAAAAACCCCAAAACAAAATAGGCTGTTACAGATGTAACTTTAAAGATCTGAAAAACATGTAATGCTAAGGGAAATGCAATACTAAGCAGCTAAGGGAAGGGAGCGTGAGTCTCCTAGGAGCTAAGTCTCTAAACTGAAGCTTCAGTACTACAGATCTTTGATGGCTGTCCTGGTTTCAGCTGGGACAGAGTTAATTTTCTTCCTAGTAGCTGGTGTGGTGCTGTGTTTTGGATTTGGTGTGAGAACAACATTGATAACACACTGATGGTTTTGGCTGTTGCTGGGTAATGTTTATACTGAGTCAAGGACTTTTCAAGTTTCTCAGCCCTGCCAGTGAGAGGGCTGGAGGGGCACAGGAAACTGGGAGGGGGCACAGATGGGACAGCTGACCCGAACTAGCCAAAGGGATATTCCATACCACAGAATGTCATGCTCAGTATTTAAGCTGGGGGAAGAAAGAAGGGGGAAATTTGGCGTGATGGTGTTTGTCTTCCCAAGTCCCTGTTACGCGTGATGGAACCCTGCTTTCCTGGAGATGGCTGAGCACCTGCCTGCCCATGGGAAGTGGTGAATGAATTCCTAGTTTTGCTTTGCTTGTGCGCGCAGCTTTTTGCTTTACCTATTAAACTTTATCTCAGTCCACAAGTTTTCTGACTTTTACTCTTCCAATCATCTCCCCCATTCCAGCGCGGGAGGAGTGAGTGAGTGACTGTGTGGGACTTAGTTGTTGGCTGGGGTTAAACCACGACAAGGTCAATAACAGATTTATCACCTCTCTCATGTCTTCTTCCTACCTCAGGACACTCTCCCTTTGGCTGTCCTTTATGGGGTTGTGTAACTGAATTGATACAGCCAAAAAACAATGTTATTTTTGCTTACATAAATCCAAAAAGTTTGCTGTTTAGGTCAGAGCATAGTCCCTTGAGTAAGAAAGCATGTCCTGGTCTAGTTGTGGGATTATGAAGTGGTGTGAACAGGTATAGCTTAATGTGATACTGATACAACAGTCTTCATAACGTATAATCACAACCTAAAGCTAATGATCCAGGGCTCCTATGGAGTCCTTTTAGATATGAGACATTCACTCTGACTCACCAAGATTGCCTACACAAGCACTTTTGGAAATGTTTATATCTGACCCAAAGTAGACAAATTCGATGTAGACATCTACATCTGAGCTCATCGCCTTAAGCTGTCTTTGTAGTCAGCAGAGAAACAGTTGCATTCAGAGTGAGATTCATATGGGGGGTTTTATAGCTCCTTCAGGATTAGATGAATTGAACAATAAAATGGGCAATCTGTCTTCACTGCCTACAAAAAGAGCCTGGGGTAATTAGCTCAGATAAAGACTGGAGATATCAACTTTTGTTCAAAGGAAATGTATTGCTTTTGCCTTCCATACCTGCTGCTGCCTCTGATTCACTTAACAGTCTGCTGATTGAATTCAGAAAGTCAGATCAGTAATTATATATATGAGATGTATGTTTATATATAGCAAGTTGGTAGAAAAGACAACTCGCTAATTTCATACAGAGTATAAAACCTGGGGTATATAAAATGATATCACATTGCGCAGGTTTTTATGGACAGGTCTCTGTTTAACATTGCCAACATTCTTCAACAGTCAGCTGTTTTAAACTTCATTGCCTTTTGCATAGCCACAAGTAGGGTAATTTTCAGCTACTACTCACAATGAGCCAGCTGAAGCTATAGCATGTGTGTGTGTCTGTGTGTCTGTGTGTCTGTGATATCTCCCCTAACTGGGCAGGTATTGGACAGCTTGTGAAGTGGGAGAAAAGTCTTGATGAACACTAGAAATCCCACGGCAGCAGCTGGGAATCAAAGCTAGCCCTGAAGAATCATGTAATGACCCACAAACAAGCCTTTCTCAAGACAGTCTGTCTCTACGTTTGTCCATGCCAGCACATTTGCAGGGTATTCAGATCCAAGACAGGACTCTGCTATACTAACTCTACACTAATTAGCTAATAAGTTTATGAATACCCAGAAGAGTGATCACAGTTTAGAGGTATAACATTGTGAATGATAAATGAAATACAGCCGCAGCCTAGGCATAGGACCAAGGGTTACAATTCAGCCTGAGTTTTTCTTGCCCGTTTTAGCGTGGGCTGAACTGCAATCTGTAGAACTAGCCCATCAGTATTAATGAGTGAGGTAGCACAGATGAATAGATTAGACTGGATGCTTAATTTTCAGACAAGAAAGTGAGATTAAATGAAACCTAACACTAAATGAATCTCACAGTTAATTTGCTGCAAGTTATGAGGAAAACCATACAAGGAAGTTGCAAGATGGATTTTGCCTTTAATATGATGCCTCCAGGTCATGGGGTACTTTGGAATCAAGATCTGTCATTTCTTTACAAAGTATCTTCTTCTTTACAAAGAAAACCTTTTGTGATGGAACTTACCTCATACACACATTAAAAAAAAAGAAAAGAAAAGAAATAAAATCAAATTAATCAATTCATAATTTTCTGCCAAAATAATACAATCAGATTCATACATCCAACACATTCTTGTTAGAAAGGCATGAATTAATTTCATTAGTGTTTCATTAATGTAATGGAGGAAAATAAAAACTCTATTCGTACCTTCTCTGTTCAACCAGCCATAAAACGAATTGTAGCTGTTTTTTCGCTGTAACCTCAGGTGTTGTTTTTAACTGTTGAAGAAAAGCAAAAATGATTCCTTTTATTTAAAGAAAAAAAAAAAAAAAGAATACATTTCTTCCACATATTTCAAAATGCAGCTCAACATAACCTGTTTTGCTCCTAATTCTTTCTGAAAAAAAAAAGGTTAGGTAGGCTCCAACATACTTCAAGACTACTTTATAAAGTCACTATAATTTAGCTCTGAGGTTATCAGTATTTTGGGAGACGATGATCTTGCACTTTCTGAAAGACAAACGAAAAGCAAACCTGCCCAAGGCGGTGTTTATTTGCACTCTAGTTTCTTAGAAAAACATTCATTTTTAATAGTACTTATTACTAACTATATTGCATTTCTAAGGAAAAAAAACAGATTTTATTTTCAGATGTTTCATAAAATGCTCAAGATCCATCTTCAAGACACTGTACATACGCACATTAAGGGGAAAGGGTGTAGAATAGGACTTTATCCTTAGCTTAAGTTAGTAAATGCTGTATCCATGCACCCCTTTCCAGTCAGGATCAAGCTCTGGGGCAGCCTTCCACCCAGCTATTCCCCAAGTCTGCTGAACAAGGAAGACAAACTGAGTAAAAATCCTCATCTGTGTGTGACAGACCTGCTTTCCTCAATGGTAAGGTAAGCAGCATGAAAAGAAGTTGGAATTAAACTCATGGTAACTGTAGAAATCTAAAAACTTAGCAGCTAGTCTGTATTAATCTAGTCTCCCTGTATAGTCCATGGTGTGAGGCTAAATCAGTGTTTCAAAGGCCTGGAAGGAAATCAGACATCTAATGATCATGACTATACAAGTGAAACAGAGGGGAGCTTGGGAGTGTGACTGATACTGTAAAGAGAGAAATGAGCAAACCTGTAGTCCATCAAGTAACTAACAAATGTCTACAAAGGTAATATCGTAAGATGTGGAAACTAAGACCTATCAAAACATTTCAGAAAGTATATATAGCATGAACTAAATGTCATATGCTGCTGTTCAATGGAGCCTGAGCATGTCTGCCTGGAATATAAGTAATTAACTAAGAAATGAATGATAACCATGCAACAGGAAAAATATAACTATTAGCTTATATACAAAAGGGAGTTTTAGCTCGGATTCTTTGGATATGAACTGGTGGATGGCTATATGCTTCTGGTTGCTAGCTGGTGCTAATCACACCAAGTTATGCTTGTGACTTTTAAGATGATCTGCATAATGAAACCTGTGTAAAAATCCAGCCTTGAATCAAATTTCTGGTTGAATGGTTCACGGTGATGGAAAAGAGGCGAGCTCTGGAGCAGATAATGTTACTGCTGGTTAGCAAATTAATGGCCAGTCCTGGAATGAAAGTGAGGGGGTTTGGAGGATGAGAGAAGCAAGCTCCAGAGATAAGACAAAGTCAATGAATGACTACATGTCTCTAGGGGGTGACATTGGCTCCAGAGGGAGCCTACTCATAGAAATTCAACTACATGCTTAATTTTTACACAGCTGAAGTTATGTGAGAGAAATTTCACTCCAAGTAAGTCTCTACAGTAAGTTAATATAGGAAATTTTCCCTCTGTTTTTGAAGAGCAAGGCAGTCTTCACACAATCTTGTGCATATGTTGTGTGTTGGGGGGGACAATGGGTGTAGAAGCTCTAACAGCCAAAGTGTCCCATATTGGAATAGTATTTACTTGCTAAAAGACCTGTTATCACAATGTAAAATATCATCATTCTAAGGGCAACACGGTGCACTGTATACCAAGTTTCAACTCAAAATGAATATTTACAGCAACTGAATAAACTCCTGGAAATGGGTAGGAAAGGGAAATACAGAAGCAGCCTTTCCTATAGCAGCATGAATAGTGCTGCTTTAATGTTGTTTAGAATTTTGGCTGGAGGCACTGAGAACATCAGCTTTTTAATGAAAACTCAAAGCGTCCATAGCAGTGTGAAAATTCTAACATTGTTGTATTCCCATATCACTTTTTAACAGCTTGAAGGAAGAAAAACTTTCATTTTAAATGATTCTTGGTTAATTTACAAAGAAATTAGTAGAAGAAAACTTCTAGAAGGTAATAGAATAGCATTACTTGTGCATGTCACACAACACCAAGCCTAGAAAAGTTGCCATAATCTACTTTTTCTTACATCAGAATTATCCTGCTCTTTGCAGAGCCATTTATCAGAGACTCGTGAATTAAGATCTGGTTTCAGGTGGACTGATATCTTCAAGTGCCATGAGGTGGTGTAACTCCTTTGACTGCTTGCTGAGGCTATGGCCCATATATAAATTCCTAGAGGAAATGTGCCATATGAATTAATCACCTGCTTCAAGCTGGAGTATTTATGCAGTCATTCTAATCAGCAAGGAACTGATCTCCTGAACTCCCCATAGCCAAATAAAAGAGCAAGAGTTGCACTATTGAGCTAGTCATAAATGTTTTGAAAAGTAGGGAAGTTAATGGAGAGAAATAAGGCTTTGTCTACTCTAAGGAGCACAGTGCAGGAATTCTAAGCTTGAAGAGTGTCACAGTTTAACTCCAGCTGGCAACTAAGCCCCACGCAGCCACTTGCTCACTCCCCCCGCATTGGGATGGGGGAGAGAATTGGAAGACTAAAAGTCGGAAAACTTGCGGGCTGAGATAAAGACAGTTTAATAGGTAAAGCAAAAGCTGCGCGAGCAAGCAAAGCAAAACCAGGAATTCATTCACCACTCCCCATGGGCAGGCAGGTATTCGGTCATCCCCAGGACAGCAAGGCTCCATCATGTGTAACAGTTACTTGGAAATACAAACACCATAACCCTGAACGTTTCTCCTTCCTTCTTCTTCCCCCAGTTTTTATTCCTGTGCATGACACCATACGGTATGGGATATCCCTTTGGTCAGTGGGGGTCAGCTGTCCCATCTGTGTCCCCTCCCAGCTCCTTGTGCCCCCCAGCCCACTCACTGGTGGGGTGGGGTGGGGAGCAACAAAGGCCTTGGCTCTGTGTCAGCCCTGCTCAGCAACAGCTAAAGCATCCCTGAATTATCAACACTGTTCTCAGCACAAATCCAAAACACAGCCCCATACCAGGTACTATGAAGAAAATTAACTCTATCCCAGCTAAAACCAGCACAAAGACCCAATAAATCCAATACTAGTAACAAGGGCAGTAAGCATACCTTTTTCAGGACAACATCATATGTATGTCTAAAAGTTGTGTAGGCAGACTGGCACAAAAGCTTATCATTTCCGATGGTGGGTGGCATGAACTTGGGTTCTAGACTGACTTCGGGTATCTGGGTTCCTCAGTCTCCAGCACAGGTGTTAGGTTAGTGGAGGCATGCCTGGCTCCACTGTCTCCATACCCACCAGTTTCACCACACGGTGAAAAGCTTAGAGGAGTGTAGGAGTTCTTCAGCATCCAGGATAAGTATCCTGGCATCTTGCAGGATATGGCCCCTAAATCACACAGCAGATAATTCTTAGAGAAGCATCATTTCAGAAAGATTATGGTAGTTTTTTTCTTTCAACCATTCCCATACCCCTCAGAGCTGTGTGGCAAATTGCTTAGTATACGCTTGCCTTGTGTCAGCCATGCATCCCAACACATATGACAAGGCAAAAAAAAGCCCTTACAAATGGGAAATGGGAATGGGAAGGGCAGTGAACAGAGCATGAACACAAGAAGTTTCAGCATGAGACTTAAAATTAAGTGGAGAACTGAGGAGACCCAGAGAGAGGTTCAACTACTGCTCCAGGCAACAAGTATTACACAGGAGAAGGTTTTTGCCTGCACAGTATCAGAGAGGTTGGAATGAAAGTCAGAGGGCTAAAGAGGGGAGTTTACATCTGGAGCAGGCAGCCCAATCCCAAAAGGCTGCCTGAAAAAGGCTAGAGGGGACTTTTTAATCTGATTTTTTAAGGAAATTAAGTTTATGCAATAACACTGTCACTGTGCACACATCTCTCTGTTCTCCAACTTCCTTCCCTTGTATAGCTGTGGAAAAAAATTGCAGTCAGATTTGGCAGTAGAGCTGAACTATCAAAAAGATAAAGTTCTTAGTAGCTTCGTAGAAGTAGGTGTCCAGGTGAAGGAGAGAGAAAAAATACAGATTTCCAACTACCAGAAAAGATTCAGTGCAGAAGAGCTCATCATTAGACATCAGAGGCTACCTACGGGACAGCAACATTCAGACTCAAGGGTGGGCTTCATTCCACGGCTCCCAGATCAGTCTGTTAAAACAAAGTGACAATTTTGACCTCGACTCAGAAATGCAGAAGGAGATACAGGAGTTTATTCCCAGTTGAGTTAATATGGATTGGGATATTTTTTTGTGTGTGTGTACTAGGCTCATAGATTTTTAAATCCGAGACAATTGGTAAAACCTTGTCAAGCTCAGACCTAAGCCAATATGACACAGGGCAAGAAACCTTACCTTAATCATGTTTTCAAAAGAAGTAGATAGGTCAGGTCAGAGAATAGTCTGAGGAGAGTAAAGGAGGGTTATATTCTAGCTGTTTTCAGGGAACATGACAACTAGAAAGAATTTTCATGGTGAATTTACAATAAAAATCATGGATTTGGCCATGAAAAGTTGTTAATATAATTAGTTGACTTCACTGAGTATTTTCAGCTCTTGTTCTGGGGTTAGCTCATTCCTCTTTCTGAGAGGGAATCAAGTGACTTTTTCTCAGAAGTAGCATCAGAACTGCAGGGTGACAAGAGGGTAGGGAATGAATCACCAACTCCTGTTGATGCTTTTATATTTTATATAAATAATCAAACATTCCCTGGATCACAACCTAAACCCAAGGATCCTACTTCCAAGGTAATGATCCCAGTCTCTCCATGCATTGTCATATTCCCTCTTTACAACTTGACTGGTGATCCTGGTATCGAGAATAGCCCTGAGGTGCTATAAGCAAAGGCAGGAGCTCTGGAGAAAGCAATACGTCCTTTAGTGAATGACACAGACACCTCTTTGTGCCTGATTTTCAAGCGACAGGAGTGAGACACCAGACCTATAGATTAAACCATGGAAAGCCAGTCTTCTACCTGTGTTAGGATACTTTACATGACTTTCACTTGCTGTTGCATGGGAATACAGTAGTACAGTGAGGTTTAATTTTCAAAAGTATTTCTTTCAAGCTCATTCATATGTTTTTTCAAAAAATGTATTCCCTTTCCTTCTCACTTTTGTCTACAAAAACGGACAGTTCCCCTCATCCCAGTTTTAATGAGGTTTTTGTTAATTGGCCCAGGGTCAGACCACACCATTTAATTTCTGCATTAAAGGGGCTACAGAAGTATGCATCTTCAGAGGCATGCTGTTCTGCGTGGCACAGAGCTGCTCTCTTAAAGATAAACCAGCTCTACTTGAACGCCATACCTCAAACTCACCACATTTTCAGGGCAAGAATGAAAAAGAATCACAGCTGTGCTCCCCCCACCTTTTTCTTTTTTATTGTAGTGGTTTCTTATTCAATCATCTTCACGAAAGTGCCAAGCATTTCAGCAGTCTGGCCGCTCTTAAGACTTCCAAGGAGGATTGGAATGATCCTCATGGGGAAGGTTAGAGGCAGGCTAGAATGCTGAATTTTGGCAGTCTCATAAAGGAGAGGAAGAAATATGTACCTACTTGGGGGTAATTTGGAGTTAAGAATAATTTGGGGCCTTTGTAAACAATAGCATCTTAAATTGGTTTCCACAAAGCTCTTTCATTTTTCACTAAAACCTTTTCAGCATTGGATCATTGCAGTACTGAATGCACTACAGTTCCCCTTCTTTCCACCTCCCCTTGTTCTCTTAGTAAGTTTTGTTCGTCAGAAAGTATTTTTCTACTTTGTTGTATATTTCAAACCCTGTTATTTTTTATATCTCAGCTTTCATCTTCTCTGATTTTACTTCTTTTGGTCTAGGTACGAGCAAGAGATTCTATTCTGTGAAAAAAGATGCACTTAAGTAGTATTAAATCTCTTATCTGAATAGTTACTCAAACTAGAATCAAGCTTCTCACACTTCGTGTGTTTAATTAATTATTCTACAAATAACTTTGTTGCAGTGTTGGTTTTGTAGATGCAAATCAGCCTCGAACACTGCAGAAGCAAGAAGCAAAGACCAGAAACATTTGTCATACAGAGTACTTTCAGACTGCTTTCAGATCATAAAAGCTTTCGAAGTAACAAACACCCACAAAGATTTAGACAGGGAGAGATACCTAAAGTAACTTTCTTCTTATATTCAGATGCCTACTTTAACATTGCCATAGTTATGTTTAAGATAGTAATGAAAAACTAATACATCATCAGGGATTGCTAGTCAACAAACTCTGGTCGAGAGAGAGATCATACTGAGATCTCCTTCTGCAGGTTAAGCCAGGTTTCAAAGCCACTTGCCTCAATAACTGGAAAAGAAACCAGTGCTTGTCAGCCTTTGAAAACCAAGATCTTGATTTGAATGTTTTTCTCTTGAATGGCAGTGTTCCAGACCTAAGCAGAAAATTGCGCAAAATCTGTACACAGCCCTGGACCCAGGTCCTCAAAGATGTGTTGGAGACTCATGTCCACACCAACTCAGCAGAAGACAGGGCCCCAAATATATTTATGGATTTGTGGTTACACACATGAATAAAAGCCTGATTCAGAGATGCTGCTGAGAACCCAGCCACTGATACGGGATCTTTCAAATTTTAATACCTGCTGTCATGTATACAGAATAACTCCGGGCGAGTGAAAAGCATTATCCCTGTACTAAGTAGATCAGGGATCAGAACAGAGGAGAAGCAGTCAAATATGCGATGGGTTGCATAGTCACAAGATGGAATAAATGCTCGCATAGGTATTAACAGTCCCTGACCCCCTACAAAATGCCATGCAGGCAGATCACAACAGTAAATAACACACTTAGTCTGCAACAAGAAAAGAGAACAATTGACAGAGCACTGTGAATGATCAAACAGGGAATGTGTGAAAGGGCCAGAGCAGCACAGGACAAAACTCAAACATTATTAGACATAATTTTATTGGGCCAGATCATGAGCTGCTGCAAGTGGCAGTAGGTTTAGTCATGTAAGCTGGATGTTTGAGATTACAAACTGCCATTTTTTTCCCCATGAGACATACATCCTCTCTTCACCTTTTTTCTTTTTTTTATTTGACGATGACTAGATTTCCTTCTTGTTTGACTGAAATTGGCGTCTTGTCACAGCTTTCAATCACGCATATGTGTGTTAACGTAAATAAGAGTTTTGCACAGCCAAACTTGGAAATGTGAACACTTTCAAAACAAACAAAAAAAAAATTAGTTGTTATACTCCTATATCGTTTGCTATTGACAATTATATTTGTCTTCCCTCTGCCAGCAGAGTTTCCCCTGCAGTGAATTCGTAATTGTGGAGAGGAGCCCGGGCCGGGGCCGGGCTGCGGGCAGGGCCGGGCACCCCGCGGGGAACGCGGCTGGAGCAGGGGCAGCGTGTGAGGGGGAAGGGGCGGCAGAAGCCCCGCGGGACGGACGGGCCGTAACCCCCATTCACCGTCCCCCTGCACTGCTGCGAGGAGAGGAGGGAGAGAACCCGGGAATTAAGCCCAAGAAGCAGGGAGGGGCGGGGGGAAGGTGTTTTTTCTGATGGAATGGCAATAAATTACACCGATTTCCCCAGTCGGGTCTGTTTTGCCGTGACGGTAACTGCTGAGCCGCCTCCCTGCCCGTCCCTCGGCCCTTGAGCCTCCCGCGGTGTTTCCCCCCCTGCCCGGCGGAGGAGGGGGCAGGGACGGAGGCTCTGCTGGGCGCCTGGGCTTCAGCCAGGGGCACACTGTTGCCTCAACTCCCCAGTTACCAAACTCTGATCTAATTAAACAGGAATGTGCACGGGGTTTGGGTCGGGCTGGCCCACCCTCTCAAGCCGTTAATTCTCACGTACCCACTATCCCAAGTCGTCAAAACCGATGGCTGAGGGGACCTGAACGGCGGCAGCCAGCCGGGGGCAGGAACACATCGCGGTGACACCACCGCTGTGTAAATTAGGCAGAAAGCAGTCTGCCTGCGAAGAACTTCTAGCTTCAAGAGGCGACAAGCTGGTAAGGGGTTGCAATCACTAATTTGCACTAGAAGCGAGAAACTTGTAAGCAATCCCGCGCATGCATGAAATTAATATGTAACGTACTATGAATATGCAAGCGCTCTGCTGTATGGAACATGCACCCCCGAGTATGTTGGTGTGCATGTTAGCAGGAAAGATCCCCCAAGCACCCAGCGCTCCAATAAACCAATGTCGGCTTTTTATACCGTCATTTGCTTTGGAGAGTTTTCCTGGTTACGATTTATCGGTAACAAAACCACCACAGGTACTTAAATAACCACAACTTCGGAGCCCGCGCCACCAGCAGCCCCGAACCGGGGCCCGAACCGCCGCCGCCGGACTCC
>JAVJGI010000014.1:12845468-12866599 GCA_035590275.1 Ibycter americanus | reverse complement strand
AGGGCCCATGGATTTGTGGGTGTCAGGTTTTCTTAAGTGATCTCTAGCATGATTCTCCTCAACCAAGAGAAAGTTTTCCTTTCTCCAGACTTTCTTTCTTGCCTCCAGAGTCTGGGAAACCTGAGGGCTGGCCTTGTCAGTGAAGCCTGAGGCAAAGAAGGTACTGAAGCAACAATCAGTGGGTCAGTGACAACATCAGCCAGAGGCCATAAAGGTTTTTGAAGACAGAGATGGCAAATGTGCTTTTGAGTGAGCAGCCACCAGGGAAACTGAAAGACAGAGCTTAGGGGTTGGTTTAAGAGACAGACTAAACCAGTAACTTCTATGGGAGCAGAATTCAACAACATGGCTGAGGCAAGGTTGTATCTCCCAGCTAGCAGAAGTATCCCACTGTAATTAATGCACAAGAGCCTGGAAGACAGCTTCAGTCATGTGCTTGAAGGCATGGGGGAAATAAGCTGAAAGATGTTGCCATATCCCAGTTGGAAGAGCTTAGAGAGACATTCAAGTTGATGCTAATGCTCAAGTTACACACCTGAGTGATCAGCAGAGTGACAATGTAGTCCTGAAATATTAAAACAGCAGATGAAGAAGAGCTCTGGGACAAAAATTAAAAGCTCTCTTTTGGCCACTCAGAACCTGCAGTCAGACATCCATAAGGAGTGTCAAAAAGACAGGTGGATCTGCTAGCTTTGACGTTCTGGTTAGGCCCAAGATAGGTTGACCATCCTGCAGAGATCACTGCTGTTGCCAGATGCACAGAAACAAAATGCACAAGAGAAAAAACTGAAACTGAAATCAGGGGATTTGCTAAAAAAGAAGCAGCAGAAGATGGCAGAACCATACAACTGAAATTAGATATGCTTTAGATCTTTATCCTGAAGTTCAATTAATTTAACACTGAAGCATGTTTAAAAGTTCTTCCTTGGAGAGAAGCCAGCATGTTTGGTATCTTTCAGGATGAAATCATTAGTTAAAATACTAAGGTTCAGAAGAAGTATCAAATAAAAGAGTAATAAAGTGACAAAGAAATATCTCCTTGGAAACAAATTCAAATGAAATTGTTATAGCCTGTACGAATATATCATACAGTAAAGTTCTTAGGCACTGCAGGCTGCAAAGCACATTTTCTTGCTATCTGAATGTTGAACTAGGATCAGGAGCTGACAGAGCAGGAGTTGACATTTTAAGCCCCTAACACAATGCAATTTTCCTCTCCTCATGGCTTTTTTTATTTTCCTGGTTGTTGATTTTGTTTATATTCTAAAATAAAATCATTGCCTCCCTGAAATTGGCATTTTGTTTGAAGTTTTCTTTTGAAATAAATCTTGGCTGACTGAGAATTATACTGCAGATTGCTGTGCATTTTTGTTAACCCCCAGACCTGTTATTTTTGTACTACTTTGGATGCTTCTGAATTTTTTAAGTGTCAAACCACATAAATTTCGAATGTCCCTTTAAGGTATTTAGACATTTTTCTCATTATTGATGATGAGTTAAAATCATTTTTGGAGGGCACACTACATGGTTTTATCTATCTCATTTACCCTGGATATGAGTTTGTTACACTCCCAATTTTATAGGCAATAATGCAGCTGTGCTAGGCATTTGCCAATTGTTACTAGCCTTTTTTTTCTTTTTTTTTTTTTTTAAACTTGTATGCTAAAGGCTCTGAGGATTTAACACTCCAAGTACTTGGTGAAATGATACATTTTGTCAAAATACATAGAGCACTATATCTAGGGAAGATCAGAGTTTCCAGAATATTACAGAAGTTTTACATTATCAAGTTGGTTCCCTTGCTTTTCTTGACTATTTGTCTTTATATCTAAATTTGGGTATTGTCTTGCATATTTTTTTTTCAATACAAAATGACAATTAACTGAGCTACGCTTTTTCCACAAAAAAAAAAAAATCCTCAGAAAAAAAGAAGCCCATTATGAAGATGAAATTTATGATCAAAATGAGGAGAGAACGCAGAGTACTCTTGCTGAGAGGATTACCCACAGCTCATCTGAGTACCTTAATCTCCAAGCTATAAAGGCAGCTCTTCTCACATTCCCTGGCTGGAGTGCTCTCAATTTGCATAAACAGTTCAGTAACTAACGGGACAGTAGGAAAAAATTAGGCAGTGCGGAAACACTCACCAGGGTCTAAGCAGTGGAGTTCATTTCCTTCCTTTGTACATAACTACATTTCAAGGTTTTAATTTTATTCTAGAAAGAATGAAAATAGTGTTAAAACACTCATGTGTTTCACAAAACATGTTAATTTTTGACTACTTGTGACTACCATAATTTTTCAAGTTTTTCACCTCTATCTAAAGGCATAAATGAAGTATGGACCATATTCAGGAACATATTTAAATACTTAAACTCAAGCTCAGACCTCTGTCAAACTGAATCCAAAGAAACATAGACCTGTACACAAATGCTTTTCTAAATTAAATACACCAGGGATATGAAATCTGGAATGCTTCTGAGAACAAAACAGAATAAACAATATCCTGGTACTCCTATTTATCCTTACTGAAGTCAAGGAAATTAAGAGTTACCAAATAACATGCTGAGATTTCTGTGGCTTACATAGGTTGCAGCAGTAGGGCATAGAACCTTCAATGGCTTTTTACAAACTGGTACAGAGAAGCATTCATTCCATGCTTGACAGTCACAGTATGGCTATAGTAACATTTAAATAATGCATATAAGATCGAAATCCCACGTATTTAGGAGTGTGTGTTCACTTAAGGTCAGTGAAGAGAAAGCATCTCCAGATAGTCCTTTGAACCTACAATATGAAGTCCACTGTGAAGGTGCCTCTCCCTCTCCAGTGACTGCAGAGGGGGCTGAGGCTTCTTGCTTAGACTGAGGTCTTTAATTCAGGCACTTCTAAGAGGTGCCTAAATTCAGGTAGGTTAAGCCCTAAAACTAAAAAGAATAATAATAATTTAAAAAATCTTTGAACTATTAAAACAAATTAAAAACAGAAGTATATTTTCCCCAAAGATGATTCATAAAATTAACCGAGAGACTATGGTGTTTTAAAGACTTCTGTTGCTGAAGACCTAAATGGAAAAATCTTCAAATGACTGCAGCAGATACAGGATCATGCCTCTAATGAGCCATACCTAGATTAACAAAGCATACAAAGACAATTAATACTAACTTATATCACTAGAAACTACAGAACTTGAGATAAACAAGAAGTATTGTTTCCATAAAGCTTGCATGCTTGGACTCACTCTGGCAAACCCAGGTTTGTACAACTTTCCCTACAACCTCCACGAAGTTTATAGTTAAGTCAACAGACTTCATATCTAGTGAAATTGCTTGTGTTAAAACCCTATAATCCAGACTGAACTAATTGATTATCTTTACCAAGGCAAAAGCAAGCAGCTGCAAAGCTGTAAAGCCAAGGAAAAGATGGGTCAGCATGAGTCACTGGTATTTGCATAATCAATTTTTCCAGTACTAGCAAGTTTCTCTGAATTTTTAGACAATAACAGTAGGCTACCAAGCTGTCTTTCTTATCTGCATGACTCAAGAATTTCGTCCAGGTGTTGTTTTTCTTTTTTTCCCCTACTATCTAAAATGAGGTTAAGAAAACAAAAAATAAAGATAGAAAACTGAAATTTTGGGGTTGTAAACAGAAATCACTGATAAAGACCAATTAAACCAAATACTGTCATTTTTATTTCTCAGCAATATTAGAGATGCTTTCCCACCAACACATAAGTAAGCAGATTTCTTTTTTTAACTCCCAATAAAGACTGCAATACAGCTGTACTTCTGTAATCATAACTGGTTACATTATTTTACACTTACTGTTCAGTGGTTGACTAACCAAAAGAGCAGTAATAAAAACCCCCACCTGTTTCAAATGTAGTAAATTTTCATTTGGTTTACATGTATTGACTGGCTTAATTTTCACTCATTTAGAAGCTTTCCCTTTCATAGACACCCAGAGGAATTTCAATAGCTAAATGAGCAGGAATTATTTTGAGTAGGAGATGGAGAAGCACTTGGCTTAGAATTTTGGTGACCAGACACTATCACTAAACCAAAACAGAACTCTGTATTCCAAAGTGCGTATTTTAAAAAATAAAGATTTGGATTCCATAGCAAAAATGAATTTATGGGTACATTATTAAAGAAGAGAACTATCTTACCATTTTGTTTAGTTTTTTTTCATAGAATCATAGAATCATTTAGGTTGCAAAATATTTCTGAGATCATCAAGTCCAACTGTTAACCCAGGACTGCCAAGTCCCTCACTAAACTATGTCACTAAGCACTGTGACAATCTTTTGGATTTATTTATTTTTCTGAAAGCAGGGCCTCTGCAAAGACATGTGAGAGATCAAGACCTTCACCCTGTTCCCTGTACCACGTCCTGAGCAATATATGTACTTTAGGCCTAAAACCTCTGCCTCCAGTTCAGCTTAGTCATTGAGCTTCTTGCTCCCATCAATGGAAAAAAAGAGGCATGTCTGAGAGGTACTTATCAAGACTACTCTATACAACTGTTGTAGGGTGTTGGGAATTATCCTCTGGAGATGGCTGATGCACACTATTTGCTGTGGAAGGAGTACAGACATCACAGACAAAATATTTTGGTTTTAGATAGTTAAAGTTAGGTATGATAAATCCCATCATAAACTTTTAAACTGTTAAGTTTATCTCAGAAAACAGAGTGTTATGAGGAGAAATACACTGAAGACAGTGAGTCAGATACTACAGTACGTAAGTGCACAGGCTATAACCATCCCAACACGCTGGAAGCTGGTTGGGGTTCCAGCCCAAGGGTAGAGCTGGCTTCTAGTTTAGGAACCTGCAGTAGCTTCCACTTGAGGCCATTTCTTGAATTCACACTTCGTTATATTTCGCATGAGTCCTTCAGATTCGCACAGGTAGCAGCATGTAGAACAGCAGCTATATTGTAATGTCTGAATTAAAGCCACGTTTACTGTTATGATTTGAGGCCATAATAATAATGTTGTATGCCAGACTCCTAAAGCAAGTACGTGTTCAAAACTTCATAAACACAATAATGCAGTCAGGTGACTCTACATTGGAAAAAAGTACTCAGAAGGTGTTTCTGCCTCCATTTTCTCTAGAAAGATTTGTTTGTTTTTCAGGGTTTACAATTCATTAAACTGCATCTATATATTTCTTGGAGTTCAAAGGGAGTGCATGAGCAAGCTTTGTTTTCCTAAAGTTGATATCAGATGTCAGCATCAGAAAATAAAACTTGTCTTAGCCTTTGGGACATAATCATCACATCAATCATTGTTTTAAATACAGAAGACACTATCAGGCACTGGAGAAAAGTTCTGTGACATTTCCCAATCATGAAACACTCTTTCAGAGACAGTAAATCACTTCTCAGTCTGTAAACGTTAACTCTCATCAGTACCGTGAGTTAAGTAGCAGGACTGACATACATAAACCTTAATGCATTTCCTTTTGGGAGGCAAAACAATTGTATTAGGAAAGAACAGGTCAGAAGAACAGGAAAATATTCAGAACTGATCAATTTTTTGTAACCTTTCTTTCCCCCTGAAACAGAGAGGGAAAGTACAAACAGGTACTCCCTGCCCTGTGGGTGTTTTGATAAGAAAAGGCTGTTATCTCAAAGATAGCATGTATGAAGTATAAAGCGGTTTCCAAGGAAACTATTTTTCAAATAGCTCTCTTGCCAGAGATTCATTGTTTTTATTGGCATCAATCTCTCTCACACACACCCTCCTCCTTTAACAGGATGATAAAATCCAAATGTTTCCAGATTCTGAGTTTTGGGTTTGGCGATCACACCATCTTTAATGATTGACTGTTCACAACAACACACAGAAAATTGAACATTTACTCCAAATCCTTTCTTAGTGAAGATAACTCAACTGTCCTGATCCAAACAGTTGAAATCTAAACATAAGTAGCATTTTAAGTACCCAAGCATAAACCACCCCTAAACTGGGCACCAAGTCATTTGGAAATGCAAATAAGAACTGAAGTAGACATGCTCTAGCTAGATTTAGTCTCATTTCCAGTTGGCTTAAAAAAAAAAAAAAAAAGAAAAAAAAAAGAAAGATTTATAACAGCAATAATGGATGTATGTTTCTGGTTAGGTAATGGCCAATTAGAGCACTAATGACCTGAGGCAAAACAATGGCTTTTTACTCTTTCAAATCAGGTATAATCTGACTTGCAAAGATCAGCAGTTCGAAAGCTACTTGGAATGATTACATGACTAAATGTACTTCATGGCTTTCCATGGAGAAAAAGCTCAAGAACTGAGCTCTGAAAGTGACAGGCACCTGTCTTCAGCTAATTACTTCTATACTAAGGTTTACATCAAATACATCCCTGAATGCTGGCAAGACAATACCATTACAACCACATGAATAAGCCTGAATCCAGCTTAGAAGGCAATGACTCAGGTTTACATTCTGCAGGACCTGGGTGATGCCATTTAATTCCATATTTGAATAAAACCCTGTAACCTTGCAAGTAAAACACTTAAGCACATGCTTAACTTCATGGGCTGATTTGTACATAGCTTTCAATGGTGAAACGGTTGACTGCAACCAAGCAGATGGTTATGAGTTTTGTTGGATGGAGGTCTAGATGCTTAGAAGGATGCTGGTGAAGTGTTTTATGACTCTCCTTAAGTCATTTTTCCCTTCTCTTTTTTGCTTGGATGCTAATATAGGAAATATTTTTCTTTAACCGAGTGTTTCCCTCTTTTCCACCTTCAGACTCCATCAGCATCCTTTCATTTTCATCATCTGAAGTGCACTGCTTTGCAAAGTTACAGAGAAAAGTATGTTAATTTTGTGTCAGTAAAATTGTTAACATTATGGAATAATATAAAATTTAGCATAACCAAATTAGGAAAAAAGTGATCATACGAAATTGATCAGTTTTCCAGTACTAGCACACTAGTTAGACTAGTTGTTTAACAGGACTTACTTTGTGCCAGGGCTAGTATTAATGCAGAACAAAGCCCACAGTCTCTGCACAATGAGTTTCCAGTCTGTGTATCAGACAAGAGACAGCAGATGGAAACAATCAGGTGGGTGAAGACAGGAAAATAAGAAAATATTAGTCAGCATGACAAACAGTGGTCTCAAAGTCTCTGCAATTAAACCTTGCAAAGTGTTCCTAGTTTTCCTTGTAAAGCAGTTTGAATAGGCATCTGAAGGAACATATGGCTCCAATCTGCTGGCCCAAACCTTTTATTTCTATGTGACACTCACATCACTAGATTTGCGCAGGAGAGAGATAGATTCTATCTTACTGCGTGGTCATTATTCATAATGTGAACACAATTTTATTTTTGAATATAAATGACAAATAACTTCTATTCATTGATGGCAAGGTGCTATACTACCAAGAGATGTCCACTAAAAAGTTGTGAATTTGCTGCTTATGGAATAATGAAAGAACTCTAATCAGAGATTTTGATGAACATTTTCTTATCACTGTAATCTTTTATTCTCAAACGGAAAGTCACGTAGACTTGGGGAATAGATAAGTAAAGATACTAGCCACAAGAGATACATGTCTGTGGTGGGCTTGCCTCAGCTCACAGCCAAGCACCCCCACAGACACTCACACATTCCTCCACCCCACCTCAGCTCAGCAGGATGGAGGAAGAAAATAAGAAGAACAGGAGCAATAAGATTCATGGATTGAGGTAAGGATGGGAAGATAACAGTTACTATTACAGGCAAAACAGACTCAGCTTTGGGGAATTTAACTTAATTTATTCACAATTAATATAAATATTTGGGTACTGGTTTGCTAATTGTTAAACAGCAAGAACAAAAACAATTAGACACTTAGGAAAAAACACCTTTCCTCCTTTCCCAGGCTCAGCCTTACTCCAGACTCCGCCCACCTTGCTGCTGCCACAGGTTATACTCAGCCCCTTCAGTGAGGCAATGGGTGATGAAGGGAGTCAAGGTCAAGACATAGCCATTTCTCTCTGCTGCTCTCTGCTTTCTTCTCACTCAGTTTCCACACATGAACATGGGTCTTCTGTGGGCTGTAGTCATTTCTGGGGAGTATCTGCTCCAGCATGGGCTTATCTATGGGTCCCTTTGAGGGTGGGTGGTTGTTCTACCAGGGAGAACATTCTCCTCCTCCTCCTCTCACCTTGGTGTTCCCTCTGTTGTTTCTCACTCTTCCCCCCCCCCCGCCCCCCCTTCTTCCTCTGCCTGTACGGTATCTTCTGCTCTTTCATAAATCAGCTTTCACAGAGAGACCACCAGCTTTGCTGATAGGCTCAGCCGTGTCCTACAGTGGGTCCATTGCAAAGCCAGCTGCAACGGCCTGTGTCTGGCACAGGGCAGTCCCGACCTCTTCCCACAGAAGCCACCTCTGCAGTCTCCAGTTGTTAAACTTCACCACAGAAATCAAATTCAACATAAATTCTAGGTTTCTTTGTCAAGATAACAAAAATCTCAGTCCCAGTGAAGGCAAAAAAGTTACTGTGTGTATGGGTTTGTATGTATACATTTGGCCTCCTCGAGTGCTTCCAAAATCCTAGCTCAGGGTGCAGAAAGGTCCATCTGTATCCTGACTTTCCATCAGGTAAGTCCCAGGCAGAAATAAGGTGCAACTGCACTGTGGTCTTTGTGCAAATGAAATTCAGGTATGCGCCCCTCGTGCTTTCCTAAGAGGTACCCAGTGTGGATCATGAGGGAGGGCCACGCTCCAACCACGCATTTTATGCAGGCAAATTCCATGCAGCCTGGAGAACAACCTCAGAGTTACTGTTTTTTGACCTATTTCAAAGCCTGTATCTGGGAATTGTTGCCATCT
This sequence comes from Ibycter americanus, assembly GCA_035590275.1. NCBI lineage: Eukaryota > Metazoa > Chordata > Aves > Falconiformes > Falconidae > Ibycter > Ibycter americanus. The sequence continues at coordinate 12,857,774 of JAVJGI010000014.1, read as the reverse complement.
GATTGCTGTTGAGCCCTCTGTTATGGTTTCCTTAGTCTGACAGCTCTTCACTACTCTCAGAACACAACTGGGAGGCCACCCTGCCAAGGTAAAGATCTGAGTCCAAGTGGAAAGGAAAACAAACCTTGCAGATTCTCAATAGCATGACAGAGGGGCAGTTCCTTGGCTTGACTTTCTACAAAAGAACTTCTACAAAGCCCCAGAAACTTTCCTGTAGCTTCATGCAGGTGCTGAAGCACAGCAATACAGATCACAAATCCACTGCCAGATAAACGTGTCTGCCTCTATAAGGATTTACTATCTAAAGATGGAAGAAACATCTACTGATCCAGGGTCTGGTATGTAAGCTGGAGAAAACACTGTGCAAAGTTCCCACATTTTGGACTTCAGGGGAACAGAACAAAAGTCAGGTTCAAAGTCATTATGGATAAATAGAGGATATTATGAATGAAAATGTTTTTTAATCAGTCTGTTGTAATGAGTTGAAAGTATTTTTAAATTGCCCTATAATTTATATGGTATTTGCTCAATGAGGTATTTCCTTATGACTAGCTAATGACTATTGTCAGGAAGACATCTAAAATGCAGACATCTTGATCTTGCAGTATTTCTGTATGTGCTTTCCTTAATGAAAAGGGGCAGCCAGCCTCTTGCATCTCGAACCCCAAAATCAGCTCTGTATTTTGTAAAGTTCTTGTAGTTGTTTTTAAACTAGCATTTGTAAAAATAGTCCGAGACTTATTAAATATTATTTTCTAAAATCTTGATAGCATTTTGAAAAGGAACATATAAGGACGAGATCTGTGCTTGTTTATCTTGTTGCTGGCAATCCCTACCAAAATACTTTTGTAAAATTCGGTATACAGATAAGCCCTTCCTACAATCTGGGAACATCATGGGGACACCAGCACACGTGAAACAAAAGAACTGGTAACAAGAATATTTTTACTTTGCCCTTTTTACCTGTTTTTTTGAGTTCCTCTGATAGTATCTATGTTGACTTTGGACAGCTGCTGTCATTGCTTGGGGATTTTTGTGCATTACTTGTTTTTTAAATGCACTTCTTGTTGTTGTTGTTTAAATAAGTAGCTGTTTCTGCAGGTTCAACTCTCAGATCAGCAGGCTGAGCTGCAACAGGGTTTGTGTTGTGCCAGGCATTATCAGTAGGTCTTTGAACGATTTCTTCTCTTTAACGGGCAATGTAATTTTACCTTTTCTTTGGCCATACTCTTTTCCTGTTGATTTATTATCTTTGACTGGCTTTTTAATGTGAGTCACAGTTAGTCACATACAAATCTTAACTGATAGGGCCCCCTCAAGTTTGGGAAGAAAGTGTTCCCCTTGGCAGTTCACTTTTTGCTTCTCTGCTGAGAAGACAACTAAGACTGCTAGTTGTGTGCTTGTGCAGAGCGCTTATCTTGAACAGAAGCACTACAGGGGAGTAAGCAGGAAAAAATATGTGAGGATAAACCATTTTGCTTTTAAAGGATGTACATATTTATTTTTTATTTGCTTCTTTTACTTCTTCCTTAGTTTCCTATAACCACTGAAACAAAAGATTTGTCTGCCCCTAATAAAATTACTAGCAGCTGACACAGAAACTCTGTGTGCTGTGATTGGTTGTGGTTCTGCACAAAACTTGAGTCTATGGAATCCTCAAATCCTCATGTTCTACCTTCTTTTTTTTTCTTTTTTTTTTTTTTTTAAATTGTGTAGTTGTTGATCCTCTGGTCAGCTGTGGTACTTTTCACAAAGTCCATGCCTTTGAAGGACCTAAACATTACCAAATCAGTAGGGGTCTCTCAGTGGGATCAGGGGGGGTGTCCCAGTGGGGGTAAGTAGGCTTTACATCCAGGCAAAGATTAGTGATCCCTCAGCCATTCTGCAGTGCCTTGCCTTCATCACCCTTCAAGACAATAGAGGCACAAAGAAAACTAATGGTGTGTAAACATGAGGTGGGTTGACCTTGGCTGGATACCAGGTGCCCACCAAGCAGCTCTATCACTCCCCTCCTCAGCAAAACAGGGAGGGAGAAAATAAGATGCAAAAAAAATTGTGGGTCAAGGGTCAACTGCCCCTATCTTTAGGGGCAGTTTAATGAAGCAACAGCAAAAGTCACACATGCGGAAGTGAGGGAAAACAAAAGATGTTATTCCCTACTTCCCATCAGCAGGTGATGTCCAGCCACTTCCTGGGAATCAGGGCGTCAGTATGTGTAGGGGTTACTCCGGAAGGCATATGTTGTAAATAATAAATGCACTCCCTTTCTCCTCCTTTCTCTTAGCTTTTATATCTGAGCAGGTGTCATATGGTACGGAATATCCCATTGGTCACTTTGGGTCAGCTGGCCTGGCTATGTCCCCTCCCAAGATCTTGCCCACCCCCAGCCTACTGGTGAGGGGGGAAGGCTGGGGAGACAGCCTTGGTGCTGCGTGAGCACTGCTCAGCAGGAGCCAGGACGCTGGCGTGTTGTCACCCCCTTTCTAGCTACCAGTACAAGCACAGCACCATGAGGGCTGCTGTGGGGCGCAGCCAGACCCAATACAAAACAGTGGATAAGGCACAACCATGCTGAAAGTTCATCAAGTTCCCCCAAAGAAGTGGTGCATACATCAGATGCTACTTGCTCCTGGAGCCGGCACAGCCCCCTCCTCCATGCTGTACAGCCACATGAAGTGCTCCAGCTCCAGCAGCAGCCTCTTCAGCCTCCCAGCAACAACTGCAGCCCTTCCTAAGGGCATGATTGGCTTGCTGATCAGACAGAGCACAGCTGATCTGCTCCTGGATATTGGCTCTGCATCCCCCAAATTGCCCACAAGAAAGAGCATGAAAACCAGTGAACATAGTCATACCACATCCTACTTCTGGTGGGAGAAGCAAGGGTCACATCCCAAATAACAGGGACATTCCTGTCAGAGACTGCTGATGTCACATTAGTTAAACCAAAACTTTACACATTTCTCTTTAACGAGGCTTTCTTTTTGCCAAACTCCCTGTATGCTGTGCAAAACTCACAGATTACTCTTCTTCCAAGAGTCAAAACCTTTCTCCCTCTCACAAACTGTCACAGCTACATTTGGGGATTCAGGGGTTTATTATAAGGTGTGTAACAGACAAAATTGGAACTGATGTATATTGCTTCTGAGGATGCTAGTCCCATTTTCGGTAATTACTGACAGTTGCTACAGCAGTTACACCAAGTCTATGGAAATAAGTCCAAGTTTAAGTGTTGGGGAAATTCAATGTGATATTATTCACATTCTTCTGCATTTGGGGAAAAAAAGAAAAAAAAAAACCCAACAAAAAAAACCCACAAGAAAACTAGTGAATATGATCAAAGCAGCCTACAGCCATAAACACTGAGAATCACAGGAGGATGTGATTCAACCATTTATGGTTTAGCAATGGGTGTGGGTTTGCTCTAATACATTGTATTGGGACTCAACACAAATTATCTCTTTTCAGATGCATATATTTTGCAAGCCTTTAGAGTGCAAGTTAAAATATGAAACAGTTATCTCTGCATTTCATGCCTACGGTATATCAACTTATGTTTTATGAAATTTGTTTCAGTTACTTAATTTTATTTCTAACCTCACAAAAAAGCCAAAGAAATCTGAAAAAGTTTCTACCTGAATCCAGTGGTACTCCAGCTAAATAAAAAAGAAAGATGCTTTATTGCATTATGGAGTAAAAAGAAAAAAAAAAAGATTTTTGGGGGGTTGAGTTATTACTTCTCTGAAATGTCCGTAAAAAATTCCTGTGTTGCCCGCTGCTAAAATACACCCAGTCTCAAATAATGTGGATACAACAGACAGTGCAAGGACACAGAGGATAGCTACCATATATACAGGCATGCAGTAACAGTCAAAAGGGGCTGACAGAGCAGTTGCACCTGACAACTGGCTGACAGTGTATTTACAACATACAGAAAATCTGGGATGAGCAAGAAGACTTAAACTTTAGCAGGAAACTCTGCCCTTTTCTGAAGTTTAGAAATTAGCAAATCACTTGGAGGAGAAAAGCATTCATGGATACTGATGCATTTCTTATTTATAGTTAGAACCAAAGCACAAGTGACAGACCATGAAAAAGCTGCTCTTACAGTACAATCACCCAGATCTGACACAGCTAGAGCAGAAAGCTGGCAAGAAAGTGCATATATCTTCCTCTCCTCCTCCTCTCTTCCCCCCATTACAGTGACAGCAAAGTGGAGACTGTTCAGTGAGGATACACACTGCTGCATTGCAGCCAAGGAACATAAACAGAAGAGTGAAAGCCCTTCTGTCTCCAATAGGGCTAACAAAATAGATAGCTAGGGAAGAATATAAGAACAAGGTAGCTATAGACTGATAATTTCCCAGAATCCTTTCCCAGAGTGGAACAATTTATGGCTCAGGACTTCTCCAGCTTCTTTGTGAGAGCGTTTGCAGAAGGCTGCTTTCTGCAGTGCTGTGCACAGGATGTGCTGGGCAATGTCCTCACCTCCAGACTGCTCCTCTTTTTACAATAGCACACCCTTTGGTGCATCCTCCTGTATCCTTTCCTCTGGCCTTGAATCCACTTCCACACACTCTGCAGAAAGTCCTGTGTCCTATTTCCTTAGTGTCTGAAAACTTGATAAGGATATACGCGTTTGTTTAGTCTCAGAGCTTTTGTGGGGAAAGGTATAAAGCAGACATAAGGTTACAGACTTTGCCATATAGCTGTCCAAGTGTATTGACAGGAACTTGGAGCAGCAGATGTACATACAGACTGATTCACAAAAATGGTGGATGATGTACAGAGCTTTCATGCATAGTTATTTTAGAGGTTATTTCAGCCAAAAGATCTATAGTAAGTCAGCAAAGGTCAGTCAGAACTGGGGCTGTGATCTACAGTACCATGGAAACACCAGCTCAACACTGAAGGCAGCTCAGGCAGTGAGAAGAAATGCTAGACATTATAAGAAAAGAAACAGAGAACAAAGTAGAAAATGTCATGCCAGATCAGACCCATACCTTGATACTTTTGGTTCCCATGCCTGAAAAAGAAACACACAAACCAAATGTGGTACCACTGTGAAAGGCTCAGAGGAAGGCAACAGAGAAATCCAAGGTACGGAATCACTTCCATTCAAAGGACAGGCTGGACTCTTTAGCTGGCATGGAGATGTCCTGCAGGGAGACACAGCTGAGGTTTTCAAAATCCAGAGAGTTTCCAAAAGGGCAGACAAAGATTGGACCTTCACTGTCTCCTCCCATACAAAAATTAGGGGCCATAAGATGAGGTTGATCGGAGACAGTTAAACATGTAAGGTAAAGACATTTTTTCATGCAACACATTACAACTGATTGTGGAACTCCTTGCCAAAGGATATGAATGCAAAACGTTTGGAGATGCGATTGATCTGTGGAGTGCTGCTAGATGAAACTCAACAGGTTCAGGGAATCCTGAAAGATGAAAATAGCTGGAAGCTGGGAACATTTAAGGTGAAGAATGCTTGCCTAGTTCTTGTTCTTCCCGACACATCCTCTAAAGACAGGCTACTAAGGTAAACGAAGCAAGGCCATTCACATAATTTTATGTTCTGACAACCTTGTTCTCCTGCACTGATCCATTGACAAACAATGGGAAAGAGGAAAAGGAGCAAGAAAGACGGGTGGGAAAAACTCTTCCCCTCCCAGGCATTCTGCTATAGGAAATGGTAATAGGGGAATACTGTGGAGGCAGGTAAAATTATATCTGTGCTTCACCACTTGGCATATCTTAGGATAGCCAAGTTAGAGAGAAAGGAGTCTTCAGAAGTTGAATTCCCAACGCACATCTGCATCCAGGTGCTCAGGGGTGCAGAATTCTTCCTCTCCAAACTCACTTTTGGAGGAGCCAATTTTGTCCCAGAGAAAATACAGTCCTTCAACAGGGAAGAGGCAGGCTTATTTCCATGAATAACACCGCATAGTGTCAGATCTCAGCCCTAACAGCCTAGACATGCTGAAAGGACACCAGCACACTGGGAGGCTGCCTCTTACTGCTGACAGGAGACAGCTGCATGGATCCCCCAGCTCAGCCTGGATCCTTTCCGCTGTTACAGAACGGGAGCAGAGGTGTCATATGCTGTGGCCAGTGCTGTTGACACCATTCTTATAGACACAGTGCTAGAAAGAGCCCCTTTAATGATTTCTTTGTTCAATATGCAATGGAATCTCTTGTGAGCAACACTGTTAAAGCAGCAGCTTTCATAATTTAGGAGCAATTCTCAAAGGGAATGTCATTGAAGTATGTACCAGTTAGCTAGCTATTCCATTATGTGACAGTGTCCTAAAATAAATTAAAAAAATCAGGAGACAAAAGGCAATAGGTGTTCTACACAGTGATAAAAGTGTTCATAAAGTCAGAAAGAAGAAAAAAAAAAATAATCCCAGTTAGAAATGGGAAGGGCGGCGGGGGGGTGTGTGTGTGGCTGGAGGCTGCACAGGCTTATGGCTGCATCACAGGGTAAGGAACTTTATAGCAGGCAGTGTTAGAGAGGGGAATACAGACCCCTCAGTGCACACACACACACACACACACACACTCATGCCTACGTAGTTACCACCAGTAAGTGACCTACTGCCACCGTCTAAACTAGGGCTGCCGATCCTTGCTCAGGCAAATCTTTCAGAAGAAAGGACGGTTTAACAATCAGGGGGAAAAAATCCCACTAGGATGCCAAAAAATATATGACTATTCATACAATTTGCAGCATTGTTCCTCTGCCTGACATGAAGAGTGTCTTGAATAAGATTCTTCACTGACCTTATAGAAATTTCTGGCATTATTTAAAAGGCCTGTTGTGCGTCACAGTGTCTCAGCAGGAAAGTGTCTGAAGCAGAATGAGACCCTTGGCCATTGCATAGCAAGAAGCAAGACCTTATCAGCAAATCTGAGCAATGCAACTCAATCAAGAGCAGAAGAAAATGAGAGAAATACCAGAGTGGATTCCTAAAAATTTTTTTAAACCAGCAAGTACAGCACTAATTATATCAGAGGTTTATTATTTTTACTAAAGGACCATCCCCTGAAAAAGTATTTTCCTTATCTGCCCACTTGCAATATATGAAATTATTTCCTAGCTCTAAGACTTATTGCATATTATCCTAACTACTTACATTTTCACCAACTCAAACATTATTTGAAAAAGTTCAAACAATTGCCTGTTTTAAAAACAGTTTCAAAATGTTACTGGCAAACAGAAGACAAATGTATTTGGGTTCCTTCATATTTCTCTGTAATGTATAAAAGCAGCTGAAACAAGGCTTGAAGTAATCTTTATTTTGGTGTTTCTTCCCTTGAAAAAATCAAGTCAGATATTGGCCACTGGGGGGTTTTTTGCTGTCAGTGGCTACTTACATGACTTTTTTTTAGTCTCTATCTTATTTTTTGCATGCTTCAAAGATTAAGTACAGCATAATTTTCTTAGCCACAGCTAAAAAGATAGGATTGGTGAACATTTGACAAAGAAAGATTTTCTACCAACTGTTTCAGTCCAACAGATGTTAATCGCCTACATACTTTTTATGTCTGGTTTTCAATCATTCCAAGAGCTTTTAAAAAAAAGTAAGTGTGAATTTCAAATACATTTCTAATACAGAAAATCAAAACAGGAAGAATTTAAAGTATAACTTTAAGCCATCTTCATTCTTCCTAAAGAAAATGGATAAAAAAGCCTTTATTCTTTTCTGCCTGTTCTTTGTCAGCGTGAAAGAATTCTGTTTTTCTCCAGATTTGAAGTCTGCTAGGGGCTGCAGTGCAACTGCAGATCCTACCAAGGAGACAGACCAAAAAAAAAAAAAAAAAAGGTCATCTAAGAAAACTCTAAGACATCTGGATGATTTCTCTATCCTAGTGTTCCCCAAAATAGTCCAGCAGCCAAAACATTTCTTTAGTAGAGAGCACCTTTCACCAGTCACTCTTTGGGAGAGCTTCAGACTCTCCCATCCTTTTGACATCCTTCGTCCCCAGCCCTGCAGTCTTAGGGCTGGTGAAGTCTGCACAATATTGCCCTTCGTTCCTCTGGTAATGTGCCCTTTTCAAAGAATCTCCCCAAAGCTACTGAGTTTAGTATAGAGCACCTCTGAAATGGATGCAATTTCACTGCAGAGTCAAAGTAACTAACCAACACCCCAAAAATTTAAAGAAAAGTAAAAATCCACAACTCTTATGTGTTTAAGTGTTGACTGATGAATACACACCCTGGTATATATTACTTGTACCTGCTGCATGAGCCAGTCAGCTACATTTACTGTCTGTCACAAAACATTTAGAAAACTGCAAAGCTGGATCACAACATTTTCCCCTCCAGAAAAGTACTGCATATTGTTCTGCTTCATCTGGAAACTCTGATTATCTGAAGATATATTTTGAAAAGTTGAAATAGTCTTAAGCCAGGTCAAATTTTAAACAATTATTCAGCTATTAATTTAAACACTGGCAAAGTTCCAGAGATAACTCAAAGTTACAAAACAGATGGCTTCAATGTGGAAATAGCTACACGGAGGGGAAAAGCACCAGATAAAATATGCATCTTTATTTATATTTTCCAATCTTTTCTAATGCCTAATCCATTACAGTCTCATTTGTCTGCTAACTTCATCCCCAATAGAAGTCTAAAATGAGTACTATGAAATACTGAAATGTTAGTTGCAGTCACTGAAACGACTGAGCTAAGGTGAAAATAGCTTTTCCCTTTCACTGCTGTGGAGAACTAAGCTAACATCACATCTTTATAAAAAGAAAGGTATTGGCAGCAATTTGCACACTTACACATTCTTATGTATATGTGTACACACATTTCAGAAAGTTCTGTTTTCTTTGAGAGCTACTGGAATTTGGGTGAAGAGAAAGAAACAGGCTTCAGAGCAGTGACACATGATTAACATAGATGGAAAATAATTTTCTGTATGTATCTTTAAAACATTCATGATTTGTTCAACCCTTTTTTGATCAGAAGCACACTAGGTAATGAATGAATTTTTTTTCTATGAAGACCTTGATCTCTCATAGTTAGGAAAGAGAAATATAAACAGCTCTGATGACAACTCCAAAGGGTTATTCAGAAGCTCTAGAGAAACCTTACAAGCTCACGCTTGTCTTTTCTGATATTCCTAAGGTAAAATATCAGCAGGGCAGTCTTCATACACTAGGAAGTGGAGGAAGCAGTGAACACAAATGCAAGCTGAATACAGACTGGCAATGTAGATTACTACCAGACTGCAAGGATTATCCCAGCTTCCCATGTTTAAAATGTGATCATTTGTGTGCCTACATTGATACCAATTAAATAGCTATTTGCATCTTTGCATTTTCAGTTCTGTCCTGAGAGACTCTACACAAAGAAACCTAAGTTTGGTAGTAACAATGACACTGTTTCCAGTTACTTCTTAGGCATCTTCAAGATAGCAAGCCATCACTTAAGTTCATCACTTGATGAACACAGAGTGAGATTGCCAGGGAGACTGCAGAACGTTATCCACTGGATGTTAAAACCAAGACAGACAAACCTTTGCTGTGAACACATTAGGTACGGTGGATCAGCCCTGAAGGAAGGGGATGGGCTTCCAGCCCCTAAAATGAAACTCTGTTCACAATATAAGGTCATTTGCAGAAGACAGATGTTTGCCAAGGGTACAGCTCAAGGCTATAGAAAGCCCATACAGCAGGAAACATTTCCAGGAAAAAGCTGGTGCTTTGATGGCTGCATATCTGGACTCCAAAATCCCAGCAGTGCACTGCTTCCATAAACACCACTTTGCCAAGTGCAGCATGATCTGCAAGAAGGCACAGCTATCTATGAAAAACAAGTCTCTTCTATTTTACTTGTTCAGCACAGAGTGCATGTGTAAGCCATCTATTGTATGGTTTAGCAGGTCACTTTTCTTAGCAGCCCTGCTTTAACTCCAGTAAATTGATAGTTAACTCAAGGCTACAGACACATGAACAAGGCAGGAACCTGAAACAAATCTCCCATGGCATCTCCTGTGGCACCTCTGCAGCAACAAACAGTCTGTGCCTTGAAAGGCAGACATCTAAAAGCATGATTTACTCCCAGGTGACAAATGAGAACGCACCCAACTCACTGGCAGTGCTGAGCCCACAGGATGGCTTACCGTACAGACTCAGTTACACATCCGTATAAACTAAATCCTAGTCCAAACATACCACCTTCACCTGGGGTTTTCTGGTTGATCCCAAGGGGTAAAAGCATATATGGATGGATGTATATAGCTTTAGATGCATTCATTTGGCCTTTTTTTTTTCTCTGTTCTTTTCTTTTTTTTTTCCCCCCTGTGGTATGGACATTGCCACCTTCAGAGACTGAACCCTCCTGGGAATCACAAATAGCCACTGCATACTGACAAAAGAAAGTTCTTTGTTATCAGCACTTGCCCACACTAGAAAGCTTGATTGCTTCAGCTATTTCAGTACAGAAATAAGAAGCACTGTCTTCCACACCCTTAATATGGAAACAGATGTAATGACACTGATATACCAAAACAGCACATAAAATCTCTACTACAGCTTATCTCACTTTGCAAGAAAAAAATATATTTATAGATATCACATAATTATTTGTATAATCACATGGGATTTATACTTATTTTCATAAGTTAAATGAGCAAGCAAAATAAATTAGATTTAATTAGGATTATTTAGTAGAGCTTCATAGTTAAGGCCCAAATGAACATAAATTGGTATATTCAGTGATTCACGGAGGAGGGGAAGGGTCTACTTGGGAGTATCATTGCCTCAGCATCACCTTGTGTACCACATAGAGCCACAAGTTCATCAGTGATTCCTGCCTTGCTCTCCCTTACCTCTGATGAGCTACTGAGGACCTTGCGATAAATTAGATAGTAAACTGTGTATATTAGGATTACACTAATCAACCCTGCCCTCCACATACACCTGTGACTGCTCTGCATATATATGGAGAAAGGGGAGAGGGTAACAGATATTTTTTGGATGATTTTCATCTCCAGCTCATCCTACAGGTGTTTCTGTACTGTGACAAGTGACATTTGAAATAAGCCAGTTCCCCTCTGGCAAAAGACCCTGACTAACTGTCACCCTTCACCCCTGCTTCACCTCTCTTTAGAGGTCCTACACTAAGGGAGATGACTGTGATTCCAATGCCTCAGGCATCAGTAAAGAGTTCTCTCCCAGGCAAAGTGAGGTCAAAGATAAGGTTAGGTGCACATAAGGCTACCAAGGTTAGGGCAGATCGCAGCACCAGTCCAATGCCAGAATTTAATAAAGACAACTCCCCTTAGGTTGTCCTTTTTTATTCTTCCCAAATGACCTGAGACAGCCTTGCAGCTCAACTGGCTGTAAAGGGCCCAAGTCCACACAAATATAAAGTAAAACTTGAACTCAACTCTGACACTGCACCTCCAAAACATACAAAACAATATTAACCTTCAATCCTAACAAACCAGAATATATTTTGTTTCACCATTCCATAGTCTTCCAATAGACAATATTACTGTCATGATGCTAAAGCAATCCTGTACTCCTGTGATACAGTACTCCAGCCATTAATGCTTGCATCCTCTCCAATGTCATCACGCTAATAATACCTCTTCCTCCGCTTGTTTTTTTCCTTTGAGACACAGGAAGTCTGAAGGAATCTTTCTCCACCTCCTGCAGGGAAGAATTCTTGCTCACTGCAGAATGCATTATGAAAATCCCTCACTAATTTCCTAGCCTAAAATCTCCATACATCATTTTTTCTACAGCTTTTTTCTGCCCTTTGCAGAGTCCTGTAATTCTGTTTTCTTCAGAGATCCTTTTACAAAATCTTCTTAGTCCAGGTGAGTATAAAGTCCCATGAACAAATTCTAGAAGGTGGGGACAGAGGAGGTTTAGTTGCCATTTTTATCCCAATACAAGGAATGACATTTCTAAAACAGCAAAAAATTTTAGAGCCCTATCCAGAGACTGTATTTTCCCTTTTTCTTGAGAGAACCAGTTTACGGCTATACTTGACCTGTGGGTTCTCTAGGTCGAGTACATAGTCCATTACCATTTAAAATAGAGAAGTGTTAGCAAGAAACTGTGGGCAAGATTTTTATCCCCTTGTCCTGGTTTCAGCTGGGATAGAGTTAGTTTTCTTCTTAGTAGCTGGTACAGTGCTGTGTTTTGGATTTGGTGTGAGAACAATGTTGATAGCACACTGATGTTTTTAGTTGTTGCTGGGTGATGTTTGTAGTAAATCAAGGACTTTTCGGTTCCTTGGGCCCTGCCAGCCAGAGGGCTGGAGGGGCACGGGAAATTGGGAGGGGACAC
>JAVJGI010000014.1:12829654-12840276 GCA_035590275.1 Ibycter americanus | reverse complement strand
ATCCAATCATGAACTGATGGTCTGTGAGTGAACCAATCATGTACAGACACCTATTCTTAAGAAATGTATAAAAAGGCTTGTTAGAACAATAAAGGGGCCCTTTTTGGCCTTTTGGGTTTTGGGTACAACTCTTTGTGTGTCGTGTCCGTCTTGACTTATGTCACCATAGGGTCAGCTGTCCCAACTGTGTCTCCTCTCAACCTCTTGCGCATCCCCAGCCTACTGTTCAACAATAACATCCCTGATTTATTAACACTGTTTCCAGCACAAATGCAAAACATACCACCATACTAGTTACTAGGAAGAAAATTAACTCTACCCCAGCCAAAACCAGCACATCAAGTAAAATCTCTGTTTCACAGTCACTTCAGATTGTTCAGCATATGCTTGGATCACAGCATAGTACAACTGACACATTTTTATGCAAAAGTGTGACTATAGCCCAAAGCCACTAGGTACCAAAGTCCAGTGTAATTTATTCTCTGCCTTCCAAGCCAGTGCAAAGACATGGACTCACTGGCTGAGCATTAACTGACAGGTCTGAAGCCAAGTCTGCTCAACAAAGCTGCCCTGACTTCCAAAGTCCCTCAGTCCGATAACATATTCGTGTGAGATGGATCTAGCTAAGCCCCAGTTTTATGTGTTTTATGCTTCCTACTACAAAGCTAAATTTCCTGAATGAGATTTCAACAGTATCTGTTTGCAATTTATTTGACAGATTTCTACCAGATACGACAACACCTCTGGGAGGTCTGGTCCAAGAGCACTGCCTACACAGGTTAAAATTATACACAAGTTGTCCAGCTGAGCATATCGCCAAAAATTACTTGTGTGTAGACTCCTGTGAAGAGAGGCAATTACTCTCTTTGGCAGGAGGTATTTCTATCTTTTGTATTAATGACTGTCACAACACAGTCTATGAACCAATAAAGGTATGGGAGATCATGTACCTATGACATACTGAAAATTCACAAAACCAAGACTGAGTGGATCCAAGTTCTTAGGAGGAAGAAGGGACCACTGCCATGAACATCAAGTGCCTCCTGAGATATTCACCAGAACTCTGATGACCTGTAGTTAACACACATCCACACACCCCCTCCCCATCCTGCTTGAGGAAGGCACAAACTATCAATCTTGGGAGCCAAGGACCCTGGAGGAATAAGTCTGACACCAGAGAAAAGGGATAGATGTTAGTAAAAGACTTTTTCAAACAAAGATTCTGAGTGTGTGAGGCTTTTTCTATATTATCATGGACCATAAGCATCCATATCACTGTGATAGGACTAAGAATGTTTGCTGAATTTTGATTAATCAGTTATGATATTTATTAGACTAACAGTAAATTTTTTCTCCATATGTACAGAGTATGTTCCCTATAGATCCAAAGCCAGTTTCTCAATAAAATAGCAGGAACAGAAACAAAGTTGAGAAGTACCACAGAGACCCTGTAAATTGACAGAGCTTATGTCCAGACCCAAATGCTGAGGCCAAATGGCTGGATTGTCCCAGTAGCCAAAGCTCAACAGCATTTACTGTGCTGAGGAACTGCCTGCAGGCACAGCACTTCAGAGGTAGAAGCATGCAGAGACCCACCCCATCAGGGATTATACACAAAATCCATGAGCCCCTGGGAACACAGGGGCTGCCCAGGTTTCTGGAACAGTGGGCCAGAAAGCAATGGCGGGGTAGAACAGGTACGGTAAGGAATAGGCAGTGTTCTGGTCAAAGCTTTTCTTTGCAGCACCCAGTATAGGTGGCTGAAACTGAAAAAGCTTCAAGAAGGGCTTTCTGGAGCATGAGCCTTTTCCATCATTCCTGCGCAAAGCCCCTCCATTCCCTGGAGAGGGCTGTAACGCGAGTGCTTTGGCTGGTACTCTGCAAGAATTAATTCTTCCACCTCCTTTTTCATCAGTATTTCCTTGAATAAAGTTTCAGTTACCTGTGTATAAATCAAACACATAGGGAATACTAGTCCCATCCTTATAAAGAACAATTTACTGTGATCTGTTTTTCTGAAGCTTCCGTGCATGATGGTTTGTTGCCTGTTTCTGTGCAAATGATACAGTAAATCACCCGACCGAACAGTGATTTCTCAGCACTGTCCTTATATTTCACCTGTGCATGAGCAGGGATTTTTCACTCACAACATCGTTTTCAGCCCTGAGTAGAGAGTCCGCAGAACGAGCACCTGAGCTGCATCCACAGTGAGCTCTGCTGGACTCAGCTCTGCACTGGCTCTCCCTTGGTGGGGACAAATGGCTCCCCTGTGTAAGGACCCAAGACCCCACCATACGGGCAGAAATTTTTTAAACACCTGCCAGTTGTGGAGTACTTATCTTCACAGGGTTATCTTGTGGCCATCTGCCTCTCTTTTTGCAACACAAAGCCATCATTCTTTCCACTCGCATTTGTGGGATGCTCCTGTGGCAACTCTGACAACATCTGGAAATAAGAAAAAACAGCCTCAAGGTCCCCTACAGTATGCTTAGTGCCCTCAGCTCTGTGATCCTCCAGGGGCTTCACAAAATAAACAAGATCTATGTGGGCCTGAGTCCAGGAAGCATTTGTTTGCTTTAAGCTCGTACAGTTAACGCAATGGAGAAGGTAAAGGACTGCAGTAGACTAATTTGGGTTTGGTGAGAGAAAGAGAGGGAGATCCATCACTGGTTTATTCATTAATAAAAAGCCAAATAACTTTAAAATACAGTTGACCTCAATTTTTTAAGGTTCTATGGCAGGGGTGGTTGCAGTTTTTTTCCTGGAACACTGGTAGCATAAACAGCACTGTAAGGAAGATAGCCATCTATAAGTATGTATTTGGCTGAACTACGGACTTAAAACAACATATGTGTTACACTGTGCCCATCAGCCTCAGCAACCAAACTATATTACCCACAGGACAACATAATGTTTCCATCCTTTCTTTTTATTTTAAACTTATACTCCTTCTGGAAAGTGCATTCTGTATTTCACTGTAGTCTCACTCCACTCACCCCTGCATCGTGTAATTCTGTAATGAAATACCAAATGTTTATTTTCCCTTTTAACATAGAGCTCACTCCAGAGTATGTTTTAGCTTTCTTGTATAAAGTTATTTTAAGGCCTCATGAAAAGCCTATGCATGCAAAAGCTACATGATTAAGCCTTTGCATTGTGGATGCTATAAACCTTTTAAGTACCTAGTAAAGTCTAAGGACAAAATATAATGGTAGAGGAAGGGACTGTATAAGAAATGTTACCTGAAGTTACTTTTAGTGTCCATCTCATGGTTTCTGTTTGGTTCATCATACACCACCACACCAGAAATTACTGGAAGGAAACTTTTTCAATATGGCTACTTCCTAGATACCAGCCTATGGTTTAATTACGCTAACAAACACCTTGATACATATATCCGCCCTTTCCCCATTTCCAGTACAGTATCACATTGAACAGTGGGAAGGAGAAATACAGCAGAAGAAAACCATGTGGAACAGTAAGCAAGGACAAGACATCCAGCCACAGGCACCATAGTGTCCTCAAATTCCCATCACTAGAACCTCTTATCTGGCAGCAAAGAAAAAAAACATTTGACAGTAGGCAGGAGATGCAGCAGGCAGGACCAAAACCTCTAGTGAAAATGGAGACAAAGAATTCCATGATGTATTTCTAAAATACTTGCTAAAGAGAAGCAGTAACAGCCAACACCAGTCAAAAGACAACTAGCAAGCAAGCCAACAGACGGAAAAGAGGAGATGGTAACTAGATGTTAGTGTCATCCCATTTGCCTCTGAATTTCTTTAGTGCTACTGTCGGAAAGCAGGATGGTCACTGACTAGCTGTTATCAGACTATAAATGAATGACAAGAAACCATTAAGGTGTAGAAATCAGAACCTAGGAAGACCTGCCCACCATCTTTTCTGCAGATAAAGGATCATGTCTGATCCTCTTTGTGGATATCAACAGCCTCAGTCAGTACCCAAGTTTTGCTGTTTCCCTACCAACATACCTCTTTATCAGCCAGCATAGCTGAAAACTGCTCTAAGTAACATTTTCAGTCAACTAAATCAATGTCACGGATCATTCTGCTTAGCGACCTTCTACTGCCAACAGATATTTCTTTTTTGTAATGTGTCAGTGCTCCACAACCTAACAGTACTGCAAGGAGCAGCATCTAAAAGAGCAAACCACATCCCGCTTGTGTCATTGGAACGCAAGATTCAACATCAACCTTTCAGGAAACCTTAAGCAAACTAGGTGTTGATGTTCAATAAACATCTACCTTCTATTAACTCAGCTCTTTGACACTGCACCCCTTCTGGACATGTGTGTAATTCTCGACACCCTCAGCTCCAGAACTTAACATACAATTATTTTTTGACACAAGTTCCTTCTCAGGAGCATTGGGTCCAGATTTATTGTCATGGGTAAGTAATCAAACACAGATTCAGACTTGGCATGAGGAGTCCATCCTCAGAGGCAATCCATGCCAATCACGTTCAGCTATTAGAGGATCATATTCAACTCACAATTGAGAAAAAGCCTCCATTTCATCGTACCAGACCAAGAACAGCTAACATCTTGTCAGCAGAAGGCAGTGTCATCAGTGGCAACAAATAAGTTACTGATCACTAATCCTACCACCTGTGCTGTTGTTTTTGACTTTTCACACTGCCAAAAACTGTTTCTAGATTGATCTATGACAGCATGCTGTCAGTCTTCACAGGCTCCAACATGTCAACCTATGCTACAGCTCTGGGTAAGTACAAGTGACAAAACATGAACACATCAGCTGTTGTTTGGCTTAGCATGCTTTGCTGAGAAACCATGAAGGTATTTAGATAACAAATATCAAACTGAATTAAGTGTGACTTGGAGGTCTGAATAACTGCACCAAATTAGACCTTAGTGCTTTGGGCTGTTCAGGTTTATATGTCTCATTAGGCTTTCTTTTAGCTCTTGACCTGCCTATCTACTCTTCATTTTAGTTCCCTCTTAACACCAACATTTTCTGTCAGTCCTTCAGATTTATACTTGCACAACTTGCAGCCAGGCAGTCTCCAATTGCTAGTTGAAATACCTGGCTCCATTAACATTTTGTTAAAAATCCTTTCAGTTCTCTAATCATTTTTGTTTTTCATCTAAGAACAAGCCCCAATTCATCAGGATCTATCTGGCAGTTATGTGTTCTGGACTGAACACAATGTGCCGGCTAAGGTTATACCACAGTGATAGAAAAAAGAAATATAACTATGCTGCTCTGAAACATGCCACCTCTGAACATGAAACTCTGAATCACTCTGGCTTTTTTTTCCTGGCTTATTATATTTCAAAATTACCTGCAGAACCCTTCCAGCATGATCACTTGCTTCCACTTCATCTTGCCACTGAGCCAAACTGTTTCAGATCATTCTGCCTCCAATTTTGTCTTGCATGTTTTCAAATTGTAATTAGTAACCTGAGGTTTTTGATCCTGCAGATGTGTAAAAATTCTCAGAAGATGTATACTGTCATAAACCTGTTGGCTTAAGTGGTGCTATGACAATTCAAACTGGCTGAGAATCTATTCTAAAATATAGTAGTGCATCCTGTTGATTTTAATCAAGATAAAGATTGCCATGGGAATAAATAATTTCTCATGTGCTTTGCTGAAAAGAGAACTTCACTCCAGCAACAGAAGTTCCCAGTAACAAAGAATTTGTAGTGGGATTTCTCCTTAGTCATCGTTTCTTGCTCTGAGATAAGAACAAAAAGAATTGTGCACGTGTGTGTATATATTTATATATACATCTATCCCTCCATATATTTTATAATATTTATGCCATTCTCCAAGAAACAAAATTCACAGATCCAAGAGTCATGTCAGAATTCCACCCTGCACTTTATAAGCACTCATTGCTTATCAGTACACATCCATGTACAAACCACTAGGTGATTGCATCTAATATTTGATATTAATATAAACATATTCCCAGATAAACAAAACATGTAGAAAATGAATTATGTTTTTTTTTAACCTATACCCAGCTCATGCTCTCCCAAGTGTATGCTTATCTCCTACTGTGTACTATTTTTATCAATTTGCTTTTCTGACTGTAGGAGCAAATATTACACAAATCAAAAGTAAATAAGCATAGCGTTTTAATCCCCTCACCTTTTCAGATTTGAAATTCCCAGCACAGTAAGCCTCTAAAAGCTCTATGATTTTTAGCTAAGTTGTTCTGAATTATCATAGCCTTGTTCTGGGTCTGTGCCATGGCTTCCTTCAGCAATATTTCTGATAAAAGTTAATGCTGAAAGCAAGCCTGAAAACATCTCTTCCCTCTGATACTTCTGGAACCACACAGACCAATTCTTCTGCTTGTCCTGATCAGAACTGTTTACGAAACAGATCTAGACATGATTGCATATACCTTTCCTCTAGTCATCCTTCATCAGCTCCAGTTTTTCCCATGCCTGAGGTTTTGTTGATGAATCAGATAACCCTTCTCCAAGGCACTTGCAATAATAACATATATAATCAGAATAACACATTTTCATTTAGGGAAACAGTGAAAGAAAGGGATGCCCAAGATTATAAATACTACTGGTAGAACAGCTGCAAAACCCTTTTTATTTTTTCCTTGAAAAATGCTTAGTTTCTCGAATACCGCACACTGGTATTGAAATATTCTTAATTCCTTATATGTAGGTGTAGGTTACAGCACACTTGAACAGAGAGAGCTCAGCTTTTGCTGAAAACACAGCATGACTTAAGAAACAGCATACTAGACTCCTAAGTAGCCATTCCGTATTTTCTTCAGCACCTGCCCTGAGCTAGAGCAAAAATCACTTTTCTGTATCCCATTTCCTTTCTGTAAAAATAGGGGCAATGGTCCACAAACTATTCACAAAAGTGCAGTTTTACCATTGTCGTTCCCAGTGCCCTGCTTTACATTGATCTGACACTACTGTGGGATTTTAAGGTGCTGTAAATGTAGCCTTAAAGTTCTGTCAAACCACCTTAATAAGAGTAACACACCAGCCAAGATTCTCTTCCTACAGGGTATTAAGTGTCCTCAGGGGAAGGGCAAGAGGGAAAGGAGTGGAGCTGTACAGTCATTGAAGTCTAATTGCTACATAGGTACAGCTTCTTTAAAGTTGGCATATTAAAAGCAGCCTTCTTCTTCCTTTCTTTGTTTAATGTCAGTAGTAAAACTACACAATTTCACACTAAGTGGAATAGTTTCAGTCAGCACTAAAGTAAAAATCAATTTATCACAATTAATTAACATTCTGTACAGTCCATAGCACAGAATACATGTTTCTTGCAATATTCCATATAGCATCATAAGAAAACATATAGGAAATAAGGTCAGCATCTGGGAAACATCATTTGAAGAAACTGCCAGCTTTATGCAGTGATAAGTCACACAGGAACATATCTAGCTAACTTTTATTTTTATGATTCACTTTACTGACTCTTAGAAGTACCTTAATCCTACAGACCGACCAGCTGAGTTCAGTGAGATGTTAATTAGTTTGTATAAAAGTGCTACAATCCAAGCCCCACTCCGATGTCACTGGGGTACACTTTAGTGTATGTTATTTTGTTCATTTCAGAAGCCTTATCCATTATGATATCAATTTCATTTCCCCAGTGTCTTGCATATTGCATTTTGGAAAAAATAACATACAAATAGTGTTAAAAGAATATTAGTTCAAGAAGTGAAATTGTGAACAATTTTTAACTTAAAAGAACAATCCATAAACTCAAATTTCCAAAGCAGTCAGAGTAAAGATTAATGAAATATTAGAAGTACTCAAAACATCTTGCATTTTGAAGCTATGACCATTTCATTCTAAGACAAACATCCCACAATCAATACAACCTTCATGAATATATTAAACAGCTGTTCCCATCCAATTTAATAGGCTCCCAAAACATTTTACTTAAGATACTGAAGTCATTTCAGCAATAACCCCACAAGCATTTATCATATTTAGTAGGTCTCCATCTGAAGTTTAGAGGGTAGGTTTAAAATATCTGAACAATTCATGTTCTTAGAAATGCAAACCTTCATTCTAATCTTCAAAGCCATCTTATACATCCCAGACTGTATATAGCCCTCTGCTTATTAAAAAGCATCTTACCTTTCCTCTGGACTATGAGACTGGTACAGGTGCTGCAAAACAATCCCACACCCTCAACTGCAGGAAGGAGGTAGTCAGCTGGGACCAACCTGGCCAAGTTCCTCTAGCACACAGCTGCATCTATCCTTCAAGGCAGGGGCAGGAGAAGGTGACAATCATTGTCATCTCCCACCTGTGCTCTGCTCCTGGCAGTCGTTCTCCCCTTGGTTCTGTATCATGTGGTAGTGACCTTTTAGCTTTCAAACACATGACAACTTCCCTATGCTTTTCATGGCTCAAGAAACTGCAGTTGTAGGTCTTTTGTAGAAAAATGTCTTTTGTAGGTTAATGAATGAGCTGGTTTATTGCAATTGCATACAGATACATTTTTGAAATTATATTCCATGTGTGTACTGTCCCAGGACATACAAGCAGAATTTGAAGCTACTGGAACAGTAAGAGCTGATACCTTCTATATTCATGCATACTTTGATATTGGGCAGTGTCAGTCAGGCCGTGCAGCTGATTTCTGTCCTTAAATCTAACACAATCAGTAGGAGTTCTCTGTTCTTCCATTCCAGCACAGACTCTTTCTGGTCCTTCCATCTACCCTCAGTATGGCAGCAGGAATGTATTCAGATAAGATCAAGAATCTGAAAAAGCTCCCAGACACCCAGGGATCTTTACAACAAACCTAAGAGAAGAGTTGATGCAGGCAAAGAACTTTGTCCCTTTTTGAGATCTCGCTGTGTTTGTTATTATCATAAACTGTTCAATGTATCCGGACAATCAACTTAATATGGTTTATCTGATGTTTCCCTCCATGCTTAGTAATAATGTAAAGAATGTTACTGCCTATGGCTATCTACCTATTTTTCTTTATGTATGCTATTTCTCTTTAAGGATAAAAGTAGCACAGTAAACTAGTAATAAATCTGTTTATCCCATAAGAATTCATATCTGATTACACTGAAGTACCAGACTTTTCAAGTCCAAATTTTCTGACCACTAAAGATCAAATAAAAACTCTAATGTTGGATGAAAGTGTAGTTCTAATAAACCTGAAAACTTCTTCGGTCACTGCACAGATCAGTGATGGCACTTTGTTCAAAGCATGATAATATTTTTTTAGAAGAAATAATTGTTTAGCAGCCTTTACCAGAACATAAATGCCAATTACCTTATAAGTTATCTAATCTTTGCCTGACAGTTTTAAAATGTAGCTCTATATTTATCTGTTACTGTTATTATACTTTTATGAATTAGGTTACAAATTACCTGTCAAGCAATCCTATTGTGCACAGATTTAAGTAACTCATTTTTCTGATATATATTAAACATTTGCTTGAATGTTTTATGGTGTTGTCTTGTTTTATATTTAAGAAAGGCACAGATCTTGAATTAATTTTAGTGAATTTCTATCATACAGAAATATAGAAGTCCAAGGTTTGCATTGATCAGGCTCTCCACTCTACATGCATTTCTCTGCTGGATTTCTAAAATAATGATTATTTTCAGGGCTGAACTTTTTACTAAAATCAGGCGCAATATTGCCATCTCCAGTCATTCAGCCACAGACCTAATCCAAAGCGTTTGTTCCTGAACAAAAATACTTGGGGACATGTATCCAGATGATCTGATCTTTTAACTTCTGAAACAGTATTTTTTCTGGCATCAGTTACATTTAGCATGCCGCAGGAAGAGATCTATGGTGAAAGCACCAAATGGGCCTGGCAGTTAGAATCATAATGAGGAGAGCAGAGACGTTTGTGACCCTTCAGTGGAGGGGCATGACATGCTATCTGTGCCACCAAGCCAATCCACCAGCAAGGGAAGAACTAAGAGCCACAGCTCCAGCTCTCCTGTTTCCTGCCCTGTTCTATTTGCCTTCTCCTTGGAGATCCCATGATTCTTCTGAGGAACCATCTCAGAATATAAGGTTTTAATCCAGGTTTGCTCTTACCCAAAAGCTGAGAGGGAACTCTGAACTTTTCCTCTCTCCCACTGTGCAAGTCAGTCAGAGCTTAGCCCTAAAGGTATGTCTTCTCCAGCAGAGCACTGTGAAACTATCACAGACTAGCTTTAAATGAGCTATCTCAGGCACCAGCAGCAGCCCCTTTCAACAGAATGACTCACAGCATGATTTAACCTGTGCTTTGGACTGCTGCCAGCTCCTACATCTCTAATTTAAAGCAAGTCTGAATGTTTCTCTGCTGCATAGTAATTTCTTCCATAGCTATGAGATGAAAATCCTTTAAGCAATAGATATACCAAGGATCAAGAACTTTCACACCCTAAATGAAAGTGAGTACACTAAGTCATCTCTCACCAGAGATGCTCTGTGTCATCTGTACAGGAGATCAGTTCATCCTCCTGAGGAAAAAACTGGAAGGTTATGGGTATCATGGAGATGGCCAGTGCTTCTCTGCAGCCAGTTTCCCACCTACGCCATGATGTAACACTGGTATCAGGCAGACAGGATGGCCCATGATCTTTCCTGGAGCATTAGTTTCACCTATCACAAAAG
>JAVJGI010000014.1:12791419-12810820 GCA_035590275.1 Ibycter americanus | reverse complement strand
CACATCACAACCAAAACACAGCACAGCACCAACTACTAAGAAGAAAATTAACTCCATCCCAGCTGAAACCACGACAGGTTGTTTGGGCATTTTTTGGTTCATTTTTTGGAAGGGAGAAAGAGGAATATGGGATCTTTCTACCTCAGTACTAAACAGGTACTTGCAACGGCAAAATTAAATCTAGAAGCCAGCTTATAGTGTTCTTGTAAATAAGCAGCAACCTCCTGAAATGACCAACTCTCTGTCACTTAGTGTGTCTCTGAAAAATGGTCCTACAGTGCTGCCTTTGCAGACCACGGTATAAGATCATGTGCAAAAGACAGGGATCAATAAAGTAAAGACGGAGTTCATTTTATCCCATCTTAGTGATCTCAAAGTGCAAAGTCATTATCTAGGGTCATCCTAGGGGTCTCCATGGTCACTATAATCAATAGCAAGAGACACTTGAGGGGGTGAATCTCACCATCTTCAAGAGTTTCTTTATGAAAAGCCGCATCACCCTGCGGAGCTGCTTACCTCTCCACAACAAGCAAAACAAAGAACAGGCTCAGCCATGCCAAGGTGCCTCTTAAAATTAATAAATGGATCATTTCATGCCCCTGATCCAGAAAACTCAGAAAACTCCAGAAAACTCTGTTATGGACAGACGTTTTTATTTACCTTTTTGTTTGTTGGCTCAATATACCCTTTCCTTTCCCTTTTGAAAAACCAGTAGGAAATAAAAGGTAGGGAAAAAAAAGAATTGCAAAGCTTGAGAGGTTTTCTGGTGGCTGTACCACCTGCACCAAAACTGCCTAGGCTACTGGGAAGTCCTCCAGGTGCTGCTGAGGTGTCCATTGCATAAAGATCTATAAAATACACTTTCAGATATGAAATACAGCAACAGTTCTGAAAAAAAATCAGAGTGAAATTAGTCAGATATCCCCAGGTTTTCCTGCACGATCACATATCTTGCCTGTCAGCCCAAAACTGGAGGCAGACGTATGGCATGGCTCTAAACAAAGTGACAGAAGCCTTGCCAAATCCATGCCACCGTTCCAAGGCCATGAATTCAATGAGCCTTTTGCATCAATTGTTTTCTCTTGGGTCAGTGCATGACATGTCGCACTGCGTGCGAGGAGCTGGGATAAGACCCTGGTGCTCTGTTGTCTTGGCCTCTTCCGAAGAATCTCATTACGAACCTGAAGAGCTTGGCTAATGGAGTTTAAAGTGACAGAGTCTTTTATAGTGCAATAAAACCTTTTAAGATGTACTTCAGGGGCTTCTAATTCTCTCAGCCACACAGTAAATATAATGAACGTAAAAATTATCCTTGCAGATGTTGTGGTGTCAGTAACAATAACAAAATCTCAGCACAGCACAGGACCAAAATAGCATCTGGGATTTTGATTCACTCAATTTAATCACACAGTGTTTGAGCATTTATGGTTTTACAGTTTTTGTTTATTGATTTACAGTATTTTAATAAGATTACTGTGAAAACATATATGCTGAACTGGTACTTATATGGGACATATACCAATTCCCATCACTTCCCTCATTGCTTTCTACAGAGTGCTAATTTGCAGCCCTCTGGAGCTCACAGGAAGATTTAACATTAAACAGCCTGCTGCCTAGTATGAGGGGAAGGAGATGACTAATAACTATTTCCCAAGCCCATCAAAAGACCATGAAACCTTCTAAGACTTTGCAATAAGGGAAAATAAAAAATACAGAATGAAGCCATTTATATTTCTGCTGATTTAAAACCAAGCGGGGAAGTATTAGCAAAGCAACACACTGATCTATCGGTCACTGCTCAGGCAATTTCCAAAACATTCTGAGTGTAAAAGTCATTTGTTGCTTTGTGGTCTGCACAAAAGTGCCAGTAGTTTCAAATATGTGAGCAAGAGGTCACAGGGAGGCAACTCTTCCCATATCCATGCACTTTGAGCAGGCACATGCATGCAGCGAGGGATTTGTCGTGTGTAAGTTTTGCCATCTAAAAGTTAGGTATCTCAGTTAGGCAGCTGCCCGTGCTTGGGGAGCAGTTCGCACATCAATGACTTCCATGTCAGCTGGCGATTCATACTACTTAATAAAATGCCACCCAAATCTAACATAAAGCTGCCCCTGCCTCTGTTGTTTTCTCCCTCCCCTTAGCATCACCACTGGCTCTAGCAGGAGCCCAGCCATTGCCTGAGGATATTCTTCACTTTTGGATGGCTAAAGTTGGGGGAAATGAATCCCAGCCTTGGGCAGTAAAGCAGTGAAAAGCTGAGTAGATACAAAGAGGGAACTACTCGACAGACTTTCCTGCAAATGTACTCCCTCCACTCAGTGATTAGGGTACCCGGAGCAAGTGGTACAGGTACCCATTTTCTGCAAGTGAACAGAAGGTCTGGCCTCAGGAGATGTCATGCTGCCACCTCCCCTGAAAGTCACATTTAGTGATGCAGGGTTTCCCACAGGATATACAAAATAAGTACTCAGGGTGGCCTGTGGCCCTGCACGGTGCAGGACACCACTGCCAGGGCTGTGCTCACAGCCAGCACCACTGCTCCCAGCCCCTGTCAGAAACAACTCTTGTGAATGATTGCGTTAAAGACAGGAGGGGGAAGGGCTGCTGGGAAGATTATTTCATTTCTGAACACATGAAAATGACTGTTTGTCAACTTCACCCATGGGAATAGTTTTTCACCTGGAGTCTTGGATATCTCTTGTCATAAAAAGGACACTGTGAAAACCAAGGTTTTCCAGAAGACTTGCTAGCCCTTGCCCCATGATCCAAATTCCAGAGCACAACCTCTGTTCTCTCAGCAGCTCCCATCACACGAGCTGTGCAACCCCCTCCTAACACCGATGGTAAAGCTGACTCCCAGGTGCTGCCAATGGGTATAACTCCACAGCAAGTACAGTGAGTGCTGCTAGCTTGACAAGTAGTCAGATTAACACTGTGCTTGGTAAAGGCAGGGAACACGCCGGAGCAAAGAAAGATTTTGGCATTAATTTTTGAGCAAGAGATAGTTTTATTTAGAGTGAATGGGGTTTTTTTATATTACTGGAAATATTTGCTTTCTTCATTTCAGCATGCTTGGCCAGATAGAAGCTCTGAGTCAGACTTTTGCTGATATACTCTTGTCCTTTACATCTTTCAGGTGAACCATATGTATTATCATGGCAGGCTAAAATTTCCCTGCCAGTGCTTGATCCCGTACTCCTTCAGCTATGCGAGGTCATGAGGCATAGCCTCTCTCCTCTTTGTAATGGTTAATGCTCATTTTGTGCTCTAACGTGTCTGGCCTCAGAGTCTGGTGTATGTGGTTGGAGATACTAGATGAAATCAAGTTTCATCTCTCTGCAATGTATACGTATTTTGAGTAGTATTTTTTTTCTTGTGCTGGTTCAGAATAGTTAACAGCAGTAGGAAAGTGTTTTTCACTCCTTTCCAGATTAAATCTGTATGCTTTCTTTAGTTTCCACATTCTAAGGAAGGTTTGCTAGCAATTTCAGCTGATCCAGTTTGGCATCGCTTGATGAATGAAGAACATTATTATTAATATCCCAGCTGCCAAAGAAGCAGAATATAACTTTGTATTCCCGCCTCTGGGGTTTTAATCCATTCAGACAGGAACTCTTAGTTGATAATTCAGTAGCATCAGACTTCACTTTAGAGGCAATGATTCACTCTCCCATTTTATTTCTTTCTGTCATATAACAAACAACAGTTCATTTGTATGCTGCTCTGTGTGGGGAACATAACTAAACAACCATTTTGGTAAGAAGAGAAAGCAGCCATGTCAAGGAAGACAAGAAATTGGGCATTATTTAGATTTTTTATTATTCATTTTTTTCTATTTAAATATATCAATTCCTTTACTGTAAAAAGGGAAACAATAGGAAATGTCAGCTATTACCACGAACAAAACATCATTTACTTCAACCATGAATTTCACTATTATTTCTTAGAACATCCCATGAAAAATAAATTTTGGTATGTACTGACATGAGCAATAAAGGCCACCCCAGGCAGAGCATTTATTTCAGTCAAGCATTATGTATTCTTAAGCTGCCAAACATGAGGTCTGTCAGGAACAGCAGCTGGGACACTAATGACCGCTACATACTGACATATCACAATAAGCTTTTCAAGAAAAAAAATTAAATATATTTCAAAATCATTGAAATTGTTATTATGCTGAGTGGGCCTTGCATTTTCCTGTAATAGTTCTATATCAAAAGCTCTTACAATTCAGCAAAGGAAATGGGTTAGTAGATGCAAACAGCTGGGTCCTTTTTAAAAAAAAAAAAAAAAAACACGAAAAAAAACCCCAAACACCCAAACAATACTCCTAAGGAGTTTGATCTCTGAAAGATAATTACTTTTTACAGTAAAAAACCCCTGTTGGTTTTTCTTTCTTTTTTATTTTTCTTTTTTTTTTTTTTTTTTTGGCATTACCTAAACAAATAGCTAGCCTCCTGCATACCATTTCTAAACACATACTTGCTTTGATGTCTCAGTGCTGAGACCTAAATTCTTTGCTGATTCATACCCTGTCAAATCAATGCGGCAATTGCATGTAAACTATTGCATTTCAAAGCCTTATCTATCCCAGTTTTGCAAACTCAGCTCTATGTTAATGTAAGAAAATTATATTGTATGCTGGATAGTCTCTTATTTATGCTGAACTCTCTCACCCATGATCCCCAAGGCTGGGGGACATGTTCCTGCTCACCATTGTGCTCCTTGGGGTGGAGTCCTGATCTGGAGAGTGCTTCTAAATGCATTTAATCATAGACTTTTTTTAATTTTCATGTTCTGTTTTAGCTAATAGGAGGAAGTGGTGCTGATTTCTTTAGGATTTTAATCCAGCAATCTTTTAAAAATGGAATTTGAGAGTTAAGTGTCATGTAGTAACAGCTCAGGTGAACCATTCACAATCAACGCATCGCCCTAACATCTCCAGGAAGGAGCCTGCAAAACACCAGCCTCCAGAATGCTGCAAAAGAACCGGGGCTGCGGTGTGCTGAGCAGCTCCTGTGACCCACCACAGCTCAGTCCTGGGCAATCTGTGGGATATTAAATGACATCAGTGGAAGGAAGATGCATCAACAGATTCAGGAAAGCAGTCTCAGGAAGAAGTACTAGATCCGACTCTTTAAGCCTCCTTGGTGAAGTTACACAATTGCCACTCAGCCTGATATGGTAGGAGAATACCTACTTATTTTGTTTTCATTGGGGCATATTTCTCATCACTTTTTGATGGTATTTCCTTGAAAATCCGTGTACATCTCCAGGGCAGAAGAAAAAGGTTTTATGTAATACTTACAGTTGGTCAATTCATATCAGAAGATGCAAAGAAAGTGCTGATTCTTCAAAAGCAACATTTGGCACAGGAATACATCAAGCTCTGGTTAAATTTCACTAGGAGAGGCTTCTTAGCTCCAGGAGTATACTCTTTCCCTCTGCTAGAGCTGTTCCAGACTGTATGTATAATTAAATATTCATTGTGTGAGAGAGACACAAATACAGCAACTGATAGATGGGGAGAGAGGCTGCCCCCAAAGTCCAATGACTAGAGCAGTCATCCTGGATGTTGGAAGCCTTAATCCCAGAGGCCAACTCCAGGTCTGTCAGAGAGTTTACTGCAGATGTCATACATAAGGGAAAAGTGTGTATTGTATACAGTAAAGAGCACTTCAGAAGATTTTGTTTCCTTCCTTAACATGTCACTCCAATATTCCACCTTAACCTAAATCCAGCACAAAGCTACCCATCTCTTTTAATGGTATCTGGCACTTTGGGGGCAGTTAGTTTAAAAATCAATATTTTTTTTTCAGGACTTCTGTAGAGAAAATATACCATCGACATATATTTTTAGCCAAATGCTGACATTTGGTTCACTTATTTAATCATGATCTGGATGGATTTTAGAATCAGAAAATATTGATGTGGAAAACAGAGGTGGCTACTGTGAAATACATTTCATTTACTATCTGAAAACCACTTATGTATTCTTAGGGACTCTGTTATTGACAAATTTATAAATAGCTGTCATTTTAACATGCCAGGTTAAAAAAACACTATTGCTATTATTACACACATTTATAATGTTTCTGGGGAGCATAACTGGCCCATCAGGACAATTATGACTCATTTTTTCTTCTTCCTGGCTGCCTACAGAAAGTAGTGGGTTGTTTCATTGTCTTTTTGTTTCATTTCAGAAAGCAATGAAAGAGTTAAATACCATTGCTGGACCCCAGCATGAAGCAGAAATTAACCATTACCAGTGACCAAAGGATGAAAGCAGACTCCTTCCAGCAGCAGAAGAAAAGGTGTTATTCCTTCCACTCCTCATGCAACCTCGGATCTATCCATAAATATTGCTGTGCACACATAGTGGAAGGAAATTGGGCAGAAGTTCTGAAAGCAGACGGAGGAGCCACCACTGAGCCTGGCAAAGGCTGTGGGCTGAGCCTGGATGCACTGACACCACTGGTTAGCCCTGGCAGCGATCAGGGTGCTGCTAAACTCTCTTCTCCTTGTTATCCAAGTGTCATCTCGAACTTCTGACTTAAACAATTAACTTTCTTCAAGTCTTTACTTAAAGAGTTGGTTCGCTCTAATTAGTTGATTTTTTTTTAATGTAGAAAGATGTCTATTCACACATACGCTTCCACCCTTACTCAAAGATGTGCATATGCAAATATAATTACATGCATATGTATAGCCATGTTTAAATATATACACAATTAAAATAAATTCACGCATATACATAGCCTCTTGCTATCAGCTAGAAGAAGGAAGAAAAGGGAGAAAAGAAAGAGAATGAGAGAGAGAAAGAGCAAGAAATTAAGGGAAGAGAGGTAAGCAGGATGGCAGGAGGGAAAGAAGGCAGAGGGGAGAGAAGCAAGGACAGCAGGAAAATATGAGACGCAAACCCCACTGGTCCTATATTTTGCTCCTGAACTGTCTGGCACCAGGTATTTCCACAAAAAGGCACATACTCTAAAGCATCAGAACATGAGACCATATGAGACCTTTCTTCAACAGACAACAACCTAATCTCTAATTTTTAAGCACATGGTTTAATTTCCACAGCACTTGATAAAATAGCCTTTTACATGTTCTGCTGCCTTTAGTTTACAAACTACATATTCTCACCATGTCTACAAATGGAAAATCCTTTTTTTTTAACTGAAAGTATGAAACCAGAAGAAATCTTTATATGTGAAATACCCTAAATTATTGTGTTTTATTATCTTGAATTAAAAAAAGTGAACACAAGGACTGAAGCAGAAGGAGAATAATAACTTTTTATATAAATGTAAGTGGTATCTTGAATGTCAGATGGCTCCATATAGTTTACACAACACACCTTGCATCCTGTGTGCCTCAGAGGAATTAAATCATATTCCATTTCCATGAAACAGAATAGGGAGTTGCAGACAAGATTATTATTCAAGCAAGTAGGGATCTTTTCTTTGGGGTACATTAAAAAACCTAATGATCAGCAATATGATTCTGAACATGGTATTAAACAGATCAAAATATACAAAGCGATAGACTGGGGGAAAAAACCAAACAAAAAACAAAAACAAAAACAAAATCACTTTGTTCTAGAACACCTAGAGTTCATATGCACACAACCAACATGAGCAATGAAGCAGAAAGTTAAATCACTTAACAGTACCTGCATTATGCTCTTTCACCCACAGGTCCTCACCTAAACATCACTATGAGTATTGCTTCTAACAGACTGCACACTGCTCCACATAAATCTATGCACAATTCAAGGCTGTCTGCAGCTGAGGAAGGGTGCAAATGGTACGATTTTGGGAGGACGTAAGCTAATTCACAGAAAGAAGCAGCCTCTGTTGTCATACCCTTTTATGTATACCCCTCATATACTTGCAGAACAATAAATGTACTTACAAAAGAAAATCTCCAGTGACATTTTCCATACTCCTTGGCTTTGTGATGACTTTTTAAAAAGTACCTGCTATCCATCAAAAAATAATTTAAATGCATGTTGCACATTAACACATCCTGACTATACTCAGGATATTCCAGTCTGACAATTTTTGTGTAATGGCTCCACATTTTTAAGAGATATTAATCAATAAAGAAAGGTGAACAGGTAAAATAGTTTCAGGGAGAGAGCCACATTTCAAACCCCTTTCGTACTAGAAAATCATGAATAGAAATAAAAATTGCATGAAAAATTCAAAGGGCCTGGAAGCTAGACCTGTCTGAAATTTCACACAGTCAAGCTATAAAGAAGCAGAAATCCTGCCCTATTTTAAACACATTTTAACCCTTCAGTAGAGAGTTGTTATTAATATGTGATAGTAGAAAAGGTATCCTACAAAGGAAAAGTAAACCACTATCCATTATCTATTTCCCGTGTAATGTAATACAACTGTGTTGTAGAGGATACTAAAAATGTTACATATAATCTTATATATTATTACAGGAGAGGAAGTCAGGAAGAATCCCTTGTGAGTTGCTTAAGGATTTTCTTATGCTTTTTGCCTTCCAGTCTAAGCTCTGTAGATTTATTCTGGACTAAAAGACTCCCAGCTTGTTTGCTCCATTAAAAGCAACTCCAGTCTTGGCAGTACTGGGGCTGTGGGAGATTTTAAGCTAAGGAAGGGGCTAGCAGACAATCTAGCGGGAACAAAATGCTACTGAGATTTTGTGGAATCTCATCAAAAAAAGAGGTTTTTATTTTTCCGCTGGACAGGCTTTAATAGATTTGGTGACAGTAGGAATCATGCACCATCTCTCCTACTGCCTAACTAATTATACAGAGCTATTAAGATGTTAAATATTTCAGCATTTGGAGAAAAGAAGTTGGGTTGTTTATTTTCATTGCAAAAAATCATTTGAAGGAAAGGAGTGTAAGGTATCACTATCTTGGCCAAGATAGTTAAATAACAGATGGGTCAGTGTAGGAGAGGTGAAAAATACACTGAATTACTTGCTCAAGCTGAAGAAAGAAGCTTTCATCACAGCAAGACACTGATCCTGGACTTTGCTATATCATGATCTAATCCTCCATCTTTGGTGCTTCATAAAAAATTTTGCATCTTCTGTGGTTTTCAAAATTAATGAGTTTACTCCTAAAATTTTGCATTTCTTGAATAGCTTTCTTTCTGCACCATGGGTCTAGGTACGATGGCTGGGGGAAACGCTGAGTACTCTATTACTGTGTAATGAATTGATATGAAATAATCTCAGTGCCAACTATTACCTTGTTGGGTGGCTGAAGGCACAAAAACGAAAACAGATCTTTGGATTCTGGTGCTACCCCATCTAAGAGATGCACATTGAAATGCCAGGTGTTTCTACTGTCTTTGTGATTTCTGACAAGCCAGATAATTCCTCTGTACCTTAGTCATTCATCTGCTAAGTGGAAATCTGTTTCAAGTGTGCTCATGTGAGGATGGAGACGATCTCTTTCTTCCACATTCAGATACCCTAAATTTCATTCACATCTATTCACCCATCTGTCCTGTGTTCCCCATTGGCAACTGAGACCAAGCCCATGGGATGCACCAGGCTGAGGGTAGAAGTAAGGCTGTCTGTAGTGAGCAGCATGCCTGACACAGTGGATCTGTAAGTACATCTTGAGCTGCTACTCATCTATTTCACCGCACACACAAAACAGAATTTCAGTTTTAGACAGCTGTGTCGCATGTATATTTGGGCACAGATGAAATGTGAAATCTGCCCAGAAAGGAGCCATTTTCTCCTCACAGCACTGCTCTATGTAGGAATATATATATATATATATTTTTTTTTTTTTTTTTTTCTGCATCTAACATGTTCCCTTCCCAAAAATAAGAATATCCCAGGTGTATTTTCTTGAGCTACCCTCTGTTTCCTCAGTTTCCTTTCTATAACAATGATCCAAATTATTCTGTCAGGGTAATTAGACTAAACTAGTTAGTGGTCAGCATTTTATTTTCAGTTCTTCCGCAAGCTGCAAAACGAGCAGTTTGTCAAAGTGCAGAGAACTTCATATTCAGGTGGTAGAGGAAGCCAAGCCTGAACATTTTGTATACATTTAAGTGTGCACTCAAGCAGTGACATGGAAATCAGTAAAGCAGCTACTAATGATCTGGTTCCATTAACAAATGCTCATTTGGATGGTAAGTGACCTGAGACAGAGAGCAAATGCAATTTTGGCTGCCAATACAATAAAAAATGGCTGCTATTAGTGCTATATAAGGGTTATAATCAATTACATCTTTTATTGGCTCAATTCAGCTACACTGTAACCAATTAAACCTGTTTTGAATAAAGAAAGTAGTATAGTGGGTTTTACAAAACCACCTCATGTACAGTTCCTTTAGCTTAGGTTATTAATATCACCTTGGTTACTGGGTTGACAGAGCTTATTCCTGATATAATATTTTTAGCTTTTTCCTTATTAGCCTAAAGTTTCCCAAAACACTTTTACCAGGAAAGGAAGTATCTCTCTTCTGGACATGAATTAAACTTAGTTCACATAACACAATCACTCTAGCCAATGACTGGAACCTAACCTGATTCTGCCACCTTACTTTATACTGAGTAGGAACTTACTCCTTAAATAGTAATCTACTGCTGCCTACAGATGCTTACAAATATCTAGTATGAAATTTACTATGATTTAAAATAATTTCTTTCAGTAACATCTATTAACCAAAACGTCTAAGCCCATTATGCTACATGTTGTAGAAATTTGTAGAAAATTATCCATTTCTCCAAAGAGCTTTGAGTCTTAAAGAAAAGTGACCATTCAGAAGGTTAGTATCTCTTATCACAGCAGTACCACTTTGTACCTTTTGGACATCAGACTTACAAAGGACAGATCCTGCCCACTGAAAAATCCCCTTGAAATCAGCTGAAATCACTGTGTCAAGAAAAGTATATTTGGCCCCAGGTTTAAATAACCAAAAAGTTCACAAATAACCTTTAATTCACAGCCCTAATCTGTTCTTCAGATCTCACTGACAGGCTTAAAAGCAGTCTGATTTTCACCAATGACTGAATTCTCTGTTTCTAGCTAGTTTTGGAACTGTGTTGGTCCTGATTCCTATACTTTGTAATCACATACAAAGATATGGCTATTTTGTTTGTGAGTGTCTTTTTCAGTAGCAAGCCTTTTTGTAACTGGAGCCCAAAAGCATAAAGGGAGCTGTTGACTATATTTCAAAAACAATGTGGTTAGATGCATAATGACTATGGGATGTGCAACTGAGGAGCAGGCAGTTGGAGTGGAGTGTGTTGGGATGATCAAGAAGGATGGGTGAAAACAGAGGCATTCAGAAGCAGTAAAGTGGGCTGGAAATGGGAATAACAGCTAGCACAGGAAAACCAGTAAGGAGGTTTAATCATAGGCCTCAAAGGAAGATATGTAGTCAAGGCTGAGTGAACTTGCAAGCAAATCAGAGGACCTTTACCTTCCATGACCTTCTTACTTGAACTTTTGAAGGACTAAGTAGTTCAGAAGCACAGATGAGTGTGGTGAAAGCATGAGGAGGCAGCAGGACTAAAACCAAGTCCCCTCAGAGCCCTGTCCTTGTAGGTCTGTCTGTTCCAA
The DNA here is from genome assembly GCA_035590275.1 of Ibycter americanus. Lineage (NCBI taxonomy): Eukaryota > Metazoa > Chordata > Aves > Falconiformes > Falconidae > Ibycter > Ibycter americanus. The sequence goes on along the minus strand of JAVJGI010000014.1, from coordinate 12,799,247 downwards.
TGAGAGTGCTAGAGCTGATTCAGCACTCTGCTTGGCACTGATACGAAATCAGAGCATGCTCTACCAGGTCACACTGAATGCACAAAGACTTTGAATGTTAAAGCTTTTAATGAGTGCCCCAACATAGTGCGCTAAGGAGCACCAAGAAGATACAACAGTTCTGTGTTACCTGCACATGTCCAGTAACTTCAGCAGACTTTGGACCAAACCTTTGAGAGGAGCCACTGTTTATCCTTACTGTCATCAACTAGCCAAGAAGTCAGGGTATTTGCACTTCTCCCTTTTACTTCCATATTAAATATTTTATTCAAGACTGATTCCTGGAAGGACCCAGCACTCAAGGAAATTACCATCTGAATGGCTCGCTGGAGTCCCCCTTTGAAGAATGCTTACCTATAGTCAAAAGGTTGCACATTCATAGTTACCCTCACTGGGGTAAATATCCATTTACAATATTATTCCCACACATCTTTGTCATGGTTTCTATGGATTGGGAGTCGGTTGCTCAAAAATAAAATATCCATTAACATATTCTCCTACCCTGTAACTCCTTCTGGCTAAGTAAGCACAAGCTGGAAAAGTCAAGCCACATTTTCATCCTGAGCTCAATTTGATGTTGAACACACACCACTAATGAAATATCTAAAAGTGATTTATTGGAACATACCAGCCATATTTAAGCAGCACCCAAAACAATTACATTTAATTATAATTAAGGTCAAAGAAACACAACAAACTAATGTGACACTTCAGATATCAGCCTGGAATAGGTGTTATGTTGGTTGATTATCAATTAGGTACAGTAAACACAAATGTGTTCAGCAGGCAATTCTCAGTGAAACCAGTTCAGGCAAGCAACCAAGAGCTGTGCCTGAAATTTTTCTCACTTTCTCTGGATTCAAAATCATCCTGCACACTGTGCTGTTCTTTCTATCCTTAACCTACTTCAGTGATTTATTCTTTTTCCTTGAGGAAAAAGTATTCTGCCAGAGCTCTCACTGGAGAGCCAGCAAAATGCAAAATTGTAGGGGAAGAGGTTTAGTTTTTATTGTGTTGTTTCATCTCTTCACCTTGAAAGCACAAAAATTCTCCCCGTCACAAGCCTTAGGCTAATCGGACTGTGAGAGGTATTTGAGCATCTTCTACATGGCTACATACCAGCAACGTTGGAAAAAGGGTTTACTGTGAAATGGTTAGTTGCTTAGTCCTTTCTATAGCAAAGATTACACAACTGTGATTTTCTCTGTGTTTGTTTTCAGCATAAGCCATTGCTTATAAAGGTATCTTTTAAAACTGGGCACTTTCACGCTGTATATTTATTTAACAAGACAAATACCTTAGGGCTTGGTGGCAGTTTTCTCCTAAACTCCTTGATGATCAGAAGGAAAGGTTACTGTATGAATAAAACATTGCTGAGTGTCCCCTGACAACGGGGATTCAGTCATGTCCAAAATTCCTTCAAGTCCCTCACATCTGAAGTCAAGATGGTGATCTGGCAGTGGTGTAAATGGATGCAGGGTCTGGCCTTCAGTCTCCCTGGATGGTTTGTTTCCCACAGCTCTAAACAAAGGAACAAACAGAAGCCCTGCCAAATACATCTTTTGTTTCCCACTTGTAAAAATAACTGTGGAAATAATACAGAAACAAGTTCTCCTGCAGCCCCTGCCTGTCAGGCAGGGACAGTAAGCACATCCACATCAGCCACTGGAGCGGAGCATGCTGCGGAGACCCTCAAGCTCACAGTGGGTTGTTTGGGTGCATCCACACACTACAGAGTGCATACTATGTTGAAATACTAGCTGATATGCCAAGACCATTGTTCTACTCAGTTGAAACCTGCCCCCCAGCTCATCGATTCCCACCATAACTTCCAGCCCAGGTACAACAGCGTTCATTCAGCACAAGCATGAGTGATGCTGTTCTGGGGATCTCTGTGCAGCCAACAGAAGCCCGCACAGCCCAAGCACAGTGGATTTCTGATCTCCACTGTGGCCTCCTGGTGATGCCTCAGTCTAAATAGCAATGTGGGAATTTCTGCTCTGAAGCCTCAGACATTTAGGGACACTGCAAAGCTTACAGGCAAATGGGAAACCAAAGCTTAGCGGCAGAGCACAGGGGAAAGGATGACATCCCTTTTGTACATTCATTGGAACAACACATCTTTGGGGACATGCCAGACCCAATCTGAATACAAATCAGGAAGTATTAGCATAGCAGCTGGGGCTACAGAGAGAAAAGTTAAAGTGCAACACGGTCACTGCTGAGGCTGCTGGAAACCAAGCATAGTGACTTGTGGAGGGAAGTCACCAGTAAAGCAGTAAAAGGAAAGGAAAAAGAGAGAAAATCACCCTTACTGGGGAGGAACTAGGGCAATGTTTCTGAACTGATGAGTTTTTAGCTCTTCCTTTAAGAAAAAGATACTAAAGGACCTAATAGGTTTCATGAAAGCAGCAGTCCTTACTTAACAGCAGTGAAATGATCAGAAAGACTTCTTCTTGAACACTTTCCTGATGTAGTCGTTGCTTATCCTGATCAAGGGAAAATATCATGATGGAATAAATCCTGATCTGACGATAAAATTACTCCAGCTTCAGCTAGGACAGACTTATGCTCTTCTGTTTTCTTCTGAAGACGGAAGAAAACTGACCATCTCTCCAGGCAGATCCAGACTGGACTTTGGTCCTTCAGGCTACTTTGTGTGCTGCCATGTAGCTCTCAAAAGTGTCAAAGATGGCAATGACTAAGAGATGATATAAGTACACATTAGGCTGAATCTGCTGGGATTTGGACTAGGGATCTCTCCTTTCAGCACACCTGCCTGAATCACTCCTCCGAACTATCATCCGCAATGTTTCAGAACCCCCTTGTGGCACTCAGATGTTCAAGAAAAAAGGATGGCAGATCAGAGAATCTAAAGGGGATCTCCAGAGATCATCTGGCCCAACCCTGCTCAAAGCAGAGCCAGTTTCAAAGTTACATTGAGTTTTGCAGGTCTGTGTCCAGCTGAGTCTTGACCACCTCCGAGGATGGAGGCTCCACAGCCTCTCTGGACCTCGTTCCAGTTTCTGACCTCCCTCACTATTAAATGTTCTACTTATATCTAGTCATGTTTCCTGGGTTGAAATTGTGTTTGTTGCCTCTCATCACCCAACACTTCTTAAAAATTTGCAGGAAGCTGTTAGGTCCCCTCAAAGCCAACTCTACTCCAGGCTGACCAAGCCTAGCTTCCCCAGCCTCTCCTTACTGGCAAGTCCTCCAGTCCCACTATCTTGGGAACCTCCCCTGAACTCCTTCCAGCTCATCAATGTCTTTCCTGCACTGCAGACCTGAAACGGGGCACAGATGCAATCTCAAAAACGCCGAAGAGAGGGGAGGAATCATTTGCCTTGACTTCCTAGTGCTAGGGCTTGTCACCTTGGGGAGGAGGGCTATGACTGAGTTTTACAAACTCTCGAAGACAGTAGGTAAGTTGAATGCAGAACAGTTGTTTATAAAATCTGGCAATGCAAGAGGCATTTGCTGAAACTAGTTTAAAAAACATCAGTTAAAACAGTCAAAAGAAAGTATTTCTACACACAGCAGGTAGTGAATTTGTAAAATTTACTGCCACAGGAGGCTGAGGAGACAGCATCAGCAGGCTTACAAAGGGATCAGACAAAATCATGAACAGAAGATGCTAAAAGTGCTGGGCAGGGAGGTACATACTGCTGCTATTCCAGCTGCAACACTTGCAGATGCTGGGAAGTACAAAGAGACCAGCGAAAGCAGGCGGGCTTGCATGTTGCCACTGAACAGCCATCTCCTCTGGTCACTGTTGGAGGCAGACGGTCACTTGTTCTCTTGTTCAGCTGAGCCCTGTGGGAAGCTACTGAGCTGATATTTATTAAATAAAAGAGACATGCGGACAGTAACTGAGTTCTTCTACATGAAAGATCGATCTTGCCATGCTGAGAATCATCAGAAGTTACAACAAACTGTATCCAAAATTGTTGTCCTGTAGAAGTTAGACCAGAAAACCATAACGTCCAGTTCAGTAGAGGATTTACTGCTAGTGATTTCCACGGGCTGCAGGGGTCTGAGAGCCCTACAGAAGGTGGTCCTAGTGACAGGGATGGTAAATCAAGTATATCTCATTGTCTATCATCTCCAAAAGAATAAATAGAAATCACCAACATAAGAACTGTAAACTAACTGAAACATCTCAAAATATTAAGCCATGAGAAGCACATTTAAATGTGCAGACCTGAGGGAGTTTAACACAGAAAATTTTGATAACACATTTCATACTTAGGTATACTTCCCTTTTATTTTCTGTTGTCAAATAATTCCAAAACATTTTTTTATCAGAATCATTACAATGTGAGTCATCCTATTTATGAATTGTATGCTTGCAATCCTATCTGTGGGTTTTAAAAAGATAAAATTAAAATTCCCTCTCCAAAAAAACCTCAAAAAATGTCTCCTGTTACCATTAAAAAAAAAAGATTGTATTTTTTTCATTTTTTAGCTGCTGTTAAAGTAATTGCTTGTTCTTTGAATAGGTAGTCAAGTGTGTTTACCCTTGATTTGCAAGCTTTGGACATTTTAGAACTTAGGCTATACACATAAAACCAGAGGGAACTGAAATAGTAAAAAAGTCCACAAGAGAGAGAAGAATCTGAAAGTTTCCTCTTCACTAATTATTGCTATAGAAAGAAACATGGGAACTTCTCTTTTAGGTAGGTTCAAACAAGTTTTCAGTAAGCAAAATCTGAGAATGTTCTGGAAGATTAAGTCTTCATCTAAAAGCGATGTATCGCTCCTCTTCCATGATGTACAGCTCTGTGGAAGAGCTTTTTATAAAGGAGAATGTCAAAATACGTCAAGTAGAAGAAAAACAAACCTTCAACACAGCATCAGGGTGAAAGACAGTAAGCTGAAGTTTCCCTCTGAGAGAGACTCTAGATAAGGAATTATAAAAATTAAATTTTCTGATTCCCCTTCCCTTCCACGTTAAGATAGTGAATGCATTTCAGTATTGTTATAAAATAACTTACTGGAAGCAAAGCCATGATTTGTCTAGGTCTGATATAACCTAGAAGTTTGCCAGTCATAACACTGGAAGAATTTCCTGGTGTAAGAGCTACAGGTGAAAATGATTTCTGACATAGCTTAAACCAGTCTCTAAACATGAGCAAAAACATGTTATTTTGCTAGATCAAATATATCTGGGAAACTGTTTTGCCTTCCTTAAAGAAGAAAAACCAAAAACCACCAACAAAAAAATAAAGGAAGAATCAACAACTCAAAAATACCAGATCCTAAACAAGGTTGTTATGTTCAGAAGAATATTGAATACAACCGTATCTAAGTTTCATTCATCCCCTTCCAGGCTCTGTGATGAAAGTAAAGATGATCGCAGCAATTATGTTAACAAGTACTAAGAAATTACTGCTTATGTTGTAGGAAGTGACCACTGTTCTGCATTTCAGCTCATCCTGACAGTAAAAAGGCTGGCTCAAACCACTATTTAGATTCTAACGTGTGCTGACCACTGCAGAAGTGGTTTAAATCCCCTCATTCGGCCAAAGCCAGCTGAGAGCAGGCATCTGAGCAGTTACCATGAATCCACTTGAGAAATACTATATGAATTATTTGCGACTGTATAAACATAAGTAAAAAACTGGACTGAGAGTTAAAAAGAAGGTGGAATTACAACTTACGAGGATGAAAGAAATGAGAAATCACCATAAAGTCACAGTTCTCCAGGGCAGATGGGATGGCCTGTGAAAGCTTCAATTCTGACAGTGCTTTGTGACCATCAATTACATGCTGTTGTACAGAGCTCTTAGTACTGTCTTATCTATTGACTATACACCCTTCTCCAAAGAAAATGAGCCATCAGTTTGAGAAATTTTCCTAGTTATAGCTGTGTCAGCCTGCTTAAACTGACCTTTAGAGGATTCACATGAGAATAAAGGGCATCTTATTATTCAGCGCGCATTTTTGTGAGGCTAAACCAAGAACTGCCAATCTTAGACAAAGCACAAGATTTCCTCCTCAGAGAATCTCTGAGGATTGGCAATTAATCATACTCTTAAGTAGTTTATAAACTCATGTCAGGAAATACTTGGGAGAAAATTAATCCCTGCGGCAACTTCATTTTTGTACAATAGGGTAAAATTTGACCCATTTCAGTATGTTTCTACCAGCCAATGTAGGGTATGCATGCAGGGGTGGAGAGAGTAATTGGGCAAAGGGAAGGGAAACTGGGTTGGTTTTTTTTATGTAGAGAATGAATTTGTGTACATAGGCCAAATAGTCTTAAAATGTGGGTTGTTATAACAATGTTTGTAATACCAAAACAACATTAGTATGCATTTTATTCTGTAATTTCAAAGTAATTTTCGAAGCTTAATGTGCCACTTCATAATATCCGCATGGGGAAAATTAATACCATGTATTCCCAGTTTGCACAAAGGCAAAGTTGAAGCATGGAGCAGTTCATGAACATGCTCCACGTTCTTGGGAGGAGAATTCAGGGTTCCAGATTCCCACTACAGTGCTTGAATGAAGTGTGGTAGGAGGTAAAGGGGAAAAAAAAAAAAAAAAAAAGAGACCATATCTGGCAGGGATTACAACTCCTGCACCTGCAGAGTTATAAAAAATAGTTCTTCATGCAAAGTGACCTCCTGAAAAACTGCCTTTGACTCACTGAAGATATATCACTCGGCCCGTCTGATTTTGCTTATCTGAATAAAAAAAATCTCTTTGGACTGATTTTGACTAATGGCACTGAGCCACATGAATCTTCAATGATGACAAAAGCATAATATGAAGTGATCAGGAAACATTCAAACTTTGCATCCTGAATAGCACCAACTTGATTTTTATTTCAGAGTGAAGGGATGGCAAATGGGAAGGACGAGAAGGAAACAGGGAAGGTAAGACTTCCCATGGGCTACGTTTCCAGCTCTAATTTCTTCTGACACTTGTGACACTAAAATAAGCAATTTTTATTTTTTTTTTCCAGGTACTTGTGATTTTCAGACCCTTACATTGAAAGGGGGTTAACTGACACTTGACAGTATTAATTTTCTAATTTGCCCTAAAAATAGGCAAGAAGGAAAACAGGGGGCATTGTGTAGGACGGGAAAAGCAAAACGAGGTAATAACAGCATTGTCTCAGTATCTATACTTAAAGTATATACATTAGCCTTCTTTCGATGGACAGAGTAATTCATTGTACATTATTATTGTAACGAGTAGTAATGAATAATGATAAGACTATGGGAGCCTTCTCTCTGCACAGTACCATTACAGGCATGGGTGGACAAACAGAGTTTGATTGAGAGAGTCACTAGTCAATCAGCATTGAGTTTTTTTCTATGCCATTTGAAATAGCTTCCGAGTCTATTTTTATCCTCACCCCATCATTTTGCAGTTTCTTGTCTTCCATACTTACTACCTTACTGATTTCGAAATCCAGAAGAGTGCTAACTGTTTGTGTGGCTGTGGTGTGTTGGCCCCGGTGGAGGCCTGGTGCCCACCACAGCCGCCCCGTCACTGTCCCCGCAGCTGGGCCGGGCGGCGGGGGGGGCGCAGAATGTAACAGCGGGGCCGGAAGGGCCGTGAGTCAAGACAAAGACGGGGAGAGATCGCTCACCAGTTACTGACACCAGCAAAACAGACTCGACTTGGGGAAATTCGCTTAATTTATTACAAATCAAATCTAAGTAGCATAATGAGAAATAAAAACTAAATCTTAAAACCCCGTCCCCTCACTACTCTCTTCTTCCCGAGTTCAACTTCATTCCCTCTACCTCCTGCTCCTGCTGTGGTGCAGGGT
>JAVJGI010000014.1:12769085-12790782 GCA_035590275.1 Ibycter americanus | reverse complement strand
CTGTTTCAAGGATCTTCAAATTTACCAGTGGCAGATGGAAATGTGCAAGATTTTGCCTGACTTCATGCTTCAATTTCACCAGTGACCGATATACTAATATGAAAACTTACACCTTTGGTAAAGGAGAGAACATTCTGGAAAACTTTATGTCAGTTAAAAATCCATCACAGAAGGTGCAGCTTGCTCTCAGCTGCAGATTTGAGGTGACTTCATATTTCCTGAAATCAGTGCTTTGGGGAGAGAGGTATCTGGATATTGTCCTCCTGGCAGATGAGAAGTTGGGTCACAGGACAAAAGTCAAAGTGAGCATGAGAGGTTGGTTGCAACATACAGGGTGACGAACCGAGAGGAAAGCACAGAAGCCTCTCTACTTCCTGGAAGCATAACATGAGAGAGATGCTTGGCCCTGTGTGGTGTGTTGGCCACCTTGTCCACAGGTATCCAAATGCATAGATATCCGTGAAGCAAGAGGGGATACTCGTACCTTTCAGCCAGTGGGAGGCTCCTTCCTCATTAATGTCTGCTGTCCTAAAGAAACAGATTGATGATGCATCAGCAGGGAAAAAAATGGAATAAACTGGTCCCCACAAGGCACCAGAGTCCTGAGGTGGAACTGCCTCCTGTGTCTGAATCCAGACTGAATCAAAGCTCTCCATACATGCAGCGTACAGTATAGGTGTGCCCTTAAATGACCACTCTTGCCTGCCTTGCTACTAGGGCAAGGCAATAATGTTCTCCTCTTGACATGAGTCAGAGGCATCATGGAAAACAGAGCCCAGAAAGTCAGGGATGCACCGAGTCTGTCAGACATCTAGTAAACTTAACTGAGGAAAAACTGACTGAGGACTTAAGAGCAAGGAAAAGTGTAAAAAAACCTCCAAAACTCAGAAAATCTACTAGTGCGCTGATGCTGTTCAAGCACAGTTCAGTATGTATCTTTCAGCTTTAGGTCTGCTTTGAATGAGGAAGGTTAAGGCTGTGATAGTTTCTACTTCTAATGATACATTCAGTTAAATACAAAGGTTTCATCAGCAGAATCACATCTCTGAACATGATGAGTCAGCTGAAAATTGCAATTCAACCTCTGCTATTTCAGAGGTAATTCAAACACAGTCTGATGCTTCTTAAGAAAAAGACATTGATGAGCTGATTATTAGATTTCTTGGGATATCTGTGCGTTCAAAAGAAGTAGACTTTCTGGAAAATTTAGGGCACAATTCATCTAACCAGGGGGGTGGACTAGATGATCTTTGAAGGTCCCTTCCAAGTCAAACCATTTTGTGATTCTGTGAAATGCAGAAGTCAGTAATGCACTTCTAACCTAGTGTCATGGTTTAACCTCAGCTGGCAACTAAGTCCTACGCAGCTGCTTGCTTACTCCCCCCACCGTGGGATGGGGGAGAGGATCGGAAGGGTAAAAATGAGAAAATTCATGTGCTGAAATAAAGACAGTTTAATAGGTAAAGCAAAAGCTGCACACACAAGCAAAGCAAAGCAAAGAATTCATTAACCACCTCCGATCGGCAGGCAGGTGTTCAGCCATCCCTAGGAAAGCAGGGCTTCATCATGCATAATGATTACTTGGGAAGACAAACTCCATCACTCCATACTGCTGCCCCCCACCCCCCACCCCCCCCCGCCCCCTTCCTTCCTCCTTCTTCTTCCCCCAGCTTCATATACTGAGCATGACGCCATACAGTATGGAATATCGCTTTGGTCAGTCAGGGTCAGCTGTCCCATCCCAACTTCTTGTGCACCTCCAGCCCACTCTCTGGTGGGACAGTGTGAGGAGCAGCAAAGGCCTTGGCTCTATGTAAGCTCTGCACAGCAGTAACGAAAACACCCCTGTATTATCAACTCTGTTAACAGCACAAATCCAAACTGTAGCCCCATACTAGCTACCAGGAAGAAAATTAACTCTACCCCAGCCAAAACCATCACACCTACTCATCTAGATTTCCTTTACAGTCAGAAAAGAGAAATAAGCCCCTTTAAGTCACTACCACCTCACCTGAAACAGATATTTAAAGCAGATGAGCAAACAGTGCCAATTTCTTCTGGAATGTCTCCATTGTGACTAAAATTAAACAGCATCATTCTTGTCCTTTCTCAACAAATACCTAAAAGAAGTGAGTGTTAATTGACCTTTTGATGTTTTCCAGCCACTGAAGTTGAGGATCACCAGCTACTGTGTGCTGAAACACTGTCCCTTGCCTAGACTGTGCCTGTCCACAGCTGGTCTCTCCCAACATCACACCTCTGACATGGACCGCTCTCAGGTTCAGAGGGACCATTTCCACAGCAGAACAGTAAAGTATGTTGGTCCCACAAAAAGCACCATCTTGAGCACCATTTACAGGTACATCATTTACTAATTAATGATTTGTTTGAACACCAGAACTTATAACTAGCCCAAAGATATTGAGGACCACATTTTTATGCCAAGGGGCTGTAGTTTCCCTAGAAAGCTTTTCCCAATACCTATCACAATCTATTGCTCCCTACAAACGGGCAACTCTGGGACAGGAGTGAGGAAAAGGTTGCAGCCTTTGTATATAATTGCACATAGAGACTAGGTATTAAGCCACCAGAAGTTTTTCCAAACCCCCCCAAGTTAAAAAAAAATAATTAATGTCAGTGGGGATTGCAGTACCATATAAAAACACTGCAGAATAGTTGGGGCTACCAATCATTATTCATTGAGATCAGAGACTGGGCAAACCTTGCATCTCAGGCACTGACAAGCACAAATAGGGCTTATTCTTTTGATTTAACTTTATGAAAATATAAGGAAACATCTCCTTTTTCCTCGCATTTTCCTATCCTCTCTTGATCTTCCTATCACCTTGAGCACATCACCCTAAAGCCATTCAGTTTTATCTAAGGAAGCACAGTTTCTAGATGGAATTAGGATGATCACTGAATTTACTTGGTAAGCATTATATTTTTCAAAATGTCATTTCCTTTTTTTCAGGGGTGAGGAGAAGGGAAATAATGGTGTCTTTTTTATGTCTTTCTCATATTATCTAGATAAGCATATTCTTTCTTTTTAGAACATCTGCTTACATGATTTCTACATGTTTTTGCATATAATACAATATTCTAATAGTGGTCCTTAACTTGCTTGATTAAAATAAATGAGGATGGACATGCTCCTTGAAAACTTCTGGAATAATTGAAAAAGGGTTGTTTAGAATAGGGCTTAACATCTGAAACTCCCTCATATTGCTGTGCAACAGTCAACTGATTATTTCTGAGTGATGTATGCTATGCTGTTAGTCTAATTGCTAGCAGTGGCATTGCTCAGCCATAAAGAAGTTCACTGCATCAACAAAATTTAATTGGGGCATCTCAATATACTGGCATTTTCTTGCAGAGCTAGTTAAAATGAATACAGAAACTGCTATGCACAAGGATTGAAGTGTACATTCCTCACCTGAATCAGAGAAATTCACAGGAAAACTCATTTTACAACAGTATGCTGTGATTCTGCTTCCTGCTCTTTACTCTAGTAATCATTAGCTGGGGAAAAAGAAAATAAAAGAGAGAGAAAATCTCATTTACTTTATCACATGACACTTTGGGACTATTTAACTGGCCAGGCTATTGGTTTTACTCTCATGCAAAAACTTCAGACAAGATAAGAAAGAAATAGCAAACAAAAAGGAAAAAGAATATTAAAGATTGGATTGGTGTAGCCATTTTGTCCAAATTTAATTTCATTAGGTACCAGAATTAATCAGTCTGGCATTGTTGATGACATCTGTATCAGCACGCTGTTGGTTTCCTGATGTACTGAAGTGGTTTTAACAAAAATTTCTAAAAAAGGAATAATTTGATATTAAAGTATAAAACCCCAGCAATACAAAGCACTAAAACTGTTCTATTTTTATTACTCACATTCTCCCTGGAAGGCAGATCGATTAAGATAAGGGAGAAGCCTAAAATATCCACTGACGTTAGAGTGACCGACAGACAAAAAAGTAAATAGCAACGTTAAAAAATGAGAAAATTTAATTCTCTCTCTGGGAGTACGTGGGAGAAAATAAGTGTACCACGGTTTAAACGGGTAATAGGGCATGTTTCACAAGTGGTGTATGAAAACATTTGTTGAAATTCTGAACTTTACCTTCTCTCATTAAGTTGATTCATTGAGTAGGTAACAAGGGAATAACTGGCAAGTGCTGACTGCTATGCAAGCTTCCACACTGTATACATCGATCATTCAAAACTTTGAAGAAAACATGCCCACCCAGCCTTACCTTTCAGAGCTCATCTCTCTTCCCTCCCACTGTCACACTAAAGTTATTTTTTTTGCCATCACAGTTAAGGAAAGCCACTGCTTCCAAGCGGAAATATTTCAAGTAGACATTTGTACAAATAAAGCAAGAGAGATCATAGAATCATGGAATGGTTTGGATTGGAAGGAGCCTTTAAAGATCACCTAGTTCCAACCCCTCTGCCATGGGCAGGGACACCTTCCACTAGACCAGGTTGCTCAAAGCCCCATCCAGCCTGGCCTTGAACACTCCCAGGATGGGCCATCCACAGCTTCTCTGGGCAACCTGTGCCAGTGTCTCAACACCTTCACCATAGAAAATTTCTTCCTTATATCCAACCTAAATCTACCCTCTTTTAAATTAAAACCGCTGCCCCTTGTCCCATCACTACAGGCCCTGGTAAAATGTTTGACCCCATCTCTCTTATAAGCCCCCTTTAAGTATTGAAAACCTGCAATATGGTGTCCCCAGAGCCTTCTTTTCTCCATACTAAACCGCCCCAACTGTCTCAGCCTTCCTCATAGGAGAGGTGCTCCAGCCCTCTGATCATTTTTGTGGCTCTCCTCTGGACCCATTCCAACAGGTCCATGTCTTTCTTGTACTGGGGACTTCAGAGCTGGGCACAGTACTCTAGGTGGGGTCCCATGAGAGCCAAGTAGAGGGGGAGAATCATCTCCCTCAACCTGCTGGCCACACCACTTTTGATACAGCCCAGAATATGGTTGGCTTTCTAGGCTGCAAGCGCACATTGCCGGCGCATGTCCAATTTTTCATCCATCAGTATCCCCAAGCCCTTCTTTCCAGCGCTGTTCACAATCCATTCATCACCCAATCAGTACTGATACTGGGGATTGCACCAAACCACATGCAAGGTCCTGCATCTGGGTCAACACAAGCACTAGTATCAGTACAGACTGGGTGATGAATGGATTGAGAGCAGATCCTTGAAGAGACAGATGCACATATCATTGGACACAACAGAAATACTGTCCTGGGCTTCAAGACATCCAAGCACTTAAAAAGAACTTCCTCATCTAAAAACTCTCCCAAGTGGAGTGCAAATCAGTCCCTAAATCTGCTTAGTATTACTATTTCTCAGATGGACTTATTTCAGAAATGGATACTTTGCACTGATTAATCAAAAATAGAGGTGATGTCTTTTCACTTGAGTGGGATGCGTTGAGGGTCAGGGGACTATTGATTCTTCTGATTAATACACTGCACTTACACAGCTGGGAAACAGCAACTCAAAATGAAAGGGCCCTATTCTGCCCTGCTTTCATGGGCACAATTCCCCACTGAAATCAGTGCCTCAGAGAAAAAAGAGCATCAATGTTCCCAGGCATTAGTGAAGGTCAGAGTGCAAGAAAAACAGGGCAAATCATTGGCCATTGTAAATCACGGCCACTCTCTTAATTCAGTGGATCTATTGCACTTTAGTCAGGGATTTGACCCTGAGAGCAATCTGTATTTTTCCTTCATATCTATTGTTTCCTTATGTGATTTTGATTGTTCTTTGGTTTTACAATCACTGCTATTCAAAATGGTTTACAGTCAATGTTCTGTTAATGTCTAATATTCACAAATACTCTGAGAACAAAGGTTTGATATTTTCTATGCCTTTAATCTTTTTATGCTGCATAGATATATATTCCCTACTTTCACTGCTCAATGGATATCTCTGATCTAGAAAGATATTAGGAACCTAAAAGAAGGTTTAAGTACTATAATTGCATATTGAAATGTGGAGGATACTCAGCATCCTGTAGATATGCACTTCATTCATTTATTCCTCTTGGATTTTTTTTTTCTTTTTGTATTTACTTTCCATTTTTTCTTAATTTCATATGCTTTATGTCATAAGAAATTTACTATTTACCTGAATTCTGCTATCCAAAATTCAGCAAGTTCTCTACAAAAAATCATATATTTTTCTCTTTGACACCTGTCATGAAATGTATTCTTTAATATTTCTCCAAGGAGGAAAATATAGCTTTTAAATAAATATACTTAAGTAAATAAATTTAAAAAAACCAACTTACAAACATACCCTAGGCCTGAACATAAAATATAAGTGCAAGGAAAAAAGAAATTCTGTTTCATATGTTCATTCCAGATTTGCAGAATCAGAATATTGGGACAGTTCAGAAAAACTAAATTGCTAATTGAGCTGACTTCTGATAATTAGAGATTCACTTCTGGAGTAAGATGGCTTTTTAAGCGATTCTGTCCAGTGCTGTCTTTTAACATGAAGAATGCAGGAAGCCTCCATTAGGTATTTCTCAGGAACAAATCCAAATTCTGTCATTGCAATTTCCAAAGGGTTCTAAAAAGCTTGAATATTTGTCTCACACTAAAAGACAGCCTATGCTCACAAGTAAGGCTTATAGTTGCCTTTGGAAATCCCAACAAAAACTTCCCTAGCTTCATTATCCGTCACCCCTGTATAAGGAATAGGCTAGAGAATGAAATACAAATAGATGTGGATGGATGAGAGTCTAATTTAATAACTTCTCAATATAACTGCCCACTGTCTGATGCATTGCTGCATAACGTGCTATTGATTTGGGGGGAAAAGTTTATATGATAGCTGGGAGCAAATGCCTGGCTCTCTTCCTCACAAGATTTACTGGTTTTGATAATGAGTAAATAAATTTTATGCATGCAAAGCTAGCAAGTCTTTTTCTAACTGTCTTAATTTTGTCAGCTCCAAGAACAAGACCCCTTACAACTTCATGGACACTGCACATAAAAAAATCTGCATGTACTTCAGTCAGCTAATGAAGGCTTCCACAAAGTGCAAGTAACTCCAGCAAATAGGAGAGGCTGACAGAGGATCCCTTCCTATACTTACGTTCTTTTATGGTACAAATTCTCTGATTTTTTTTAAGCAGCACAAAGGTTTTGGGGCTTCCCTTTGAGTCAGTATTAAATACTGTTTTAAACAGGACACTAATTTTCTGGTTAGGCCAGGTAGCAGGTACTTCTGGCCTAGGTATTCCTTAAAGGAAAACACACTCTGTCTCAGGACTTTTAGCTGGCATTTGTGACTGGCATCTTTCATCAGTTCAGCCTTCTAAGGGCCGTCAGGACCAAAAAAATCTCATTTATGACAGTGAGGGGTAATTCATATTTAGAGAGTCATTACATCTGCCAAAACCTTTCATCTTCATCTTCACCTTCATCATCCTATTTGAGGTTCCTTTCTGTCTACACTAAAGATCATCCTGGGTAACTTCCTGAGCCATAACATAGTTGAATATGGCATTGCTTCCATCTCTTTGGGCAATTCTATAGTAAGCTGGCTGATGAAAAAGCTCCTAATTCACTGTTTTCCTTAAGAAAGAGTCCCCTTGGACAGGCTCTTCACATGGAAGACTTTACCATTCTTTCTTCTCTTACCCTTAAATTGCTGCCACCTCTTATTTAGCTGATCTTCTTGTCCACCTAAGTAACATGGTTTTAGCTCCTTGGATTTGAAAGCTACTAAGCTAATGATTTTGTCTGCCACAGCGTTTGACTAGATATTTAGAAGCGTATGTCACTGCATTAGCAGATTTCCATCACTTGTTCCTACATACTTTAACTGGATTAGGATAGGTGGGAAGTGGAAAATCAGCTGAGATTTATCCGCCATCCCCATGACATTCCAGACACCCACACAGAGCAGTACAACTATATCCTGAAAGGCACAGCTCTAAACAGTTGTGTTAAAGTTATACCTACAGTCATTAGGGAAGTGTGCCCACTGCTGGGAAAATGCAAAGATGCTTCAACTCTTACGCAATGCTTTTCTTTGGAACACATCTTTTATATGCATATATATCTAAATAGATATGGATATAGATATATGTAGAGGTAGATGTAGATGTAGATGTAGATGTAAACGTAGATGTAGATGTAGACATAGATAGGTAGATGTCTGTATATGTTTAAGAATGAGAATAGGCTGAGCTCCAAATTTCATAAAGCTCAATATCTTTATAAAATATCTTAACTTGTAATTCACTGAAATTGGAAAGCCTGTTGAAATTAATAAGAGGGTACTTAAAAACTCAGTAAAGCAATCTGAGAGCCACTAGCAATTATTTTGCAAAGCTCATGGAGAGCAAATGAAGCGGCAAAATAAAAAGGGAAAAAAAGGCTATTTAAAAGGGAGAATAGAAGAGGATGTGATAGTCACAGCTCAACAGCTTAACTTGAATTCCTAGAAAACCACTGAAAAAATAAACAATCTGTAAGCATCAAGAAGATAATAAAGTATTGAGCAGCAGCTCCACACATATCAGTCAAAATAATTTTTATTTCATTCTGTCAGAGAACAGCACATCCAGTGAATAGAAACAGAGTTGATATTCTGTTCTAACTTTGTCAAAGCTTTTGCCACTGCTTCAGACTGAAGTTCTGAGGTCACCTGAGGAAATATGGACAAATGTAAATGCTAGAGAAATTACAAGCTGCTTGAATATGATAATCAGAGAGTGAGTAGCTTTCAATCATTTACATTCAAAATGGAAAGATACCATGGGGTAATTAGGGGACTGCAACCAGTAATTTTTTCATTGAATTCATTGAATTGAATTCATGAAATTTCATTTTCATATTCATTGAATTCATGAAGTTTCATTGAATTTCATTCAAATATTTTCATTGTGACTTGGATAACAATACCAATTTGGGGAGGATTGCTCAGACAGGATTAGGATCCATGGTGATCTTGAGACTTTGGAGGTATGATCTAAGTCAAACAGGGGGCAATTCAATGTGAATAAATACAAAGTTCTACACTTAACTAAAAATAGTCACCTCCACAAACATGCGATGATACTTAACCTAGACAGCAGTGCTACAGGAAAGAATCTGGAAATCCCTTGATGAAGAAGCATGAACAGTGCTACCAGGAAAGCATTATAGAGGAATATGAGAAATATCTTTTGAAAGGCACATAATGTAATCTTTCCAATCTATTTATCATTCATCTTCCAACTACAGTAGTACATCTACCTTGCAACACTGCTGTCTGAGAAAGATGTGGGCAAGGAAAACAAGGAGAACACCCTGAGGTCTAGAAAATATGATCTGCAGGGAAAAATTAAAACATTAGGGGTTGTTTCAGCTGAACAATACGAGACGAGAGGGACAAATGACACAGCGTTCATAAGCTGCATAGCAGCAACGCTGAAAGAAAATGACAGTCAATAGTTTATGGCTTAATAAGCTAAAATTCACCCAAAAAATTAGGATAACTGAAGTAAATTTAGGTAAAAAGGGAAAATTTGGCTAGTGGAACAGATTGCTCAGGGTGGGAAGATGGAAGATGGTTTTGAAATCTCTTATGTAGAACGATTTTAAAAATTAGTTGCACAAGCATCTATCAAGTTTACCTATAGTTGGTCATTCTTTGAAGTAAGGGAGTGAATTTGAGTGCTGTTTTAGCCCTACTTTCTATTATCACTCTCTGTGTATTCACACCAATTGTTTGTTAATGTCTCTTTTTTCAGAATGGGTGAGAGTCATTTCACCTAAATTTCTTTAACATTTCCAGAACTTACTCACCACATGGTATTTAGAAGTAATATTATAGTACTTCTCATTCAGTTTCTGCCATTGTTGCTCAGTTTTATAAGTTTTTAGGATTCTGTGGGATCCTAGAAGTTGATCCACCTCAGAAGGAATATGACCGGAATTACCCAATCCTCAGTGGCAACTTTGTGTCTCTTTGCACATATAAAAGATCCCAGCAAATCGCAGCTTCCACTGACTGGAGTGGGATGTCCAGGGAGCCCTCGTTTTTCTTGTAGGCAAGAAGCCAACAACAAGGTGCTAATTGGTATCTTGCAAGATGCAGTTCTTTGGAATACAGGATTGTCTTCAGTGAGTTCACTGCGGCTGTCTTAGAAAAGCAAAATAATACTTGGTTTTAATTCATACAATGCCTTCATGCCCCTGTCCCCCCATCCCCCCAATGTCTTTTGAAACCAAAACATACACTACTGCTACTTCTTTAAAGTCAACCCAAACACTGGTTGAAACACAGTTTTGCTACTATTTGTACTGCTTTTTGAGAGACAAAACATGAAGTCAATTAGTTGCTGCCAAATTCTTTAACACAACACTGATTATTTCAGATCTCGTGTCAAACTTAGTTACATGTACCAAATGATTCAGTTATTTCTATTGTTTAAGAGATGTGCATTGTGAACGTCTCTTCAAGTCAATAGCATCCTTATGAAAGCCTCCAGGAATTATTCAGAGTCATTTCTACTAGTCGCCAAGTTAGGAGGTCCAAGAATCATTATTAATCTATGTGTAGCAAACATTTTATAAGGATTATGCTTTCCAGATGATGCATGCTTTGACAGTTCTAACTGCATAATGGTTTTAGCAAACTGAGGGAGATTTCTAATTTTGTATGAATTAAAATCAATATGTATTTCTCCAGATTTAATGTGTGTAATGGTTATATTTTTCACAAGCATTTTGTGAACTATTGCTCTGAGTCAGTCTGAGTTAATTCCTAATGCAAGACAAACACTAGAACACTCCCTGTGCAAACTGAGTTCATTTCACCTGCCATATTGTCCCAGGTAGAATTATCCTTATCTGTGTGATTAGGCCAGTGAAAGTTGCACTCTTTTATTTTGATGTATAGATGTGGTGCTTGGGGACACGGTTTAGTGGTGGACTTAGCAGTGCTAGGTTAACAGTTGGACTCAATTATTTTAAGGGTCTTTTCCAACGTAAATGATTCTACGATTCTATGATATATATGATAGTCCAGCATCAGCAGCAATAGCTACTAAGTGCAGGCCACAGCTATTCTTCTGTCCTACACTCTGTCAAGTGGCTCTGATGTTATAGCATGGCATTTTGGGGAGGTGAGAACTGGTGTGCTTCTCAGCAGCATCAGATCTGTAGTGTCCAGATGCCAGAGCTTCTATAGTCAAAGGGTACATGTACAGGCACAGTATCCACACCTGCAGCTCTGGACCACAGTGAAGATGTTCATGTAATAATGGTAGTAGATTTAGATAGTCTTTTACTGCCTCCTTAGATGGCAACAATATCTGTGATTAGACGATCTCAGTGAATCATTTAAACATTCCTTTACTAAAACCTGAGGCTAAATCCTATGGTATACCTGCTGTTGCTCCAGACATAATTACCAGTTAAGCAGATTCATCAGAGCTGTAATATAATTTTAAGTGAAGAACTACTGAAAACAGGATCAACCCAAGATGCTGTGGGACCTTGTTCATGGGCTGAACACGTGCCACAAGGACAGGCAACAAAACTGAGCTTCAAGAGCTTTTTGCCTCTTGGGATTTCACTTCCATCTTTCTGTGGCCTCTATCTTCATCGGTTTGAACCCCTCTGGAGTTGTCTCTAATGTGCTGTAATGCTTCCACTTACCTCTGTCTTACCAAAGCTATAGCTTTGGTGCAGAAGAGTTGAAATAGTAAGGGTGTAAGAAAGATAGGATTGCAGGACACTTGATACAGCCAAAAAAGCAAAAAAAATGAAAGGCAATTTGATTCTGTGTCTCAGAATCCCATTATCACCCTAAAGCTGTTATCTACATTTCTCTGTATCTCATTGTATCTTATGTAACGGTATCTTAAGTATTCTGCCTCACCTAGGTAACATCTAGGCTGCTGACACAAGTCTTCTTTTTCATTGGTGATGTACCTCATTTAAAATACCTCTTACTTCCTCCCTGGCTCAGCTCAGCACCCATAACATATTTTATACTTCCATTTCATCAGTACTTAGACTTCTTTACTCCAGCTGCCTCAGAGACTGATGGGGATGTGCTAAGCACCTTTTCATAGGTGTAGCAATACAGACACAACCATTAATTATGTATCCTATTAATTTTTAGACATGTATTTACATTTTTTTTTTGGAAAAAATAAAAGCTGCATTTGCTTGTCTTCACTGCAGAAAAGTGGTTATCATTGTCGTGTGGTAAACAAAAGCACTGTATTCTGCCAAATCACTTGAAATAGCAAATAAAAGACTGATGATAAATCCTTACTCCTTGAAATTACCCTGTATATGACTGTTTTGCAAATAACTTACCAAATCTGGTGATGCAGCTGTAAAGACATATACTTTGCAACTAGATCAGGTTAACTGCACTACTGTCCTCATTATCCAAAGATTCTGTTTCCCGGTATTAGGAAACAGATTAACAGATTACAAAAGCCCAGGAGGCAGAATTAAAACGATTTTTCTGAGATATCTTTCACCTTAGTCTAAAATGGAAGGAGACACTGGAGTAGAGTAGATTCACCATTTCTTTAACAACAGAACAGAGCATATTGGAGTGTGATTATTTTTCAGAAGGGAAACCTTATGAAAATTATTTCAGGGTCAAACAGTACTTTATGGATCCAGAGGGATGCTGAGAAGAGAAATCCTTGTCATTCTTAACAGATAACAGACTATGAAAATCACATTATACATCTACTGGTTATCTTTAATTGAGAATCTCTTTTACCAAAGTTAGTGAAGAGCAGAAGCAAAACTCAACAATGTGAAGATGTGCTAATCCCTCAGGTGATACAATTACATCTTTTGGAAAACAATGCCATGAGTAAATGGGAAACTCATCAACAACAAGGAATCATTTGTGTTTTGTATGCTGAGTTTGTATGACTGTCTGCAACCAAGATTTTCCTCATGAGCCAGAATGGCTTCACTATTTGAATTTTCTTTTTTCTGCCAATTTAGGCATGAGCTGAGAAGTATAGCCATGCTCATTCCAGTTTTTTGTTCTATGTGAAGTCTTCCCTTGCTTACTTGCACGTTTCGTTTTGTATGTATGAGGAAAAACCAGAACATAAACACTATACTGAAAGTTTTAAGTTATGTCAACATTTTTATATATTTTTCTATTACGCCACGAATACACATTTGTTTTTCTAAATGGATATAGTATCTTTCCAAAGCTTTAGGAGATATGCAACAATTACAAGTCAGAATATAAATACATATGAAAAAAAACCAGAAAATAACTACTCTTCTGGGCCATGCATCCACAGTAATCACTCTGGGAGAATCATAAAAATAACTCTTCTTGATACACTTAGACAAAAACCAGCCCCCTACATTTGAATTGAAACAAGACTCTGAATATTTCTTCCAGAATTTCTGTTATAGTACTAATGTAATCAAATGCCATGGTCCTGAGATGGACAATCTTCTGGAAGTGCTCATACCACATCTGCTCAGATTTTTTGATCCCTCATCAATGGGTCCCTAGTTAGGATTTGTGCCAGCAGGTTAGAATTTCCACAGCTTTAAAAAGAGCAAGAAACAACCCAGGTGCAGACACTGAAGAGAGAGTGAATATGGGTACATTTCCTCTCTCCACATCACTGCCCAAGTGGATACCTTGTTTTCTTTCTTTCTCTTTCTTGGCTCCTCTCCATGGAGTAACAAAATTGCCCTTTGGTATGTGATCAGACACACCAGGGTGATCTTTATCTTCATGTTCTGATATAGACACAATTTTTAGAAATGTGCTCATCACGACTGGAAAACGTGTTTGAAGTATCCATATGATGTGGGCCTCGGAAAACCAACAGTCAAAATAACTTTACAGTGGCTAGACTCTGATCTCTGCTTGGTTTTCATCCTTCTGCTGCAGCCTATGGCACTTCCCCAGCACTGAAGGACAAGGAGAGGATGCCAAGGTTGCAACACACTCTGTAAGGAAGACTATAAAACTACCTTAGATTGCTAAAATGTCCTCTTTTTTAAAAAATAAATCTTTAAAAAGTTAGTGATCCCTATATTATATTCCATGACAATTAACCTAGACATGGGGTGTATTTCCAGTTGTAAGGTAATGTAGCATTCCTTCAAAGAGGTGTCAAAAACAATCATAGGTTAATGAGATTTTACAAGAATCACCTGCTGGTTGCTTTCAATTAGATGAAATGCCTTTGCTGGAAGTGAGAAAACCCTTTTCATTATTTGCAAATGAGTTACACAACAGAAAGCAGTAACAGGAAAAGAAATGAGAAACTGATAGAACAGTCTGAGCTTCCCGGCTCTACTCCCATCCCCATAATTCCTCTCTGTGGAAAAAACAAATAAACAACAACAACAACAACAAAAAACCCCACCAAACCAAAACCCACAAAACTATCAGAAAAACACACGCAAAAACCCACAAACCACCAATGATGCCAATATCAAGTGTCCAAAGACACTAAGGAAAAACATGGAGGAAAGCTGCATAAATAACGAACATGTCAGTTCACTGGCACCCTTAGAAAAATGTTAGAATAAGTTGCTTTGGGTCAGATCAAGAATTTTGTTCAATTCAAGAGGAAATGTTTTGTTTTGCATTTCAGTTGTCATTTTGTTAGAAGAAAAATAGAAAAATATTTAAAAACAAAGAAAAAAGCTACTTTAAATAATATAGGTATTGTGTTTAAAATATTTTAATGATTTCAGATTTCAGAACATCTCTTGGGGAGAAGGAGGTGATCAAGAAGAACAGCTTGACAAAACATGACATAAATTTGCAAAATGTCACAGTTCAGCCAGGTGTACATTTTATACATTTGTTTACTCAAGAAACTTTGGGCCAAAACGTACTTTTCTGTCCCACTGAGATTTGAGCTTTCCAGTATAAGATCAGAAATCACTTTGGATAAGTCTACGTTTAGAGGAAGGCAGGTGTAAATCAGAAGGCATAACATCCAACACAGACCCCTTTGAACAGAGGAAAAGGAGTATGGCGCAGAAGGTCCCTTCCTTTTATGTTTATTTTATAGACCTTTCATACTTGCAAGTTCCAGAGAAAAAATGAGACAGCACAGAACTAAAGAGCTTATACTTATTACATTTCCACCTACCTCATATCAGGGTGTAATGGACTTTGACAACAGAATTTTTGAGACTAGGAGGGTATTTGTATGGGCATAAGGCTTTCAGACTGGCAAGAAACATCCAGGTTCCATTCTTTTTTCTTACATAATGCATAAATGTTTCATTTGTAATATTACACCACTGGATTTTTTGAAGTATTGTGAGGGATTTAAAGACCAGCCTATAGCACCTTGGAAGATGCCTGTTGCAAACTGCTTTGGAAGCTGTCATGTGGATGTGGAGTTCCAGGGAGACTGAACATTGATAAACTTCTATTAGTTTAGTTAACAATATGATTTTGAGGTAGTGTGTCTCTTAAACAGTTTTCCTACACATTCCTCTTACCATCTAAATTTTGACCTTGATTTTGTTACTGAACCCATCTTTTCACTATTGAAAAATAGATAAAATACTTCCCATGATTCTTGTGCTACACGAATAAACACACTTTTAATAAATTTAAAAAAAATACAACAGTGGATGCTACCCAGTTCTATGAAAGAGGCAGATTCCTTTCAGAAGAAGACAGAAAACAAGAAGTAAATACCTTCCCCACTGTCTGACATTTGGGATGGGAAAAGGAAAACCAAAGTGGAAAGAAAAGCACAAACCACATAACAATGAAAGACCTACCTTTCAAGGAGAAGAAAAAAAAAAAAGACCACCTTTGCCTTCCTCAGTGTTTGTGATTAATTACCTTAGCTGAAGAAAGGTTTGAAGGGTCTCTGGTTCCCACCAAAAGCCAAAGAGCCCTGCAAGGGGAAGAAGCCTTACCCCTCGAGAAATGGAAAAGTGCTTACAAAAGGATTCTTACTTCAGTCAACCGAAAAAAGGTCACATCCATCGGTGATTGATAGAAGCTGAATGCACTGTCACACTTCTTGAAGTTTCAACAGCTGTATACCCTGAAGATATTATTCAAAAAGATACATTTGGAACCTGAATCACAGGCAGAATACCATTTGAGAATCTGCTGTGGCATTAAAAAAAAAAAAAGCTCACAGTTTAGAGGGTTCATCATACAGAACCATGACTTTAATACAGACTGCTGTGACAACCAGTCCTTGCCTGCAGAGTCTGACAGGGTTGAGAGAGAGATAATGTATCATTTAGAGGTTGAAACACTGCATGGATTTCCAAGTTAATTCAAATAAGCCAAGCAGGCCACAAAAGGAAAAAAAAATATTTATGCAAAAGCAGGCTGAAAATCAGAATGTGACTAAACTTGCTTTTTCATAATGCATCGTATGCAAATTAATTTTAAAATTAAGGAAATGAAACAGTGGGTGAGTTTGATTTTCCAATATTTAAAAGCAAGAAAGGATTAACTTTAAATTTCAGGCAGTAAGAGGACATATTATCCATCATTTGTGGCTTGTTAGTCCGTAAAGGTCAGATTATGTCTCAAAGGCGCAAATTTGCTCAGGGTCACACTAGTCTCAGATCAATCCACAGAGAGGACTGGGGTGCATTAAGGCTCACTTCCCCCGCTTTGTACAATAAGCATTTTCTTCTGACTCAGCACAGCAACATATAACTGACCTCTCTCTCCATGTCCCTTAGCTTCCCAGCCCAGCAAGAAGGCTGGATCATCAGTGCTCCCTCGGCTAGGATCCCCCCTTACTGCTGAGTCTCCCCTACAGCTGCAACTTTTGAAGTATACATATATATTTAAAAAAAAAAAAAAAAGGTGCCTCCTTCTGAATGAGTGGTTTAGTTTGGTTTGGGCATAGACAGTTATTCTAAAGCAACCCCATATGTTCGTATTAAACATAGGTCATTAGTGAAACAGTTTCTTCTGGGGAGGAAGAAAACTGCAACTTCTCCCCCTTGCCCTTTTTGTCCATTCATGCCCACAGCTAAAATTCAGAAAGTCAAATCAAATTTTATTCCCAGTTATACTTTTGCGGAGATGCTTAATCCAAGCTGCGGTCTAGCCTAAAGAAATAAGAACAGTATTTTATTTGTGACAAGGCTGGCTCACGTGTCTAGCTTTTAAATCTCATATTTAAGCTATTTCTACATGAAACTTTCCTAATGAATCATATTATTGGTGTGCTACCTTCCAGCACTGCCTACCAGGACACGAGCAGGTAGTGAGTGTATCCAGAGCTGCTACAGCAGACTGAGAATCATTAGCGAGACAAAAGGGAAGATGACAGACATTAAAGTGAGGGAAGGATAAAATACCTCATGCCAGTCCCAGGAAGAGTTATAATAGAGTTCTTTCTAAATAGAAAAAGAGAAACCACTTGCAGAAGGGAAGCCTACTGATACCCCTATATTGACTGCCAGGAGGACTGGAACATCATTTTGCACCCTAGCTACCACTGTGAGATAATGCTTGTTGCTTTGCCTCTGGAAGACCATGACTTTGTCATGACTGGTCCCCAGAGCCACCATAACATCTGCAAAGAGACATGTCCTACCCTTTAATGTTCATTCTTCGCTACATGGACTACCAGTGAATGAAGAATGGCTTGCTCTACAGGCTGTAAATGGATCTGTGCCCTCTATGGCTTTCCAGCCCCTTGCTTTGACACATGCATAAACTTGCTGTGTCCCTGGGATCTGAATGGAAAGTCCTCACAACACACTTGGGTCACCCTCTGTGAGAGACAACAGCTGGCTCAAGGAGAAACAGCTTTGGAGGGAGACTGTGAGAGAAGAGGTTCCTCTGTCCTGACAAAGTTGCAAATAGCTTGGAGAACAGGCGTGACCTACTGACAGGCCTGAGATCTTCTCAAACTTGTTTTGTCACCTATGGACACACCTGCAAAAGAAAGGGGAAACACTTTGGTTACAGCTATATGCAGCAACCTCACCTTTTACACCAAAAAATGCTGTGAGGGCTGGAGCACAGCCATGGCACAGTCTCTGCTCCCAAATGTTCCAAGACAGGGAGACACCAGGCCTGGAAGTCATGTTCTTGCTCTGGAGCGGTGGCAGAGCTGAACAATCTCAGTGCTGTCATGAGAAGCTGAGGAGAAAGGAAATCCTTTCATTCCACCAGTGACTGCACCTACCAGTCTGAGCTGCCTTATGGAGGATAAGCCTAATTTCGATTCTATTGATTCAAGAAGAATTTGGCCTGCTACTCCAAAAATTAGTTTCTGTAAGATATGGTACTTGTCTTTGTTCACCAAAGGTTATCACTGTTGATCAGGATTTGCATGGCTGTGTTATTTCTGTTGATTTTCTCAGATTTATTGAATGAGAGCTTATAAAAAGGTGTGTGTCACTATTTATGGTTTTTTATACATATTTCTAACCCATCAGCTGTTTATTTTACCCTAGTAGATCTTGCTTCTTTCATTCCTTGTATCATCTGTGTTGTGCTTTCATCTGGCATATTATATCCTCAGAGCTGTCAGAAGATGCATGTCAATCTTTAAGTCTAGGCCTGTGTGGTGTATAAAAATCAAGTTGAAAGATGCCAAACATATATACCCAAATGAATTTTCTTTTCTTTCTTTCTCTTTTTTGACTCCTCTTTTTTTTTTTTTTTTTTTGTTTGTTTGGACTGAATCATTAATATAGTATGGTTGCAAAAATGCCGTCCTTGGATCTCTTTTGTATTGCACACCACAGACAACACCACTGCATAATACAGACAATGAGGTTACAATTATTCAGTTGCAAATACATTGCATTGCGTAACACGGACAACATAAAGTAGGCAACATGGACAGTCTTTTCTGTTCAGACTGGAGGCTACCACAGTTGCCCTGCAAGGATCACTTGTCCATCTTGAAAACATTTTTTGAGCAATCCATTAAGTAAAAGTGGCAAAAAGTTCAGTGGTAAATAAAGGAGTAAGCTAACTCACAAGGCTGGTTCAAAGAATGTAAACTTCTGGTTTGTCCTTCAGCTGCAGCAATGAGAAGTGGTAATACTGAAAGAATGTAATTTTCCACTTGGATCCAAGAATGACAGTTGTTTTACACAGCCAGCTAGATTAATGTATTAGTTAATATTATAAACTATAACCCAGAATATTCAAATCAAGTATCTGAAAGGATGAAACCTAGGAAAATGTATCCTTCTGGGACATGTTTAGTGGAAACCACTTCCTCTATATTCAGTGTAGTATGACTTCAAATGAGCCCACCAAACTCTTACACTGTAGCTCTGATTACAAGTGCCTGTATATATTAAACCCATATTGTCAGGATCATTTCATGTGTCACTGAAATGCACATATCGCTGAAGAAAAGCAAACACTTAACAAAGCAACATATTGGCTATAAACAGGCAAGCGTGAGACTCCAGGGAGCCAAAAGCAGAAGGTGAGACCATGATCCTGAAGCAGAAGCTCTGCTTAGCTGGATTCACAGCATATTGCCTCATTTCCCGCTTTCTCCATAGCATGAATGCAGCAAGTTGCAGTGTTTTCCAGTTCTGCAGTTTAAATATGCAGGCAGAGACTTCATGCACCCAGGGCCAGAGCCAGCATCCCTGTTCTGGCCATGCTCCATGGATTAAACACCAGAGCAGAAATATACCACAATAAGTCACTCAGTTCAAGCCAGACAACTCTCAAAAAAAGGATTCTCCCTTTAATTTCCTGTAAAATTGCACCTCAGATGAACCTGTTGTGAGTACTGAGTCCTCTGGAAGCAAGCAGCCACTCTTTGCTCCACAGTTTGAGCCAGGTGGGGTTGAGTTACCCACAGTATGGTGGATCCCATTGTGCCAGGGGATGGTCATCCCATCATCCTCTCCACTAAGGCTACAAATAGCAATAATCCATAGTAGCAATCAACCACTATTCAGCAGTACGGGTGCCATTTCCAGTACATCTAGCTTAGGATATATCATTCTTTTTCATAATGCAATGTCTCCCTCCTAACCTCTTTCATTGCTGCTGTATACAAGATTTCAAAGACTTATATATGTGACAATAATGCAACGAGGAAAAGAAAACTAATATGAAAAGCAATACTCAGATTTTAATTCTTTCAGAAACTTTCTGAAGTCTGTACTTTCAGCAACAGGGAAAGAATCTGACAGTTAAAGGTAATCACTTCTCCAGTCCACTGCCTTATTTACCAGGCTACTAGATGTGCAATTATTCTATCTGCATAAAGACTGCTTTAATTTTTCATTTACATATGAGACCATAAAAGCCACAAGTCTGACAGCACTGGAAATGGAAGGCCTCTAATTTATCCAAAAAAAGGCAAACTGCTTTTACCAAAGGCAAGAACGATGCAAGGAAAGACCAGTGCCAGGCTCCTCCTTCACCCTTGTGATGTAGAAACAGAGGGGCCACTTCTAAGATGACTACATGCTAAATAATAAAAATTAAATACAAGATGACTTGAAAATGGAAGTTTTGCAAGTGTCTTTAAAACTTTTTATATAGATCCTTTCTGGAGCCAGCTGTTACTAAGATAGCCAAATTACTCTAAGAAAACCTGGTTAATTTACCAGTGAAACAGGGCAGGAACTGAAGAGGAAAAAATAAGATTGCCTTGGTGAAGAGTTACTTTACCGAAAAGGATTTGGAGTCCTCATCTTTGCCTGTTTCTGAATGTTATAATTTTCTGCAAACAAATAATACACATGAACCTCATGGACAGAGATAGACAAAATGGAGCAGACACCGGAAACAAAGCAGACCAACAATGCATGTCAGATGTGAGAATGGAACTGATGGGAGCTTAAACAGGCAAGTTTTTAAGAAATACACTGCAAAGTCAAAAAGTAGCTGGATTCTGAACAACTCTGTACAGCTTTCAAATCCCACCAGAACTCACGCAGTATTTCACTCTGACCAGGTAGAATGAGAAACTAAAGTCACCAGTATATCATGAGAAATGGCTGATCAAAAGTACCGGTCAGTAACATATGTAGTCTGTCTATAATATGTTCCTCAATTCCCTGTGGCATCTCCTGGGACTCCTAGTTCTTGGCACAGAGAAAGAAAAATCTATGATTCTAAATCATATTCATGTATGTTCAGGCTAGAGAATACTCTTTTAATGCATGTATTCCTTCCCTGGCTCCTTAATCTTTCCTGCATACTGTTAATTGAATTAAGATAACCCTTCAGATTTAAAATAGGGCTAGAGAAACAGTTTTTTATTGAAACCTGATCCTTTCCACCACAAAAAATTGCCCAGCAGAATGGCACATGGGGCTTCAAAGAGCTACAGAAACATACAGAAATGTCTTTTCAGTGTGGTATAGCAAGTGGTAATAGTAAATGTGTCTCTGAACTCACATTATCTAGGAATTCATTAATAGGGAATCATCTGCAAGGCAAAAGAACAGGGAAAAGAACTAAAAGTCTAACCTTAATAAAAAGATACCAACTGTGAGAGTCTATGGTAAATAGATAAAAATTAATAGTGAGCAATAAGTGGATCAAAGCAAAGGTAGTTTACAGCCACCAGCTGTAACCTATCTCCAGAGGTTCTTTGAAACAGAAACAGCAGAGACATAACTTGTAGAGGAACTGTAGAGGGTTAATTAACATTGATAATACACAGTTGTGGGCTTGCTTCTGGGGCGGTGGGTTGGCT
>JAVJGI010000014.1:12758569-12768985 GCA_035590275.1 Ibycter americanus | reverse complement strand
GGATGTAGGAGAGATGAGGAGAGGCCCCACGAGAAGGTGAGAGAAGAAGGGGGCCTGGATGAGGAGAGGGTGGCTGGAGGAGAAGCCAGGAACCCAGATGCAGCAGAGGCAAGAAGCAGGGTGGACTGGCCTGAGAGGATGAAGAAACAGCCCGGACAGTAGATGAACTTTTGGAACCTTGTGTGGGAAAGCCTTGATGCAGTGTGATAGTTTTGTAGTGCTGCAACAATAACTGCTTTTCCCTTCCTTTCCTCTGCAAGGCAAAGGTGAACTTGATGACTTTGGAAATGTGTGATATTAAGACAAGTCTCGAGTTCCTTAGGCCATCAGCTGAGCAGGGAAGGGACACAGCACGTAGCAATCTATGACGACTTTAGAAAGGTTTAGAGAAAAACATCCTGCAGTGGGTGCAAATTATGAGAGGTGCAATGAACACAACTGTTCACTTGCCCATTAGTGTTGGTTTGTTGCAAGGAGGGAGGAGTTTATGCTGTTGTTTGCACACTGTATTTCAGGCAAGAAGATACTGTAATCCAGGGCTGATGAGTCTTGTAAATGCTAGCGTCCAAGCTCCATGCTAGATGCTAGCTTCATATGAAAGCCTCAACAGAGATTTTCACAAACAGAATCATGAAGTTAGGTTCCTAAATTTGCAGTTAGGAAAGGTATGCAAAAATTTGATTTCCATACTGCTGAGAACCTAGTTGCCTCCAGAATGTTTGCAAACATTAAGTTAGCAGTCATCCCATTTCTTCGCTATCAGGTGTTAAGGCAGGTCACCAATATTCCCTTTGCTGCATCTAACCTTAAGGAATTTTGACAAAGTTACGTATGACTAAAACCTTTGATCTAAAACCCCTCATGCAATTAGCACAGCAGTTATAAAGCTAGACCAACAATCCATCAGTATAACTCAAGAACTCTTAAAAGAATGAATATGAATCACTATCAAACAAGAATCAAATAAGAATAATTTCAAAGCCAAGACACAAAAGATTTCTGTAATCTTAGATTGCTTAAGGTCTTGGAGGAAGTCAGTGGCAGTGACAGAATGAAACCAATGTCTCTCCTGTCACTGGAGAACAAAGTCCTCCCAGATTCCTCATACAGTCCTTATTTTTAACATGAGTTGGTGTAATAAATCCTACCCTAGTGAACAGGGGGGAAAAGTAAATCCAAGGAGCTTCTTTCTTTATGGTGGGATAGATCAGAATGAGAAGGTGCCCAGGTTTGTGTTTAGAAGGCAAACACAGGTTTTGTAGTTGGACCCCTTCTCTCAGGGCGAGTGTCTCATCCAGCTGGGCTCACCATTCTGCAGCAATCACAGAGGAATACTCTGCTTTCATTCAATATGACATTTCCTCTGTGTACGACTTATTAGTGTGAAGTTGCAGCCTACAGCAAAAATAGAAGCTCAGCCTCTACCAAGCACTCTCTTCCAGCTAAGTGGGAGAAGTAGTTTATAGCCTTTTAGCTATAAGTAGATCTGATTTTGACTAAACAATCAGAGTACAAGAGTATCAGATTTAATTGCAGTAGACTGGGTGACATTACTGGAATCCTTGTTTCCCAGTACCTTTCACTGATGTACATTTACAATTCCATCAAAATTAAAACAAATAAGTAGTTGAAGGAGGAACTGAACCCATGACTTCTAGAAAAAACAAGTCAGAGTTTTTAATTGGGATTTCAATTCTGCCTAAAGTTTCTGCCTGCATACTTCACAGACATTGGTATAGCTAAAATAAATGGCATAAAATATAACCAAATAACTTCAGAAAAGCAAATTGTTCACATTTCAAAAAGTAAAGGACAAAAAATTACATTCACAAAATATTAGTTTCAGGGACCATAAAATTAACCATGTGAAATGAACTCCCGTAAAAACTAGCTAATAAAGTTGCTGTGATATATTGGCTTATATGGGGGGATATTTTTATCATTTTCTGCGAGGCTGTTGATAAATTATACAGAAGGATAGTGAGAGAATTGTTGTGTTTGCAAAAACTACAGCAAAAAGGAACAGAGTGCCAGATATGCAAGCATTTTACTTATTTGTAGAGGTTAGAAAAATAAGAACTAGCTTTATGCCCTCCAAACGAGTTAAATGAGGTGGAAATGTAAAGGAACCTGACCTCTCAAGGTTGGCCTTTTTAGTGGTCATGTGCTATAACCAGCTGGTGTTTCTCACTGCATGAAATGAAACCCATGGACTTGCTGGGTACGAGCGCCATGCTGCTGAGCTGTAGTGTCATCCCAAGACACATGGGATTCATTGCCCAGACACAGAACTTCTCTGCCAAGACTTACAACAGGATGGCAAAGGCAGCTGGGAGCTTGAGCCAACGCCATCAGTTCCCACCAGTTTCTTACTGAAATGTGCTCAACTTATTCCATGCTATTTTTCTACCAGTTCACCAAGTCACCAGTTTCAAACAGATCTTTGCTCTGTCCTTCCATACCACCTCAGTAAGATGGATTCCAGCATGGGGATGATCCTTGCTTGATCCACAGTGATCCCTTATGCAGAAATGTCACCCTGCTCCACTCCCTCATACAATCTGAAGGACGCTCTGCTTCTAAACTGAGTTTAACCTTCGGTGTCTTTGTAAGAGATCCTCTGAGATCTTTATATCCCTGTCTTCCCATGACCTTCTCATTTGTCCATGATATAGTACCATGAGAAATAATTCCCTCCCAACTCGTTTTTCTCCTTTTCAGATTTGAAAAAGATGTCTTCTCAATTCACTTTTGTGATCTTTCAGTCAATGATGAGACATTTTTCAATGGCTTGCAAGCATCTTTTCAGCTCACAATCTGTTTCCACAGCACATGGTACACTTCAAAATTCACCATGTTACATATTGTCATCTTTATTTTTACACTGTTGTTGCCAAATTTCCAGATTTTACATAACCTAAAAAATGTTGCTCTACTCTTAACTCCCTGAGCTGTCAGCCCACACAAGTACTCTTCATCTCTGCCACAGAAATTATGGCTTCTAAACCATGTATTTTTTCACTTGTTTCAAGTCCATATTTGCAGTTTGCATCTCTCGTTCTATCCCTTTGAACTCTTTCTCGCTGACCTTCAATATCCATTAGGAGCAGCTAACCCTCCAGCCTTCTCTATCTTCTTCTTTAGGTACCTGTCTTTTCAGCAGATATGTAATGTCACCACAAAAATCTGGGTGATGCATCCTATGTGATATATCCCTTGTCTGCTGTATTTCCATCTTGTTACAGGCAACCAGGGTATTCACTATCCTGTTCTATGTCTGATTCGAAAAATGGAGAGGATCATTTCCTCTTTTTGCCTTCCTCTAGTAATCAAGCCTAAGCATTTGCTGCTAATGTAAAGATTATACTCTTGCTATTAATTTACATTTTAGCAAGACCATGGCTTCATTGTATATTCTCAGGCACAGGCTCTGTGATGTTCAAAATCAATACTTTACAGAATTGATGAAATAAGCATCTATTAGGCTTTGATATTCCAATCACTTCACTATAATTTCCTTTAGTACGAATTAAATGAAACCACACCCATCCACAAGACCTTTCTCACCTGCTTCTTTGATCCCTATTGACATTACTATTGAAACTGCCTTATCTGGTATTCAAAAGAAAGGAATAGCCCCAAAGTCCTCCCTTTCTCTAGTATCATCCTTCATTAGAAATGATGCATCTACATTTGAACATTTTCAAGGCAGCATTTTCCAAAAGATAATACAAGGGGGTCGGACACCTCAGCCTGTGCTCTCCACCTTCATCACTTCTGCAGGGCTGTGATCCAATCTGGGGGAGATGTCAGTCCTTATTTTCATTATGACCCTCTCTTTATTTCCAATTACCTGAGTTATCTAAATAATCTAAGTTTACATTCCTAATAAATGTATTATTACCATCAATTATGGTGCAGCTACCAGAAGTGGGCAGTGCAGTGACTCATCTTTTTCATTAAGATTATTTTATCCCCATTTTTAATACAGTTTCCACAAAACATATTTCCTCTGTAACTTCATGCACTTTATATGCACCATTGCTTCTACTGGAATCCTTAAATTATGAGAGAAGAGCTACTTTCCCTTGTAGCTGGTCCATATCCAATTGAGACGAAAGACATCTCAGAAAAGAAGGATGACTGAAGAGAGAACATTAGAAGGTAGATTTCCCCCTATGGTTTGTTTAGTAATGGTTTGTCTTAAATAGTTTTCTTCAAGCCCAGAATGGCCCCATCCCCTCAAAGAAGATATCCTTCAATTTCAGTGGCACCACAGAGTTTATCTTTTTGAACTTAAATCTCTGGTTTCCAGAAGCTTGGATCATCACATGAAGTTTGACAAGTTTTAGGAAATTTTAGTTACAGTAGACAGGAGGATTGAAACCATTTCATCTCAGATGAAAAATGAGGAAGTTTAAGTCATGGGCTTTGAAAGTACCACATGGGGAAATCTCCAGATATACTCGATTTGACATCTTAATAAAAGAGAACAAGGCATTGCAATGTAAAATGAAGCACATGAAAGAAGGTCAGCACTGCTACCTTTCAATTAAACTTGTGCTTCAGAAAGGTTGAGGTGAAGGACCTCAAGGCCTCCCATATCAACTTTTGATGCTGAACTGAGTGTCCATATTGAAGTTTGATCTTAGAAAAGAAATAACTGGACATTGTCTGGCAACACATGACTGATACCATAGATTAAAAAATAATAAAGGGTCTGATTCACTATTGATTTTTTGCCTTTTGGCTATATTTTGAGCTGCTGAGAATCAGTTTAGCCTATTGATATCAGTGGAGCTGTGCTATCTTTGACTTGCTGAAAGGCCTGCTCTGAGCAATGATTTACTTTTGTGAAAAGTGGTTTAAAGAAAAATTAATAGAAAGTAAAGCAAATGGAAGTGCAGAACCTCTCTTTCCACCAAAACCAGAGGGAAACATTTCTTTTTCTGGCTTGAGAGAAAAGGCTCTCTGTCTTTACTGATGGGTGGAGCAAGGATTGCCTTTTCTGTTACAGACTAATTTAGCAATCGATCAAGCACTCATTTAAAGACACTTTCCACAGCTATTTTGATTCAGAAGAAGATTTATCATGGGAGGATATAAGCACCATAATAGCTTTTTTAGCAGTGCTCAGTGCAGCAAATACTCCGTAGCAGAAGGTGCTGAACCACCAGTGGTTTCCCTCATTTTCCTTGAATATCACAGCTGTACCCATCCCTGTCTGTGACTACAGTACATACAAACTGGTTCAAAATCTGGCTTCATATTTCAGCATACACCACAAATCTGCACATAAAATTCCAGAAGCTACTTTCTAATTAATGGGAAATGCATATATAAATAGATATTGCATATATATAAATAGATATTTTAAAAATGTGCTTACATTTACTTGATATCTGACCTTCAAAGCATGCCAGTTGGCTTTCATTCACACAAACACACACATTCACGCACATGAGTGCACCTCACAAATATGAACATAAATCCCACAGACTTGATTAATAGAATTTATAAATGTTTTATTTTAATTTTTTGGCAAGTGCTAAGATAGTGAAAATCAGAAGAGGGAATGATTACTTTTGTAACAAAAAGCTACACAAGAACTAGCTAACAAACTGCTTAACTGTAGGCAAGAATAAAAAATATTTTTGACATCTTATGAGAATATGTAAGAGAAATAAAATAATAAATTTCAGATGGATGGTATTTCTCTACTTGTGGGGAACACATGTCTACAGAAAGGAAGATTATGGGCCACTATTATAATGAAAGTCACATGTTTAGTATAAAGAGATTATTCCATTTATAGATGCTGTAGTTTATATTTTTTCTGTTGAATAATATTTTAATGAAAAATTGTACATTAAAAAAATGTTTATTTATACAATATTGCCTTTCTTATAGGAAACTGAAAACACCAGGCTGAAAACTAGATTTCAGACAAGAGGCTGGTATGTTTTTGAGCTAGAGCAGTTTTAAAAGCAAAAGGTTGGTTCTGGTGTTTCAGCAGGAAAGGTCTTTATTTTCTACTGACAAGAAGTCCCTGTTTTCAGCACACTTTTCCGTGGGGAGAGCTGGGTGTAGGAAAAGACATCTCTGATACTGGCATTTCATATCCTAGTTCACCATAGATAATCCTGAGCATTCGTTGTAATCAGAGGTTTCACCATCATGACGTGATACATCATGACCTACAATGTAATACTTTATAACAGGATGTAGGAGAAACTTGATTTGACAGACATTTTTCATCTGTTAATGACAAATTAGGGGCACTTCTGAATTATTCATCTACAATCCCTGCATATGTTTAAGTCAAATTGACTTTGATGCTGTGCAAGTTTCAAACTTACAAGTGAGCTTTTTGCTTTTGTCTGTAACTAATGTCAGAGAAATGAAGTAATAAAATGCTACTGAAATAAGAAATGTTGGAATTTCATGACTGCTTGCAATGCTTGCAAAGCAGTAAGTATTCCAGATTCAGAGCAGCCAATGACTTAGCAGACTTCATTTAAAAAGTTAAAAGAATGAAAAAACCAAAGCAGTGTTTCACTGCTGTTTGTTTACTCTGCTAACTTGCATGTAATTAAATTATGTATAGATGCTTCAGTGAAAATACATTACTTTCAATGAAGTTCTACAGGTTGCTATTTTCTGTATTCATTCTCACTGATATATACAGAAAATATAATGGATTTAAGGAAAGACAAATGCCTGTTTAATAAAACCAACTGATTGCAACAAGAGTCAATATATTTTTATATTGATGAGTTCATTACCACTAGAACATTCTATTTAAAAACCAATAAACGTACCTTCATACTGGGATTAAAAATCAGCTTTTTTAGAGCAGCTCAGCAGTGGGAATCAATACAGCCTCTGGTTCTGTAAATCTTCCATGACAGTCAGACCTTTCATCCTCTCATGAATATCTGAATGTTGTAGTCATACTCACCAACTCAGCTAAAGGGATTTCTGAGTGCTCTGAGCCATTACCCTCTGTAAGGATGGGATTCATCTCGACCTAGCCAAAAAATTCATCTGATGGAAATCTATATCCAGGCTAACAAAATCTAGGCTGACTCTGTTAACAATTGAGAAGGGTAGACATCTCCAGAGGGTGCCTTGTTCCTCCTACTGTGGACACAGCTTAGCAAGTCTAAATTGCCATCTTAGGGCTTCCACCTTTCTCCACTATTATGGACTTGGCCTAGTAGCATCTGCCTCTTGGGTGGCACTGGGAATACATACTATTTCCTGTTCTATGTGCTAGGTACAGTATTGTGGAGAAGAGTTTTGAGGACATAAGTTGAAACAAGAGAAGTTCAGACTTGATATAAGGAAAACTTTTTGCCTACAAGAACAGTCAAGAAGTGGAAGAGGTTGCCGAGGTGTTATGTAGTCTCTAGCCTTAGAGGTTTTAAAGGTCGGACTGTAGAAAACCCCGACTGACCTTGCTTGACCTCATAGCTGACCCTGCTGTGAGCAGGAGGTTGAACTAGAGACCTCCTGAGGTCCTTTCCAACAGGAATTATCCTTTGATTCTGTGTTATTTATACAATATTATCTTTGTACTGAACTGACTCCCTGATGGCATTGTAGGGTGTTCAGAGAGAGCATGAAGCTCAGTCAACTCAGTTGGAGTTTTGCCTTTAATTTGACTTTAGAAGCATCAAGGATTTCATACCAGTGCCTATTCAGCACCTGTTGAGGAGGGACATGACCTTTTTGGGACTTTGGGCTTATTAACAAAATAGCGATGAAGCACAAAATCTGGATTTAACTCACTTTCTTGCTCAGTCCATCTGTAAGAAGTATCTTCTTCTTTAGAAGCCTAGAGATCTTCTGTGACAAGCCAGCCCCACGAGAAAACACAGAACTATGAAATCAAATTCTAATTTCTCTGAATGACTGTCAGTTTTTTGAAAACTCTTTACTTTGCTGTGTTTACCCTATCAGCTAGATTCTGCTTGACTGCCAACAGCTAGGAGAGAGAAGAAGACTCATCAAATACTTCTTCACCTTCAGTCCAGTGGTCAGAGTCAACTGCAGTTCCTGCGTTGCCTTAATGCACTTGAGGTCTTGGGCACCTGGAAGGGAGAGGGCAGAATGTGGGACATGGATGCAGTGGAAAAGATAATGCAGCAGGTGTCTGCATTTGGGAATGATGCTGTACCCTCTCCAGGGGTTTCAGTGCCATCAGCACCAGCAGCAATGGCTCTGGGGCCGAGTATGGTGGTTGCCCGTGCACGGCATGGCAGCTGTCTGGGAGTCGGGACACCCGAGCCAGCCACAACACACTGCCGCAGCCCCTTGGAGCACAGTCAGCAAATCTGTGCACTTGAAAGGCAGGACTTGAAAGAAGATACTAGGATCTAAGAGGCAAAATCAGTTTAGTAAGATTTAAAAACGATTAGGCATTTATATGAATAAGAATATGCCATATAATTACACTAACTAGACTAAAAATTATAGGGCCAACAGCCTTTATTTCAGACATAAGATGATCACCAGCTGGGGACAGACAGAGATTTCATCTCATGGTATGATATCACACAATCAGGTGCATTATGTGGGTATTTCACCTTCCTGTGAAACATCTGGCATGAGCCACTGTCAGAGACAGGATGCCAGACTAGATGGACCATTTATCTGTTCTGGTGCATAATTCTTATGCTACTTTAGCTTACAGACTTAACTGGCTGCTTGAGAATGTCTATGAAATTGTAGGGAAGGGAAGAGAAGTTATTTCTAATTGCAGAACTCACTTTCTCACCACCTGTTGTTTGTACATAAGATGATAGGGTTCCAATCACAAGATTAATGCCCAATTTAAACTAGGAAAATATCAGCTAATCTGCCTGATTCTTTTATTTTAAACCCTTTCATGATCTTCAGAAATATTTTACAGTGCCAAGAACAATTTCAAAAATAAATCATAAGACTTAAAAAAATTCAAAAAGCTGCATCTGTCATTTGCTTATACAAAACTTTCCTTGCAGATTCATGAATAACTTTGGTTATGTAATTTGCTGTAAAATTTATGGGGGTTTTGATTATATGGATTTTTCAGTCTTACTTTATATGACAGAAAAATCTGGGCCCGATCCTAAATTCCTCCAACATAATATTTCGCTCTATGCTAAGTGATGCATTTCTTTTTCTTTTTTCCTTTACTAATTCCCACTCAGAATGCCCACCAGAAAATGTTTACTTTCTTTTAGAAAATAACAACTTAAAAACTTACTACATTGAAGTTGAAGAAATTCCATAGCTATTACCTCCTCCCTGTAAAAACGGATATAGTTTAAAACCAATTTTTCCATCAAAAAACATTTCTTATGCAATTTCAACTGCATTAATGAATATTTGCTCTGCTAGCATTTGACATCCATTTATAATGCACTTTGTGGATCAGGAATAGAGCTCAGGTCCTCATTCAATTAACACCTCTAAGTTTTCTTATTCTTAACGAGATGCTTCCAGATTCTTGACTGGTTTCAGGTTTTGCTGAGACATCACACTTCTGTGAAACCACTTCTGCTCTCTAACCAGCTTCCTGAATGCTACTACAGATAAACAGAGAGAACCATAATCAAGCATTCCTACATCTAACTTTAGCCCTTGAAAAGTTAGGTAATCACCTGTGTTTCTTCAAAATCACTGGGACAAGACAAGCACTTCCAGAGCAGAAATCATGCCATCTTGACAAGAACATCTAAAATAGTGGGGTACACCCAAAGAGGAGATGCTTCTCCACCCTTTCCCAATTAAGAAGCCTAGAAAACTAGTTTAGCCTGAACAGCTTATGCTTAATTCAGCTGACCACACACAGGTTTCTAAGGAACATGCAGGTATAAGCACTGATCTACAGACCAATGGTCCAACTAGCCTGTTACTTTGTCTTCAGCAGAAGTAAGAGGAGAGATGGTTTGGTGAGAACCTGTGATGCTCCTAGATGTTCAGAACTTCCACACCAGGCTCGTAAATCTGCCCAGACCTTCAGGAGAACATTTCCCTTCTGGTGAGGCAACTGGAGATCAGGCAGAAGAGCTCCACATCTCAAATAACTCCAAGTAATTGCACACAGGAAAATAAGTCAAGTGCCTATTATTTTTAGACAGCTAACATTATGTAAGACGGATCCCAATCTGTAATATTAAAACTTCCATAGCTGTCTGGGTTTTTTCCTGTAGTCAAGACTGATTATTCCTATTACGATATCCAGCTGTACACCTCAACCTTTCTTCCGAAGACTTTGCAACTGTGCCTGAAGCTGAAGACAATTTTCTTTTTTCTCTCTTTCTTGCATAGAAGCAATACTGAATTTGGAAATTATTTTACTATTTCATTGTTATATAATCATAGAATCATTTAGGTTGGAAAAGACCTTTGAGATCATCAAGTCCA
>JAVJGI010000014.1:12737770-12758469 GCA_035590275.1 Ibycter americanus | reverse complement strand
AGAATCATTTAGGTTGGAAAAGACCTTTGAGATCATCAAGTCCAACTGTTAACCCAGGACTGCCAAGTCCATCACTAGACCATGTCCCTAAGTGCCACATCTACACAATTTTTAAATACCTGCAGGGCTGGTGATTCCATCACCTCCCTGGGCAGCCTGTTCCAATGCCTGACAGCCCTTTCAGTGAAGAAATTATTCCTGCTATCCAATCTAAATGTCCCCTGCTGCAATTTAAGGCCATTTCCTCTTGTCCTGTCGCTTGTTATCTGGGAGAAGAAACTTATCCCCACCTGCCTACAGCCTCCTTTCAGGTAGCTGTAGAGAGTGATAAGGTCCTCCCTGAGCCTCCTTTTCTCCAGGCTAAACCACCGCAGTTCCCTCAGCTGCTCCTCATAAGACTTGTTCTCTTGACTCTTCACCTGCTTCGTTGCCCTTCTCTGGACACACTCCCACACCTCTCTATGTCCCTTTTGAAGTGAGGGGCCCAAAGCTAAACACAGTATGCAAGATGCAGCCTCACCAGTGCCAAGTACCCCTGATCTTGCTGGCCACGCTATTTTGGATACAAGCCAGGATGCTTTGGCATTCTTGGCCACCTGGGCACACGGCTGGCTCATGTTCAGCTGACTGTCTACCAGCACCCCCAGCTCCTTTTCTGCCAGGCAGCTTTCCAGCCACTCTCCCCCAGGCCTGTAGCGTTGCGTGGGGTTGTTGTTACCCGGGTGCAGGACCCGGCACTTCTCCTTGTTGAACCTCATACAACTGGCCTCAGCCCATCAATCCAGCCTGTCCAGGTCCCTCTGCAGAGCATTCCTACTCTCAAACAGATCAACACTCCCCCCAACTTGGTGTTGCCTGAAAACTTACAGAGGGTGCACTTGATTCTCTTGTCCGGATCATTGATAAAGACTTTAAAGAGGACTGGCCCCGATACTCAGCCCTGGGGAACACTACTTGTGACCGGTCGCCAGCCAGATGTAACTCCATTTACTACCACTCTTTGGGATCAGCCATCCAGCCAGCTTTTTACCCAGCACAGAGTACACCCATCATATCTAACAATATGTTGAATACTTAAGGACTATCATATTCTAGGAGAAAGACAGCAGTATATTTTATTAGACTTTTATCTTCTGTATGAACTTTGACAAGATACTAATTTTTCAGGTATAAAAAGGATCCCAGTTTTACTATAATTTAATTATTTTCAAACTATTTTTACCTGTTTTTTTCTCTTTTAATGATGGCTACAACCTTAGGAGAGCATATTTTTTTCTCCAAAATTAACAAAATAAAATGGAGAGAATCTTGTCTCAGGCTTACTATCTTCTATTTCCAACACATACCTTGAGCAAAAGGAATTTTGATATTTGACTCTGAAGGTGAAGACTGCTCTTCCCAAATATTTACCAGTTTAAGAGACAGCTATTGAGGAAAAATAAACACTCTGAAGCCTGAACCAAGAAAACAGTCAGCCACAGCTAGGTTTCTAAGCTTCTTTCAAAAATAATTAACACAACATCATTCAAATAAATAAATAAATAAATACCTATTATAATACCCTCTCCTCATATGCTAATAACACCTTCAGACAGCCAGTTTTGGGAAGAAAATACTTTTTCTAGTTTACAAAACCCCAAATATTGACTATTTTTTTAAACTTAATGAAAATTTGTTTCTAGTTCGTAAAATAATCATTATAAATAGATTTTCTAATGATTGGGCATGAATTATTTCATTACTCCATTTTCTTTTCTTCAGTCAGTTTTCTAAGCAGATCAAAAAATCTGCTAATGCTTTCTTCAAGAAAAGGTCTCTCAATCAGGCTTTGAGGGAAAACGAATAAACACTGATTGGAATGTGTCTCATTTTTGAGAGAGATGAGAAATATTTCAGGTCTCATAACTGAAACAATTTCTGATTATGCTTAGTAAAGGGTCCAGGAACACAATATTTTACATTAACCATCTATTCTTTCATCAGATTTGTCAAGAAGTTAAAGAAAAGCTACTGGTTTTCATTGGAAGAATGCACAAGATGATGGTAAACCCCTTGTGTTTAACATTCAGAAGAGGAAAAAAAAGTATTACCAACCTGTAAACAGTTGTACAAATTCTTAAAGTAACACCCTGAAGTGACATAAAATATTGAAGCCAACAGAACTGCTGATTTCCATTAACTGAGCACAGAACTGAAGACTAATGTACTACCCCAAATTCAGCAAAATCCTGCTGAATAGCTCTTGCTTGGAGTCTTAGCATCCAAAAGCCTGTGTAAGCTTTCTGTATCAGGTGGAGTTGTATGTTATCTAGCACACATTCCTTTAACAGACCTATAAAAATGCATGGATTCAGATATATTCAAACTATTACCTTTATTCATGCACATTCATGCATAAATGCATGTATGTATGCATTCAAAAATAAAAAATATGAATTCTGTTGACATCTCTGCATTACTTATATGTTGCAAACCTTCTTTCCTAGCATTTGTTTCCTGATTTTTATTTATGATATTTGCAGAGATTGCTTTTCACCACAAGATCAGTTGTAATACTGTTGAAGGCCATCAGATAATGCAAAAACGAAACAGTAGAAAACCTATTCTTTAAAGACATATGTATTTAAATTCCTATTTATTTATCATTTAGCTGGAGAGTCCATCAAACCCCCATTTATAACCCTTGCAGTTTCTGGGAAAGCTGAACATCATCTGATTTCAGTCTGCACATTATACATTCTGGAGTTGAAAGCTCTGTACATTTAGCATCAGCAAGTTTATCCAAGCGCTTAACTAAAGACTTCAGATTTTGCCTTTTACATAATGATTAGAAGGTGCCCTGCTTTCTGCTGAGATCCTGGTACTGCATCCTCTACAAATGAGGTAGCCCTAAGGGAGATCATTGTTGCATTTGGGGAATTAGAATCTGGCCTAGACATTTTGTTCGTTATCCTTTTTGGTCACAGAATCACAGAATGGTTGAGGTTAGAAGAGACCTCTGGAGGTCATCTGGTCCATGCTGCTTTCCTCAAGTCTGTCCCTGCTAACAGCACCTGCCAATGCAAAAGTCCGGCTACTCTTATTTCAGAGAAAAGCCCCCTACCACCCTGACAGGCTGCTGGATGGCCTGGAGTTATCTTTTCCAGCTGGTGGCAAGTCAGGCTGGGGGGGC
Organism: Ibycter americanus; assembly: GCA_035590275.1. Classification (NCBI taxonomy): domain Eukaryota; kingdom Metazoa; phylum Chordata; class Aves; order Falconiformes; family Falconidae; genus Ibycter; species Ibycter americanus. The sequence continues at coordinate 12,755,297 of JAVJGI010000014.1, read as the reverse complement.
TGGCCCCAGGAAATCCCACCTATGGTGCTGCAGGAATAATTAGGTCAAGTTTTCCCTCAATATTGGCCCAATAACTTTGTTGCCTTCACAATATACAACTCCCAGCACACCAGCATTCCCCAAGAAGGCTCAGCTCTTCGGCTCAAACAGGGCAGAAAACTGTCATCTAGTTTAAAGGCAACTAATGAACAGCTATCAAACAGCAGTGACTTTCTGCCATTACCAACTTTGATTTGAACAAATGAACTAATGTAGAGAGGGTCCATTTCTCATTGCTAGGCATTTCGGCTTAAGTAACCACTCTTTTAAGGTTGTTTGGCATAACAGTCCTAATTCTGATCTCTGGCAAGTGCAAATGAGCAACAACTTCACTGAAGCCCACAGAGATGCTGGTGCAGAACCAGAATGGAAATGAGAGCAAGCTGGCACACGCTGTCACTGTTTGCCAGCCTGAACAGTTATCAACCAGACAATACAAATGCACGAACAGCCGGGAGTTTGTATGCTTCTAGAGGTTTAACTTGAAGAGTTTTTAAATGACCCTTGCAATGCTGTGTGCTCTTAGAGGCAGCTGATGTGCCAGGAGAATTCATGTCAACTCAGGCAATAGCACATTCATTAGAAAAGTAGGGGGAGAAAACACTGCCAGGTGTAGCTCTGCTCAAACACATGTGCTCTCTGCTGTGTTTGACTTACCAGAGTAATAACTAATAATCATACTTCATTTTCTTACCTGGAAAGCCAAAGACTAGCTGCAGCATAGGTGAGTGTTACCTGCATTAAAAAACTTCCAAATCTTTCTGCCCTCTGAAGAAGCAATTAACTTGTTTCACTGCTTTTCCCATTAGAGACTGATGATAGCAAACACTGTACTCTTTCTCGCAACACAACACCATGGAACTCTCCACACAGTTTAAATGGTATTGGAGAAACTCTAAGTGGGAAAAAATTAAGTGTTTCTGCCTCAAAAAACAGGCAGGCATATATGGCAATTTCTTACTGAACAATTCTACTTAATGAATATAGTTGGAGTCATCTGCTTACTCTAGTAACTAAATTTTTTTTTATTGCTTTTTGTTCCTGTTACTCTGCTGATCCTATGCAGTTAAGAAAGACGACTGTGAATCCTGCTCCGTTTTGTGCAACATAAACAGAATTTATGCTGCAATTACAAAGTTAGATTCTGCCTCCAGTTATACCTTGCAACTCCCATGAAGAAAGCAAGTTGAGTACAGCTGAACCCAGAGTGTGGCCTCTGGAATCTTTATTGCTGACAGCAAAACAAGATCCAGGGAGACCCCAGCTTGACTTCCAGCCACAAGGCTGAGTTTTATCTTGGTAGCCCTGATAGAGCCTAGTGGTGGGTGTTTTACAATAAAAAACAGTGGCAGGTGTGTCGGCAAGGACAGCATTGCATACAGCTTTGTAGAGTAGGAATTTGCTACAGCATGCAAAGAAGGGTTCGGGTTCGAACTCTCCAAAGAGTGTGTTCCAAGAAGCATATATATATATATATGTTTCTCACTGATAAATGGGAGCCTTACAGCCACTTCTGTTCTCCATTCTGAATATATAATGTATATTTCCAACTATTTTGTTTTACCTCTGACTATGAGAAAGGTATAATTTAGGGCTTGTCAACACAGGGAAATTGTCCAGAATATCTATTGCAGAGTAAACTGTCCTAAAATATCTTTGTGAACTTGAAGCGGTTATTTGTTCTCTGACCACCATCAGATGAAGATCATGAACTACATCCAGTTTCTTCTCTGTCTGCTCAAGCAAGTAACTTTCAAAATAATTACAACAGTCCTCAAGGAGAGTAAAACTTTCATTTATTATTAGAGATTCCTATATGTCCTTACATCAGGTATCGAAGTTAGAAGGCTGGTAATGGTAGGCTTCCCAGATAGTTAACATGGAGAGGGAGAAAACATCCCTCTGTCAACCTGCTCCTGATACAAAACGCTCTCTGAGAAACTTATTTTTCTATTATCTGTAGAGAGCACTTATACCTTAAGTGTCTCTGTAAGGCCTAAAGTCAGATGTGATGAAACTGGATTAGAGCATTCCTGCAGCAGTGTTCCAGAAGGGTTTGTTTCACAATACCTGGCATCCCTCAAAGACAAGGCCACTGTCCACAGGTGGTGTTTTGCACCTGTCCACATTTTCACACTGGTCAATGTGCACACCATGCTGCCTCTTTTTCCTGAAAGCCAACTCTGGTGATCATGACAGCCTGCAACAGAGGGCTCAAGAGCTGACCTGAGTGAACAGTAACCCTACCGAAAAAAAAACAACCCAGAACCTAATTTTCACTTGGGTCAGACCCCTATACAGACTCATCACCCTGTCAAACCAAAGCTGGAGCTAGTACAAAGAAGAGGGTGGAGGGGATTAAACTGTCATATGTGGAAGGCAAGACTATCTTTCTGGGTGCCAGCCAGACTTGAATCAGCTCAAGGCAAGAGTAAAACTACCTCCAGAAGCTCTGGAAGAGAGCCAGGACAAAAAGCCAAGATTTTTAGAATGCTCAATATGTCATTTTAAATTCTTACTAGCTTCTTCTTTACACATAAAGCCTTTCACTTCAATAACCTTTTTTTTTTTTTTCTGATGCAAAGAGCTTTGGGAACAAAAGCATTGTGCAGAGGTGTGAACAAGAACTTTAAAAGCCTGAGATGGTTCCTACCTAGAAAGCTCTAACCTGGTGGGCCATCTGAAGAGGAGTAAAAAGCAACAGAAGAAATAGGTTCAAAAATACTAGAACTGATGAGCAAACTGCTTTGTGTCTCTCATGCATGTGGGGTTTTTACAGCTGACTGCAAGGTGGATGCCGTGGTTGCAGCTCATAACTGCAAGGCTGTACAGCCCACACAGTGACCTTCCCCCACACCCTGCTACACAGGGTGAGTTCACTTCATGATCCGCAAACCAGTACAAATGGATTGCAGTGACTCCATGTATCAGAAAATGACTCAAGGAAAGATAAACTGATGAACTGTCTGAGCTTTCTCACTGAAGTCTACAGCTCCAAAAAGACCTCCCCATGTCCCACCTATGTGGTGCTTGGGCAGTCATGTACATGCACAAATCACTGTGGAAGCAAATGGAGGAGTGGGATCAAAATTCCTGCTAATGGGGCCCATGCACATCCAAAAAAATTGTCTCGTCAAGAAACTAACACTTCTCTGAACTACCAGCAAGTCTGACAGAGCCAAAGGTTCATCCCAGTCTGTATCTGTGTTCACACAAGGTGACTCTGGCAAACTCGGAGCTCCCCCATATAACAACTTCAAGGACAGCTGTTGGGCTGGATGCATGGGTCTTTTTGTCCATCTTTCTGAAGCAGTTTAAGGAGTTTTTAATTTATTTTTAAAAAATAATTACGTGATAATTAAATGCATAGTTCATATATTATTAATAAAGGTTTTTAACAAAATTAAGAGGGAAAATCCATTTAATGAGTTTTTGTTGGTTTGTTTTGTTTTTATTATAGAGGCCTCTTCTTGAGGCCTTCAGAAGTGATTCCATAGTATGCCTCTTTGGACTGACTTGGATATTTCACAGCTCAGGGTGAAGATTTGGGGAGGCTCTCCTAACTTTGAAAGAATCAGATGACTTTTTAGGAATACAGAAATCTCTACCAAAGAGTTTGTCCAAATGAATTTGTCTATGATATCTCCCAGAGCCTAACAGTTTGGACTGTTATAGCCTCTCTCCAAAGGGACTTTGAAAAAGTCTTTCTTAGATTTCAGTCTTCTGCTATAGGCAAGTTTCAAAACTCTCCATCACTTCTCTTGTTCATTTTCGTCCCATACTTCCCCTACATCTTTAATTTTCTTTTTTTTCCCCAGTCTTTCTCAGTTGTCCAGTTTCAGTGAGCTCTTTTTCCATTCAGATTGCTGGCATGACCCCATTTCCCTGTGATTCCACATCACGAACCCAGGATCTCTGTATCCCGACAGCACACAACATAAAGTGCCTCCAATCCCTTCAACACTTTCCAGCCTAAATGTCCTCTAGTCAAGGCCTCCTTCATTCCCCTCTCAGTCTTCCACATTCCTAAGGCTCCTCTAGTTTCCTCCTTTCCTCTTTTTCTCACTTAGTTCTGCAGCATTACAACTACTGTGGAATTCATGCTGCTGCCAGGGTCTGTCAGAAGAGCAAGGGGTATGTCAAAGTGGTCGGACATCCACAGCTCAACATTATTCCTCATTTGCCCTTTCCCTGCACGAAGATGTGTTCAATGGCAGCCCTTAGTCCTCTGCCTTTTTAATATCTCTGTCCCATCCTCAGGTTTTATCTTGTGAGCTCACCAGCGCACTGGGCATGCCAGGAGGTGCTATGTCAAAAACCACGAGTATGATGTTTTCTCTTTGGCTTTTCTTTGGGGGAAGCTCTCTCTGTGTAACAGATCTGGTGTCAGTGCTGCAACAGAAGCTGTGCTGACAGTTTCATATCCGTGAATTAACACACAGGTCTGCCAAGGAAGAGCAGCCGTGTAATTGGTGAGGTACCATGGTTTGACTGTTTGGCAGTGTCAAGGCACTGGGGGCACCTATTGTATTTATCATTGCTCCCCACGGATAGCGCAGAAATGTCACTTTAAATTCACAGAACATGACAGTGAACATGAAATCAATGCCAGATATGCCCAGACATTACTTAACTCCTTATGCTACTTTATAAGGGTGGGGAAGAAAAAGATATTTTTTTTTGTTTTCCTTTGGTTTTGTTCTTTTAAAGTGACACGCCTCCATCAGTAACTCAAACTGAAATTGTTTAGGTTAGTATCTGTGAATACAAAAAAAGGACACTCAAATTTTCACAGATCCCAATGTGAAACCTTTTATATAACTTTTCCACTTCTTTGTTACATGTATGGGCCCATTGCCATTGTATTAAAACAATTATCAGAAATCCCTAACAATACTCTAAAAGGGACAAGAAATAACAATTTTCCCCTTCTAGAAACAAAAAATGGAGATCTGATCCAAAATAGACAGCTACCTGCAGTGAAAAAGGGGGCTCAGTAACAAAAAGGTAAATTTTTAGACGCCAAATTGGACATTCCCTCAAGATGTCTGCTTTTCAGAAAAGTTCATCACTCAGTCTGTAAGAAACCAACTTCTATAAGGAGTCCCCACTTAGTCAACAACTGAGGCAACTAGAATCACTAGGCTGTAGTGAAAATCACCTCTGTGTTCCCCTATTCCTCTAAATAAACCAGAGATTTTTATTTTTTTTCCCCCAAGAAATAAAACTCATATCCATTTATTTTTCTGTAGGGGAAGCAATTTGGCCCTATATTTCTAAACACATTTTATACTAGCTTCCAAACACTTTGTATCATACTGAACAAAGGCAGACTATTTCCGAAATAGCTTTTTGCACAGGTACTCTGATTGTATTTTGCTTTCTTTGACCATTTTGTTGCTATGCTATTGATTTTTGCATTAAAACAGAGACGCAATTCCCAACAACATATATGTTCAAAAGTATAGAAATCTTTCCCCTTTCATAATTAGTTCCCTGTTTTCTGACTCCATTTAATGAAATCTCAGGGGTCGATATCTACAATTCTTATTCAGGCAAAACTCCCATTAACCCATAAAAGTTACCATAATAATCTGTTATGAAAATAGCAGTCATATCAGGTTATAGTTTTCTAACATCATTACGTGGAAGAGGAAGGATAAAAGGACGGATTGTACAGAAAATAAGCTTTTATTGTAAACCAAAACCATCCATAATAATTAGCTATATCTGGGAAACATTCATGATTGCCAGAAGTAAATTGGTTAATTTTAATTACTGTCTCTGTTTTACCATGGCATAGTTCAGATTGCAGAAGGAATATTTTCTCTATTTATTTTCTTCCATGGGACTGTCTCTGCCCTCCTCCCTCCCATCACCAACAATTCCAATTGTTTTACTTGTCAGCTTGATCAAAGTATGGCCTTCAGTGATTTCACATCCTAAGCCAATTCATCAGAAAGTCTAATAAAAGTGTTGAACTCTTTTATTGATAGACAGTGCCACAAAATATGGGGCCTGGGAAAGATCAGCCACCTCTGACTTCCCCTCCTCAGCTGTCATATGAAGGTATTGCTTACCCAGTGACAGAGGGGACTTGTTTTGTGCCCTCAATAAAATTAATCCAGCTGGAAAATAACACCAAAGATGGCTATTCTTCTTCTGGAAAGTATCGTCCATCACAGCCTTCCAGAAATCCACAAAGGCCAGTTCGGCTTTCAGCTATGGGTGACCCATTGCTTTACGTCAGAATGAAGATTATCAAATACACAATCAGTGGGATGTCGCAGGCCATCATAATTTATAACACTGCAAATACATCTTAGGCTGGGTCTACACCTCCTACTCCAGACTGAAGGGCTATCTTGTTTCTAGAGAAGAAGAGGCAGCCTCAGCAATCCAGCAGCACAGATATGTATCTCATTCGAGGGAGGGCCAGAGGATGAGCAGCAAGCGCCAGGTTTAGAAGTGGTTAACAGACTCCAGCAAACCTTATTGTTGATTAGAAATTTGTGGGTTTGATTAAACATCTCTCTTTTTTTCCCCAATAGTCAACTTTCTGTGCGTATCATTTATTGATTTCTTCATTTTTTTTATAATTGTAAACATATTCTGTTGTTCACATGATAGTGAAATGGCACTACTTAAATAGGGAGCCTGTGGTCCATCACAAGCGATGAAGTCAAGTCAGTGACACCAATTTACCACAGGGATTGGGAGCTCAAGATAACACAGTAGTATTTTATCTTAAAATCAGTTTGGTGGAGCGGGGTTTTTTTTCAGTGTTCAGACATTTTCCAAGGAAATTAAAATTTCCGTAGGAAAAAAAATCCAAAAAGTCACATTCATATTAAATTGCAGGTGAGGTGTGTTCATATCACAACATAGACTAGAACATTGAGCATCAGCTGTTCATATGTTCATGTCTCCTATAGTATCAACACTAAAAAGTCCAGTAGCAACACTTCAGCCTGCTTAGTGCTGCAACTATAACACTTAAAAATACTTTTAAAACATCTATTCAAGAAACAAAACCGCAACTGAAGTATTGCCTTCTATCAAAAAAGCAGTTCTAAATGTTGGACCAGCTTTAAAGTATGATCATTTTCATTTACCTCTGAAAAGAGACTGTGAAAAGGCAGAATAACATCATTATACCAGAAGGAAGAGAGAAATATAGTAACAAACTGTTATAGCGGCATCAGCTATATCAGGGGACTTCTAATAAATTGAAAATCTAACAGAAATCATAACACTAATAGAAACAAGGACATGACAAAGAGCAGCATACACCTTCTTGTCTTCAATGTTCACCAAAAATTATTAAGCAAGAACAGACATTTAACTAAGTTTAAATGAGGTGGCAGTAGAACAAGCAGAAGGAAGAACAGGTTAATGAAAACTAAGATAAAGTAGGTGTAACCGAGTCATCAGAAATTTATGAAATTCATCCTAGACTACTTAAGAATATAGCCAATGTAATTTCTGAGTCATTAATAATTATCTCTAAAAATGCACGAAAAGTGTGGGTGGTCCCAGAGGACTGCAAATTAGCTATCACAGTAGGTATTTGTATAAAAAAGAAAGGAGGGAAAAGATCTAGAGAATTATGGACCAGTTAACACTGATTCTCAGAAAAATGTTGCATTAAGATTATGAAACCGTCAATATATAAACACTTAGCACATACAAAACATAACATGTAATTGTGAAGAAAAATTCTGGTAAAACCAAATTAACTTAATTTGGTGGCTTATGGTGGTTAATGGAATTAACTTAATTCCCCCCAGTAGAATGGGGGGAATGGGAGCTGTGAAACACCTGGACTTAAGTAAACTTTGGACATTGTACCATAAAGCAAACTAAGGAAACAAGCTCTGAGTAAGATGGTACACATTTAATTACGAAACGATGTTCAATGAGACACTAGTTCACTACTGAACTGGACAGTGAGGACTCTTGGTGAGTCCTCAGGCAAATGAGTCTGATTGGTGTTATTGGTATATTCACTAGCAACTTGGATGTATATGTTTGCTAGTAATATAGAGCTATAGAGGGCTGTGAGCAATAGGAAAGACAGTATTAGTCTTGAAAAGTGTCTTCATAAATAAAAGCTGCCCAGAAAGCATCAAGACCGAAATATATAAGCACAAATGCAAAATTATTCAAAGAGAAATATGTAAATGTTCAAATAAATAATAGATAATATCTGTCTTTGCAGGAAAACTGCAGGAAAGTATCAGCATAGTGGACTCAGATTAAGTGAGTCAACAATACAATGCTGCTGCAAAAGAGGATAAATCCAATTCTCAGCATTATTAGCAGAAATTTCTAAAGTGAAATACAGGAGACAATTACTGATTCTGAGTGAGGCACAAGACGAGCAATGTATTTCATAGGGGGACTTACTCTCAAACAAATGAAAGGAAAAATTGAAAAGAATGAAAAGAGATCATTAAAAATGATGTGGATTAAAATCCAGTAGCAGTGATGAAAGGTTGAAGGACCTGAATTGCAGTCCAGGAATAAGGCATCTGACAGCAGTCTTCAAAGATGTAAAAGCCCGGTTCAAGGATGATGTGGTCAATAATTAAACCTGCTGTAGGACTAGGCATAATCAGATTAATTTCTATGCAGTAGATTGAGGTTAGATTTGAGGGAGCAGCTAACTAGACATGTAGGGAATTAAATAGTATTTAGAAGTTAGAAAGACTTGGAATAGCAAGCAAGGTAGAATGTGTCCTGAAGAAGACACATTTTCTGTGAAGAGGGGGAATATAAGTAAATCACTTTAAACCTTCTTTAACAAGGTTTCAAACAATTTCTACTCTTTTATGAATCTACTACTCAAATACCAAGGTAAGGCACTTAACACCCTTCTTCCCCTTCCACTGAGCTACAGAAAAAGCAAGCCTGGAAAACTTTTTGTTGCACGGTGCTTTATGTGCAGTAAAGCAAAGGGTAGCATTTGCCGTTCTGTCTCCTGCCTTTCACTTGCAGCTCTGTGCCTTTCACCTGAGCTGCTGTGGCAGGGTTTTTCCCAGGGCAGGGTTTTTGCCTTGTTCTCATGCTGTTGTTCTCACGTTGCTGTTCTTGTAGTCCTGTATCTGCAAAACCCAATACTCATGTTACATCCATTTTGCCATGGGAGGCAATGCATGAAACTCACCTCTTCTCTCTCTCTCCCTTTTCTTAACCCCATCCTGTATATTTTAATTTATATTAAAGGATTACTCCAAATGGAAGTGTGAGTAGTTCCCTGTAAAGTATACAGAGCTAGAGAAAAAGCACAGTGAAAATTCACTGTGTCATCTTTATTGTCATCACCTGCTGCACTGTAACTTTCACTGTTAGAATTGATGCCTGCCATCAGCCATGGACACCCTAGTAAAGTTTTGTGCATGTAAGCCTGTCTCAGCATCCTTTGTCCAAAATTGTAGATTATATAGAAATAGAAATTGCTTGAGGGTAAGGAGAAAGTGCCAGCTGAGATGTCAAAATTGTTATTAGTAGAACCTAGACCTTTTTCTCTGTAGACCAAACAAGAAAAAAAACATAATGGAAAATGGATAACCAAAAAGCCAGAAATTCTGCTCTTAGTAATGATCCTTGCACATAACTGCCAGAGAAAAAAAACAAGTACAGCAAATGTGTTATCAACCCTACTGAAAGCCAGCAAACTTCTGTGAGCTTGGGCTGTTTCAGACATTGCTTGTAGCTCCTTCTCTGTTTACAGTAGTACTACAGAATCTGTCACATTCCTGTTTGTGCCAAAACCTGTTTTAAAATATATAAAGAGAGAAAGAGAGTGAACAAGACAGAGAAAAGCTATTTTGAGTGGGAAGGAAGACACAACTGAAGGAACCAATGCTCCCATTTCCAGTCTGGTGAAGAATGTGGTGGGTCCCTTCCTCTCCTTAGCTGTGATCAGGATGATGAAAACTTGGTACAAGTGCTGTGGCCTGATGTCTCTGAAGACAGTAAGATTAACAGTCACAAATTGCTCCCCTCAGCCCAAATCTCATTCTATTAGTGGTGTACCAGAGCCCCAAAAGGGGTTGATGTGTAAATAAGGCACCATTCTTTCACTGTATTTGTTAATGACTTAGACCTTATTTCTGATGTAACTAGATTTGATTGTGATTTACAGTCCTGTCTTACTGAGCAGACATGAGCTCAACACAATCTTTTCATTGAAGGAGCAGATCTGTATATCTGGACTAATTCAATCCTCCTATTTTTTTGTCCATCCTCATGAACAACTACAAGATGGACAGAGTTTTACTTCCACCATTTTGGACAATGTCAAGTATGAGGCCCTTTCACGACAGGAGATTTGTCTGCAACCAGTGTAATTTACAGACAATTGCTATTTTAAGACATAATTATTCCATTTATCTTGAAGGCTGATGCTAGTCACAGCAGCTGCAAGTAATATTATAGCAAGAATCTTTTCTACCTGTTGCCTGCACTTAAGTAATTCATATCTGGAATTATTAGGAAGTTTAGTATTTATATGTAACTACTTTAAAGTTTGAAGTAAAAAAGTTTACATTCATACAGCAGTAGTCTGAGCTGCAAAATGACTAATAAAAAAAATCATAATTTCTTATTGAACATGGATTTGTGAGTGTGGTAAAAGTTCTCTACTACATTTAAACTGTATACAATAAAATGATCAGTAAATCACATATCACAAAGTACTACACAAAAATTACAGTTAATGTTAGTTAATGGATTCTTAGTTAATGGATTACCTTTCAGTACTCTAGAAAATGCCACAAACATTGTTCCTTTGAAACACTGATATATTGAGCAAATATTTTCTACAGACATAGCTGGTTTTTCTTAAATCAATATCTGTAAAATAAGTAATCTAATGTTGATGTTTCTCTTCATCTAACTTCGTCCAAGTCTTTAAATTAATCTTTCAGAGAATATGAAGCAAAAAAAATATTTTTTTTCTCTATATGAAAGAAATTACAATAAGAAAAGGCATGCCATGTTACAGGTAAAGGTTAAAGATAGCCTGGGAATTGTCCAGCACAAAATGTGTGCTTTACTTCATTTTTCAGTGAGAATAATGGGAGGAAACGGAGATGACTCTAAGCAAGCAGGGATTACCCCACAGAAGGGGAAGCAAGAAGCACTTTGGGGAGGTCATCTTCCAATTCATAATTTGGAGACAACTGTATTCTGCAGCAAAACTTTTTAATAAATCTGTCAGATGGGTCATAGTGGACCATCAACTCAATCAGCTGACAATGACTTGCCACTGCAAAAAAGTCTCTTAATCTCAGCAGTCCTCAGAAAGTGCCTTGAAGAAATGTGGTTATCCCACCAAGTGCTGTTAGATTGTGCCCTCTTGTGGGCCTCATACTAGGAAAAATGCAGACAATCTGAAGATAGGAGATTTGTAAACATATCTACTGCGAGAAAAATAAAGCCAAAAAGTTTAGGAAATGTGACCTATAAGGAAAAGCTTGAAGGAATCATCTTTGGTTTTGCCAGCAAACAGAAAGTCTAACTGAAACACGGTAACAGACTTCTTACAGTGTAAAAATCTGTTGAGAGGAAGGCAGTGACAATTTTGTCTCTGTGTCTGTTGGAGGTCTGACAAGAAATAAACTTCTGAATTTTCACATGGTGTTTCAGGTTAGATAGTAGGAAAAGCTTTCTGCTGTCTCCCTGTCACGTAAAGCTTTAATGAACACACTACAGAGTCACTTATCAGCTTTGGGGAAGGGGTGATCAATCCTCTCAGAGCAGGGACAAATTAGGACACCCCTTGAGATCACTTCCTACACCTATACAAATTTTATGATATGTAAGGAGTAGTACCAGAGACTAATAAACATAGTCTTGCTCTTTTGCTCCTGCTCTCGCTCTTGTTCTCAGTTTTGCTCTATCTCTATGCCTTTCTTTTGTATAGCATTTCAAATAATAATAAAAAAAAACCTTATAAGTTCATACCAAAATGTTCAAACCATTCAGCAGAGCCCTAGCCAGCCTGAAGAATCCCTTTTTCATTTCCAGTGTACGGGCATACCATACAGTCTTTAACAGGATGAGTGATAGTCTGTTTACCACATTCATGACATGTCTGTGTTTTACAGAAAATTAATAACTAAGTTCTCCATTTATATAAAAAACCAATCCATTTCTGCTATGAGTTGCTCAATGCTGAGGCAAGGTGACCAGCTTCTAGCTAAGGGGAATCCAAACCATCTTTTGTAAGTCAACAGTAAGTTTTTTGTCAGTAATATACAGGTTGCCTCATTTAATATCATTTTCGTATTCTTCTAAAAGATTTGGACATGTACTGGTAGGATTTCTTCAACATTAGATCATGAAGTGATGCAACTTTTTGTCTTTGGCAAACCCTATTATCAGTAATTTTCAAGTATTTCTGTACTACAACTACTTCATATCTTGTAGTTACATGTAGAGTATGCAACAGTAGCTGAAGTTGGGAACTAAAGAAGAGTTTACTGCCCTATTTATCTCCTGCAAAGCACCATTAGCTTTGCGTTAGAGCTGTTACACCAGACAAGCAATACTCTGCTGTCAGGGAATCAGTGCTTGTTTTGACAGCCTGAGGGTATACTCACCACTCTCCTTGGTAACGCTGGCTCGTTCCCAAATTATATTTATATAGACTTCTGTCACTTAGTTGGTGTTCTCCAGATGCCATTTATATCTAACCGTTCTTCACACAGTACCTCAGATGATTGTTACTAATCTAATGAGAAAGAAAGACACTCACTGTGTGCAGTTTCACTGTAACATCAGTTCTTGATTACACAAGTTAAATACATCTATAGCAACTTTAACCTATTTGTTTCAGTCCCCTGTCCTTTGCCTGAAATTTTGAAGAGGATGGGTCTGAACTGCAAGTTTAATGTCATTCACGTAAATGAATTTATGAGCGGTAGAAGATTGAACACCACAGGAATAAATACTGAAATATATTATTAAGTGGAACTCCACATTTGTTCCTGTGAGGCTGAACTGGTAGTCAGTGTAGATATAGAGCTGGCTATACTTTTCATAGTAGTAATGGGTACAATAATGATTTATGATGTTTGACAGCTTTCTGACAGGCAGCAACATATGAGGTTAATTTCTTTAGGTAGCCAGTTTTCATAGATGTGGTCAGTGCAAGGATTTGATGGCATTTACCAAAGTTAAATTCCACTTTATACAAATAGACTAGCTAAGCCTGGCTTAAGTGACTGAAAGGAAGAGCCATGCTAGTGACTCATGCCAAGGACTAAGTGGGGATATCTTGATTAGAGGTTGAATAAAAGCTGATCTGTTTGATTGTTTTTACTGCAAAATAGAAAATACTTTAACACTCATGGTCGTCTTCTCAAGAGGATTTTTACTAGTGGGGTAAACTGTTACAAAGCTGTCAGTTATAGCTTTCCTTTTCATCCTGAATTCTTGAGCAGCTCTGAAACAATGTCATCAAGTACAGCAGCCTTTCATGGATTCAGTCCTTTGCTCATCTTTTAGACTAGAAGAATCCTGAAAATAAGGAAGACATCTGACAACTTAGCTTGTTTTGATGGAGCTCTTTGTAGACTTTTCTTCAACAATATTTATTTACTGGCATTTTTGTGTTCCTGGCAAGCTGTATGACTATCATATTTTCATTTACTTTCACCACATTGCTGGCGTCTTGGTTAATAGCACCCATAAGCAAGGAAGAAATCAGCAGCTTGATTTTTTAAAAGTTAATATTTTAATGGTGTCTTACTGTTTTATCCTGGCCAGGCTTTCAGATTTTAGAATAAGATTTCTGTGCACTGGATCCACCCCAATTCCAGTGTCCTTAGAGTGCCTCCATTTTGGTTACCCAGGGGGAAGTCCCATACTTTTTTAAAACATTCCTTTAAAGCCCTAGGAATTGTCAGGTTCTGCTGATCTCTTCACAACATTAAAAAGCCTACTTCAGTTAATCAGATCCTAAGGAATTTTATGATGTTTTCATAGGTATCACAGTCTACTCACTACAGATTCTATCAAGGCTTAAGCTGTGATGGCCTAACCTGATAATATATGTAAGAATACCACTTCCCAGTGTGTGTGTGTGTGTGCGCGTGTGTGTGCTGTTAAGCCAATTTTATTATGCAATATAATATGAAGATCAGCCATTTAGCATGCTCTTCAGCAATATTTTTTTTTTGTTCTTGTATGCAGACTAATCATTGGTTGTTCAAAGTTATGTTTAAGAACAGTTCTCTCATGTGACTAATATTAGACCCATAAATGCTGTATCCATACTTAAGGTGGCAGTGGAGGAGAAGAGTGAGTGAAAAAGGTACCCAAAGGTCTGTTAGGTTCAATAACAAGCAAGGCTTTCAGACAGTTTTCTACAACAAAATAATCAAGTAGTAGGAGTAGAACAGGACTCAACACAACAGAGTTTTGTCAAAGGTACACTATTCAAGACTGTTCTCTTACTTTTCTTTGATAAAATAACTGACTATCAAGGCAAAGAAGTGATATAAATCCTATCTAGCTGAATCTGAGTAAAGCATTTCCTATGATTATACATGGAAAAGGATAAATTGAACTAGGAGTTAGTACAAAACACTGCAAGTAACATGAGAAAACAGCCAGAAGAGGAAATAATCACGTCAGGTTGAAGTGAGTTGCTGGTACAGTTCCTCAAGGATTAGTCCTGGAAAAATATTATTGAATTGTTTTACTTATTTATAATAAAGAATAGCCACAAAACCCACATATAAAGTATCAAATAATATTTTCATTAATGAATTTGATAGAGATGTGCTCATGAAACTTGATGACGGTAAAGCTGGGAGTCACTGTCAATACAGAATTATGCTACTCATGAAGCAGCACTGTGTGATCTTGCAAACTGGAATAATGGTAATAAGAAATCTAAGAATACCAAGAGCAAGGTCATTTCCTTAGGGACTGTTCACTTGAACTTTAGCTATATGATGGGCGCTCATCAGTTGTAAATGGCAGAGCAAAACCTTGGTATAACTGTTCATCACAGGATGTCCACACACCAACAATCCAATGACCCTGGAAAATACAAATATGTTAGCTGTTTAAGTCAGGTGAAGTATTTCTAACAGCCAGTAGTCTTTTACACAGCCCCTAAAAGTACCAGAAGGATAGAATCTCCTCTCCATAGCAGTGATATATCCCCAGTGGTGGGTGAGTGATCAGTTAATGAAGAAGTCTCATCTGGAAGAGTATGCAAAATGTTCAATAAAGGTAAATTCAAATAGGGCCAGGCCTAGACAGGGGTTACCAGGGAACAGAGAGACCATCTCTTCAGTGAATACTAGACATGCTTGACATGTTTCACCTAATAGAATAAGGCCTGAGCAGGGAAATGAGTCTCTTCATAAATATATCAGGACCCTAAATACTGGAAAAGAACTATTTAAGTGAAGGTGCAATGTTAGCACCAAACAAAATGGTATCAATATGGAAGACTGAAACCAGGAGAAAAATGAGACTCTAGAAGAACCTTGAAGGAGAAATAGTGGGTGAAAGCAGCCTACCTTAACCAGTTTAGAAAAGACATAATGAAAAGTGTATTTGAAATAGCAGGGGGCTGTGCCTAGCAGGTCACTTTCAATTCTCTGCTCCGATCTAGTTCACTTTTGTAGTGAAAGAGAATAAAACTTCCCCTAAAAAATAAGGATCAGAAAAGCTAATACAGATATCAAGATTTCTTTTCAAAACTGAGAGATAAAACGTTGCTATTACCCAGTGACAGTACATTTTCTCTAATAGAGTTAATTATCCCATTACTGTTGGTTATCATTAACATTAATTATTGATACCAAAGTAGCATCAAGAAGTCCCAGCCAAACTCAAGGCTCCACTATTCTGGGGGCCTGCAAGAATAAAAATAACAGAAGACAGTCTGTTTTTTGAAGAACTGTATCTAGCTTCCCAGCTAGCGCCTCAGGCCGACCACAGCATGTGTGTCTGATAACTACCCACAATAAGGAGCCCATTTAATTTAATAGTGCTGCTCACAGTATGCCAAGTCAGGAAGGTCTAAGTTCTAACAGACCCGAGGCAGAAGAGGGAGGATAGAAAAAAACTGAGAGGAAGAAAACTGAATTCCTGTGTCTGAAATTTTATTCTTAAATAAATAACATAGGACACAAGGACAGGCACTGTAGGTCAGGCCAGAGTGCATTTGACGCCAGTCAGAAGAAGCAAAAGAAATTAAGTAGGAAGGAAGCATCACTTTCCTGCTCTTGTTACCCAGCTTCTGTTAATCTGTTGTGAGAGAATATACTAAGCCTTAAGCCATACCAACAAATCTGAGCTTAATAGACTTTAATGAACCATAAATCTGTCCTGTCACTTCTGGAACTCATGTGAGGTTTGGCCTTCATAACATTTGTGTCAATGGTTTCTACAGCTTAAATGAGTGCTCCCTTTTATTTAATTTTAAATCTGCTGCCTTTTACTTGAACTCATGATTCTTATATTACAAGAAACCTCCAATGACCATTGCATCTTCATTATATTCATATGCCTTAGGCTTTACAGATAAACTGAGGTACTGGGAGGCAGTTTGCCCAAAGTCATTGAGAAAGCCTTTAATGAAGTGAAGGACAGGACACAGATGTGCTGTGCTCCCAAAAAAATCTCCCAGCCATGAGACTCTCCTTCCACACACCACATGAAAATGTTCATACATATTGTTCAGAGACAATTATTCTTCCTCAAGGATGTTATTAATTGACAACATGAGATGGGCAATCTCAGAGTTCTGCTAGATCAAGTATTTAATAATGTTCCTTTTTAGGATCACAGCCCAGCTAAAAAACCAAGTAATTTTTTTTTTCAGTTACTTAAAACAGCACGAAAGACATGCATGAAATTCATGGTCTAAGGTGGAGAGAACAAAACATGTTCAGAGTAAGGCAATGCATAAGGCTACCTTATTACGTAGTACACCACTCATTTCCCATTTACACCTAGATTCAATTAGGCCTGGATTCAACCCCACTCTGAATTACAGCCTTCAGTTCATTCTGCTCAGACCTGCACTTAAATACATACGAAGTTGCAAGGATGTCCTTATGTGCTGTGCTGAATAGGGACAGATACTGAAATCAAAGCAATAAGTAGTATGTCTTGGAAGCAACCAAAAGCCAAGTTTGTCTCCATGCTTATCAAACAGCTCTGTATAATAAGTGCTTTGCCACGTAGAGCTATTGAACCTAGCAAAACTTTAGTACTGATTCAGTTATGTGGGACTGTCTTTATGTGTTGTTAGGATGTTGTCGTGGTTTAACCCTGGCTGTCAACCAAGCACCACACAGCCGCTTGCTCACTCCCCCTCACCCAGAGGGATGGGGAGGAGGATCGGAAAAGAGTGTAAAACTCAAGGGTTGAGGTAAGAACAATTTAATAGGTAAAGCAAAAGCCACGCACCAAGCAAAGCAAAGCAAGGAATTTGTTCACCACTTTCCAT
>JAVJGI010000014.1:12725036-12737670 GCA_035590275.1 Ibycter americanus | reverse complement strand
CCTTTCTTCTTCTTCCCCCAGTTTATATACTTAGCATGGCGTCATATGGTATGGAATACCTCTTTGGCTAGCTTGTGTCACCTGTCCTGGCCGTATCCCCTCCCAATTTCCCGTGCCCCTCCAGCCCTCTAGCTGGCAGGGCCCAAGGAACCAAAAAGTCCTTGATTTAGTATAAACATCACCCAGCAACACTAAAAACATCAGTGTGCTATCAGCATTGTTCTCACATCATAGCCAAAACACAGCACTGTACTAACTACTAGGAAGAAAATTAACTCCATCCCAGCTGAAACCAGGACAGATGTGGGATTCTGGAAGGAGATAAAGCTTAATGAATGTCTTTAAAAGGCCTCAAATATGTACTGCTGCAATGTCAAAACATTGTTTCCTGTGGTCTGTGGCTGGGAATTTCAGCTTTGTTGGCTCAACAGCAAAGGGTCTCACTGTCAGCTTTTCGCACCCGAATACACACAAATACCACACCCAAATACACACAAATAATACCCAAGCTCACATATACTGTATATTATATCGCAAGTATAACTAAGAAAACTTCTCTGAACTGCCTGACAGTTGTACTCATGTACAATGTGGAGCAGCTCTCACTCTCTCAAGTTCATTAAAATGATGAGATGATTCAGTAGGAGAGAGAGGAAACCGGGCAAAAGGAACAGGAAATAGGCAAGAAATAGCACTAAACACTGAACAACTAACTTTTCTACTGACAAGTTCCTAGTCAGCATTTTTTGAGCAGTTTTAGATTTGGTTTGAGACATCTGAAACAAATAGTAGCTATTGTTTTCGCGCACTGTGCTTCCATTTTGTACTTGGTGAACATTAATGTCCAGAAAGATCGACAGAACAGCCATGGCATACTGCAAATATTTTACAGGAATGTCTGACAACAGGTGTTTCTCCTAGCCCAGAATACATTTCAGATGTGCCTGCCTTGCAGAAACAAGGGGACAATCATGGAGAAACTGTACTTCCTGCTTTTGTTGCTTTAACAAAAGCAATGCTATAGAAGCAGCATTTGGAAGACTTATACAAATCAGACTGTCTGCAAACATTGATTAATGTCCTTCTATAAAAATAAAACCCCTACACTGATTATCTATATCGCAGTGCATTTCACACATTACTAAGACAAGGTCAGGAGACCCTGTTTATGGATGGGATAAACTTTTGGAAGTTGCTGCTGATTGCAGTCACATTCAGTTTAACAGTGTTGCTCCTCATAAATATATTAATGAGTCTCAGGGTAGTTTTCTTGGCCTGTGAGATCAGTAATATCCAGAAAGAGCGAGCTCCATGCTCAGCAGGGAAATAGGTTCAAGCCTCCATCCAGCTTAACGCCCTGCTTAAAAAGCAACTCCTGGAATGGTCTCTTGCTCCAGATGTCACCCCAAAACTGAGCTGACTCATGAGATAAATAGGAGTTTGCAGGAAAGGATGCTGTGTGTGGCAGAGAAGACTGGAGTTTCTTAAAAATTAATGCTGAAAAAATAATTGCATTTTAGACATGCTTTGCTGTTCATTAAAGACAGCCAGCACAGGTAAATATGCTTTATAAAAACAAACCTACTGAAATTTAAGAAAAATATCATATTTGGAAGAAGGAAACACATAAACAATATGTCTCATCTGCTAATTTTGTGTCAAGAGGCCCAATAAATCAATGGGCAGATAATTCTGAAGACCAGTGAAATAGTATATCCCCACCCTGAACAGTCTAGACAGTATAGAAATGCAAGCACTGTGAGAACTTTTTTCAGCTTCCTAGCTCCATTTTATAGATAAGAAGCTAAAATAACTTCTCAGAAATCACCAGAAAAAGCCTAAGTGACAAGATTTTACCCACATCTTCTTAACCCTACAGTTTATCTCAACAAAATCAATTTTTCTCACATACAGGTTATTCTGGTGCTTTCTTATAAAAAATTTTTAAATATGAAAATTTAACATCAGCATTACTAATAGTGCTCCATGCTTTTGAAATTCCTGACTGTAGATCTGTGATAATTTTAACACAAACATTAAGAAACATTCAAAAACAGAGAGAACACATTGTTGGCAGTGGCTACAGCAAGACTGCTGCAGCTAAAGATTAAGCATTTATAAAAGTAGAGTGCTGCTAGAATCATGGTGTATTATAAAAGGAGGGCAGAATAACTTCACAGACTGCTCTATTTGTCCAACCAAAGTGTGGGAAGTGGAAAATTACTTAATAAAGAAAAACAAAAAGAGAGCTCCTTAAAGAAGAGTTTCTGCTGGCCAGTATGGGAAACTTACTACTAACAGGCAGATAGGCAGATAGTCTTAATTAATTACTTTTAATAAATTACAAGCAGATGTTGAATACAATGTTTAAATTATGATCATAATACATATTTAGATTTGTAATGCCTACAAAAATGAGTTAGTAAATGGTATTTTAAAATCTACTCTAAATATTATTGCAAATCCTCAATAGATGGTGCTATCATCTAAGTTAATATCTTAGCTGATTATGCAAAGGAGGTCAAGACATACATGTCTGGGATTTATCTGCAAGAAGAGTCAACCATCTTTATGATGTCCTTGTTTATGGTACATGCTTGAGAGAGGACTTCCATTTGCTTTCCACTCCAGGGTAATGATCACAGACTTAGTCTTACACAAGTTACACAAGGCCACCTAACACCAGACAGATTTCAGGCATTTTCACTAAAAGTAGGGCTATTTGAAACAGAATCATGGTCTGCAGAAAATGGCATAACTTTCATCACTCATCTTCCGTACTTTGAAATGGTTGCTATCTGGAGGTAAATAAAAATGTGAAATTCAATTTCACAGTGTGGCAGAACATTGCAGGCTGCTCTTACATGGCTCAGTGCTGCGGAGGCAGGATGCATGCAACAGCAGCCTTCTCACTGACTTGACTTCTTAGAAAGCAGCTGTGTGTTTTCCCCACCTACAGACTAGATGCAGCGATCGTCCCCCCCCGAGGCAAATTTTCTAGTGGTTCCATAATTTCTGCTTTTGATTACAGTATCCAACCTTTTCAGGGATGCTCTTCCAAACATCTTCAGGAAAGTAACCCAGAAAGGCACTGTAATCTGATCTGAACAGGCACTGGTCAAAAGAAGTCTCTTTAGTATATTACTCCTCTGAAGAGGTGCTGAGTACTTAGACGTTTCCAGCTGTTCCTCCCACAGCTTAGTAAGGTCATGTGTGTTTGAAGCCATGAAAAGCAGAGAAGGAAATTCAGCTGGAATATCCCAGCTGAGACAAATAATTGCCAGCATCAAGGCCACCATCATTTGCATTTTCCAGTAACAATGAATGAACTAAGATGAAAGACAGGGGCTGTGATGTTCAGTCCTGACAGCGTGGATTCTGTTCTGTTTGGGGAGTTTAACTTAAGAAAAATGAACATTTACAAATTTCCAGGGATTTATCTAGAGGCTTAAACAAGAGTTTTGCAGATCATATTTGCAGACCAAAGTCATGACTTCTTGCATGCTTAAAGCATGCCAAGCAAGATGCAAGAAACTTAAAGCCGGATAAAAACCTAGCAAGTGGATTTTACTGAAAGATTTGGCGTGATCTTGTTATGATTTGCAGCAATCCCATTATGCCTGAGTGTCCATTACAACAGATGCTCTATTAAAGAAGTTGTGTGCCCATTTGTATTCCCAAACATTTTAAAGTACTGTTTCTATAAGCTTCCATGTGTAAAATTCCTGATGAAATTGGGAGTTTTCTAAAAATAATCCACTCCCAAAGGACAAAAAAATGACAGAAGGACTCTTCAGACAATGAATCTGACACTGCTTAGATAGCACAGGAAAAATATTTATTTTTGCTGAAGCTCAAGAAAACATGAATAAAGCACTAAAAAATGAAACCAATGGAATGAACACTAGCTGCTTTGACCTTTCTAATAACAGACAGATAATTAAAGGAATAAAATCCAAACTGGAGAGATATGGGTGGTTTGTAAAAATCACTGCCATGATATAAAGGCTACAAAAGAGTATGAGCAATGGCCGTTAGGTTTTTTAATTTGGAAATTAAGCAAAGTTTTCTGATCCTTTAGTCACTAGTTTGTTCACAATCAGAACTGCATTTGAGAAGTAACCATATGTATTAGTTTTGAGCAATACAAGATGATTTTATGAAGCCAAATGTAAGCAATGGATTAAGAAGTGTGCAATTTTCTGTTCCTGGACTGATGTATTCATTAGAACTGAAAGGTGAGGCAGCAAGAAACCTCATGCAGACCACAGCACTTTACCACAGCGTGCATACAACTAATGAATTAGAAAGAGATATTTCTATCAGGAGGGGAGTTGGGATCTCTCTAGCTTTCCAAGACAATGTTCTCCCCCAGTCACTTTAAGGGCAACAAAAATTGTTCAAGACGAGGGAAGCTGCAGTAAAAGTCTGAATGCCCCACTCACGTCTCCTCCCTTGCTAAGTTATCTCCTGTTCAGTATTGATACTAAACTAAAGTTTTATGGAAGTTCAATTGATTTTTTAATATTTTATGAAATATCCTTTCCATAGGACTTTAAAATATTATTAAGCTGAACTGTTTTTCACTTCTGACCTTTCACAGACATTGCGCCTTGCATTGATTTTTCAGCTCTTTGATACTGGCTGAGCTACAATACTTCCAGCAAATAGGAGAGGAGGGGGAATCAAATGCCACTGCATTAAAGACTGAAAAGAAATTATCTAAGTTCGATTACCAGCAATTCAACTTTTCTGTCTCCTCCCCTCAGCACACAAGACCTTCAGAGATAAGTCACCAAGCAAACACTTTTTCTCATATTGACCCCCGATTCAGCAGCCTTAACATTGCTTCTAACCCTCTCTATCAATCACTCTTAGCATTAAAAACATGTATTAAAATAAATACCTGACCTAAATCTTTAGGCAATCCTAAATATTCTCTTTCTCAACTAAATGATTTTCTGTCAGCTGGCTTGTCAGTCTCCTGAGGGAGCAGCAGGGGATCATTTGAAAAGAATTATGTTGCACCAGTGATAAATTAAATCCACTTAAATCAATAGCATTTAGATTTTTAAAAGGATATAGCCGAGACACTATCAATTAAACCAAATCCTGACTCAGTAGGGCTTAGTTTTCACATCAGGTCTTACTTAAGCCAGTCTTCTAGAAAAAAGTGTAGGATATTTTTATCTCCAATTTAGACAACTGATTGATGGACACCAATACCTGACCTATGAATTCCTGGCTCTTTTTATGTCAGGCATGAGGTATAGGGTTTGTTTTCACTGTCCACAAATCAGAGTACAGTGTTACCTGAACTCCCCAAAGGTATTTGGGACACCCATGAAGTAATAGGAATCTCTCAAATAACCAGTAGATCTGTGCCTTGGTAGGAGAACCTTGTGCATCTCATGCAGCACTAAGTGGTTATACGTATGCCACTTATTCAAGCTGTTCATACCATCCTAGAATTGAATCTCAAATAGACCCAGTGAAAGGAACTTAGGGTGAGTAACACAGACTCAGCCACCAAAATCTTTTTTTTACCTAAATTCAGCAAAATTCTTTCTACTGGTGAAATTTCCCACCTAAAGTTGTTTTCACAGTACTGCAGTTTTAGTAGTACTTGGATTAAAGAATTTACAGAAGTCATTCAGAAAACCTTCAGTATCATCCATAGGATATGATGTGGAACATCACCAAGAGGTTTTAGGGCTCTGAATCTGGTGATCCATGTTGGTACTTGGAGGGGGTTCTTCGCATCTCTCGAGACAAATACTAATCATGTCAATGAAGGCACTAAGGGAGGATTTGCAGATCCTGCAGTTTGTTTCTTGGTTAATAGTCACGGGTTTGGTTTTGTTTATGTTTGGGGAGACATGTTTTACACAGGCTCTTGGTTCCAGCAGCCATATCTTAGAAAAAGCCTCCAATCATAAATTCAGGCAGAAATTTCTTCATTATCTGATTTCATCTGTTGCCTTACAGCTGAGAATTTTTGAGAGTGTGAAGGTAGGTTAGATTTGTATTGTCTTCATTTTAACCTCCAGAAGACCTAAAGGGTGACCAAGTCACAAATAACACCTCACTGTCCTCCACCAGTACGTTTTGGGAACCCAGGCGGATGCACATGAGCAGGATCAGCATGAACTGCATGCCTTGTTAGCAGTAATCCTTCTATTTATGCTTCTAGATTCCTCATCCTACCCAGTCATGCTAACAGAGGCAAAGAAACACAGCTTTTAACCTCCTAGCTTGTGTGCCACTCTAGTGTGAATAAGCAAGGGTGAATTAATCATGTATTTTGAAGCTCTTCAAAGGCTCAGTTCAGGCTGTTTCCAGGAGAATGAGATTATTTTGACAACATAATCTATTAAAGGATAAAGGTCAGCAGCACTTGCTTCTTTCCAGAGGAATTTTGCCCCAGGGAAGGGTTCAGACTCAGTCCCATTATAATTACCATGGCGGGATGAATATAGTACTCAAATAACACCGTGTCAACAGTGTTTTCTTTGCAACAGTATTCACCATCCTCAATCAGAGAAATAATTTACAAAGCAAACCTGGTCAGTCAAGCCTACCAGCTGCTCTTAACTTCTTAGCCTACAAATTTTAAAATGCTTTAGTTTGAAAGATGACATTTTAAAGAGATCAGCTAAGAGGAACGGTTTGAATTGCATTTTAAACCTTCATTTTGAATTTCCCAGTTCTTATAAATTCTATTAGAACCATAGAACAATTTAGCTTGGAAGGGATCTTACAAGGTCATTTGGTCTAATCCCCTGCTTAGAGCAGAGACAGTGTCAAAAATAGATCAGACTTATCAAGGTCAATCCTCCAGAATATTTTAATAGTATTTAAGGTGAGTTTTTCAGACAGAACATGTACTTCAGAACATACCAAGAATAGATCAGGAATTAATTCACATTTAAACTCAGTCACTTATGGTAAAATATATTTGACCTGTTTTAGTTTATGCATTTGCCAGTATACTTCATGGTCAATTGGACTGGGTTCAGGAGGGTCTCTTTCTTTGTAATGACTGTAAAGGAAGCCTAGTCCAGATACAGCCATCTTCTATTAGTCAAATGAATACCATCCCAAGAATCAAATGCAATCACTCAGTTATATCATTATCAGTTGCATCATCTGTGTACAAGGGGAAATCTAGATGGCAAAATGACACCATCAGCATTTTTCTATAAAGTATTCCCAAGAACTGTTTCCCCAAGATTTGTTTTAACATGCCAAGTCTCAGGATCTTTTAAAAATCAGGTTTGCTTACGTGTTCCTTACACTCCTAAATACACTGCTACTCACTTAAGTACCATGACCTGAATCATTAGTGTTTAATTTCACATTTTTTATCAAATAGAAAAAAGTCCATAAGATACTTCTGGAGCTTCTTATACTTCTCATTGAGTCCTGTACACATGGACTCAATGTAGCTAAATATTTATTCAAGGATGCAAAAGCATCAGCCTCGTAACAAAAAAAGAACAGAATGACCATATATAGTTTGTTTCTAAGAGTACATATCACTTCCAGGATATCCAGTGGCATAACATACTTTAATAGCATTAATCTAAAACCTATCAGAGCTGAATTCACTGAGCATCACATAGGCTTGAACTATTTGTAAATTAGCTTGTCAAACAAACTACAATTAAATCACACCCATGTTACTCCAGCTCTCAGGAGGAAGAAGGACATTTTATTAAATGTTTTTGCATTTCATATAGCATACTTGCTGAAAAGAGAAAACAGGATTCCTCTCATGATGTGTTTTGATGTGTTTAGGAAAAGATAAAGGCACTTCACAATAGCTGGTACGATGAACTCCATGGGACACACTTTTTTTATCATACACGCTAGATGACTTCTAAAAAAAAGCGTAGGTGATCAGTTTAAGTCATTGAAATATTGTAGTAGTCAGTGGAGCTAGGCTAGGTGATACTGGTTACACATCTTACCTACTGACTGGGGGTTTTTTTCATTTCAGTTAGAAAAGTGAAGTTTGAAGATGAAGAATAATTGTTTCTACTGCTCTGGAAATACCTCTAAGAAAACCATTTTCTCATACTCCATTGTTCAGAGCAAAGACTGAGTTTCATGCAAATCCTTCGCACCTCTGGACAAGACAAAGAAGGCTTTAGGAACTTTCATGTAGCATGCACTTTGTAAGTCATCTTTTGACCATAAGTCTATATCCCTTTGCAGGTAGCATGCACTCACAGGAAAAATGAGAAAGGAATGATCCTGACACTTGGAAGAATGCAATAACTGGGAACAGATTTCACTGTTGGGCACAAAGGAGGAAGGGGTGTTTTGCCTTCTTATTTTGTACACTCAGTCAGCAGACAGGCACCAGCAAATTCACAGTCCCACTGAATCTCCATGTATTTCTCAGTCTGATCAGTCTCCAAGAGCTGTAATTCTGATCAAATTCAGTGCAGAGTGGAACCGATTCACAATCAACCAGACCTACTATCCATATGCCTAAGGTCCAATTGCATGAAAGAGAAAGGCTAATGGATGTCTCATTCTCATGCTATCAGAACAGAGTGAAACCAATTGAATGTATTGCCTTGTACTTCCATTTAAAACCCCTTTTCTATTAGACTCACACAATCAGCAAAAATCCTTAACAGGTCTGAATCCCTACATAAATACCATCCAGAATGACCAATTTCAATACATTACAAGTCAGCAAAACAGAAAGATGACCTTGATTCACAATTTTTTTCTTAGAAATTTCCAAGGCAATTATAACAGTCATAATGACAAAATATAAAGTCCTTAGAGCATATGTGGAAAGTAAACCTTCTCTTCTCTCTTTGTGTGTTTCCTTCCAGGTTTTGATAGTGAAAAATAGCGAAGTGCAGTCAACTTCCTCTAGCGTCACTGTGATTTAAACATTAAGCACATTTGTCTGAATAAAACAACTGGCAGTGACCTCAAATGATCTGATTCATTGTTTTAAATAATAAGATGGTCTAAATACCCTTGAATTTCAAAGCAAAAAAAAAGTGTCTATTTTGCTCTGCAAAATTGTTCTAAAGCTCCATTAACTTGCAATCTTGTATTTTTCTGCTACTGCTAATACCAAAACAAAAAGAGAGTGCAATCCATGGTCATCAGTACCACAAGACTTCATTGTGTTTTGTGCTATATTAAGAGTTGTGCATATGGTCCTACAAGACTTGGATCCCTCTGCCCATGTAATTCACTGTGATACAGTGGAAAGCATTACATGCTTACACGTTCTTATCACTGATTTAAAAAAGAGATAGGGACCTGCAAAGCAAGCTATCAGACAGAGGCAGAATATAAAGTGCTACACAGCACATGAACTTAAAAATGCCCTCTTCTCTAGGGTTTGCAAGAGGGACAATATTCCTGTTCATTCATTCTTGCACAGACAGAATTGTCCCAGGGCTGCATGTCCCCTGCACTGCCAGAGGATAGGAGTCTTATCTATGCAGGGTCTGGGGTACTCCTGTAAGATGATCAAGGTCTTCAGTGTCCAGGCAAAGGCCTATATCCACAAGACTGACTACTTCCTAATCCTTGCCAAAGTAAAAATCATAATCACTGGAAAGTACTTGGCCTGGAAGGCTTGTGAATAGGTGCTGGCATCCCTTAGCAAGGGTTTGGTAAAATGTTTTGCACACAAACTTTTTCCGTACTCCTTCTAAGACACCACCACCAACACCACCCCAAAAAAAAAAAAAAAAAAAAATAGTAAAAACAACCCATCTTTGAGCTTTTGGTTGTGCAGGGGCAAAGCAGATTATGGGAAGGGGTAGGAGACACTGCTCTTTTCTCAGTTTGTTAAAAATGAGGCAGTATTTTTCCTCAGTTCCCACTGAATTAATTTCATGACTACCCCAAACTGAAGTCTACTGGTATTTAAACTTATACCATTTGAAGCTGCCAATACATGGCATCATTGAGAAAAGAGTCCTAAGGGTACTGTTGAATAACTCAGTTTCATGCCAGCAAATGCATTTCATTTAGGGAGTACCTATCTCTCACATAAACTACTGGAAATAACATTAGCTTTCCAAGTGACAGTTGTGGAAATTACTGCAATCGGGATGCCTTAACATGAAATCTTGGAATGAATGTATGCAAACATAGTTAGTCGGTGTCACTGCGGACAATCTGTTTGATTAGTCCCAAGTATTTAATGAAAATCATTTATTTCTGTCTACACATTGTAGTATGTACACACCAACTGTAGGCTCTGTCGTGGACTAGTGAACGAAATTAAATTTAATAAAAAAAGGGTATTTGTTGTTGTTCAAAATAGCTAATCCTCTATCATTGCTAGATTATGCCCATAGCTCATTTTCAAGGGCCTTTTGAGTCAAAGTTGATGCAGCATGATTTCTAATCCACGTAAGCTCCATGAGCTGCAAATAGTATGAACATAAAATAGTCATTTTCCTACAATAAGTTTTTTAAAAAAATCCAAAGATGACTCCTTTTGCCACAGAAAATAAAACACTAGGTCATTTTCATTGTTTCCTGCTTCAAAAATAGCAAGTGGCTGATAGAAAACTACAATGACTTCCATTTCTGCTCATCCATCTGCATCTCCCAGTCTATTGTACAGCTCTTATTTATTGGCATTGTATGTCAATGTCAAACATGTTTGCAGGCTATTTAAGCTTTTATTATACTATGCTTCTATAGGATTAAAAAACAATCTTTGTTTTAACAATGTCTGTATGATTAGTTGATGTGCCAGCAATAACACTGAGCAGCTTCACTGTATGTCCCTAGGCTGCAACAGATGTTTTTGTCTTCTGGTTTCTTTTAGTGTTTATCTAGCAAAAATTGAATATTACAAATATTGAAGTGTCACTGTTCATGTCTTCATTGTAACAATAAGGGTCTCTCAGCATTTCAACTTCAGACCTTCACTTGGTCTTAAAAAATCATGGTGAATTTAAGTTGGGTTGTTGTTTTTTTTCATTTAAATAATAAATTAAAAAGGAAAGTTACATTATAAAGATGGGCATGTTCTTTTAGTCTGCTGTTAGAACAGAACAGAATCTAATAGAGTATAATATTTCAGTTGGAAGGGACCCACAATGATTACCTAGTCCAACTGCCTGACCATTTCAGGGCTGTCCAAAAGCTAAAGTATGTAATTAAGGGCATTGTCCAAATGTCTCTTAAACACTGACAGTCTTGGGGCATCGACCACCTCTAATGGAAGCCAGTTTCAGGGTTTGGCTTCTGGGGTGTTCCTGCTCTGAGTGGAACCTTATCTAGGAGCCACAGTCTCTCCAAGCAGATACCTACTGTGGCATAAACTTATCCACAGCCACAATTGCTTTCAGGTGCACCTGTTCCAACATGGTCTTATCCATGGGGCCACAATGCCTTCAGACATATACCTGCTCCAGTGTGGCCTTACTCACAGCCACAGTCTCTTCAAAAGTGAACCTGCTCCAACAGGCCTTATCCCTGGCTGCAGTCCCTCCAGGGGCGTACCTGCTCTGTCATGGATCTATCCATGGCCACACGCTTTGAGGTGCTCCAGCATGACCTCATGCACAGCCACTGATGCTTCAAGGAGTACCTGCTGCAGCATGGACTTATCCACAGCCACAGATGCTTTGATGTGTACCTTCTCCAGTATGGACTTATCCTTGGGCCACAATTCCTTCAGAGGTATACCTGCAGTGGCACAAACATAACCATGGCCACACACACTTTGAGATGTACCTGCTTTGGTGTGGGCTTATCCATGGCCATAGGTGCTTTGGGGTGTCCTGCTCCCACGTGGACTCATCCACAGGTCACAGTCCCTTGGACTCAAGTTCACACTGGAGTTCCAGCCTGTCCAGTACAGCAGCACAGAAACAGCAGCGATGCCCTGGCCATCTGCCAGCCCAGGCACATCGCCATTGCTGTTATCAAAATGTTCCCAGGCACAGCAGAGTGAGATGACAAGCAGTACAATGAGCAGCAAAAGTAAAAAGCAGCCACTGAATGAGTACTAGAATCTAATATACAGTAAGGAAAGCAAGTCCCACGGCAAGCACAGAAACCTGCCAATTAATAGCTAAACAGCAGTAACAGCTACAAATTACATCTAGCACATTCCAATAAAATCTGTCTCTATCCCAAACCCTTTGAACCCCTTTCTGGGCAGCAGAAAGGACTGTCATAGTTTAACCCCAGCTGGCAATTAAGCCCACCACAGCCACTCGCTCACTCCCCTCACAGTGGAATGGGGCAGAGGATCAGAAGAGTAAAAGTGAGAAAATTTGTAGGTTAGGATTAAAACAGTTTAATGGGCAAAGCAAAATGAGGAATTCATTCACCACTTCCCATGGGCAGGTAGTTGCTCAGCGATCCCCATGACAGCAGGGCTCCGACACACATAACGGGGACTTGGGAAGATGAGCACCATCACTCCAAATATTCCCTGTAGCATACGAAGGCACAGACCCCACGTGAGATCCTTTATTGCATACATAAGTGCTAGTTATATACAATTGCTTATCTAGTCAAGTTCTGCCCTGGAACGTGCCTACGTGCAGCAAAGCACCTTTGCAGCCACTTCACACTCCACCAAGCTGCTTACTCCCTCCATGCTCATCTGAGGAGGTCT
>JAVJGI010000014.1:12708881-12724932 GCA_035590275.1 Ibycter americanus | reverse complement strand
GTGTTAGTTGTTTCCTCACTACATTTTAAGGCATAATCACTGCAACCTGGCACCCAGACAATGAACAAAGCCTTTTCTCAGAAAAGGCCCTTACTGCTCCCCCCCCCTTCCTTCTTCTTCCCTCAGCTTGATATGCTGGCCCTGATGCCATACAGTATGGGATATCCCTTGGGTCAGTGGGGGTCAGCTGTCCCAGCTGTGTCCCCTCCCAGCTCCTTGTACCCCCCAGCCCCCTCACTGGTGGGATGGGGTGAGGAGCAGCAAAGCCCTTGGCTCTGTGTCAGCCCTGCTCAGCAACAATGAAAACACCCCTGTGTTATCAGCACTGTTTCCAGTGCAAATCCAAACCATAGCCCCATACCAGCTACTGTGAAGAAAATTAAATCTATCCCAGTCAAAACCAGGACACCATTGTATATACATACAATTAATACTGTAAGGACTTCCAACTGTATACAATATATAGCTAATGGGTAAAAGCTTTTTGAGAAAGACAGTGTGGTTTGGCTTTGTCCCTCCATTTCATCCAAAGAAAGAGTCAGGAAAGCTCCTGTTTCCATCCACATCAATAGCAGAAAGAAAGTTGCTAAGGAATTTGAAAATTTTGTTTAGTATTTTTTGGGGTAAACAAGAGAGAAAATTAAAGTTCCATCCCACATATTTTCTCTCTCTTGCATCTTTCTGCTTGGATTCAATTAATTTTCTCTAAGTCAGATGTATTTAATAAGTCACAGTCCTTCAAGTCAAAAATGCACATATTCACATGCCTGTAAATAAATAGCACACATAAGAGCATGATTATCTGCCTTAGGTTTAAAGACACAAATACAAATTTCTGCATTCAAAAGCATTTTGCAGAACAGTAACAAAAAACCAAATAACATTATTCAAGGTATTGATTTTAATGAGAGCTGAAAGTCACAGCATCTCTGAAAATCAGGACACTTATTTAGGTGATATGGATATCAGCCACCATTTTCAAAAACGGCTGTCTAAATTTAGCAGCAGAAATTCATATTTAAGCATCAGCCTCAGTGGTTCATTTTTTTCAGAGGTATTCACCACTTGCAACTGCTAGCAACTTTATTTCTCTAGGCCAAATTTTTTCAGAAATGACTGAATAGTTACAGTGATTTGATTTTGGATGTCCAACTTCTGAGACATGTTCAAGAGCCAGATTATCCAAGAACAAGACTTAGCCATTTCTAATCAGGCATATCTAAGTCATACCAGACCGGGCATCCAAAATCTCTATTTTCTTAAAATCTTGGACCTTTGAAGTAAAGATTAGGATTTTTTGAATATCTTAGCATTACAGTTGTGGTGCTTTTCCCTACTTTATATGAACAGTGATTTTGCATCACACACACTTACGAATGTGTTTTGGAAACCTAAGATAGGTATACAGAAGCAGCTGTGGGGTGAGGGCAGTCAAGCCGGGGGCCAAGGGTAATGAGCCTTCCCAATCCCTCAGCATCCCACAGCACACAGCCAGAACAGTAGAGAGGGGACAGGGATGGGGAATGATGCCAGCTACAGCCCAGGGATGGCCAGACAAACCTGCAGCTATAGGCAGGTCTGAGGTGATGCTGCGGAGGGCCAGGGTGGGGATGGGACATAGCCAGGCCAGGCATCACTGTGACACCTCATGGGCAGAGATAGCAGCTGGACCCCAGGCTTTGCTGCACCATGCCAGGGCTTGTCTTGAGCACAGCCACTAACCCTTGGGTAGGGAGGAGAGGCTGTGGGACCTGTCAGTGCCCTCAGGGACCTTTGAGTAGCTTCACCTCACTCCTTCATGTTAGTTAACTAAAATGAAGGTAGCTGCCCAGATACTGCATAGTCAGTATATGAAAAAAACACCTCCATGGGGCAATACTGGTATTTTTTAGATGCCTGTCTTCAGATAAGATGAGTCATGCAGGCATTGATTTCTCTACCCAGAAAACTGAAGAATCTTGTATAAATCTAACTTTTAGGTACCTAAATCAGGAGATATTGATCCCTTCCCCTATTTGCTTTTAGGTGAAGAAGGTGTTAATCAGACCCATAATATTTTGTCTTGCAATTTCTTACTGTCACCCATATGTGACAGCAGCTACACCTTCTCTCAAATCTTTTAAGAAAAAGCCATCAAAAATGGCTTAGAATATCCTTTTACCCATTATCAAGAAGAAGGCATGCCTAACCTCCAAATTTGGATTATTAATCCATAAATTTTTCTTTTAGCAAAACATGAAAATACAGTAAAATTTGGTGTTATGTGAATGTAGGCAGCAATGACAGGCTATAGTTCAGATCAAATATAGTTACTAAAACCAGTACAAGGAAAAATAAGGTTATGATTCAGCACATATCTGTAACTTGACTGATTTTTACATTGTCAGAGTTTGAAAAGAGAAGGAAAAAAATGTTTCATTTTGATTGCGTAAACCTTCTCAGATAGGAACTTCGAAAGGTTCATCCTCATATTATTATGCATGCTCACTATCTCAGCACCAGAGAGACACTAAGCAAATAAATGAAGCTTTTAAAAAGAGTAGTAGGATGCATGGTAAAAACTATCTGCTCCAGCTGCTTTTTTAATGTCAGAGCAGCTACACTGGTTGGGAGGTAGTGAACACGTAGCTCAAGAAAGAGGCAACTTACTGTAACACTTGTCTAACCCATGAGCTCAACAATCACATTTCCCTTTGAGTAGCAATGTGCAAGGCTGATAACTAAATGAAGTGCTATGCAAGGTGTCAGACTTGTCCCTGGGAAACTTTAGGGCTACACTAAAGGTGATTTTGACCTGTGGGACTTTTCCAGCACCTGAGATTAGAGTGATCAGCATTTCTATTGTTAGATGACTGTATCAGCATTGGAAGCACTATGGGTAATGTAGCCACAGGGCTGAAACAGACAATAAGGAAGGAAACTTCTCAATTAATGAAGAACTAATTTAATGAAGGCTGTGAAAAGAAACAATGATGCATGTTTAAAGGGCAGGGAGAAGAAGAGACTGAAAAGGGTCATTGCAGTCTTCATATTTATCTCGATGACTTATTTAATATATTCATTAACACAGATTACCTACTGAACTGCCTAGATTCATATTTAATTGTAGTATTTAATGGAAACTGATTCTGCATTTCTTGTCTTGTTTCATGACACCAAGTCTATCTATAGATATATAGTGCAGGTGGCATTTGGAGTCCTGTACAGTCTTGGTAGTCCAGTCGAACGGCACTATCAGGAGATGCATATGTTTCAAAGACAAGAACCTCACGTAAAGATGTTAAGCAATAAGTCTGAATGAAAGATATTCACAATAGCCTGAGCTTAAAGATGTTGATCATCCATGAACATAAGGTAAACAAATGAAGGTTTAATACCACTGATGACCAGAAAGCTTTTGTTTTCTAAGATGTATGAAAAATTTGAATCTAAGTGCTGAGATCCATACAAGTACCATGGGCCTGACCCTGACCAAGTGTCACACTTGTAGCAGCTGAACAGAAGGGTAGTCACAGAAAACAGAGAGTGAGTAGGAGGCTCTGGAGTGCACTTTTTCTTGGGAGAGGCAGGAGGAGGAAGAGCAGTTGAGGGTGGGAAGCAAGAATAGTTCAGTGAGCTTTGAGTTGAATGATTAGAGCTGTTTTTCAAATGGTGGCCCAGGACTTTGGACACATTTGTGAGTGCAGCCTGGCACAACTGAGGCTGCTTTGAGGATCTCCTGTGTGTCTGCTATTCAAAGGAAGGTTAGCAGAGTGCAAATGAGACTGTGATATGGCATCCTTTTTGATTCTGATGAGGAAGCAACCCTTGCCCAGACCCAGGTGTCATTAACAGGTAGTGACTGAGTAACTAAGGAAATGCAGTGAACAGCAAAGTTTGTTCACTTTTAGGACTTGTACTGCAGTGAGGACAAGGAGCAGCTTATCACCTTGCTGCTTATTTTGTGGGGTTTTAGTTGTTTTCTTTCATCTTCTTGGGTACTTCTAACACGCTGCTGACTAGTTTCACTAAAATAAGAGGAAGAGCAATATTAATCACTCCTTCAAAGGAGAAGCTAAACTAATACAAGCTTCCAAAAAAAACCCGTTCCCTGTTCCTAGCATAGATGAACAGGGATTATCTGATCAAGTTTGGTTCAGGCAGTTTGAGCAGTCACTTGCCCTGGCAAGTCTGTTGTCTTGAGGTAAGGAGGGTTGAAGTGGAGGAACATACAGAACAAAGGTTCCTATATGAAGCCTGTGGAGTCGTCAGACCATTCCCACCTCAGCTGTGTCACTCCTTGTGCTGACATGCTCCCATGGGAGTGCAACTTCAGCAGATCCCATGAGATTCTCACATGTACTTGGGGTGCACAAAATTAACTGTCATGGTCCATCTTGTTAACATTAATGCAGGGGGGTCCAAGGGAGTTGTTCTGGAGGCTTAATTTGGGGTGCCAGGTAAGACACAGAAGTCCAAGACCTTATTGAAAGCATTCTTTGAAATACTGCCAGCTCCAGGCATGAGACCAAAGATGCAAGTGAACATCCACCATCTCTGTGAGGGAAGGAATGAGATGATAGTACAGCAGTGAGGGACCTGGGCATTTTAGGAACTGAGGAAACCTGTACAAGAAGAATTAGATGTATCTTAATCACAATACAGCCAGGCTGCTGGCACTAAAATTCAATACATCAGGGAGGTGTGCTTACAGTGGGAGCAAAGGAAAAGCTGACACCATAACAGCACCTGTTTCAGACTTATGTGACCTACAGGTTCATTGCAGCTAATGCTCAGTGTAAGTCTGACAAAAATGGTAGAATAATTGCAGCACAAACACAATAAATAAGGAAGGTGAATTAGAACACTTACAATGCCATTTTGCTGGTACATGCCAGTTTCAGGTGGCAGGATGAGGGCAGAACTTGCAAAAGTTTCTACACCAGAGCTGAAAGCCTAAACCCAACAAGATGGAAGAACTAAAATGCTCAGATCAAATGACAGGCCTAATATAATAGGCATCTCAGACACCTGGTGGAAGAGGAAAACCAGAGGCATACGATGTTGTCAAGTAACCAACCTTATGGGAAGAATATGGCAAGCAGTAAAGGCACAGGAGTGGCCTGTGGGGGATGGATAATATTAATACTAACGGTATAAAAATATGACAAAAAAAGTCCTATGGACTTCTCTCAGATGCATATCCCTGATAGCAGCATGTACCTCTTGGACTGTACAACCAACACCCCAAACAGGATGACAGCAGTGACCAGGAAGTGTAACGTGAGTTAGGGAAGTTATGAGTTTAGGGGAGGCAGTAATAGTACATTTCAGCTACCTACAAACTGCAGCCGTACTTCAGTGTGATGCAGACATAACTCTTGGATGCAACAAAAGACTCTTTGCAGAACAGTTGGTCTTAAAAAACACAAGAAAAGATGAACAACTTCTGGATTTGATCTTGAGTTGTACACAGGACCTAGATGAAGGGTTACCCATGGAGAAGTCACACTGTAGCAGGTTTAACATGGTAGCTAAAGAACGCAGAAAAACACTATGTTGCACATGGATATTCAGCTTGAAAGGATGAAACTATATAAAACTAAGTCAAGCCAGACAAGGAGTGGAGGGCATGAGAGGGGCAGAGAGCAGTCCAAAATAGCAGAACAGCTATAAGAAGCCTGAAGAATATTAAACAGTAATGCATTAGAAATGCAGGTAAAATGTGTCATAGTTTAAAAAGAAAAAGTTGTTCAAGAAAATAACTTGCACAGCTCAATAGGACACATAAGGAGACTAGCAAATTTGTTGGTGTTTTAGAAACAGGACGTTGGTTCAAATAAGGAGAACAGAACAGCCTATAAAACACAGCAGGTTGAGTGTAAAGAGGAAATACTGGTAATTAAAAAAAGAACTTAAATAGTGCTTTGCTTTCCTTAAACTACTGTACTCTTTAAAGTACATTAAAAGTCAGAATCAGACCTGGAAATTGCTACAGCTGATTGATGGTAAAGGTGTAAAAGGAGCACGTGGGGACAATAAGGGAACAACAGGAAAGCTGTGTAACTTCCTTGCATTGTTTTTTACTGTTGAAGATGATGGGGAGCTTTCGAGACCTGACACCTTTGCAGTAGATTGGTCAGAAGAGTGAGATGAATTTGAAGTAAATATACAGAAGTCTCAAACCAGGCAGAGAGATTAGATTTCAGTAAATCATTGGGACCAGATGGTGTTAACCCACGAGCCTTGAAGGAGCTCAAACACGAAATTGCAGAAGTGCTGGCCAAAGTGTGTAATGTGCCATTGCAAACAGCCACGTGCCAGAGGACTGGCAGTGCACCAGCTGCCACTGTGCCTCCCGGCTGGAGAGCAGCTCCAGAGGGAACGGGAACTACGGACCAGTGACTTACCTCCATAGCACGCAACGTGGTAGAGCCTATAATAAGGAAAAAGATCACTGAGCACATGAACAAGAGCTATTTGGGGGAAGAGAGCATGAGCTCTGCATAATGAAAGCTTGACGCAGAAACCTGCAGACATGATAGCATCTCCTGACGCTGCTGTTGGAGACAGACACACAAGGGCACTTCTCATGTCCACTTTGGCGGTGCCTGAAGAATTCACAGCTTCAGCTACTCTGTCTGCAGTGTCCTATTTTACATGCTCCTCATTCCATGATGCTTTGCTTTTGCTTTTACATGATAAACTATTGCAAGGCTTACCCATACAAAGCATCTCTGCTAAGGCTTATTTCAAGCTCAGACAAAACCTTAGTTCTGACTGCAGAAGAATATTAAACAGTAATGCATTAGAAATGCAGGTAAAATGTGTCATAGTTTAAAAAGAAAAAGTTGTTCAAGAAAATAACTTGCACAGCTCAATAGGACACATAAGGAGACTAGCAAATTTGTTGGTGTTTTAGAAACAGGACGTTGGTTCAAATAAGGAGAACAGAACAGCCTATAAAACACAGCAGGTTGAGTGTAAAGAGGAAATACTGGTAATTAAAAAAAGAACTTAAATAGTGCTTTGCTTTCCTTAAACTACTGTACTCTTTAAAGTACATTAAAAGTCAGAATCAGACCTGGAAATTGCTACAGCTGATTGATGGTAAAGGTGTAAAAGGAGCACGTGGGGACAATAAGGGAACAACAGGAAAGCTGTGTAACTTCCTTGCATTGTTTTTTACTGTTGAAGATGATGGGGAGCTTTCGAGACCTGACACCTTTGCAGTAGATTGGTCAGAAGAGTGAGATGAATTTGAAGTAAATATACAGAAGTCTCAAACCAGGCAGAGAGATTAGATTTCAGTAAATCATTGGGACCAGATGGTGTTAACCCACGAGCCTTGAAGGAGCTCAAACACGAAATTGCAGAAGTGCTGGCCAAAGTGTGTAATGTGCCATTGCAAACAGCCACGTGCCAGAGGACTGGCAGTGCACCAGCTGCCACTGTGCCTCCCGGCTGGAGAGCAGCTCCAGAGGGAACGGGAACTACGGACCAGTGACTTACCTCCATAGCACGCAACGTGGTAGAGCCTATAATAAGGAAAAAGATCACTGAGCACATGAACAAGAGCTATTTGGGGGAAGAGAGCATGAGCTCTGCATAATGAAAGCTTGACGCAGAAACCTGCAGACATGATAGCATCTCCTGACGCTGCTGTTGGAGACAGACACACAAGGGCACTTCTCATGTCCACTTTGGCGGTGCCTGAAGAATTCACAGCTTCAGCTACTCTGTCTGCAGTGTCCTATTTTACATGCTCCTCATTCCATGATGCTTTGCTTTTGCTTTTACATGATAAACTATTGCAAGGCTTACCCATACAAAGCATCTCTGCTAAGGCTTATTTCAAGCTCAGACAAAACCTTAGTTCTGACTGCATTTATATTACTACATCCTCTCTAGATGTGTTTTTAATTTGCTTTGGCTTATAAAAGGCTTCTGCAGAGAAGCCCATACACAAAGATAACTTAGAGTTATGCAGCCTATAGCATTTAACTGTACAGGTTGTCACTCTTTCCCGTGTCAGACTCAACTTAGTTCTGTGCAAGGTCCTTTGAAACTTTGCTCTCTCTATATGAGCTTAAAGGAATTAAAGAAAACCTGCCTCTGTAGGTACACAGAAAAGTCTCCCTTGCCCAAACCATTTACATGCAAGATCCAGCTTCCCAAGTGCCAGTCCTTCTGTGTTTTACCTTGAACTTCACAGGAACTCATTAAACTCTGAAAACCTCCATTATGCTACCACGTCTCTTGGCTCCAAATGGGAAATGTACATTGACAGGCAATGTCCTATCACGTCATTTCTTAGTGGTTGTTATGATTGTTATGTGCAGCTATGAATGTGCAAAAATATACTTAATACCACTTTAATATATTAAGGAAGTAGTAATAATATATTACATAAAATAATTGCATAGCACGTATATAATGCTGACAAATTTATTTAAGCAAATTGAGAGTACTGCAGAGGAGCTGTTTTCCAGCTATCTTGGACTGAGATGTTCACTGTTGGAAGTCTAATTTAAATTTTTATGATTAGATTATGATAACAATTGTGAACTCAGTACTAAAAGTATATAGCCCTAAAAGTCCATACAAGCACCAATTAATCTATCCTGATATTCTCTGAGCAAGAAAATGTGTTTACCATGGAATATTTTATTAGTGCTTCATTTAAAAAAGATACTTCCCTACAGGGCAGAGTTTTCATCAGACTGGACTCTGAAGAATGCTGATGATGCCCCAGTCTCCTTGCTAATTGGATTCACGAGCTACAAAGAAATGAATCTTGGTTATTATCTGTCACTTGGATATGGAAACCCACAAGTCTCAGCCTGAAGAAGCTGTGGTCATAGATTTCCCACCCCTGATTCCGTCCAAATGACTAATTACCAGTCACTTCCCACTGAGAAGGGAAAAAACTCTGCTCTACTTCTATTTGCTAGCAATACACCATATATTAAAGTAAATATTGATTTTCTAATCTCTAAGATAAAGTACCACAGAATAGCAATGTTGAAATGGTGGTAGTGCATGTAGCACCACATGCTCCATTAACCTGTTCCTCCTCCCTTGTGCCAAGGCTTGTTGTCATTCTGGGTAGCCCAGTTCCCGAATATTTGACTTCATATTTTTATCTGATTGAATTTCAAACCCCAAATACTTCTTCACATCATGTCTACCTACCTTCTGTCATTCTTTGACATTGAGACAGCCTTTCCCCTGCTCTTCATATCACCTTTTATGAAATTAAATAGTAAATATGTTGGGCAGGAACATCTCCTTCCTATCCATATCCTGCCTAGCTGTGCTAGTATATAGACACATTCATACTTTTTATTATGTGGCTCACTTTATCTACAGATACACATACAAGCTATGAGGCAAGTTGTGCTGACAGCAAATAAAGCCCAGTTCAAATATTGATAAATTCCTTTGAAGGTTAGAAAAAATGTTATAGTTTGAACATCCACCCAGAAATCATAGAATATCAAATATTTCCCCAAAAGGGGATTTTACAGCAACAACTTCACGTGTCTGGGTCTAATGATATAACAAAAATGGTTTCATGAAGAGGAAGCAGAACACAAAATTAAATTTGGAAACTCAATAATTAGGCAACAGAAACTCTCTTCATTCCATCCCCCTTCCCTCTCTCAGGCCCCATAAAGTACTTTTTAACCATATTTTCTCATCCTTGTTAAGAGGCAAAATTTTACAGCCTCATTCCTCACGATCAAATGATTTTTTACCAAAACAAGTGCAACATTCTCACTGCATGGTCATCACCTAAGCAAAAGAGGGTTGTTCATTTGGCCAGTTTATATTACAGAAGGTTGGGAACAGGTTACACATAGCAATTAGCTTTGTTTATGGGCCTGTCAATCAGTAGGATAGGAAACATCTGTGACTGGATAACATGTAAAAGAAGGTACATGAGATGACTGTTATGTCCTTTGGGACAGAAGCAGTGATGTGGATATAATGAGGTGCAATTTTATCTGTGAGGTAAGTGAAGAAAAGATGGGCATCCAAAGCCTGAAGTCAATCTGAAAGAGTATACAATTTCTTCTTTCTAAAACCTGTAGTCATAATGCAATAAAAAGAGCAATTGAATAAGTGTATTCACTAAATGCTTCTGCTCTGATGATTAGCTGCCTGTTTCCAACAATGTCTATTTAGTCAACGGTGCTATTATTTGATGTAGCTGTTACACTTCAGAATTTAACACCGGTAAGGCAGAGAAGGTAGTTCAAGTTCATACATTCATAGATAACTCTGATAACCTATTCTGCTTTCTGAACAAGAGCAAAACTCACTTCACCAGGGAAATTCATAAAAGCAGTTGAGAATCAAGGTCCATATTATCATTCAACCAGCACTAACAAGGACATGTAAGTATGATATTACTATGGCTTAATGTATCTATGTATCAGCTGGATGTCAGCTGCACTAAAACACATAGGACATTTATTTTCTAATGATGCCATTAATTTTTTTGTAGTAATACTGGTAGCAGTAGTTGTAAAAGGACAGAAGAGCTCAGTTTTGACCAGTGTCAGGCTATGCCAGACATAAAACAACATAAGCAAGTCAAATCCTTGCCTGAAAGAGTTTTTAGCTTAATCAAAGGAGAAAAAGAGAGGAATGCAATATGAATGCAAGCGAGTTAACAACTGAATCAGGTCCAGCTCGCTTTGCAGCAGGACAGAAGCAGGAGGTGACAAGCACCACTCAAAACTTGCTGGCATGACAGGCACCCCACAGCTGGTGAATGCTACAAGGCATCTGCTGTTGACCACATGTAAATCCAGCTCAGTTCCTCTGCAACAGGTACAGGCATAAACACACTGCTTGCTCTCAGCAAGAGTTATGGAAGTGGCATGGACTCTACAGGGTCTCAAATAAACCCTATGTAAGCAAAATAGAGCACCCTCAGCTTCTATGATCAGCAGTGTCAGCCAAATGGAAAAAAAAAACCAAACTATTACACTGGTTTGCACAGAAAGTGAAAGGATTGTAACTTTTATAACTCTAATGAATTTTAGATTTAAAATTAAGTTATATAAGAAGCAGAAAATATTAAAAATCCATGTGGAGACCATCTGTCTGGAGAGCAGGTAGACGTCCAAACTCTGCGGAGTTTCAGTGATCAAGTTTATATCCTACAGGTACCATTGCTCTTTTTGTCACTATGTTATTGAAGAGTCGTAATGTAGTAAGTTAGAGCAGCTAGGAGGCAAAGTGGCATCTCATGTGTATAAGGAGTTTCTGAATATACTTGAATGTATAGTTGACTAATAATCTGTTATATCCGCTGTGCCTCATACTTGGTCTTATTAAATTCAGCAGGAAAAATGTGGAGATGTTTGGTCAGGTGTGACTGAGTAAAGACCAATCTGGTAACCTTCACCAAGCATCTGGGAGACATAGCTAAACCAAATATGAAAAGAAAGAAAGTCACAATGTCTACTGGAGGAATCTAACTTAGGTATTCATATAGGTATGTGGAATTAAATGTCATTTCTCCTTTAGTTTGACAGCATGTGGCCCAGCGATTCATCTTTGTTCCCTGCAAGAGGTCTCACACCTCATCTTTCACACCAAGGCCTCCTAATTGCAAAATGTTGACGGCTGGGCAATTGTAAACTGTCCTGATCAGACAGTGTCCCCTGAGAAGCATCTTCTGGATATTAGAACACACCCACTTAGCATGTGTTTGATATCATCCCAGATCATGAAGGTCACAGGAGTTAAACCATTGCTAGTCCTTCCCATAGTGAGATTCAGATACCTGCTAGAGGTTGCTCAGTACAAACTGCTGTATGTTGAGTCCAGTGAGTCCTGCTTCTTTCTGCTCCTTCTCCCAATCCTGAGAACCATGTCACCTCTGTAGTGTGCTCCCCATCACTGCTAGCTCTTTCTGCCCACACCAGCACCACCCATATTCAGCCTTGGATCTCCTTTTTCATGTCACAGAAGCTCTCCAAAGTCGTGAAGGAAGCAAGGAACAGCATTAGAAGGGTAGCACAGCACACCATGGTTTGTTACTCTAGTTTTTAATGAAAGGACAGTCCATATTTATCTGAAGCTTAAGATAAGAGCTTTTCTTTATTAGGACATGGTTACTTCTAAATAGTGAAGTGTAGAAGACATTAAGCTACTTGTGCCAGATGGTCAGTCGCAGGGAAATGTGGGTTTCTACACATTCAGTCAGCACATACTAGCATACAGATCACAGTTGTATGACTTGCCAAAGGACAGTCATCATTTTATAGAACAAAGTAGCTGCTATGTTTTAGTCTCATCCTTTAAGTACTCCAGTTACTACCACCATCTTAGTAAGCCAAAAATCTCTAGTGATCACATTGTTGAAATTAATGTATGTTCTTACATCAAAATCCCATACAGATCAGCCTGAAAGGTGCTAGCCTCCCATCTGGCCTTTCTGATTAGGGGTGTTTGCTGCTGTAGACTGAGTGGTAAATTACGTTTAAAGTGTCATTAAGTACTTCTTCTAACAATAATAGATGACAATATTTAATAGCTACAAGAAAAAAAGAACCAAGATCCTGCTTTGATCCTAAGTAATTCAAATATAGGAGTTTGCCTTTTAATCACAGCACATTTCTGGGAGGATTCAGAGTTGAGCTGTGGATATGTGTACTGCAGTGCTTCTACAGCCAGCTTTGCCTCAAAGTGTATTACACAGTATCCTAAATAAATTAAAATAATTTTTCCATCCACTTTCTAGTTACCATATATATAATTACACTACCTGCTCAGAGTGACGCAAGCCTTTTCACAAATGTTTCTTGATATCCCTAGTGTTTCATGCATTGAAGATGCTACCAAAATGTCTTGCTTTTATTGTTTTATTCTTAAATCTGTGCATTCATTAATTTCCCATCTGTTCATCTGTACTACGTAACGTGCATTTCTCCTTCTGAGGCTAAATTGTTCTTGTCATCATACTAAAGTAATTGGTTTCTCCCTAGCAGAGGTCAGGGAACAAGCTGAAGTATGCAATGTGAAGACAGAGATCACTAATTACAATAATTAATGATTATTATATTTTCATTATTTTTTATAATATACAATATATATATATAGCATATAATGAGCCATATAAAAGGATGCATTAGGAAAGTATGGGGACAATTCAAGAAGGTCAAACCCCAAAACCCACCCAAGAGATTGCTCAGCAGGGGCAGTAGCCCATCAAATTTTCCAAGCTCCTTAATTTTATTGTAGCTTACCCCCAAACTCTGCTCATGTCCCCAGTTGTGAATATATGTTACTGAAAGTAAAAAAGCAGAGCAAAACCTTAAAATGTGAGAGTAATGTTCTATGTCTCTCTAGAATGCAGTTGCTAGAGAACTATTTTATTTTCAGTAGACCAGGCTTTTTCAGATTAGAGAAATAATCTATACAGTTTTACTTGGCATTGAAAGACTGAACTTTAGTCCACAAAGTGTCAATAACTGAAGAGAGGTTCTTAGCAACATTCATTCTATTCTAGGGGCTGTCAGCTGGACTTAGAGT
Organism: Ibycter americanus; assembly: GCA_035590275.1. Lineage (NCBI taxonomy): Eukaryota > Metazoa > Chordata > Aves > Falconiformes > Falconidae > Ibycter > Ibycter americanus. The sequence continues at coordinate 12,711,399 of JAVJGI010000014.1, read as the reverse complement.
TTATAGGAGTACATCTACAATAAATGTGTCCCTGAAGAATGCAGAATAATTACAAGCAAAACACAAAGCATAGAAAGAAGGTTGAAGATGTATATTTAAATAGAATTCTGATATCCACCAAGCAAAAAAAAGTTCTTCCAAGGTAATATGGGAGCCCTGGGGAAAAAAGTACTTGTCAGGTCTAAGTTAGGCAATAGTTAGCAGGGAACACATGTTTTGTTATCCTGCTAAAAAGCAATGCCAATAGGTGGCTTCTATCAAATGAAGTTTAAAAAAATCCTAAACCGCCTTGTTCAGTCATTAGCTAACAGTAAGCATTAACCTGACCTTTTAGCAAGAACAAAACCCTAACACATAATCTATCCCTTCCTGATATTGAAGGTCAATGAGAATTTTGCCATTACCTTCAAATAGGAAGAGAGGTCGGTTTCCTCCACTACTCTGCTTAAACCAACTTTCAGTTGGCTCCCCTGGTTAGACCTTGTTTTAGCCAAGCTCCTGCCTGTCTACTTTTGCTGCCACCCTGGTCACAAGACCCCCTGATCTGGTGCTCTGTAGTATCTGCTTTTGCAACTCTCTTTCTCTGCTGCCTGCCTGATTCCCCTAAGTGATGCCCACCACTATGTTTTATTAGTCCTTCTGCACTCTGAGCTGCCAGCATAATGCTTCACAAAGGAAAGCAGCAAAATTCACATAACATTATGGAATGACTCAGCTACCACATTTCCTTCGACTACCTGCAACCGCTGGATGCTAAAAGGGGCCCAAACACACACACTGAAAATGTAGACCTGTAAGTCACATTAGATGTGAGATGTAATGGAGCATGGTGGTTTAGGGGCTCATAAATAACCCCTGTACCACCTTCACCACCACATTTTGGTTCCACAACCCAGAAACCTATTACAGATAAGTAATTATCACCACACCTCCCGAGGAAGCATTCTCCACAAAACAGCCCTCAGACAGATTAATGCTTCCTTTTTCTGCAATAAAGTCTTGATTTTAAAATTTTGGTACAATTAAGGAGCACTGTAAAACATTTTTATTATCTTTTTGTTCAGACTGAGAGACAATTATTGCACTGTTTATATATGCAGCAACCTATTCAAGTATAAGTCATTTTCCTTGTTATTAGCTTCTGCTTTAAATTGCATGATAAAGAATTACGGCTATATTTGTGATCCCACAGTGTTTGTTTTAATTTTTTATGCCATGGCAACACAAATGAAAAGAGACAGCTAATGGCCTGGGGAAGAGGGCATGTGGTCTCAACGGGAAGGCTGCAGTGACAGGTATGAACACTCAATAAAGAGGTAGGGTGAGAAGGCATTGATTTTCCAAAGAAAAATACTTTTTATCCTTCCAAAGATATCTTCCTGTAATTATCTGGTGCCATGTTCATTCTATATTTGTTAATTGGAACAAGTTTTCATTTGCACAGGTGGCAGCTCAGGACATCCTCTCGCACTGTAAAAACACCGCGCTACATGAAGAAGAGAATATGCAGCACAGCGTCTGTCCTTCACAGGACTGCAACTTTGTGTATCAACAGCCAGAGGTGGCCCAGCAGCAGACAAAACTATCACCAGGGTCCCAAACTGCTAAGGACAATTTCGTGAACACAACAACCAGGGCTATGTCTATTCTAGTAAATGATATGGGCCAGGGACCATTCTCCAGCCTGGAGGCCAACTGGCATAGCGCAACTTTCATCCTTTTGGCTAAACTCTCTTATCTTCAAAACCAGAGTGGCTGGATTCAGTCTGTTTACTGGGCACTGTCCCTGGCTTGTGCTGTCTCCCCAGCCTTGTCTAAGCATTTTCTTGGAAAGCGCTAGTTGCAGCAAGCCAAAGCTCTGCTAGGACTGGACTAACAACTTAACAGTGAAGCTGAGCACACAACCCAGCGCTTGCCCATGGCCTGACACTGTTTAGTTTACAGGTATAGGCATAACCAAGGAAACTACTTTGAATATTTTTGCAGAAGGGGCTCATGAATGAAAAAAAAAAAGCCAGCACTGTAGATTTGCACCATGAAGTACACTTATAGAGATCTGTAAGAATCTGAGGGATTGTAACTGTAAAGTTCTGCTTAACTGTGAAAATTAGTTATTTCTGTGCTATCCTATCAGTGCCAGAGTTTTTAGAAATTACATGTCCTTTTCTGAATTGGGTAAGGGAGCATAACTGCTTAATGGTGACTTTAAAAAATTAAGATATCGTCAACAAATAGTAAACGACAGTAGCCTTCCTTTCACCCCCTCCCTCAGTGATAAGGACTGAACAGCCTCATAGTTAGGAAATCAACATGTTGTAGTGGCCGTATTTTCACTCAACCAGCATAAGCTTTTCCAAAACTGTGCCAGTAACCTCCTCACAAACACGTCACCTACAAAATCCTTTTGCCTTAGGAGAGGGGAGGGGAGGAGAGGAGAGGAGAGGGAGAGGGAGAGGGAGAGGGAGAGGGAGAGGGAGAGGGAGAGGGAGAGGGCGAGGGCGAGGGCGAGGGCGAGGGC
>JAVJGI010000014.1:12692708-12706085 GCA_035590275.1 Ibycter americanus | reverse complement strand
TTATCCACATCAGCCAACCCACCGCCCCTGAAGCAAGCCCACAACTGTATATTATCAATGTTGATTAACCCTCTACACTGTCTCTGCAAAACCCATAGTGCAGGACAGCAGAACAGGAAAGAAATAAATTGCATGGGGAGAACTAGGAGGCAGTTTCATCAGGGCAATCTGGCATCCTTGTGATGTCCTGTTGTGACAAACTCTCCTGGAGAGTAACACTAATAGAGCAGCATTCATCTGCACCAGGGGCAGCTCCAGTATTGGGCAGGATCAAAACACCTTCGCTTTCCTGAGAGAAAGCTTGAAAAAGCGGTATGCACTCCAAAATGATGTACAAATCTAGAGCACCGAATAAAGCAGTCTAGAAAATATTTAGGAAGTATTAAGGACAGCAATTTCACCTGGACTTAGACCTTCCCCTCCAGGCAGTATTCACAGTCCTCACTTTCTCTGTGTTGTGTGTGTTGGTTTCTGGTCTCCTGCTATTTGTCCCCTTTGTGAAAGTCTGCTTCTCTCCAAAGCTCTGCTTGCAGCTCTTTTTCAGACTAGCAACTAAAGCTTCTTCTTGGCCTGCACCTTAGAAAAGAAAATTACTACTAAGATATTTCCCAGGATAGTTTTTAAGACACAGCGGTCTTCCACATATACCCTTTTCATCTCTCATTCATCTAGAAAGCGTCAACCCCACTGCTGTCTACAGGTTTGGCCATGTTCCTAAGGACAATCCCAGAGAACCATCCCTTATACACAACTTTCTCAGAAACCCCTACCTGCCCTTTTCTATTCAATCTAGGCTACTTAAAAGTAAAAGCCCTGTACTCCTCCTGGACAGTACCCCCTTCTGTACGGGGAGCACTCAGCTCTTCCATAGCAGGCACTGACCCAAAGGTGCCCTTTGCAGAGGCTATCAGAGGCTTCATGTCCATGAACTGGCTTTATTGGCCACTGAGGGTTTTACCTTGAACACAGTATATTTTTTATCCTTTTATAGCCTGTTATAAATAAGACAATGGTCACTTTCTGCTGTTTCTAGAATGGCTTCCTGTCTTAGTAAAGATCAGGAAACAAATGGGCATGAACAACTTGCAGTTTCTTGAGAAGAATTGGTAAGGCAGGGCAGGAATACCTGAGCAGAGACTGCTTGAGCTCTACATTGAATAGAAAAGGGTCTTTAATTCTAGCAGCATACACAAGCATTACTTTTCAAATATAAAAATCCTCCCACTAGATATTGAAAATTGGGCAAGGGCCAGCAGTGTTAAACAGTGTTCTGTTCTCAAAGAAAGGCTGATTTGGAAGAAATGTAGCACAGTCCTGATAAATATCCCTCAGTTCTGGAGGTGTAATAAGTCAGCAGCATGAGAAGGAGTGAGCAGGAGAAACCAAAGCTAAAAAAGACTAGGATACTGTGGTCAGGATTATGCAACTGAAGATCAGACATTCAATCTGGAAATGGAAATAGGGAAGAAAAGCAAGGGAGCAGAGTGAGAGGCTATAGGCTGTTAGGCTTAACAGAAAAAAAGTATTTTGACAGAGCAGGGAGACTTCTACAAACTGCAGATTAAAGCCCACCTTGATGGATGGACCTGGTTAACCTGATGTATGTTCCTGCTGTAACAGGCACAAGCATGACAGACAGACTAGATGTCAGGAAGAGAGTTCAACTGGGCAGCAACATTAAATTTCTTCACTTTCCTTGTGGCAGTGTTGCTGGAAAAGGATATTATAAATACATTCATGCAGAAAAAAAATAAATTTTCATATCAGCTGCATTAGAGATATTTTTTTCCTTAAAGGAAATCCTTGCCTACAAAGAAATAATCAGTTAACAACAGCAAGGGGGAGAAGATATGCATCTGGTTATGTATTTGACACATGCTAAAATTACAAGAGGAAAGAGAGCGGAGCTGAAAGAGAAAGTCAAATGTGTTCTGAGCACTTTCTGGGCTCCCGCGTGAAGAGGAATAGAGGCTAGCATAGAAAATAATAGGCTTTTTCAGAGGTAAATAGAAAATAATAGGCTTTTTCAGAGGTAAAGGTGGGAGGCAGGAAATAATCTCATGTAGAATTTTAATACCAGCTTTGCTGATGAAGTTTTCCTATAGAAAAGACCAGACAGGTAGAGAGGTCTAGATGAACGCTATGGATGTCAAAGTAAGAATAGCACCCTCTGAAGTAACAAAGCATATGTGTGGCATCCACCTCAACAATGTGAAGAAACAACATCCAGGCACATACTTCTCTCACATCAGGCTTTCTTAAGGGTTATATTTCATTTTCCCAATAAAATGCAGTGTCACCGAAGCAGAAGATGAAGGAAGAAGATAGAAGCAGAAGGACTCAATGCGTCCTGTGTTTCCAGACATGCAGGGCCCCCCACTGAGTCCTAGGTAAGACTTCTTTCCTTTGACTGTCATTTCACTATTTTGTCATCCCTTTTCTCTCCATCTTTTCTTACTCACAGTGCTATTTTGAAAGAGACACAGCCTGGAAATGTACCATTTCTGTGGGATTTTTTTCCATGTCTCCTTATGTGTCAATACAATCATGTTGTCCCTTTCTGAACCTTCTCATGCCTTCAGAGGTTTCCAGGACAGTTCTGAGACATGCTGTTGGGCTGCCCTGTGCAATGATCTGTGTTTTCAGACTGCTGAAGGGAAACACATAATCTTTAGTGTGTCTTCTGCAACTTCACAATACGCTGTAAAACAGAAAATTTCTATAAACCCCATTTAGGAAAGCAGGAAATGTAGAGCATAAGCCTCTCCTTAGGTCTACAACAGCTTTCAGGATTTTATGACCTACTGAAAATGAAAACAAACCCTTTTTTTTTTTTTTTTTTTTTTGGATATGGGATTGCTAGTCTTTCCCTTCTTACCTCGGGAAGTTTCTGTCAGAACACAAATTTGAGTCCATCTCTCCCTGAGACCTGTCTCTCCCTGGACCACCCCCTTTTAGTGATTTACCCTGTTCAGCACAAGGAAGAGATTTGCATCTACATGGCCATTCATCCCCCTGCCTTACCTGTGTTCTTCCAAAAAAATTGAAACATTTAGCAGCAGATATGATGTTCAACTCTCCTGCCCAAGCCCAGAGGCACAGGGACACAAATAACCCGGTATTAATTCAGACGGGGCTGGGATTTAATCTAAAACAGAACTACCTCTTTGTTAAACATCACTTTGAAATCCTTAGTTGGTTTTTGTTTTGTTATCAGTTTTATCAACCTTATGCATTTTTAACAACTGAAAATCACTGTCTTTTTTAGCATAGATAACATAGGCAACATGAGATCACTTTGTTTTAACCAAAGACCCCACCCGGATTATTACATGATACACCAAGTTTCAGATAAATTCAATTTAAAATAGTCAAGCTTGAAAAAAAATCCTACACAAACTGTCAGATTTGTTAACAGTAATTTTTCCCTGTATTATTCGGGATATAATTCAATAAAAACTGTATAAAGCCAAATATGATAGCTAGGGTGATGTGAGAGTTTTGTATCACCTAAGCACACACGATACTTAAATGCAAACAATTTTCTGTAGGAAAATTTCATTTTTATGGCAGTCATAAGTCTATAGGCTTTCATTCAGCGTGAGTGTTAGGGACCATATCACAGTAAATACCTGAATAAATAAGCACAACTAGAACTGAAATATTATTCAGTCCCATTTCCTTTGATTTTGACATAACCAATTTAGAAAGTCACAAAGTAGATCACAGTGGTGTGTCACCTGATTGCATCTGATATAAATCTATATAAAAGGTTGTATCATTTTTAATATATCAACTTACTTAGAATGCTTTTTGGCTGCTGACACATCAGCTAGATTGCAGTAATCAATAAAAGCAAAGAAAATGCTGAGATATTAGAATTTTTATAATTCCCCAAGTCAATTTTTCGCACAGTACTTAGTACCCAAGTTTTATGTCTAAACTTGCCAAGCTAAAAATGTAATTCATATGATAATGAAATGTCAAATAAGTCTTGAGCTAGAGATCTAGATATTTAAAGTATCTGATTTCATTAGGAAGCCACTTCTGAAAGATACAAGGAATGATCAGATGCTCTACTCATCTTCTGTCAACATTCAAATAGAAGTGTATTTGTTTTACTAGAATTTAACTTCCTCCTAATAAATCACACTCCAAGAGCACTAACATCTAATTACCAATTTACACTTACACAGTATATTATCCCATAATGAAGACGAAGCCTATTAGAACAGGCAGTTCACTGCGAGTTCAGGTGCTGAAGAATAGCAATGGTGGGATGCCTGGAAGGAGGAAAAAAATCCTGCTTTGCAGATGTTAAGCTTGTTGATTTGGTGTCCTGCAAGAACTGGACCAACTTCTCTGAGACAGTTTCTCTAATACACCTCTGGTTTTAGTCTGGAACCTGTCTGGAATTAGAACTGTGTTATAACTGTCACATATTGCCAGAGGCAGAACTAAGCCCGGTCTACACCAGGGTGGTAAATCAAATAAAAGACACATTTTTACCCAGCTAGATACAGAAAACACTTCCTTGAATTTCATTCCAACTTAAGTAATTAATCATAATTATTATAGAAAGTGGAGGGGGGGAAAAAAAAAAGGATGGGGTAGTTTTGCTCAGAATAAAAAAGGTGCTGGCACAGCATACAACCCTATGATGCTTTGGTTTCCAGCACAGAATGCATAAACATTTCACAACACCTATGCAGCAACTACAAGAATTTAGCATTGTGACAAATACTGCAACAAAAATTTAAGTTCAGTGACAACTATGGCAATGGAAAGAACCATTGGCACACACAGGGAATTGTAACCAGATACCTGGAGTGTACAGGAGTCCCTTCAGCCATTAATAGTGAGAATGGTAACATAAACTGAGATATAGTTTCAATAAAAAGAAGTTGAAATCATTAGAAAAGGAAAGTCTTATATGTAAGTATGCCAGTGTAGGAACCTGCTTAGACTACCGTCTTATTGCTGGAAGTTATAGGAATTACTGAGCTGAGTTTGCATTGCTTTGCATTGACACCCAAGGCTGCAGCCAGGGTGGAACTGATGGATCCTAAACGGAAACACATTCAGAATATCCCTGGTAATTAAATGGATGTCTTGTAGCATCACATCCAGTAGTTTCACTGGACGTTCCTCAATATACATTTCTTTGAATTCCTGCAAGTTGACATCATTCTTGTAATCACAGAGTCCTTTTAATGCCAAAGTCCCAAAACATTTCAGAGAAATAGCTGATGAGCAATTACAATGTCTGAGCTCAGGGACTCTGCTGCAGTGTTATGTGCTGGTGTCATGACCTGTGATACTATACATATTATTTTTTCTTTTTTCTGTATTCACATCCAAGCAATCACGTGAGGTCATTTGATTCATTGCCTGCCTTCTTCCAACAAGAGGAATATTCAAAGTAAAGCCCCAGATTTTAGCCAGTCACCTTCTGCTACGTTAGTCAGACTCTGGTGCCTTCATGGGATAGTGCACTTAGAAATCTTACACAGTGCTTGGGAAAACCCATGTCCTTTTACAAATCTAACTGAAAAACACACAAACCTTCCTATGTCCAAAAGCCAACTGAATTATGCATAGCATAATGCCTTTTTTAGGCTAAAATATTTTCATTGCAAATACGCAGATTATGATAGCAATGTTGACCACATAAAATGTCATCTAATTTTAGCATCAACAAACTAATGTGGACGTTATAAAATGAACTGGTCACTCTTTGCATTTCATTTATTAACTGGTTTTGCTAGCAGTCATGACAGAGAAGGAAGGTTTTTGCTTTTCATAGTAAAATAGAGTTTGCATTGCTGCTAGTGAGAAAAGCCATTCTTTCACCTAGAAAGTAGTTTGACTGGATAACCACTAAAACACAAGAAACAGAAAGATCTGAACAGCTTAAAACTTCTAGAGTAATTAGTATCCTTTCATTTAGACAACTCATTGTTTGCCCATTGCAAACAGAAGGAATTATTGATCCTTCATTCACTTTTCAGATAATTAGGTATCAGCTTCTTACTTGTATGACATCTTTCTTCTGGATTCATAGTATGTCCACCCTAATTAGCACTGGCACAGAAAAGCATCGAAACAATCAACACTCCCACTAAGAAATTTTCAGCCCAACTTGATGGAAAGTAGGCATCTCCCTGGCACATCCTGTAAGATTTCCAGACCTCCTTGTTGCTGCAGAGGGTTTGGCATTACAGAAATTGGCACATGGTCCATGTTCTGTCATCTGCTCCCATCAGGGTTAATACCACAGAGACAGGAAAGAAAAAGGGTGAGGGGGGAAAAAAAAAAGCAAGTCTTGATTATTGCACCTTGTTCCAATTGTGTATGGATCAAAGGGGATAAACATGCAGGCTGTAACACCATTTGTTCACAAGCAGTATAAACACTACTGAAACAGCACCGTCTGATCTGCAGCATTCCATCTGCCAGCTGCAAGAACGAAAAGGGAGAGCAATTAAGAATATTAATCAGGGCTTGAAGTGGTGCATGATTCATGATTCACATGAAGAAAGACCAAGATATATCAAAAGATAATGTGTTTACTTAAAATAAAATAGAAGCATGATTTCTTTAGTGCTGCATATTTAATGAAGTACATTTTTTTCCCTGACTGCACTGAACTTTCCACCAAATCTCTTGCACTCACTTTGAATAGTCAAGCACTTAGCTCAATTTATCTCAGTCTAATTCAAACTTCTGATTACTGATTATTTAGAAGCATTGAGTTAACATTAGAGTATCAGCAGTTAGATTATTTCCCTGGTGATCTTCATTCTGGTATTTAATAATGTAATTTCATCCATTCCAATTAGACTTCTCTGCTAAGGAGAAAAAAAAAAAAAAAAAAAGCAAAAGTTTCTTTTCAATTTCTGGGTAAATGTACAGAGTATAACAGAGAATTTGATCCTTGCTGTGAAATTATTTGGGGATATTAGCAAAAGCACTCTACAAGTTTTGTGAAGAAAGATATCTTTTCTGTACAGCAGAGGTATTTCTATATAGAATTTTAGCTTCTGCTGAGAAGCTATCTCCCTGTGGGTAAGTGGAGGACAACATTGTAAAGATACTTAAAGGGCCTAAAGAGGCAGATTGGTACCTATTGGGATTTCTCCATAGGAGACCTATATGCAAGCAGAAATCACAGTTTAAAATCTAAGGAAATAAAACATCTGTTCAGAAATCAACCCAATAAAAACATCCTTTTGTGTGTACAAAAGCTGCAGAAGCATTCTAATACCATGCAGACAACCTTTTTAACTGCCAGTCGCCAAGTTATGTGGCCTTCTTGCTGTGACAGGCACTTGGGACGCAACAGGCACTGACAAAGCATGGCTCTTCCGCACATGTGGACCACATGTCAAAGCTGAGGAAAAGGAAGGTTCAAGTGCAATCTGTCCTGGCTGGCAGTTTTCCTCGGGGTTAGCACAATTCCTCATGCACATCAAGGAATTGGAGAAGACTCACCGTGGAGACCAACCCCAGGACACACATGGAGGTTATTTACCGCACCTCAGAAAGTTGTCCTACATAAAAAGTTGCCATGTCCAAAGCTGGGGAACCAAAAGGTAGCCCAAACTCTCTGGGATACTTTTTACAGCTGTTCCAGCAGTTGCAAACACTTTGATATTAAGATCAGATTCTTGAGTTGAAGGTCTACAGAATTTTGATTCACTCTCTTCTCCAGAAATAAGCAAGACTCAAGATTTTAAAGCATCAGGCATTTAAGGATGTCTCAGTCTGAAGAGTAAAAATAATAAAAAATATTTTATGCAGTTATAAATTAGGGGCTTTTGGGGATTTTTCACTGCATTGTAGGTCACACAACAGCTTGCACCTGCCAAGACAAATTAAGACGAAGTTGTATACAATTTTCACATAAAAAAATTATTTCCTGGCTTTGAAGTAGGCAAAAAGGAATACTTACGAAGTTAAGAACCTCAGAAAGAGGCCTTTTAAAAAGATTAACCAGTTAGAAGAGGATATATTATCAAGCTCTGCAGTAGAAGCTTGATAACCTCAGGCTGCCTTTGAAACCATCCAAACAGAGGCCTCAGATGATTTGGAACCATTTGAAGAAGGTCTGCACACCATCTTTTGCAATAAAATAGGGACCTTGGCACTTGATGTCCTCTGTCAATAAAGGCCGAAGTATAACATTAAGCAGGTTGAAACTACATGGCACACTAAAATTGAATGTGTAGATGAAAAAGTAAGTAGAGATATCTGGAAAAAGGACATAGAAATACAGCTTCCTGTGTGCAGACAATATGTCAGGGGGAAAACGATACAGAAGGCACAGCATGCACCTAGATGTGCCATCTTCACAAATGATCAAAGCTATTTGCAAGAATGCATGAGGTTTAATCCTACAAGTTGCAAGGGACAGGTTGGGTGTGATGACTGCTTTAAGCACCTGGATGTCCTGTTCTGTGCTCAAAGAAAGGAAACCTACATTTAAAAAGTGTTTCTTTTTTTACTGAAATACACATATAAGAAACAAACCTTTGGGAAAGTTCAAAAAAGATTGAACAAGTAGCAAAGTTCATGCTAAAATTCCTCTGTGCTGGGGATTTCCGTAAACAAATCTTCATTTTTAAAATCTCTGGTCACATTTTTTTTGCTGCACTTCCCACCATTGCCTTTCTCATAGCCTCCAACCTAGGTCTGCATTAATCCTTTCTTCAAGCACAGTAAAAGATGTCAGAAGTTAAATCATATGAGCCCGATGAGAAGCTGTGTCCAACTGGATGTTGCTCGTCTTATGCCCTTCAACAGACAGAAACTTCCCTCCCTAACACCAGTAGTGTGCAGAGGACTAACAATTTAAAACCATAGGCTGACCATACCAATGTAAAAATCCTGACCAAATAATTATGTAGAACAAATTTCCATTCTGAAATACTTTGGGGTTGCCGCAGAGAAACTTCGCTCCCTGTCCCCAGTGGTCATCTGGGGTTGAAGGCACAGGACTGAGGCTGAGGAGAGTTTCTGTCTATGGTACATGGTCTAGAGCAGTTAATCAAGAACGGTTTGTACTATGCAAAATCATGAGGAAGCTGTTTGCCTTGTAAATTTAGGCAGCAAGTTCTCCAGTTCAGAAAGTCCTGCATAACATACAGTACCTCCCACAGTGAAATCTCCATTTATATACACATATATAAGCACACAGAGTAACTCTGGGATAACACAGTAACTGAAAGCAAAATCCACCTTGATTGTTGAAGACAGAACAATGGCAACAAACCCCCATTTAGGAATTTATTCTCAGTAGGTCTTTATATTTTGAATGCCTTTATTTTCTTTTATTTTCCCTATGAGTCTTTTGGGTTTTCCTCTTAAACAGGTTGCAGATGTACAAAAGGATACAGATCTAACAAGCTTCAATTAGAGGAGAATGTCCTGGCTTCCCAGCTGCAGGCATGCACCTTAATAGTAGTTTGAGATAGAAGGGATTTCTTATGCCATTATCAAGATCTTTTCTGGCAGCAGCTTTCATAGCACTGTCAGATTAGAGTCCCCCTCATTAGCTGTGAGCCACTATCTGTTTTTCAGTAGGAGAGAGGAGGAGGAGGGAATAATAATCCTCATATATACTGGATGGCCTCTAGGAGAGAAATGTCACTTAATGACATTTGTACAGCAGATAATACCAGGCAAAATAAAGGGCAGGAGGGATTTTATTTTTTTTTTCTCCCCAAAACTCCTAGAAGAAATGTTTGTTACCGTTCTCTCTCAAATGGGCTTTGCAAGTGACTTGGAGGTTTTATGTCAGAAATTACTCATAGATCACTAGAAAGATAACCAAGCCCTTTTGCAGTCCCGAGCGCACTAGAATATCTTCTTTTGGACTTTGTGACTGACAGCAGCTTCCTTTCATCCTCAGGCGATGGACAAATTAAAAGACAATCCCAGTCCCTGTATGTCTTGCCTCTGTTTACTGTGCACAGGCTTACTCTCAGCTGTGTCAGACTGTTCTATTACTGCACCTCAGCTACTTTTTTCTAGATGAAGGGCAGGGGGAAAGAATTGTCTAAAGGTGTTTTTTCAGGAGGCTTTTTCCTCTCCCTTAAGAAAGTTCCTCAGAGACCTTGCTGGCAAACCTTTGAACTTAGTGTATCCTTTGTACCCTGGCAGAAGCACAAGCTACCCCCAGTCATCCAGGAACAAAACTGATTTGGTGCGTCCTCCTTCCAGGTTTGATTTCCCCCGTATAATTTTTGTGTTTCTCTGCCTCAGAAAATACCTAGAAATACCAAAGTAAAATGTAAAGATAGTTAGAAGAGATTAGGAGCAAATTTAATAGGCATAACATCTTTGAAACAGTACACAGACAGAACTTACCGTTGATTACTTCAGTGTTCATGTCTCTTACAATAGCTGAAAACACTTAGACATTTCCACCTCCCCTCCCCACTCAGCACATGGACAGGCCAATTGTTCATGAAAGGGTTAGGCAAGAAACACAGCCAACACTGTGGCTTTCTAAAATCACCTTCACTGATTTTTACCCAGCCTTGCAGTAGAAACAGAGCAGACAACTGCGGAGGTGAACAGCAGCACTCAAAGTCTCAAGAGAACCACAGAATCATAGAATCGTTTAGATTGGAAAAGACCTTTGAGATCATCAGGTCTAACTATTAACCCAGGACTGCCAAGACCACCACTAAACTGTGTCCCTAAGCACCACATCTACATGTTTTTTAAATACCTCCATGGATGGTGATTCCATCACCTCCCTGGGCAGCCTGTTCCAGTGCTTACCACCCTTTCAGTGAAGACAGTTTTTCTAATACCACATCTAAATCTCCCCTGCTGCAACTTAAGGCTATTTCCTCTTGTCCTTTTGCTTGTTAACTGGGAGGAGACACCTACCCCCACCTGCCTACAACCTCCTTTCAGGCAATTGTAGAAAGCAATAAGATCCCCACTCAGCTTCCTCCTCTCCAGACTAAACAATCCCAGTTCCCTCAGCTGCTCCTCATAAGACTTGTGCTCCAGACCCTTCACCAGCTTCGCTGCCTTTCACTGGACACACTCCAGCACCTCAATATCTTTCTTGCAGTGAGGGGCCCAAAACTGAACCCAGTATTCAAGGTATGGCCTCACCAGTGCTCAGTACAGGGGGACAATCCCTTCGCTGGTCCTGTTGGCCACACTATTTCGCATACAAGCCTTCTTGGCCACCTGGGCACACTGCTGGCTCATATTCAGCCAGCCGTCAACCAGCACCCCCAGCTCCTTTTTCACCAGGGAGTTTTCCAGCCACTCTTCCCCCAGCCTGTAGCGTTGCATGGCGTTGTGACCCACATGTAGGACCCAGCACTGAGCCTTGTTGAACCTCATACAATTGACCTCAGCCCATCAATCCAGCCTGCCCAGATCCCCCTGCAGAGGCTTGCTACCCTCAAGCAAATCAACACTCCCCCCCACCCCCCACAACTTGGTGTCATCTACAACCTTACTGAAGGTGCACTCGATTCCCTCATCCAGATCATTGATAAAGATATAAACAGGACTGGCCCCAATACTGAGGCCTGGGGAACACTGCTTGTGACCAGCCACCATCTGGATGTATCTCCCTTCACCACCACTCCGGGCTCAGCCATCCAGCCAGCTGTTTACCCAGCACAGAGCACACCCATCCAAGCCATGAGCAGCCAGTTTCTCCAGGAGAATGATGTGGGAACAGTGTCAAAGGCTCTGCAAAGGTGCGAGTAGACAACATCCACAGCCTTTCCCTCATCCACTAGGTGGGTCATATTGTCATAGAAGGAGATCAGGTTTGCAAAGCAGGACCTGACTTTCATAAACCCATGCTGGCTGGGCCTGATCCCCTGGTTGTCCTGCACGTGCTGTGTGATGGCACTCAGGATGATCTGCTCCATAACCTTCCCCAGCACTGAGGTCAGGCTGACAGGCCTGTAGTTTCCCAGATCCTCCTTCCTGCCCTTCCTGTAGATGCGTGTCACATCGGTTAACCTCCAGCCTTCTGGTACCTCCCCAGTTTGCCAGGACGCTTGATAAATGATGCAGAGTGGCTTGGTGAGCTCCTCCGCCAGCTCCCTCAGTACCCTCGGGTGAATCTGATCCGGCCCCATAGACTCGTGCATGTTTATGCGGAGCAGCAGGTCACTGGCGGTTTCCTCCTGGATTGCGGGGGCTTCGTTCTGCTCCTCATCCCTGCCTTCCAGCTCAGGGGGCTAAGCACCCGGAGAGTAACTGGTCCTACTATTAAAGACTGAGGCAAAGAAGGCGTTAGTTACCTCAGCCTTTTCCTCATCCTTTGTGGCAATGTTCCCTGCCACATCCAATAAAAAATAGAGATTATCCTTGGCCCTCCTTTTGTTTCTAATATATTTGTAAACACATTTTTTGTTATCTTTTATGGCAGTAGCCAGCCTGAGTTGTAGCTGGGCTTTTGCCTTTCTAATTTTTTCCCTGCATAACTTCACAACATCCTTTAGTCCTCCAGAGCTCCTGTCCCTTCTTCCAAAGGTGGTAAACTTTCCTGTTTTCCCTGAGTTCCGGCAAAAGCTCTCCGTTCAGTCAGGCTGGTCTTTCCTGCCAGCTCATCACTATGTTCCTAAATAGAGCTTTAAGAGGTTCCAGCAAAAGATTCAAGGAATAAAGTTAGACAAATTATGATCTTCAGTGGCAAATTCTGTGCTGCATATTTCTTCATAGTTCTTGGCAGTAAAGTAATTGGTAATACACCTCATGTGGTCTGAAAAAGCCTTGTTATTTTGTACATGGAGTCCGGTTGTCATACAGGTAGGAGCTTTTTGCTTTGTCTGTATTCAAAGATTTGCAGCATGCTTTGCAAAAACAGATGTTGCTATATTTCTTGACAAGCCAGGCCTTAAATGTAAGCTCTTTTAGTTAACAGTCACAAGATGATAGGAAATATATTTTTCTCCTTTTTCTTTTCTTATCTTGGGCAGTATTGGTTCTTCTTTTTCCTCAGCAATGCTGTCTAAAGCATCTTCTTCAGTTCTTGTTTTGATCTCCATATGAAATCTGCCCAAGACATATACACTCCCAAATCAGCAAAAATCAGCTGTGTCCTTGCAAAAGCAGAGAGAACATGAGCCATGTCGTTGGCATTTCTTTTAATCAACTTTACAGACTTCCTCGTCTCCCCTCATAGATGCATGAGAGTCTATGCTATGCCATAGGAAGCCTGACTATGGCTATCTAATGAATTAGGTGGTGAAAGTCTGTCATGACAACTTACAAGTTTGGAGAAAATTTCTTAGACTTCTTAAATTACAGGGAAGGGAAGGGAAGGGAAGGGAAGGGAAGGGAAGGGACGGGAAGGGAAGGGAAGGGAAGGGAAGGGAAGGGAAG
>JAVJGI010000014.1:12678821-12692608 GCA_035590275.1 Ibycter americanus | reverse complement strand
AGGGAAGGGAAGGGAAGGGAAGGGAAGGGAAGGGAAGGGAAGGGAAGGGAAGGGAAGGGAAGGGAAGGGAAGGGAAAGCAAAACACAACATCTTTAATCTTAGATTACATGGGAAAAGAGCTAAAGGAGCTTAAACTAAAAGAAAATAAAGGAAAATACAGATCAAGTCACATGAGATGTTCACCTTGTAGCTCACTACCTTGCAAATTACCCACACGTTATACTGCAGTGTGGTCAAAGAAAGAGAAACAACGGGAAGTCCAGCAGACAATCAAGAACCTTGGCTATGACAGCAAAAAACAATACTGGATGTGGTTGAGGGTATTTTCAAGCTGTTGGTTATTAAATCGCACTGCTGGTGTTGAACCAACCTAAGGACCTCAGAAAGATGGCTGTGATCATAGGGGTTAAAGATAGCCATGGAGGTGGTTCATCCACAAAGGACCAAGCAAGTCCACCATGATTGTTGGTCCAGACAGTAAAGGCAATAGCTGACCTGAGGATTTTGCCTGCTCACTGAGTGCATGTGAGCAGTCTGGCAGCTTGTGAACTGAAACAGAGACCTGACCTTGGAGTTAATCCAATATAGAAATAGCAATCATCATGGTTTTCAGTTAGTTCTGTGTATCTGTTTCTAAACATAAAAACCCCATTGTTAATACTGTTGTAATACATTTCTGCCATGCTTGTACTTTTATATTGAAAGTTGAAAGCAATTGCCCATTAACTGGCAAACAACAAAGCATTACATTCCTCCTCCTAGCAGTCATTGAAAACAGTTTTGTGCCTTTCGCTAAAACTTTATAGGTAAGTTTCGTGGGTACCGCAAAGGAAAGGATCTTCTTTCTCATTGAGCAGCACTAGCTGGGGTAGGTAACACCAGGTGTCAGTTAGAAAGAGATGTTTTTCAGTGACAGGTATTAGCCAATGATGGACAAAAAGAAAAGAGGATCTTTGTGGAACCTGAAGGGCCTTCTGCAAGTTTTCAACAGTTATCTGAATCGTCATTTTTCTTCTCTTCACCTGGAGGCAGAATGTGATCTATTAATGTACTGCCCTTGATGGTGGCAAGACCAGTCCCTAGTAATGCACACAGGCAGTAAGAGGCACTCGCTTGGACAGCATTTATATACTGCAGCATGGGAAATGATGCTCTGGACCAGAAATAGACTCTTAATTGCTTTAAGTGCACAGCCTGAAGGGATGTGAGGGAAAATTCCTTGAACTCCCTCCAATCAAGATACTATAGTGGGTTCATTACAGAAACAACAAAATTCAGTCTTCGTGCCTTGAGAAAATAGAAACTTGGCACCTTTGACCACTGACCATCTTCTGGAAAAATGTGGAGACCCTGAGGAATTTAAAATACATCAAACTTAGGAGCAATTCTGAGCATACCAGAAGACAGTTTTAGTTTTGTTACAGAAGACAGTAAGCTTTAGAACCTTTAAAATTTACACTGCATTTCTTTCAACTGTAGTTGTAAGATGGAAAACAAAGGCATCAGGTACTTAAGAAGAAACAGTATCTTGGAAAAGAAGCTCAATGAGTTAGCAACTGTAACTATCAAGTTATCCAAATTTAAAAATATGATTGTAAAGTTGTGCCACTTTAGCCTCAGAAGCTAAAAAAAGTAAGAGGGTTGTTGTAGAAATGTCCACAGATAACAGCATCCACAAAAAAAGGAGTGCTGTAAATCAACTGACATATCATAAATCTAAGTAGACAATTTATGAAAGCCTTGCTTGTCATTCCCTTCATTCCAATGTCACCATTACCCTGCAAATATAGAACAGTTAGAACTAATTTTTCCAGAAAAAAAAAAAAATGAAGTGGCCTCAGAACATTACTAAGAAAATGTGACAGATTGGATAGAATTAGGTTGAGGGGAAACAAAAATATTCTGGAGGGCAAAGTCCATGCAAGCATGTAACAAAAACATGCAAATCTCAAAAATTGCACTGGGGCTGAACCCTCACTTCAGAATCTCAGTGCTGTTGTCATGCTTTTTCATCAGCCCAAAGAAGATATTTCTCTCATTGTACACCATAATTTGGCTCCAGTAAAAAGAAAATAGCACAGCCCTTAACTAAACCCACTTTGGGAGTGTGGATTTCAGAGAAACCCTGAAGTGCCACATGAATGATGTATTCTTCATTGTGCGCCTCCTACCACACTGGCCCCTCTGCACTCAGAGTCCCTTTTAGATCTAAACTTCCATATTGATTTACTTATGCTGAAAGAGCTGCAGTTCTCTGATTGTTCAATCCTTCTGAACAAACGTATAATGAGCAATTTTTTTCACTAAACTTACTACAACTCCTATGACCATCTGAAAACTGGTTTACAATATCACAGATTGGGCAACATAATCATGGTAGCTAAAGATAATAATTATTGTTGCCATCTGGATGCTTTGAGAAGTGTCCTTCTGAAGTTTGTGCTTTGGTTTCTACTGGAATAGAGTTGGTACAAAAGTGAAGAACAACAACAAGAAGTTAAATTTACATTAACAGAAGAATAGCTGCTAATTTGGACAAGGAAAAGCACTGACATTAATTTAAATGCAATTTTCACAGAAATATTCATGAAATTTTGTAGCTATTTTTTAGCTTGTCAAGTATATTGATATAGTAGAATGGTTTCCTGATTATCAGTACTTCTACTCACAACAGTATACACCACATCATCTGAGAGTCAAGGGTTTGTTTTGATACCTTTTCCCTACCTCTGTGAATCTGGCTATCCTTAAAGCTGACAGTTGCAGTGTGTATTTGGTGTATTTCCCTGCATTGTTACATTCACTGTGGTTTGCAGGACAGACTGGTAATATTGTATTAAATGTTTAGACCACCTTTAGCCCTGTGCTGCTGCTCATAGGCATGGCGGGGGAGAGTTCAGCCCTGCCCTGATACGCAGCACTGAGCAGCAGCCCACTGCTATTAGTCACACACTGCAGCACCGGTGAGCAGTGACAAGTGCTAATGAATGACAGCTTTGGAAGCAGGGAGAGGTGGCCTTTTCTTTTGCTGTTCTGCGGCTACCCCTGCAGGCAAGGAAGACGCAACCTTCGGCTCCCAAAATAGAGGTGCCTGGGGTACTATGGCATTTAGGTTTGTGAGCGAAGATTCACCCAGTTATCCTCAGAGCCATACCAGGCGTCTCTGGGGCATCAAGCAAGAAAAAGAGTGAACTTGCTTGTGTGGGAAGCTAGAGGCCAAGAGATGAGCCACAGCTATGGGAAGGGACTACATTACAGTTCGATTTTGAGGGGAAATTTGGGAGTGAATATGATTTTTTTTTTTATCCCTGTCAATAGGTTTAAAAAGGGTCATGGGAGAGAAACAAAAATGTGCATGGCACCCACAGGGCACACTTTTGTTCCACTAAAACAGCGTCCCTATTTCTGTCACCACACATTGATTTTATGATCATTGGTGCAGTGTCAATTTGCCATAGGAAAGCTGATCAAAGACTGTAAGTTCAGAAAATATTTTCGTGAAACAGGCTAATTCCCTGTTATGGCTGTTTATTCCATGGGGGGTTCACCAAAACAGTGAGTCATCATTAGACCTCCAATTTATTTCAATTACTTGATCAAACACAGCATAAATAATCCAATTAGTATATTCTGATTCAAGCAGGCCTGCATAAAGTTCTTAAAAAAAAAAAAAAAAAAGAAAATAGAAAAGAAGAAGAGAGAGAATTCTGCCTGGAAGTAGCATATTTTGAGTGAAGTGCTATTTGGCTCTGATTTTGCAAGGATAACATTTGGATTGTTGTGAGCTTTCACAAGTAGGGCATTGCAAAATTTAACTGCTGTTAAGCCAAAGTAGTGCCCTGATACTCTCTTGTCTGAGAACATGCCTCCTCCTGAGCCCCTCACAGATCTGTGTCTTGTAAATCATGTTAATTTTACAATCTATACCTGCAGTGAAAGGCTCTGTCACTGGAATAAACAGAGACTGTGCAGCGTAATGTTGGACATAATCAGTTTCTTTTGTAAAAAGAAACAGGTTCTCACTCCAGTCCTTATTTCATTTTCACACTGTTCATAGCAAAACAGTAGCTGCAAACTATGCCTAGGCAGCAGCTTTCGAATGTGAATTGCAAAGCAAGGAAACACAGCTTGGGAAAACCCAACAGCTGGTTGTGAGGTCCATCATTGTCCTCTCCCTGGGATGAACCAAAGTCAGTGAGCACCAGGGCGCTGGAAAAGGGAATAAACTAAACCTGCCTTGCACTGCTTCAGGATCAGCCCCTGGGAGTCAGAGACTCCCCCTCAGTGCACACTGAGAAGATTTGATTTCTTTGCTCCTAATGTCTTTATGCGCAGATCAGTTCTTTGGCCTCCCCAAGGGCTCCCATCTACTCCCCTAGCTTCCCCTACCCATGCTGGCGAGTCCAGCGAGGCTGTCCCAGGGGTGCAAAGTGACAGGCAGAGTTCAGCAACTCCCTGCACTGGGCACAGCATTTCCACGCACTCTGGGTGCAGGTTTCCACAGCTGCAAGGCACAGTGGGGCACTGATTACACAGCAATGGTAAGAGCTCCTTACCCTTGCTAGTGAAGCTACCTTGCCTCAGGTGGCTGGTCACAAAAGCCAGTAACACCAGACAGGCTAGTGTCCAATGCTCACTTTTTAGGTAGTTGTTTAATTTACAGCCTTTCAGACAAGTTTTTCTACTTCACACTGCTCACTTGCAGTCAGGTTTTCATCCTATTTGAGTCAATGAGAGTATTTCTACTCAGATATTCTATATCAGAGGGCAGCGTTTCAGTCAGGCAGTAGGTATGTCTCTAAGGAGTATCACTTAGATAATTTATAACAAAAAAATTGTACTGCATTTACTGGAAGGAGAGCTGGAAGCCTACAGAGCTATTGGACAGGATTCTCTTTTAATGTCCTTGATGCTGAGGGTAGGTCTACCAGCACAATGCAATACCACGTGGAGCTGCCCAAAATAACTGCACATCAGAACGAATATACTCACCACCACGGAGATCTCTGCTTCGCCTAATTAGCACTGCTGAGAAGCAGGGCTGATTAACCTGGGCAGAGCGCCACAAAAACACAGCAATCCTGCTTCCAGCACTTCAGCAAACTCATTAGTGCTGTCTTGGGCATCGTTGCACAGAAGCAAATTTGTGAATGAAGACCTGAAGAAGGGAAGCTATCTGATAAATGCAGCTGCTCTCTGTGGCCCTGCTTAGAAGTCATTCAAAAACTGAGAGGTGGGGGAGCACATCCATCATGAATCTGAGTCATGTGCTGCATGTAAGTTTTACAAAATGGAGGGCTTGTTCCCCCGTCTCCCCTGGCACAAGCTGCCAGCAGGATACTTCTGAAAATTATTTGGCACAACATGAAGATCCCGATGCATATGCCTTGAGCTTTTGCATGAAGGCACAAAAGATCATCTGAAGTTTCCTGTATCACCAGAGGAAAAAACCTCCCTCTAATAGACCACTTTGCCTTCCTAATAATGAACATTATCTAATAGCGATAGCTAACCTAAAAACAGAAACAATGAAATATCATGTGTGTTCTCATTTCTCGTTATAGCCACTAAAGTAGTTATGGTCCCATTTCATGGAAGGAATATGTAGGTGATAATAACCTTACCAAAATGAAATTAAATGGGGCTGTCACTAATTCCATTTAATGCTCTAACAATTAGATTTAGAATTAGATGTGCTTCTTAGTTCATAACATTGCTGGTTATAATTTTTAATCTCAGATAAATCTCTCCACAATGAGGAACTAATATAACAAACTGGTAAGAAAACAACACACTTCATAAATAAATATCCTAAATGACCATCATGTGTGTGCCATGGTAGCAAACTGCCCAATACTCTTGCCCTTTTATGACTCCCTCCTAGTTATCTGTGCTATGCTTTCATATTTCCCTATAAATACCACACTGTATCATTATTACTTTGTTTTAAATGAATTTTAGGGAAAATTAGTTTCTTTTGACATATTGCACCATCTGTTAAAGATTGTTGAGGTGTTCTGAAATTTCAGCATGTTGTTATTCCAGAGTAGCTCATCTGGACATCATTCAGGTATGAATAAGAGGGTGAAAAAAATCAGTCATATATGAAGATTAAACTTTGCAGTAAAGCAATGCTGTCAACAAAATTAACAGCTTTCTGTCACACTTCCATTTGTATGAGTTCTGTTTGAATCGGGGCGGGGGGGGCGGGTTGGCAAGCCATGATTCCACAGGGAAGATATTTTTGTTTTCCCCATGTTTTTGTCTAAGAGGAAAGGGTGGAATTAGGGGGAAAAAAATCACCTTTCTATAGGAGTAGTCCATTGTGTATAAAGGCAATGATTTAGTAGGAAGATTAATGCTATTGACAAATATCCATAGCAATATATCAAAGTAACTCTACCAAGAGCCCCTTAGTACTCCCAATACCAACAAAAAGATACAGAAAACAAAACACAAGCTTTGACAAAAATGTTAAAAGAACTAGAATTTTTCAGGGTCACAAAAGGATAAGAAACCTTAAAATCACAAAATAATTAAGAGATCATTTCCAAGGAAGAGCATCTAAAGATTTTCAATTTCACTACTCAAAACAGTATCTCTAGGTGATCAAAATATAAAAAATATATTATTCTTTAGATTTTCAGGGAGTTCAACTACCCACAGTATATCAACAATAATCGACTATTTTTCTAATTTTCAACAGAGGAAGACGGTTCCCCAGGTAATATGTCAGAAAGCCACTAAGTGAACAGGTCTTCAAAAAACTACTGTTGACTGTAGCTAACTTTAGCAAGACTGAAAAAAATGACATTCTTCTTTAAAACTTTGTTGGGAAGAATTCATTCATAGCTCAGAGAAACAAAGCAAGAGGCTTGTGTTGTAATGTCCTGTGGCTAGATTCCATCAGTATCTACAAATTACTTATTCAGATGACGGACAGCATTGCACCTGTAATGATCTATACGAGTGAGTTAAGATTTGTAGGAAGAAGTTGTAGCTCTTAGCAGACCTAAGAGACTGAAAACAACAGAGAAAGCTTTCAGTCACACATGCTCGTCACAGGTCACTTGTTTCATGCTTCTGGCCCTATGCTTAGCTTTATAAGATTACATTATGGACTGAGAAAGGACTTGTGTCATTTTTTCAGAGGTTATCTGTCGGTGCCTCCACAGACCTTGATTTCTTTAGGCCTAAAATCTAAGAAACTTTGTCCTTTCCCCTAACCATGTTTCTGAGTATGATGACCACTTGGTCCATCATGTCCAAATTGGATGACTGTATTTGAATCTGATGACAAGTTACGTATCCCAGGTCTGCAGGCAACACCTTTCTTGATAGATGATGTCATGACAAGGACATCAGTGACTTTAGACTCTCATCATTTCAGGGTTCCTTATATCAATATCAGATCAATAAGGGCAAATGCAGACCTGTGAATCACCAGATTTATGTCCAACTCCAGGAAATACAGATCGCAAAGCTCAAAAAAAAGGTGCAAACCAGCTGAGAACAGAGTATTTTTTGTTGGGGGGAATAAAACATAAGGCCTCCTGAATCCTGCTGACAGACAAGGTTTCCAAAAGACAACAGACAAGATAATGGAAGAAAAAATCACTGAAGGCTATTAATGATACTTACATCACTGAGGCTTCTGAACCACATAGGTGGTTGTACAGCTGTAGGCTTCTTATCCTCTTCTATCATTGTTATTGACCACTGTCAAATACAGGATGAGCAGCCAGACTGATCTCTGATCTGATGCAGTGCTGTCACCTATATGTCTCAAACTGAAAGAGAAAACCACACAAACCCAGAATGTGACTACAAAGCCTCTTTCTTCCTTGCAGCCTTGCAGGTAAGAGTTCAGCGGTCCTCTCCAGCCCTGGGTAGCTGTGTAGTCATGCTGCTTCCTTGCACTCCAGAGGTTTTTAAGCCTGCATGAACTGCAAAGCAAATCAACTACAAACTAATTTTTAATGATGGCCATAATTTAAAACAAATACAAAACAAAAACCTTGTCAGTAATATTACCCCAAAAGGAAGACAACGAAGTCTCTGTGAAATAGCCCAGCATCTCTAGTTCAGCTCAGACTCTGTGTTGATGTGCAGCAGGATAATATCCTTGAATAGGTTTTGAATCACTCATGATAAAGGTACATTTCTGTCTGTTGGTACTGTTATTCTTGTCACTTACCCTGTCTCCTTGTTCTCAATATGCAACAAACGATGCCAGTCACTTGTCTGCCTCTTTCACAACAATTTCTGTATCTTCTTTCAGACCATGCAAAGAGATTCCTAAACAACTTTCAGAATGATATTTTTTTCTTACTTTTCTTCAGTTTGAGGACAAGACTTTAGGAACCAAGGCACTTTTTTACTCCCTAGGTACCAGTTTATCAGTACATGGATATTCTACTGTCAAGCTTTATAGTAAGGCTCAGAGAGTGGTAGGGAATAAAACAGGAAAAGAATAGAGATATGTAATTTGCACTAACAGTATGGATATGTTCTTTGTATTTCAACCTTTTTCTGGTGTTTTTCTGTCTCTATAGGTCATAAGCAATCCAATGAAAATGGAACTGTCCCTATCTACCTGAATAGCACTTAGCATAGTGAGCCATCACCTCTGACTGTGGCTTCTGTGGCTTTGTAGCCCATTTTCCCACTGAAGACCTCATTATATAAAAAGATACAATTTTTTCCACATCTGTATCAATCCTAAACTCAAAATATTCCCACCCTGTGTTATCCACCTAATTTACTGAAAAAAAACCAACCCCTCTGTATTCTAGTCCGTTTTTCCTGTGGAAATGAAGCTAGGTGTTTAGTCTGTATGTTTGTCTGCCTGTCTTTCTCAACATCTTTGGAATCTACAGGTTGATTTTAATGCTGTTTGACATCAGTCTGAAAGATAATTAGGTTTCTACAAATTTCATGAAAATAAATGGATAGCCAGAAGCAGAGAAAGAACCCTATTTGTGCCCCAGCCAAAGGGAAGCCCAGGGGCTTATAAGCTTGAGGGTGTGTAGCTTGAATAGAGCCCAGAGAAAAAAGGTTCAGATGTAGTTTTTCTTTTCTCACTTCTCACATGTCTCTTCCCTTCATCAGTCAAAAGATACAAATCCGAAGGGCACCAGGCCTCAGTATTTACAATGCTTATAAAAATACTCTTCTCCCTTCTACTTCAGTTAGCATTGCAGAGCCCAGCATTTAGCACCCAACACCAGGAGAAAGGGATGGAATATATTTTGGCTCATGCTTCCCTGTATATATAATATTAAAGCCTAAGGATGATCTACGAATGAAAGTTAATATAGATAGTCCAGTGCAGTTACTTACATTATTGACTTGTCTGCTGTTTATGGAAGTGGATTTCAGTTGCTCCCAACCTTCTAGCTGCCCTGTTATATGAGCAGTAAATTGCTGGTGATTACAATTATGCATGACGTTTCAGCCTGCTGTTTATAGACTAAGCTGCTGGTATTGGCAAATTGCCTTTCTTCTTGTAAGGAGGTGAATGCAAGATAAGTTGCAGACACTGCCCTTTAGCAAGCTCCAACCGAAGATTCTGAGTTTGATTTACTTTGGTATTAGAGCTTTAGATTTACATATACGAACACTAAAAAGGAAAATCCTGCAAGCCATCACTCATATGAATATCACTTATTTTTCTTTTTTCATTATTGAGATGACTTGCAGGTAATTAATAATCTTTGCCAGAACAAGGATTTCTATAAGGCCGGACTGTGCGTTATTAATTTATGCGGAGTATTATTTACTCACATAACTAGTCATGCTGATTTCAGGAGGACTACTCACGGGAATTAAAGCTACTCTGTTTATGGAGTTCTAAATTCCTATCCCAGGAGTATCGTGTTTCTGGAAGAAGCCGTTAGTCTTCATTTTTTTTCTTGCTTTAGGCAGAAAACTGAACTGAGCACATAAGCTATCTTAATTAAATCTGATCTGAAGCTTTGCTTTTCTAGTTAGCTCATGCATTCTGATGTGTAAGTTATACCCTAATCACTCCTCAACACAGTCTTCTGGGCGATGATATCTAAATATAACAATTAGTGCAGAAGGGGAAAAACATGAGTTCAAACTAGACAATATAAGAGAAACTCCAGGTGGTACGGTTATTTTTTTAAAGACAAAAAACAAATTCCTCATTGGGAGGCAGTGCTCATAAATTATAATTCTATATATAATGTGTCAGTGACACTTTCATACCTATTTATTTTAATGCGTACCAGCATTTAAAAATTAGTTGAGGTTTTGTTGCTATTACAAAGGTTAAATGAAGAGATTATGAGTTGCACAGATGTTTATGGTTTGGGTTGATAGTTCTGGGACATCCCATTCTGGAGGCATTGTGTTCCAGTTCATTTTAACAGTAATTAGAAGTACCCCCGTAATGAGGTACTTGCTGCTGAAAACAACTTCATTAGTTTGGGTGATTTTATTGGTTTCCTTTAGGGTGAGGAACGAGTGTTAATAGTTGTAATTTAATAGGAAAATTACTGAAGCAAGGAAGATTCCACTGGATCTTAAATGAGGCATTAGACAGACGTTCCTTTTCCAAATAATGAAATATAAGGGAAGAGCAGCAACTTTAAGAATTATCGTATGAATGTATTTACCCTAGAACAGACAAGCTATTTTGTTTAAATATTTTAAATATCACTTGAAGTTGTTAGGACCCTATAGAGAAAATACCTATTAGCTTAACAAATTCCGAGGACATTTGTCTGCATGCTTGAGCATTTGCACACATTGCAACTCTGAACTGAAAGCCTGACAGTCAGAAAGGTTGTGTTCTCTTTCAGAGAGCAAGAAGGATTTTCTTCCGCTAGCAACATGATATTGCTCAGCATGAAGCATCTTCTTTAGGATACCAGTGCTTCCCACCAGGCAGAGCTGCCCCACTTATGCTGGAGCCCATGCCTTTAGGGGGATGATGGATTGGTGCCAAACTAGCTAGGCTGCCTGAGCTGAGCTGTGTAAAGTCACATCCCTGCTAGAGATTTCCATTCTCTGGAATAAGAGGTGTTACCTACTCTTGGCCTAGGGAACACCTCTTTTCCAGGGTGGACATGTATTATTGTATTTGGTCTGGCTGAGATGCAGTTAATTTTCCCCACAGCAGCCCTCATGGCGCTGTGCCTGTACTGGTAGCTAGAAAGGGGGTGACAACACGCCAGTGTCCTGGCTCCTGCTGAGCAGTGCTCACGCAGCACCAAGGCTGTCTCCCCAGCCTTCCCCCCTCACCAGTAGGCTGGGGGTGGGCAAGATCTTGGGAGGGGACATAGCCAGGCCAGCTGACCCAAAGTGACCAATGGGATATTCCGTACCATATGACACCTGCTCAGATATAAAAGTTAAGAGAAAGGAGAGGAGGGTGGGGATTCATTATTGCGACATTTGTCTCTTGGAGCAACAACTACACGTACTGAAGCCCTAATTCCCAGGAAGTGGCTGGACATCACCTGCTGATGGGAAATAGAGAATAAATCTTTTGTTTTCCTTTGCTTTGGCACGCAGCCTTTCTTTTGCTTTATTAAACTGCCTTTATCCTGACCTATGAGGTTTTTTCCATCTTATTTTCTCCCCCTCTGTCCTGCTGAGGAGGGGAGTGATAGAACGGCTTGGTGGGCACCTGATGTATAGCCAAGTTCAACTCCCCACAGTCCTAAATCACCGCTAACTTAACCTCTTTCCTCCAGCTCCTACTGAAAATCAGTATGTTCTCCAACAGCTTGTCTGGAGGACTTTTCTGACTCTCCTTTCTGCCTTCCCTCCCTCCTCTCAAGTCTCTTTTCTGCAATTCCTCAGTGATCTCTGAAGACCTCTCTGATGGGACGATGCTCTCATTAAGAAGAGGTAGATAGCATGAGGGTACTCTGTGAAGATGCTGTCATACCTCTGTGACCTGCTGAGTAGTTAGCTCAGTAGTAATCCAAAATCACAAAGGCAAACTCTCCATCTGAAAAGATTATCCATTAGGCCACAGCAAAGGTCAGGGCAAAAGGTAGGCACATGCCAGTAGGCAGCTGGCTGCCACAGAGCAACGGAAACCACAAAGTGTTGGCTTAAGTAAGAGAGAGAAACTGCTTGGGTTTCACAACAGCTCTGCCTCTCTTTCTGCCTTCCTGCACTAGGTCCCTGGCACAGCAGGCAGCTCCCCTGCCTAAAGGAAAGCTATATGTCCTTTACTAGAAATGGCAGCCCCATATCTACTGAATGAAGCCACCTCTGTCAGTCTTTCTGACCTTGAAAAATTAAACAACATGTAGTTCTGGAAGGGGGATGGGAAACATCACTGGAAGAAAGGTGCTATTAAAGTCTCCATCAGAGTTTGAAAAAACCTGGAGAAGGTTTAAAGACCACTTCTGCATCTGCACACAAACTGTATCAAGACAAGACGAGACAAGAAGAGAAGAGAGTAGTTTTATTTCTGACAATAGGTGTTTGTGAAGCACTTGATGCTGTCAAGAGCTTTCCAGTAACAGCAGATATGGCTAACTGAAATTGTGTTAAAGAAGTGCACTCCATATAAAATTGCATATACAAAAAAAATCATTTTTAGAACAGAAGGTATAAAATAAAGGTGTAAATAGAGAAGGAACTCAGGTGGAAAACAGTCCTTGAGAAAAGGCTGTGAACACAAATTCAGATTAAAAGCATTTATAGACACCAATAAGAGCTACCATATGATGCAGTAAGAATTTAAAAAATGCCAATACATAGGGGGATGCATGAAGGGGCAAGAGCATCCTGAGATTACAGACATTAGAATTAATTCAAAATACAAGTCAAGAAGACACCTGAGTTAGTCACAGAGCTCAACTCAGAGTTTGCCCTGCTATAAAACAGCCAAAGACCAACTCTGGAAAAGGGGGATTGTATTACAGTGGTTGCAGCACTTTTCAAGATTTAACGAGTGCCAGAAAACATCCACAGCATGAACAAAGAGGATGGCAACCAGTAAAACTATATTAATTATACAGACTTTTTTTCTGATAGAGTTATATTAGGTAAAAGCATGAAAGAAAACACAAAGCCAAGAACTATCATTTCTTTGTCACAGACCAGCTAAATGGGAGAAGAAGCAGTTATCTTGATGGATATGATCCAGAGTCACTTAAGAAGGTAGCTAAACTGTATTGGTAAAATTTCCACACACAGCCTTTGCTAATATTTCTTCTCTGTAACAGATAAAAAGCAAGTAGCATAAAACTAGAAAACATGAATAATAAAATATTTCTACTTCTAATATTTAACATTCTTCAAAGATCATAACAAAGCCATGTTCAACTGTACTCATCAACTATTCTGTTTATTGCAAAGCAAAGCTATCTAGTAAATACTTTTATGATCTAGGAGTGATCCAGCCACATGTAATCATGTTTGAAATGAAAGTCTCTTATTGTGATGATTGTACTCCAATGGTGCTGCATATTCTGACAATATTATTAAATACTGGTATAGTTAATATCTTCTGACTCCTAATTCATTAAAAAAGAGTTTCAGAGCCCCTTTTCTGGCAAAGCAGGAAGAAAAAAATCAACTCAATTTTCAACACTGAGAAATTACTTAATGAAAGCAACCCAAGAAGTAGTGTAAAAATAAGCTTAATTAAAGATTCCATACAGAAGCTTTTTGCCATGAATAACACAACTAGGAAGGATGAAGTATGTCAATGTTATCTTTGATCTTTGCTGAAGTCAAGAAAGTAAAACCAAATGTGTGCATTACTCTCCTCAGAAAATCCTTCTAGACTACG
>JAVJGI010000014.1:12634437-12678784 GCA_035590275.1 Ibycter americanus | reverse complement strand
GGGGGAGTCGGGGAAATAGTTTTATAATATTGAAATGCACACCAGCTTGATAAGCAGAGAATAAGAATATACTGGATGGACTCCTATCCACCCAGCAAAGTGACCTTTGGAAGTCCTAAAGGGCCTGAGGACACCAGAAAAGGAGACAGCATTCAGCTGAAGGTAAAGCTCTAGAAACAAAACATCCAGCAAGGCTGCCCAGTGTGCAAAAATAAGAGCTTTCACTGTCATGCTGCTCCTTGGTGGGAAGGAAAAAAATCTCTCACCGTCTTTTCTTTCCTCCTTCCACCAGTTTGAAGGAGCTGGGCTGGGCTGCAGACTTTCTGGAGTCACACAGAACCAACTCATACTGGGCCCAGAAGAAGGGCTAGGTGTCATGTGATACCCTCAGCATTGAGCATCACAAAACCATGTGAGCCCACCTTGCACTGTGCGTGTTTTGCACTCAGGAAACGAGTTCCTAATCTTTCTTTTAGGAGTTTACTGAAGGGAAAAGATAGGGTCCCACCAAATTCCCAGCACAGCCCAGAAAAAACTTGCTGACTGCATGACTTCTTCATTTCCTACAACCAGCCCCTTCAGTGTCCACCTATATATTTCCACACCAAAAACTACAGAAATATTCTGTCCAGCTCCTGATTTCTGAAACAATGTAATTGGGGATTTCTCATCCTCAACAGTTTATAGTTTTCCAAAAGCCACCTAAAAAGCTGCCATCTACAAATTCTTTGAATCTACTATGTAAAGTGTAATAGATTTCAGATAGGTGACTTTTAAATGATAAAATATAGCACAGACAGGACAAAAAAAATCTCTCATTTGTTGGTAGAGATAAAAGAGAGGAAAGACACAGAAAATAACTTGTAAAGATAGAAGTTGCAGGCTTCTCCAATCCATCAGATATAGTGCAGTTTTGACGCTAGGCAATAGGAGATGACTCCATCAGACATGCACAGTTTAAAAGTGCCACCTGAGGAGGCCACCTTATTATCCCGTTGCAGTTAAGAAAAAGCAATAGGCATTTTCAGCATATGACTTATCTGATCTGTTTTAAAGAGCTGCTTCAGACTGAGATGAATTGAGGCTTAAAAGCAACTATTTCTCTCTGCTGACCATAAGGGAAGAGGAGACAAGTTCATACGTAGGCATTTACATTTGACCAGGTGGCTTGTCCTCCAGGTTTCCAAAACATAGAGCGGCTTTTTTCAAGGAGATTTTCCAAAAGCACATCACTGTGTGCCAGCTCGCAGACCACAGGCAAATAAACTGATCTACTAATGTCTCTTCCAAACTCCACAGCCTTCCACAACCTGCCATCCTCCATTCATATTTCATGAATAAACAGGCAACTGGCTTTTCAGATAATCTCCAGACATTCTTCTTGTTCTTTTTGGTCAAATATGGGTTACTAGGTATAAAACTGCGTGCTTTATTAATACTGTATTTTTCTGCATCAAGTATCTTCAATGGACTTATGAACAGAAACCAAAAACTGTCTTGTCCAAGGGAGGTACTGATAATTTCCACAAGGTACTGACTCTGCTCTTACTCATTAGCCTTGACCAAACAGGGACTTTACTAGACATTTTACCCAGCAAGTTGTCTTGACTTCTTGCTCGTAATCACCTAGGTGGGTAAAAAAATTTGTCACCCGGAAGGGATATCCTGTCTCCATCCTCGGAGGCTATGAAGACCCAGCTGGATAAAGACCTGAGCAACCTGGTCTGAGCTCATAGCTGACCCAGCTTTGAGCAGAAGGTCAGACTAGAGACCTTCCAAAGTCTCTAGTCTAAAGTCTATAGTCCTAAAGTCTCGTCCTGAAGTCTCTAGTCTCTAAACTAAATTACGCTATGATCCCATTCTGGTTTATTACACAGGTCCAAAAAGTGACAAAACCAATAAAAAAGGAAAAAAAAATATCTCTTAAAGGCCTTTGAATTAAAGGTTTTGCTCCCCAAGTTCCAAAACAATGAAAGTTTGACTTTATACCAGTCACGGTATAAGCAATTTCTTTTGATATATTCTTGGCCTGTTCTAACACTTTTCCCCAGTCATTTGTCATTTGCCATGGTTAGACACAGGATACTGGAGATACTGGACAGATAGGCCTTTGGTCTGACATAGTAGGGCTTTTCTGATGACTGACATAAGGGAAAATGAGGTATTGTGTATCTGTCAAGACTGACAGTAATATGTTGTCAGAGGTTTCCATGGAAGCAGCACGGCACAGTTCAGTGTCAAGTGTGCTGCATAAATAATGATTTTGGAATACTCAAACTGCAGATTATTAAAAAGACACAAGAAAGTTCACATCACAGACCGTATTGTATGGCAGAAAGGTAACCAAAAGACAAACTGCTGCATCGTGCCAACAAAACCACCAGGATTTCAAAATTTTAAATGTAAGTTTACAACTGCAACTAAATTAATATCCTGAGTGCAGGATTACAAGAACAAAAACTGTCCTCAAAAAAGTTTATGAGTATTCTAATTTAACAATTTCAAAGGTTGCATCCATTTAGTGTTTTAGTCCAGATCAGAAGTTCATGTTTGAAGCAATCACCTTCATCTCCAGGCTTCAGCTTGCATGGCAGAGCAGCCTCAGAGAGCAGCTGGACTTCTTGCTAATGAAGCCAAGCAAGGAGCTGCACCTCCTGCCCACTAACCACAGGTAAGCATTGGGCTCCCAGGGTGGTCCAGTGTAAAACCTCCAAAATGCGTACAGTGTGGAGATCAGGACCTCTGCAAGAGCTTTACAGTTCCACACCTATTGCTCTATGTTATTGCTCCATACTATTGCTGATATAAACCTTGCCAGAGAGGCTGAACAGCTGAAATCAAAGCTCATAAGGAAAGAGGTCCCCAGAATGAGATTCACGGATTAGTTCTTCCAGACTAAATAGCTGAGCTTCAAAAATCTGGGGGACTTGGAGAATACTCTTTCAGGATGCTTGCTGCTTACAAGTAGTTTGGGAGCTACTCCATTGATGCACGTTCCTTACTCTGCTGCAAATCCCTCTGTGGTGACCAGTGACACCACTCCCCATAAGCAGGAGCCGTTGCTTCTGGTAGCCTGCAGCCACCTCCTCTTTACCAGGAGGGTGCTCATCATTCAGACCATGTTGCAGAAGTCAATCTATAATTGTCCTTTGATGGCTTCCTCATACATATCTCTAAATGCACTATTTGATAGAATGAAGTGAAATAAGAGAAAAGAGTTTTGATTAATATTAATACAATCACTGTGAGTTTCAGTCAAATCAGTAAATTGCAGATGCTGAATGTTTGGGAAATTCCTCACCTTTGAATCTCCAGTCACTTCTTCAGCTGACTGTGTATTTCTCAATCTCCACAAAATAAAGTACAACAGATCTTGTGAACCCTGACACCACTGGGGATCTGAAGGAGGAAAGCTGGAAGGGAGGAAGAGGGACAGGGAAGTCAAAACCCATTCACACATTTCTGGGAGCATGCACATGTAGTGGTGAGGGGCAGTCTGGCGGAATCAGAAGAAGCCCAAAGCAAAGCCCAGGCCAGCTGAACTGGCAGACCCACAGAAAGTTGTAAGGGCTCTTTCTGAGAAAAGGCTTTGTTCATTGTCTGGGTGCCAGGCTGCAGAGTGATTATGCCACACCTGTCTGCAATGAGGGACGTGCCCAAAGCCTCCCACATCTTAAGAAGAAGAGGCCTCCTCAGATGAGCATGGAGGGAGTAAACAGCTTGGTGGAGTGTGAACTGGCTGCAAAGGTGCTTTGCTACACATAGGTATATTCCAAGGCAGAACTTGGGTAGATAAGAGATGAGATTGTATATAACCAGTATTTATGTATACAGTAAAGGATCTCACTTGCGGTCCATGCCTTCTTATGCCACAGAAAGTGTCTTCCACCTCTGCCAAAGACTGGCAACAAAAATGGAGCACGACTAATCAACAGAGGATTAGATGAACTGTTTAAGTCAACTGAATTTATCATTTACGATCAAGTCAGAGGTCCTCCTTCAATGTTTATCAAGTCAGAGGTAGCTGGGGTTGTTTACCACATCTGATATTTCAGGAACTTCCTTCATAAGTGAAGTTTTAATTTGCAAAATGTTAATCTTCAAATGTTTCAAGCAAATACTTAAGAGGTCTACCATTTCATTCCGTCAGGATTTTACCATTCAGGTTGTTCATTTGTAATAACAGCACA
Organism: Ibycter americanus; assembly: GCA_035590275.1. Lineage (NCBI taxonomy): Eukaryota > Metazoa > Chordata > Aves > Falconiformes > Falconidae > Ibycter > Ibycter americanus. The sequence goes on along the minus strand of JAVJGI010000014.1, from coordinate 12,674,594 downwards.
TGAAAAGTTAACCTGCCCAGTGTGGAGCAAAATAATAGCCAAAACATACGATTTAACATATAAACGGGTGGTGGTTTTTTTTTTTACAGGAGTAAAGGTAAATGCTAAAATAATCAATTTCAGTAGACTGCAATTAATTTATTTTTCTTTCATAATATCTGCTATAGGATTATAACCACAAGCCTCATATAAAATAGAACAGCAAAATATCCTGGAAAAATACTAGCCAAAACTGGATCTAAGATTTTTGTACTAACAGCAGCGATATAAACTAATATGTTACTGCAAGTACCAGTATGAATGGTGACATTTGTTGTCACAGACCTCAGTAAGTCTGAACAAAAGATGGTTGGAAAGAAGAATATCTTGCTAGAATGATCATTACTGACAAAAATATAATAGCTATGGTTTCAGATCAAGAATGCATAATCGCATCGGAAAAGTTAATGCTTCTCACTGAAATGCAAAAGACAAGTGCAAATCCCTGAACCGAATCACAACAGGCACTTGAGCCTGAATCTGTTCATCCATGACTTAGTTCTCAAATGATCAGGCTGGAAAATACCCTCAGCTGATCTTCTCTAATGTGCTTGGGGTTTCAGGAATAACTGCAAAGCATCTTCATTTCATTCTGCAATGGAAGAACTGCTCTAAAGCCCTTATTATTTCTAAAGAACTGAAAATGTTGTCTAACAGTCAGTTTCCTCTTTCCCAAACAAATATTGGTGAAAGCTTGCTTTTAAGAGAGCTCTGCAGCATTGGGGATTCAGCTGAAGAAGTTTAAGAGAAATATCATTGGTAGTGAAGAACTTTTTTTATGCTGTCATAAAGCCAGGAGAAGTCAATTAGGTCTAGTACTTCATTAATGATGTTCACAAATCACATTTATGGCAAGCCTCATATCTATTGCTCTGTTAGAATATGACATTTGGAAAGACTAGTTTTGACACCCTTATATGATAGCACTGCAGCTACTGCTGCGGTAATTAATTTTTACTTGTGCTCTGGAGAAACCAAGCAAAACCTTCTAAGACATTTGGCCAATTACACACTCTTTAGGGCAATGAAGCCTTCGCAGAAAGCTTGGCTTTATATTACCACTATGATCAAAGCTTTAATGAAATTGCTTCATGACAAAAGCCACTGGACTATTGAGAAAAAGCTACAAAAATAAATTAATGCACAATTGTGAATCTGCAAAAAGATGTATCTTTCAGGTTTCTGACTTTTTATTAATGTGCTTCACCAAGCAGCCTCCCCTGTGTACAATTCTAACAGATATTACAAGCACACCTTTTCCTTTTGATAAATGATAAAGGCCATCCATGGGATCTTCATAATGGGAGTGTTGTATTCCCTTTGTTTTATTACAGTATTTCCAGAGGAAAGGTGTTACCCTGTTCTCATGGGGAAAACTTGAAAGGATTGGCGTTCCTTTATGGATGCACAGGCATAAAAAACTACCAAGGAACCTGGGGAATTGCAGGCTGTTTTGCAGCTCTGATACAGCACATCTGCACTAATATATGTGGCAGAGTATTGTAAAAAAAAAAATAGCAGTGAAGTTTAAACAGAGCAATAAAAACTGTAGTTTAGGAAGAGACAAAACTTTGAAGATCCTTCCTGACTATGGCTCTGCTGTACACACAGCCTGCATCAACTTGATATCCTCACACTCACGCACAGCTCAGGTGCAAGCAGTAGGGTGCTGAGCTTGCACAATTGCTTGGCTGCAGCCTCACCTACAAAGTATTTCAGAGTCACAGAGGATGTTAATGACCTGTTTTGAAATGTGAGTGGAGGGAATAAGGCACCTGCAGCGCACAGACACACTGCAGCTCAGCCGAGCATCCTTAACTTCTTCAGAGGTCAGCGAGTGAGCCTCATGTGCCTCCCAGGTTAAAGACTACTCCAGCACAGTATGAGGTTACCGAGTCTTACAGTGACTTGCACATCCCTGGTCAAGCCAGTACATGAGTCCAGCTGGTGAGCTACCCTGAACTATGCCCTGAGGTCAGCTCCTCAGGCAGTGCAAACCAGCAGTGTCAGGGGCCGATGGACACTGTAATAGGCCTGCAAAAAGGTAGAGTGGTGGGAGAATGGAGGCAGGCTGAGAGAGGACAAGACCAACAGGGAGGAGAAGGAAATTCTCTAACAGAAAGTACATCTTTGCTTTGTTTTTAACCCTGCTTTTTCTAAACTCACCCTCAAAAATTTTTTTTTAGATCCTCAAAGACAAAACACAAGTGCAAAACATTTATGAAAACATTTCCTCAACAGTGCAGAGAAGAGCGAGACTCCAGTGCAAAACCTTCACCCAGACTATGTCTCCTGAACCTGTACTGTGTAGCACAGTTATCTGTGAAGGCATTCAGGTGTGGGATAACTCAGAAAATACACCTGTGTCTATACAAGGAGCCCAGAGGCACATTTCCCCATTGTCTGACTTTCCTGAGGTGCCCTCTCAGCAACACAAGATGGGAACACTGGATAGGCAAGTTGCTGATCTGGATCTTGATGTGGATCTGCACTTTGGTGATAGCAAAAGCCACCCTGCCTGACCATGAGCACAGATAACAAGTGGAGGAATGAGTCATCTTACTGGCTGTGACCCCATGATAATTACATACAAATGCAAAATTAAATCACAGCTCTTGGTCAATGCTTTCTAACATAGAGTAGAAATTTAACTTTCCTGGTGTTTCACACAGGATCTAAAACATCCATATTCTCTTTCAGGGTTATGTTTTTCTTATATTTGATTGGTTTGCCTTTACCAAGCAGGTTACAGAAAGGTGTATGTGAAAATTCTGAAATATAAATAATTTCCTCATTTATATTTCTTTTACTGTAACTTATTTAAAGAATGAATAACACGTAAGTTCATATTCACTCGCTCATTTTATGCTTTTCATTTTCAGGCCAGGAGGGGAGTACAAGGCAGCAAGGGGAACACAGGGTGATGCAGAAGTGATCAGCAGTGGAAGCTGCTGGGGACCTAGCAAGACCATCTCATCAGGACACCAAGGCTAGTTATAGGAGGGAAATAAGAAATTAGAAATGCAGTCCTCATGAAGAATTGTGTTATAAGATAAAAGGACTGATTTCTGTGCAGCTCAAAGACACTGTGGCCCAGGGATCAGATAAGAGCTTTTAAAGTCTAGACATGAGTTCTCATCCCTTCTCCGCCACTCTTGGGTGACCGCAGTGAAGTGTCAGTTTGCTGATCTTCAGTTGGGTGAGGCTACTGCAGTATTTACTGTTACAAGCCTGCAGGAAAGCTACAGCTGAAGAACATAACATAGCAATAAGTGGCAAATCAAACCTGTAGGATTCACAGGGGTTCATCCTTCAGCTTTGCATTGATTTTCAGAGATGAGTCCATCACACACCAGAGGAGAGACGGAACATGGAGCAACACTCAGCAACACATAGCACAGCCTGAGGGATGTTCATCCTGTTAGCCAAGAGCTCTAGCCAAATCAGCCTCATTTTCACAAGGTGTGTCTGCTGGAAGAGCACAAGCTGCTACAATAACCAAGCAGGCTCACACTTTGTGTTGCAGGGAAGCTACTGCAGTATCTGAACTTCGGGGAAAACTCATAAAAACCACCAGCCAGATACAGAAAATAATAATGTTTAATGTAGCAAAAGATTATTAGTGGTCCTCAGTGTCCAGCTGGTAGGGAGCATGGCTTGTTGCAAGCCAGAGAGATGCCCCTGAAAGTGGACCTTGAAGGCTTGGTGAGGGAGGGCTGCTGTGCTCCTCTTTTCAGTGACTCCCCACCACGGAGGTCACTTCAGGCTCACCAGCTCCGCAGCTCCTGCTGCCACTGGGAGGGTAAGAAATCCCTTCCCTTTCTGCAGCTGAATCCTCTCCTAATGGTAATGAGGCACTCAGAAAGAAAGCATTTACTTAGACAAATATCATCATCTGTCAAAGCCATGGCAATAATAAAACCTCTGTTGCCAGAATTCACTTAAATTGAGTGATGGGTGGGTGGATTCAACAGCCATGAACTCTTAACTAAATGCATTTTTCCTATAAATTCCCCTGGTACATTAACTTTTACTGATAGCAAATAGCTGCCCCATCTCTAAGGAAATCCATATTAATCTTACAAACCTGCAGGACAGAAGGAAAGAAGCGACTACTGCTGACTCAGACAAATGCCATGGCCCTGTGTCTCCAGACCTTTGCAGCTCTTGTAGACATTGCCACAAAATGCCCCCAGAGCAGACAGCTATCCGCTTTGCATGGGTGTAGATGCTCATCTAGACAAAGCCGGGGAGTCTGGCAGGCAGACAAGCCAAGGCACTAACTCCAAGATGTGTGAAGCAGGCTGTCGATTAAATGAGCTGTTGAAACGAGCTTTCTGATGACAGTTTAAATGACAGGCTCTTCAATTATTTTCAATGAGGTCTAAAAAAAAAAAAAAAACACACACACACAAGGAAATCTAGCCAACACATTTATTGTATAACCAGGTACATATGGAAACAAGCCACAGTGTGCCTGTTCTCACCTGTCAGGGTGGCTGGGGTGACCAACTGGTAAAAGGAGGAGCTCAGTCTGGTCCCTGGGGTTACAGACTGTGCTGTGGCTGCAGGTCTGCAAAGCAGGGACCTGGTCACTGGTTCCTCTTCAGTGTGCTTCGACTGATGAGTAGGCACTGAGGAGCAGCATAATTATCCTCCTAACCCCAATCCACATTCAGTACAAGTCTGTGAAGAATCATCAAGAGGCAAGGAAGCCCTGGAGACAAAAATATGTTAAAAAAGCCTCTCTAGGAGGTGAAGTAGAAAGGTCTGGACACTTTACCTTTACTGGAAAATTCATATTTTGCCCCATTTATAAGACATTTCCTGGGGATAAGAAATGGTATTTTTTGCAGCCAGCCCTACAGAATTGATGAAAACCTTCAGCTTCGCAGGACCCTGGTGTCCCCTGGGGGCAATCGTCCCAATTAACATTTTCTTGATTGCTTGTCATTAGGCTTTCAGACTGTGAAAAAGCGTTACAGAGAAATCACAGTTCAGCCATGCAGCTAATCCAGTGGAACATTTTTATTGTTGCATCTGAGTGAGGAAGTCATAAAACTGAGAGAGAGAAACTGTGCTGAATCTTTCCAGTTCTTTGAGCAAGCACCCCCCAAAGATTTCACGTACTTTCCCCTCTCCCAGCTGTAATTTAAATAGCCCAAAACCTATGGCTTGTGTTGGAGTTTGTTATATTCTTTATTCTCTCATAACTTACGCTTGAGGTCTGGTCCTGGTTGCACAGAAAGTGCTGGCGAATTTAAGGCTCAAGGCACATCAGGGAAGCTCTTCCAATAACCCCAGGGTGAATCAAGAGCTGAACAAAATTATTAATGGAGATAATAATTGTGGAGATGAGACATAGTCTGTCTGCCTTTATCTCTGCTGACTGCAGAGCCTGCACACACAGACCTTTGTCTCTGCCCAAGGACTGCCTTGAACATTCGTTAGTGTGGGTGTGATTGCCGAACAGGCTCACAGGAATTTGCAGCACAACACTCCCCTTAAAAATCAGAGGAACTTGTACTCTTAAAATACACAAGCCTATTTAAACGTCCTGCTATGTAAGCACTGGCCCAGCCTCAACTGTGACTAGCTTTCTCAGTTGAGGTATACCATGTGTAGAAGGCAAAATAAGAGTCACCTGAGCAATGGAGCTGCAGGGGGTGAATGGGTATATTCCAGCTTACTGGGGAGCCCAAAACTAGACACAGTGCTCCAGGTGCCACCCATAAATCCCAAAGAGAGGGAAAGAATGATGGCCCTCAACCTGCTGCCTATGTTTTTGCTAATGCAGCCCAGGATGTGGTTTTGCACCCTTCTTCACTGCAAGGACATGTTGCAGACTCCTGTTCAACTTGCCCGTCAGGATACCCCAATCATTGCAGAAACAGAGCTGTCCACACCATCCAGTTCACACCCAGTATGCATTGTTTTGTAGAGTTGTGCTGGCCCAGGTTCAGGACTTGATGAATCCCATTGCCGTATTAGATAACCCTCCAAAAGCAGCACTGTTTGATACATGCTATTATCCACTGAAACAATAAGGGCAGAGTGGAAAGCATGCTCCGAGAGTGAGGCTAACCAGGCTGCTTGAGGATATCCACTGAAGAGAACTCCAGTAGCTGGATGGACAGCAGTCTTTCACCGTGCTCTTCCAGCTGCAGGTCCGTCCTGCCATTCCCAATGGTCAGAACTGGTCATAAAAAAAAGCCTTCTAGATGTCACTGGGGCACTGTGGGAGGACTGTATGGAAACAGCTGTTTACTCTAGAGGGACTAATCCTGAAGCCCCGTGAGGGTGGCCACAGCAGGTTTCTATTGCTTGTACCTTGCAAGGCCCACTCTGTTGACAACTGGATGAAAGCCAGCAAAGGAGCCAGAGGATTAATTATTCCTCTTCCTCTCTCAGTAATTACTGAACATCCATATTGCATAATGTCTGTCCCTAATATTTCTAAAAATAAATAACTTCACTTGCAGTTATGCTTATAAGGCAAAATTAAAAACTCGATATCAAGTACACTGACTCTTTCATGTGGATACCTAAGCAGCAGAATAGACTCCAGGCAAGAATGTCTGTATTTTCTTTCCAGTCACTGGGGTTAACAGGGATGAAATAGAAGTAACCAACAACTCCAGACACACTCCATGTTACACCCACCACACTGAGTGCAGCCAAGATCACTGTGTCTAGCTCTTGCCCACAGGGACCAAAATGTCTAAAATGCAATAGCCCCAGCTGTTCAACGACCCACCAGCCCCATACAGAAGGTTGACAACTTCTCTGCGTGCCATGGAGCAAGGACAGAGCATGCTTTTGTTCCTCTTTTTTTCAGCTCCTAGGCCCCAGCAGATGAAAGGCAACAAAGGCAACAACTTCTTCTTCTTGCCTATTTTCGACTAGTTTATCCAGGCTGGGTGAAGACTATGGCTGGAATGATCCTAAATGCTTCTAAACAAAGTTAAGCATTCCTGAACTGAACTGTTTCTTTGAGCTTTGTTTCCATTTTTACTCAGTATTTACTAAGCATGACACCCCACAATCCCCAGTGACCCATAATTACTCACTTGGACACTATGCACACACCTTTTCCCACAATTAAACCTCGGAGTGCCATGAAGCCATTCATTTGTACCTTCAGATGCGCCCCCAACATCATACATCTAAGAATGTTCAACTACAAAGTGACCATTAACACTGAGCTAGAGCTGTCAAAGCAGAAGTCATATAACTATTCAGCAGGGAACCCAAAACCCTATCAGACTGTGCACTAAGCTCATTAGGCACACAGTTCATCCACCAGCAGGTGAAGGAGCCTGCTGCCAAAATTAGAATGGATTCTCAAGGTGTATTTTAAACTAATAAACAATATGAACCCAGCAACCACCAGGTGAGGTACTGATCCCTGATACAAGCTGGACACTGGGAATGGATGCTGATCTATGACAACACCAGACCACGTCCAAGTGTTATCATGCTAATAGACAAGGCCAGAGTCATGCCAGCAGTTATGCTAATAATTTAACAGTGTGCACAACCAGGTTTCAATGTTTAGGCTTGTGGCAAGCTTAATTTTATTCTACTCGTGTAAACACAACCTCAGAGCTCCTTGACATGACATTTCAAATCTACTATCTGCCTTTAAAATTGCACCTGGGACACAACAATCCTACACAACAATGCAGGTGTAGTGAGGACTGGTTGGAAAGTAGCTTTGCAGAAAAGTACTTGGGGGGTTCTTGTGGGCAACAACATGAGTCAGCAATGTGCCATTGCAGCAAAAAAGGCCAACAGCCTCCTGGGCATATTGAAAGGAATGATCCTTCCCCTCTACTCAGCACTCATGAGATCATATCTGGAGTATTATGACCAGATTTGTACAAGAAATAATAAGCTGGAGCAAGTACAGTAAAGGGCTGAAGCTCTTGCCCTGTGAGGGAATGGGTTCATTCAGGTTGGAGAAGAGAAGCCTCAGAGGGGATGTTCTTGTTGCTTTAAAAAGAAATACCTAATTGGAGGGTGTGGAGAAGACAGACGCTTCTCAGAGGCTGAGGCTGACAGCAAAAGAGCTATGGGCAACAGTCATGGACTGCAACATAGGAAATCCCAGTTAGACATCAGGAAGATATTTTGATCATGAAGGTGGTCAATTATCAAAGAGGCTGCCTGGAGAGATTGTGGAATCTCTGATTTTGGAGATATTCACAGCTTGAGTGGACAAGGTCCTGGACCTGCTGTGAGCAGGGGCATGGACTAGAGTAGGGGCCTCCCAGCCTGTATTGTTCCACTACTCTATGATTTTGTGCCCAAACATTCCTAAAACTACCATAAATGAAACTGCTCTTAATCTAAGTATAGCTGCTTTTAATGTAAGTATGACTAAATCATTTTTGATTAAGAATTTACAGAGTTGGAGAGATACCAGAATTTGTCATCCTGTCAGATTCATTATGCCATTTCATCTAGAAAGACGTTATCTAAATTACATACTCTTTTCCTTTCTGTGCATCTGAAAAAATCTTCACTTTACTGTTGGCTTCCAAACCATACATTACAGAATCAAGTCCCCAGCCCTCAGTTAAGACTCCAGGAGTTTTTTATTCATTTTGGCTCTATTGCCCTGCTTCCCACAGGCAGTATGTGATTACTTTAAGGAAAATAAAAGATATTACCCTGCAACGGCGCACACACTTCCTAGTCACTTCTAGTGGGAAGTACAGTACTGCAGTAAAGCGCCCATTAGTAGGTAGAAAGTCACATGGGTGAAGGATCAGTGCTTCACTACATTTTAATTTCTGGAAAGGTAATGTGAAGAGACTCAACTTGGTGAAACAGAGCTACGCAGTGAGCTGTCCAGATTCAGACTTTGAGGTACCTCCCAAACCCCTGAACCTCCCAGGACTGCTGCATGTGTCTTTTCCTACCCTGCCAAGGCTCCAGCTGTAAGATTTTAAAAGGCTCTTCTGAACATGATAGCTAATAAGGTGCAAACCCATCAACTTTTATCAAAAAGTTTACTCATCATATATTACATTATCTACATAATATATATGGCTTTATTATGAGAAAGGGTGGAATTTTAAGGGGCCATCAGCTCCTCCAGGTTTCAGCCAAGCTCACCCAGCCTTAGACCATCTCTGATAGACTAGATCTTTCTTAAAAACTGACAGTGACTGGGACTGCACAGACTCCCCAGGCAATCTGTTCCAGTGCTTAACTATATAGTTAGAAAGTTTCTTCTAATATCTAACCTAAATCTCCCTTGCTACAAATTAAGCTGATTGCTTCTTATCCTACCCTCCGTGGACATGGACAACCATTGATCACAAGCCTCCTTAAACCTTTAATATGGTTGAAGACTCCAGTCCTGTTTCCCACTTTTCCTTCTCTTTTCTAGACAAGACAATTCCTCCAGCTTTTTTCTCATAGGTCACATTTCTCTCTGTTGAGCTCCTGTCAAGTTAGTCTGCATTTTTCTTAAAATGTCACATCCAAAACAGGACTCTGACATAGATTTTGTAAAGGTGAAGTAAGGGAAATCACTTAACATCACACCTCACCTAGGACATGGCTGTCAATGCATTCAGGAGAGACATCAGTACTTTTTATGCCAACATTATGTTGTTGACCCATCTTCAGTCTATGATCCAATACCACCACCAGATCTTTTTGCACAGCACAGCAGAGTAACTACTTTTCTCCACTCTGTACTGCATTTTTCTTTCCTAAAACATAGTCTTCAGATTGCTCCTTATTACATTCCACTTTTGTGATTTTAAACCATCTATATATGATTTTAACAAGATTCATTTCAGTTTTAAGCCCATCTTCCAAAACACTTGAGGTCCCTGTCATATTATTGTTCTAAAAGATTTTTTTTTTTGTTTTATATTCCTTGCTATCTGTACTGTATTTCATGCTGTTCTCTTATTTTGACCATAAGCCTTGCAATATTTATCATCAAAAATATTTGTTGCAAATACTTGTATTGTTCTTTGACTCTTGGATCTTTAGGAAGTACTAATGCAGTCACAAGTTTCTTATTACACGTTTTCTTTTCTCCACATCTGAAAATTTAATTGTTAGGCTGTTTCTTTCTCACCTTTCCTTTAAGATTATGAATCTTAACTTTTGGGGATAGCTTTCCCCCAGCTCCTTTCTGATTTTGATTCCTGCTATATTAATAATTCTGTCCACTTCAAACAAAACAAATACATGAAAAATTGTCCCCAGCAGATTTCCAAACCCATTATTGGACAGCGTGTGTCCAGCTAGGCTCCTTTTTCCAGGGGACTTCTATTCTCTGACTCTCACTGTTACCAGCCTTGCTCTTTGAGTGCTGCTCATGCTGTTAAACACGCTTCACATATTTCCCCACCTGATCTAATCATTTCTTGTAAAGGTCTTCATGAGTGACCCTTATGCTTTCATTAATATTCCCTTTATCCAGATATTCTCAAAAATACTATCATCACTTCCTGGACATTCAAGTAAGCACAGACATGCCTCCTTTTTCTCTTGCTGGTATAACTGTGTTATAAAGGACAGGTTTTACAGACTGCATCTCATGTATGTATTTATGTAAGTAAACACACATATACGGAAAGGTGTGTAATTCTACCTCACTTAGCAGAACGAGCTATCAAAATCACCAGCAGATGCTGAACCAATTCTTTAAAAGCATTTCCAGCAACCTGTGCCTTCTTCCACTGCTGGCCTTTTCTTCCTTATCCTTTTCCTTCTGTCTCCTTCCTCTCCTTCTCTTTCTCTTTCTCCTTCTCCTTCTCCATCTCCTCCTCCTCCTCTCCTTCTCCTTCTCCTTCTCCTTCTCCTTCTCCTTGCTCTTCTCCAGCCTGTCTAGCCATGATCCTCACTGACAGAATAATTATTATTCTGGCTGCAAAACTCTATCTACCATACAGCTCAGCAATATTCATTTTACATAGTTTATATGTGGTTTTCAGCTGAGAGTGGAACACAGTTTTTACAGCGGCATTCGTATACATATATGGATTATAGTTTCAAATAACTTGATATTATTTTGTATTTTAACTATATGGCCACACACAAACAAAATATAATTTTTCTTCACTGCCACGGTACTAAATGTGTATTAATCATCAGTAACATAGGAGAAGGGAGGGCTAGCTCATGATTAGTATATGTCACTGGTGCTGAAAGAAGTTCTATGAGCTCTTCTGGGCTTTCTTGAGAAGTCAAGTCACTGCTGTGTGTGAGCAAAGGCACCACAGCCTCTCCTGAACAGCAAGCATAATCAGCTTGTACAAAGCTTTTATCCAAGGAATATCAAATTTGTTACCCAATGTTAATTAACTCTCACAGTGTTCCTGTGTGGTACATTGCTACTGTTATTCACAAACAAAACAAACTTTGCTAATTTACTATCAAGCTTACTGAAGCAATTAACATAACCCATATGCAAAACACATGACTATTCTCATTCCAAGACTCTCAACTTTCAAAAAGATCAAGACAGTCACGCATTTATGGATTTCTTTTCAGTTAAGAGACAACATTAATTAAAAATGCCCACTGAAGATGCAGCCCTGCCCCTCCATCCCTAGGTGTGAGTGGGCCCAAAGCCATGGCTGTTACTTTTCATCTTTGAAGAGTATTTTTCCCATCCCTCAGAGCAGATGCATGCGGCCCTTGCAGGGAAGGGAGGTCGTGCACGCCGGCTTTGCCAGGGCTGCAGCCAACGCACACATGCTCATGCTGCCATAATCATTAGCATGTCTCTCCCGTGCTCCCATCCAGCCCACAGTGCTGCCGAGACACTGGGAGGAACCCATGGCCAGCAGAGCAGGGGACTTGGGGGTGTCCCGGCTCACCATGGTTCACAGAGTCCAGTTACTCCAGCAAGGTAATGGCAAAATGTGTGGCCACTTGAAACTCAAGTGGTTCAGCAGTGCCCACGTGGATGTGCTGAAACAGCAGTCCTCAATAACTAACAGTATTTTTGTTTACCTAGAAGCATAAATTATGAGCTCCCAAGGAAGCTTGTCTATACAACCAAAGATATGTAATAACTGCTGACAGTCTCACATGATGTATAGCTTTATTTTGACATCTAAAGGATTATTTTCAATTATTTCTTCTTGGACAATTATGCTTATTCTAGACCCATAATGCATTCTGTCAGTCATCTCTGGACATAAAACACTTTAATAGTGTACAGTAAGCTTTTTCCTTCCACACAAAATATCTTTGGACCTATAATTACATTTCATAAAACCTCAGTACCGTAATTTAGCAGTCCCTTTCATAATGTTAGGTCTGCATTTGTACAAAATAAAAAAAGCCTTAGATATGCTTTATCTCTAAAGCTCTAATTTATTTCTTGTCTATAAAAAGTGTCAAAAATCTGGTCAAAGTAGTGTTATGAGGCAAGAATTAAGAAAGTATAACACCTTGACAAGGCCATTTCACAACCGGCAGCAATACAGCATTAGCTTGGGTTTGAAATTAGTTAACTTTACCACATGAAACTTTCCTAATAGTAGATCAATAATCTCACCATTTGTTATCCCACTTACTTCTAACCCCAAACTGTTTCACAGCATTTTTAGAGGAGAACAACCTGTTGGCTAGGGCTGTGCCAGACTTTCCTGCTTTGCTGCAAATTCCTTTTAAAAACATCCGTACCTCCCAGACTGGGGTAACAACACGGGGTTTATAAAGGCAGCTATAGCAAGGACCGTCACAGGCTCAGGTGTCTCAGTAGGATTCCTATGTAGCAGACAAAGCTGCAAAACTCAAGGCAAAGCCATACAGATAGGGAAGTAGACTTCTATTTTCAAAGATACAGATTTTTCTCCCTCACACCCATTCTCTCAAATTTCTCTTATTCCTCTCTGGTTATAAGCACCTAGAGGTGTTTGTCCAAGTACCCTGTCCAGGATGACTTATGGTGCCACAGGGGGTAAGGGACACCAGCCAACAAGTCCTCATCCAGTCTTCTGGGTTCATCCTGAGAGGTGATGAGACGCGTGAGCTTTGGAGCCTTCATAGTCTCTTGCCAAAGAAGCCTCATGTCCAGCATGAGTTGTTTTGCATCAGTGTGGTTCTTTATCTGTGATGAGGTCTGTGATCTTGGAGCAATCATAACTGCCCTTGCTTTTATTTACATCCTTCTTCTATTTTGTCTTGCTTTTCTCGCCTTATGACTTGCGGTGTATACACCATTACTTTAAATACTACTTTGCCATTAATTCTGGTGCCTTTACACATGCACAGTCTCGTTCACACCCTGTATACTGACATATATGACTTACAAATTTCTACATCTAAGAATGTACAGTGGCAGTAGGGGTCTCAACATGTAAGGCAAGATCCCATTCTCACCCAAATGCCTTCTTTCATAGTTTTCAGGTATGGGAACTGGAGACCCAGGATATGGAAACCATTCAGTGTAAGAACAAGCAAAGCCATAGAGGTATAGTGGAATGAGTTTGTGATGTATTTCTTTATCCATCACCTCAAAGGCACAATTTTCATCCAAGCTATAGCTCACGCTGCTGAACAGGGGTTAAATCAGAGACATGAGCCCAGATTTTCTACCAACAGATGGAATTTCTAAGGAACACAAGTCACACTGGAGTTATTGGTTGCACATGCACTGTGGGTGTTCAAAAGCAACTTTCAAAGCTTATGGTTAGGGACTTAGAACAAATGTGTCTTAGTTGATCATGATTCTGTTCATTTATTGACCCCCAGATGATACTTTTTGCTGATTGGAAAAAAATAATTCTCCTGGTACACAGGAGACGAAGGGTAGAATTAGGATCCTAAGTTTGTACAATCACTTTTGAATATTTCAAAGGCAATTGATATGTAAGAAAAATGCTTCTTACTCTTTTAACGAGTGTTACTAAGTAGTTCCATCCCGCTTGCTCCACAATTCTCAATTAGTCTCCTGCACATTGGTAATAGAATTCGAGACCATTAACCTGTAAATCATTGATTCAAATCTTGAACAGGTCATCAGTGATTAGAAGGCATTAGTATCTAATGACTGGTTTCATTCCAGTGGACAAATGGTCACCACCACAGATGGCATTAGTAAATTATTTCAGTAGAGACCTAGGAAACGTACCAGGTCCCGATTTTGCTTCTGCCAGTCTGACATCCCAGCCATTCTCCCTATTAAGCTTTGAAATTAATTACTTTTTCCTCGGTGTTTTCAAGAGCAGCTCTTGAAACATTGTTGGGAAATGACAACAATTTGAAAAAAACACTATTTTTTTAATGTCTGAATTTAGTTTTCTAGAGATTTCTGTCTTGTAACTCAATCACTGTGGTCTGAAAAAAGTCCAAAAGAACAAGAGATGCATTTCCCACAGCTGGGACATTTTATGTTGTCTCTCTCTCTTGCCTGTGTGGATTTTGCTGCTTGATCAACATGTGGAAATCACAGTGGTCCCTGCTAATATGCAGAACCACTCTGCAGTGTACTTACAGCAAGCCTCATCCATCCCACAGCAAGCCTGTGATGATGGGACCCAAGGGCTGGAAGGACTCGTGTATACCACAGAGGTCAGACCCTTGCAATCCAGACTAGTCCAAAAATATCCGTGTCACAAGCATTGCCAGCCACATAACACTTCCAACAGCCTCTAGCAAATTTGAATTGGAAGTCAGGACAGATTACTGAGAAAAAATACACCATTATCGCTCAGTTTCTTCTAATTTAGGCATTTGCTACTGGGAACACAGCACTGGGTTAGAAGGACCTTTGGTCAAACACAATATATGTTTTCTTAAGCACGACCAGAAATACGAAGACCAAAAATCTCAAAAGGTGCAATATGTCATAGGAGCAAAGCAGGAGAAATTGAAAATATCATGAATGCCCAAAGCACTAATAAGAGTTGTGGAGTTTTTTTTAACTGAGAACAGGCGGTAGAGCCCAGGTCCCAGATCTTTATAGGCTGGCATCTGACTACACAGGTAGTAGCCTTGTACAGCCACTCTCATATATTTACAATAAGTTATTATATGACTCAGAAGCCACATACTGACCTTTGCAGTCCATTAATTTTATTTTTTCCTCCTGTTCAATTAGTGCAAGACCTTGAGTCGTTGTGGGTAACCCCAGGAGAATTGTAATTAAGAATTAATATAAAGCCAACATGTGGTGCAGAGCTCTGAAGTACTTTTGTCACCACATGTTTACGGTAATAAAACCAGTATGAAGATTTTATCGCTGAGTAAAACACCTTTGAATGTACAGTTACTGACCTGCAAACTGTTTACATGGCAAATGTATTAGGACATTTGCCTAAAGATCTCTCTCACAGCTGAGAAATAAGCCAGGCCAGTTTTGAACAGGATTTAACAAACTAATCACCACCTACAAGTTTTGCAAATTGCAAATCCTCACACCTCGTGCTGCAAACAAGGCTTAGGTATTCAGAATGTAAAATCCAATAATAAATACTTTTGGGAGGGGGGGGTGTTTTAAGCTACTATCTGTCAAAAGCAGTGAATCAGGTCCTCATTTCTTCTGCACTTAAAACATAGGTCTGGGTTAGCACACATTGAAAATAGCACTCCAGCGAGGAGTAATTGTAGAAGTAACCAGATGAACTGAAGCAGCATTTGGATCTCTTTCTCCCACCTGTCAGTCCATCAACTACATCTTCAAACTCCGTGCTGGTGCAGAACCATGTCATGCAGCAGCACAACCAGAGAGAGGAAATAGTTTAGTGTGGGCTCCATCCTGAAAGTCCTCAGCACACTCAATACGAAGGTACATAGTCAAGCCTCAATACCTTCTGTGCAAAGGTTAAAAACATCCAATAGAATAAAAAGGAAATCAATTGGTTATTTATTATTTACCATAAGGTTGTTCTGGCTAACATTACCAAAAGGCAGCTAGAGAAAAGAGACCCAGTGCAGAGCTGAAGATGTGTTCCCTCTCCTCCCCACTGGGTATCACCCCAAAGCGTGAATGACTTTGTGCTGCTTGTGGGATTTGTCAGTTGTCCTTGCAACCCTACTGCCTGTGTGGAGGGCAAGAACAGGTTCAGGAAGGCCGTGTGTCCACCACACAATGTGCCATGAACCTACAGACCAGCCAAAGCCCCTCTCTGGACCCTCGCTTTTGCCTGGCTTCACTCCCTAATGTCCTGGGCTCTGCCTGCGCCAGGCTCAGGCTTCATGGGGCAATATTGCTCTGAACCTGACAGAATTAGGCCCTGGAGGACATAAAAGACATAAAGAGTTGCTGTCCATCTTTTACTTCACCTGCATAAAAATAGATCACTCCAGTTGCCAAAGCAAGCAGTTAATCTTCATAAGCATAACCTATATTTTCTGAAGAAGAGGAAGACAGAATTCTCTCTCTAAGTTTGTTATCCCTGACATATTTCTCCTAAGCTGGCTGATTGCATTAGTAAGGCATAAGAAGACATATATTAAAAATCCTGCATTTAAAACTTACTTTGTTTGATCTGCAACAAACTGACAAATCCAAAATATTCGAAGTTATAGATGATAGTTCATTTCAGAAAAGGAATAGAAACATAAGACACAGACTGAGAAGAGCCAAACTGTCTCCAGATGAAATTCTTAACTTGTGTTGCATTAAATCAGGCAATTAACATTACAATCTGGAAGCACAAAGGCAGAAACTTGTTGGGTTTTCTGAATTTGTTTCCTTAGGGCTTGACAGTGACACTCAGAGACGGCTCTCAGTGGAGGGTAACATTTAGCTATGCCACATTAGGAAGGAGCCTCGAGAGGAATTCACAGGTTCCTATTTTGTCTTGCTTAGAGGGGAAAGGGTTTCACTGCGTGCTTGAAAAAGGCTCTTGCTTATTCCCTTTCTTCTCCACTTCTACTTCTCCACTCCAGTCGTGTCTAATGTCAGGCAGAGGTAAGAACTTTGGAGGAATGTTCATTCCTCCATCATAACAAGGATGAAACTCTGGGACAGACCTTGAGACACCCTTTATATCTAGCTAGAATCAGGAAAATTTATTCCCAGACTTTCTGTTTCTTCTGTAAAAATAAAACAGATAAATGCATTTCTATATGGACATCCTAGAGCAGGTGCTGTAGCCTGTACCTGAGCCACTGTGGTAAACCAGTGAAACAGCAGGTCTAGCAAATAAAAACATCAAGCTGCTTTTAAAAAGCTGCATAACCAAGCTTCTACTGGGTAAATGCATGCCTGAACACAAGGAAAAATAAAATAGTTAGATTATACAGAACAGTCAGTTCTTGTCCCTCCGACTCAACTTCACAGATCTCCTGTGCAAGTTTATGAGCCCTTCAGAGTAGGACCAGATCAGCTGCAATTGCCGTGCTTTCTTTGGCCATAAAGCATGCAAGATATTACAAAAGCGGGAGAAATTGTGCATAACACATCTCAAACTCAAACAAGGCATTTTTCCCAGCTCCCACACAGCCACACAATTCTGTGATCTTTAGATTTAATGTCTGTCATATATTAACTTATATTTGATTCTTTGGTTAAAGCAAGAGCTTTAACCTTTACAGTTGGTATTTTTAAAGGAGAACAAAGGAAGGCTCCCCTCTCCCAGATTTTTATTCAAGCACACAGTCATACTGATGAAACTCTTTCCCCTGAAGTTAGCAACATCAGTCAAGGGTAAAAATTTGCAGAATGAGGTCAGAAGAGATGCTAGACTAGTGAGCTATCTGACATCAAAAAATGACTGTGTGTACATTAAAAATGCTAGCCTTCAAAGGACAGTTCCATAAAGACCAAGGGAACAGAAGCCTTTCACTTGTCCATGGAGCTCTGCCCAGGATCCCAATATGAACAACACAACCCATGCATGCCAAGAAAAGCTAATCATTCAACATCCCTTCTTCTGAAGAGGGTAAATGGCCCACTTGATCTCCTAGCAAACTTTACTGGGGAGACAGAGGAATGGGGTTTTCCAAGTGAGCTATGAATCATAAAATTTATGACCTGGAGGCCACAGTTACTGACTCAAGAGTCCAAAACTGTTCTGTTGCTTTGACAGTACAAGTCCCAGCTGTATGGAAAATGTTCACAGCCAGCAAGAATATAAGAGGCTTCCATGCCAGCTCTTGCTAGATAATGAAGCCTCTCTAGTGAAGTGTTCACAACCAATAAAAGTAATAGCTGAATTTCACTTACCTCCCCTATGCAACAGCAGACTTCTACACTTTTATATCTCCGGAATGCATGCATTATTAGGTCCTTCTATGTACCCATCACTGTGGTGTTCAAGTGCTGTTCATCTTGAACCAATGCACACTACCCGAAACTCCCAGTTCCAGCTCTAATTTTGCAGTTGCAGTCCATTATTAATTGTTCCATATGCTTGGAAATGAGCCAGCGAAGATTTCTTGGCTTTGCTCCCACTCCTCCCTGTATTTGGGCAAGTTGTCTAATTATTTTAAATATGATTCAAATATTTTTCTCAAGGTGCCAAGAGACCTTCTGTGCCTAAGACAGTAAAATTCATCGCAATAGGTCTTTCTCGTCTCCTTCAGTTATTAGACTATGAATAGCTTTGTGACCATTTAAAGTTCATTTACACATCTCCCAACAAAATACACAGCCAGCAACACTGCATGGACCTTTCCAGGTAATAAGGTGTGTTACCTGCATTGTGGATCAGTTACATTTTGAGATCTGACTTACATGATTCCAAACTGACCTTCCTCAACATCAGTGAGACTTGCACAGGTTGTACGGCAGAGATCTGCCACAGGGATGGGAATATCCCCAGACCAGAGGCAGATTCAGAAGTTTGCCTGAAGTGTTTGTAAACTTCAGTTTATAATCCATCGGCCCCACGTACCCATCTGACCACTGCTGCCTCGGCTTGCATTCTCCAGTTTGTGCTTCTTCCACTCCTCCTGAAACAGCCGTTTACTCTGCAGATTGTCTCAACCACTCATCCCCGCAGACACGGGCATCAAGTTTGTCCAGGAGTCTAGCTTTGATTAATTCTTCCCAAGGAGTTATTTCAAAATGCAGACCAGTTTCTGCTTGGTGATACTTTCTCCTAGGTTGTTAAATAATTTTGTGCAGGCTTCCATCTGCGTTACCCTTTAGCATAATTCTTTTTCACAATATGGTAAAGGTACCCTTGGCAAGGCACCACATCAGAGTGAAGCCCCTTATCTGCAGAAAAGGTACATTCAGGGCAACCGCAGGGAAAGCTTCTTCCTAATGCCTGCACATTAATCCTGCCCTGGAGAGTTTCCTGCCATTGTTGCACTCTTGTTAACGACAGTTGTCAGCAGCTGACCATTTTCCTAGCACAGATGGACCCTAGGTATCTGTAGCCAAAAGTTGTTGCTGAAGCCATTCATTGGTATGTCTTCAGTTTGCAATTCATGCTGACTCTTGCATTCCAGCAGCTTTTGCTCCAGGTTGCTTACATCAGCTGGTACCAACATCTGGCCCAAAGTTTAAAGCTCAGGTCCAGCTGAATCAGTACAGACTACAGCAATTTCTCTGCTACACAGGAGAGCCCTGAACACTGTACTGAAATGAAACAGTTCATCGGTTTAATTCCAACTCACAACATCATGCATTTGGACATTATGCCAAATTTCCTGTGTCCTAGCAGCAGTGCTGTGACCTGCCAGGTAGACTCTTCGGGAAGTGCAAGGTCAGGGACAGACTGGAAAGGACCCTCACAAGTCAGCTGGATGCATGGAGAGCAGGTGGGCTGGCAGGTCCCTGTGGATGGCAGGCAGCGGTGAGTGTGAGTGAGCATGCTTAACTGTTGCTAGAACCAGCAAAGAAACACAGCCATCTGTCCATTCCTTTTTCACTTAAGATGTCATTTTAAATTATTCTGGAGCAGTTTCTGCTCCAACAAAACAAGTCGGTCATCCAACACCTCTGCTGCTTCTGCCATTAGCTGTTCCAAACACCGAGAACTAAGTGAAGATGGTTCCTGGCTGGGTTTGGGATAGCCATTAGCCCTTTACTGGCTGATTGGAGTCAAAGATTCTTGTGTTTATTTTATTTTGTTCACACAAGGAAAAAAGGAGAGAAAGTCTGTTATATTTGTTAAAGAACAGTTTTACCTGGATTTGTTTTTACTTATGCTGCTGTGAATCAGTAATAGTGTCATTTAGCTCTGTGGCGTTAACTCCAGGGTAAAACCACCATGAAATCAAAACCAAGGGCATTGTATTTAGAATAATCGTATCAAAGATTCTCTCTTCATAGGAAGTATTGCTGAAATAGGGGTTTAACACAATGCTTTAACTGGAGTTCTACACAATTTTCAAAAGAAGACCTAGAGTGTTTTTTTTCCTTTTTTTCTTCTTGTATATTGGGCTTGTCGTTCATCCATAAGATCCCAAAATATCCTACAAGTCTAAATACAGGACTAAGCACAATTCTGAATAAGAAGTAGTAATTAAAAATAAATAAAACCAGTGTTTAGATTAAATTCTGAATCTACAGAAATCAGGGTGGTCAGCTTAAGTTCCCTTAACCCCTCCACCCCTTCCTTCATAACATGTGCATGGAAGAAAAGGCAGAGATGGAGTTAAAGTTGTCATGACAACTTTGCCTCTAAATTATCTGTCTTTTGTAAATTGGCTACTTTGGACTCCATGTTGCTCAGCAAAGCTCTCAACAGAGAATGACTCTCATAGAAGCAGTTTGACAGATCTATAATTTGGTTTTAATTTTAACAAAAATTCATTTATGCATATATATATATATATGTAGCCAGAAAGAACGAAGACAACACGTGATGAATCCAACCATCAGTTAAACCAGAATAGTTTGTATCTTCGATCAATACAGTAATGCTAGCAAGATTTTTTTATTTTATTTTTAGTATCCCTCAACCTTCATATAGGAAACATTCAGGTGATATCTGAACTGGCAAAGATGACATATTAATTTACTGGTTACAGTCTCCAATATTACCAAGCTATTTAATTTATTTTGTTAGAAGCATAATAAGAAACTGCTTCCTCCTCAAGGAAACAGGGTAAGTTCTCAAACACTACACAGAGACTTCTCTGCAGTGGGAACAGTATATCAAATCTCCTTGCACAGTATTATTTCCTCAAATATGTTTAACCTCTGGACTTCACAGAAGAAAGTGTCTTTCACAGATCACTCTGCTTACCTCATACTCCTAGGAGCAGAGCTTTCACTACAGTCACCATCTTTGTAAAGTTAAAAAAAACCAAAACAGAACACAAAAAAGTCTTCACCTTTTGTCCTGTGTTCTTGAAAGTCCTCAATGAAGAAGTAACAATTTCTCATTTGATCTTGTAACTGATTTCTCTTACAAATGATTATTTCAAGTAGTAAAGAGTGATCTTTAGAAAAGTTATTTTCTCTAAAATACTTTCAAAATCATAACTTTAAGTCAGAAAAGAATGTAAATCCAGTATCTGTGCAAATTGGAAAGCTCAAATTGCTTTCTAATTCGACTTTTCCTATCTGCTCCTGGAAATGCCACAGAGACCTGCTGATAGAAGAAACTCAGAGAACTGCAAACCTACTATTTTTTTCCCTCCTGCTCACCTCAAAAAGATAATCTTCATCCAGGAAAGCCTTCCCCTAAATAGGAGCTCTGCTTTATGGCCAGTGTGTGTAGCAAGCACAAGTCGCAGTCCGCAACTGTTATCCCTGAGCACTGCAGTAATGTGCTTAACAGTGAAATAACAACTGCAACAGCACAATATTAGCAAACATCAGTAAACTCTGCATCCAGTCCAGTTTTTCTCATTTCATGGAGAGAGTTTATTATTTTTAAGTAGATTTAAGTAGCCCAAGATCTCCGCCTGCTCTGCACTAGACCTACAGAAGTCCACTTTTTCATTTTTTCACAACTACTTTTTGCTACTAAGCATATGCAGAGCACCATGGGATCAGAGTAAAGGAAATTACCCAAGTGCTGCTAAAAGGCTGAATTGCCTGCCCCCAGGAGGTCACTGTAACTTGGTTAATATGTGTAGCTGTTAAAAGCTGTTGAAATGATGGTGCTAAAGAACTGAAGAAGCACCACAGAGAAAAGTCTGGCTGAAATAACCGAACCATGAAAATAAAGTGAAGACGAAAAAAATGAATGGGGAAAAATAAAAAAAAAAAAAAAAAGGCAGGGGAAAGATAAAAGGCAAAGAGATAGGCAGAGCTAATAATCATCTGAAATCAGCTTTCTCTTTCCCCCTTTCCTTCTCTTCCTCTTCCTCCTCCCCCTTCCCCATTTCCTAACTCCACAACACCACTTGCACAACTCTTTGGCCTCTACTGTCAGTTCAGCATTACAAATCCGTGCTGGATTTCATGAAGTCAAGCAGGCTCAGTGAGGATCACTGGGCTCAGCTTACTCCTGGTATAATCTCACCCAAATCCATGGAGTTACATGAGGGGTGAGCTGGAACAAGTGATGTTTTCTGAATCTTCTGACATCCAGCTTTGAGTTCTGTAATTCTAGACTGATGATACACTCTGAAGGGTTTTCTGAACACAGCAGGGGAGAAAGAAAAATATGAGCTGCTTGGGTGGTTTTCATCACAGTAGTTGCACTACATCTGCCATATATCAGAACAGTTCCCATGTTTCCTACCCAAGATTCATAGCAGCTCTAAAAACACCACCATACTTCACCATGTTGAAAAACAAATTTCTCCATAGCTGGAGAAATATATTTTTCGAGGTACAATGGTAAGAAACACAAAGTCCTTTAGAGCAGCTTAACAAAAGAAATTATCTGATTCCTGGAAAGCCTTTTGCAATCTCTGCTTTTTTATTTGCAAACTCTCTACAGTTGTTTATTCATGAAGTGATAATCCTCTTCCTTTGTCTCAGTGAAAACTTCTTCCTGGGAGATAAAAAATAGTTTGTACAAATCTGCTGTAATGCTTGTGAGTAGTAATAACCAACTCACATCAAGGTTGTATTTTTTTATTATTATTTGTACTGCAATACTGCTGGGAGCCCCTTGCTGGCACTGGATGTCACTGTGTTAGAATTGCACATATACGGGGTAAAAGACACCGACTGATATGACCGATCAGATGCACTGTGTTTTAAATGGAAGAGGCAGGGGAAAAAGAATCAGAAAGTAAGACTGCAAAAGACCTCAAGAGGTCATCTAATCCATATTTGAATACATGGCAGATTCACTTATCGCTGATCAGCTACTGCTCTCAGTTGTTTCATCGATTTTATAGATGGAAAATAAAGAGATTGTGTCTTGCCCCATGAAGCAGAAGTGGAATTGTAACCCAAATCTCACAAGTCCTGGTTGATAGAGTCCATGAAAATACTTTATGCTAACTGAACTTGGGAGCCTCTAACAAAAACAATCATAAACCTGCTATCCGTATTTGCCATTATGAAACGGTGAGTTAAAATAAAGAAAATCTAGCTATCAGCTACAATTTTTATTTGCTGTTCTGTACTCAAGCATACCTTCAAAAAAGCAAAGTTCACAAATAGCTGTATATATTAAAATATCTCTGACTCATTTATCACACTGCATTAGATATTCATTTTTCCTTTACTATCAGTAAGAAACACTATTCTATGCCATATATAATATATGAAAGCCACACTATACAAAAATTCACAAAGATAAAATATGAAGATCAAAAGCACTCTATATCTGACAAAGACTTTTTATACACTGCAATGCATCTTCTCCCATGTATTGTCTATTCCATGAAGCAGTATACATGCGTAATATCAGATAAGACCAACCTTTTAGTCAGTTATTGTAGATACTGAGTTTTCTGTATCTAGCAGAATTATTACGTAAAAATAGTTCCAAGTTACAAACAGTTCCTTTTCTATCACCATTACTGTTTCTACCTTTTATTTCAAGTAAGTTTCATACATTGATGCAAGCTAGGCAAGATTAATATGGCTTTACTCTTTAATATAAATCTTTTGATCTGTTGCTGAATGGACTGTTCTCAAGTACTGCTGTCTAACTGCAAGAGACAATGCTGTTTATCATTTCCCCCTGAAAGCAGCCATCCAGATCTAGATATTACAGTGCTTTGAATTTAGAAACCATGAAATATAAAGGTGTTCCTACCAAGAGTAAGAATCAAATGAATGTTTATTTTACTTCTGAAGTACCTTTTACATTTACTTCCCATCTATGACATCTAGTAAAAAATCCCCACTAAAATAGGCAGCTAACACTGAAGATTTCTTCTGAATAAGAAACATGGAAGTTCAAAATTAATGAAATGCAGATCATATGAAATAAAAATATAATTAATTACACCTAATAAAAAAAAAATATGGAGCATTTCTCTCCTTGGGAAATGCTGGGGGGTTTTAAGCCAACACATCTTGGGACAATACCCTGACAAAGTCTAATTTTTGTTTTTTTAAAAAAAAAAAGAAAGAAAACAATTTGGAAATTTTTTTTAAATATTTCAAGGTATTATTTGAAATTATTGCTTGAAAATATTTTTACATCATATAAAATATATTCTTGACATTAAAACTGAAACAAATAAGCCAATGTGATAGCTTCATTCACATTAAATCTCAGTTTTCACCAATTTTCTTTCCAATTTGGAAATGAGAGGACATTTCACAGCTGTTGAATTTCCTATCAGATAAGGAATCCAGTTCCAGTATTCAGAGAATACTTACTTTTTACCAGCTAAATGGTTCCTTCCACTAGCCATCCCTCCTCCAGGCACAAACTCCTACAGTTAGTAAAGCTGAATGTTAGAACACTCAGTATACTTACACACAGCAGAATTAATGAAGTAATATGTCCTTTGTTGCTGACAGCACACTGGGAGTGTGAAGAACATTAGGTCTCTTTCCCATGCTACAGAATTGAATTACCCTATAGTTTTTGACACAAACTGGTATCACCCTAATGACTAAACAGGGCAAAGCCTGTTTACATCAGCTGAGGTGCTGATGTTGTACACATATCTACTTTAGCTTGAACCAACAAGTCACACTGTGATGATGCTTTAACATGTAGCTTTCTGTGCCATTTCCTTAAAGAGAGGAAACCCACAGGGCTTCTAAACATTGCAACCAAACTCTTTTAGAGCATAGCCCAGAGTATGGAAATTACTAAAATGGAGGAGGAAACCCAGATCCACTGGGCAACAGAATAAAAATAAAACAGGGATCTGAGGCAGCCTTCCCCTTGTCCCCTCCTTGCAGGGTGACTGCTTTTCTCCAGGCTCAGCCTCAGTCTAGCAAGCTTGCTGGGTTGCAACAAATGCTGTGGTCTCTTTTCAGCTCCTAAGAAAAATCTTTTTCTTCCATCCCTTCCGTGCCTGCTCCTTGCTCTTCTCAACAATCTCTGCCTCTGCCTGGCTGAGCATGTCGAGTTACTTTGAAAGTCTGGAAGCTCTGCCTCTTCCTAGAGAACTCCACCTGAACCAGGGTCTAATGATGAGGCCAGGCTGAGAGGCAGACCTCCTCCTTGCTGCCCAGCCAGGTCCTTTCCCCAGGAGATGTCCTTAAGCTCTTCCAGAGGTTCTCAGAAGTCAGCCAAGGAGGTGTTACCTCTGTAATAGGACAGGACAAATAAAAACTTGTATCTATAGTCTAGAAAACAATCCTCACTCTAGAGCAATGGAAACAGTAAACCAAAGGAAACAAATAGCTTTAAATGGGTGAATGAAGGACACATTTAAAGGATCAAAGGAAGGATCATAGTGGGTGAATGACTACCTAGGGATGGAGGAACTCAGGAGAAAGTTGTTTTTCATTATTGATGGGTGCCTCCAAAACACTAAGAAAAGACTTAATCTTGGTACCTGACCTCTGGGAAGGCTGATGGTGACACTGCTGATAACTACAGCTTTTTAGGTTCAGAGGTACAAATGGTAACTGGTATTTTTTATCAAACTCTTAATCCATGTGTCTGGGGATTGACACAGACAAAGTGCTTTGTTGCACAAGTGAGGCTCCCTTTCTTGGGAAAAAGGCTAAGAAAATTGAAAAGTTGCAATTTGGCTATCTGAGAGGAAAAAAGTGCAGTAGTTTACGCTGAGGAAGTGTAAAACAGAGTACAGGTTTTGGATTCCTGAGAGAAAAACCTGGCACCTGTTCCCCACTTCAGTGTGCAACTAAAGGACCAGGTGTAGGAGAATGAAGTCAGACGTTTTCATGTGGAGATGCTCACACCTGTCAGAAATGTGAAGTTTAAAAAAGGTCAGAGAAGAGATGAAATTTTTGCAGAGTATGAAGAGCAAGACCCAAAGAAAGAGTTGCATTTGGTGCCTGAAAGAAAGATAGAAGTGCTGTAACAGGACAGCTGAGTTGCTTATGACTGATCCAAGAGCGATATTCAAAGGACTAATGCTGTGCCATCACTGAAGAGGATATCTCCTGTGTTTCTACTGGAGGAGAAATGCATAATGGATACTATATGTTGTAGCTCCTTGTTTGTGAGCTTTCTCTGAGGTCTTTGAAACAGAAGCAATGCCCTTGTTTCTCATCAAGCCCCCACCACAGGTTGAGTAGTTGAAATGTTTAGGGGGTCTTAGTCACTGAAGACTCAGTTACTTCATCACTGTATATAAGTACAATATCATTCTTTTACCTTCCTTTCAACTGAAGTCAACAGCGATATAGTCCCTTCAAAAAAAGCAAGATTTATTGGGAGAGCTTGATGATGCAAGGTGGTAGCTCCACCTAAAGAAGCACCTGCGAACAAGATTAATCCTAAGCATGCAACTAATGCTATTAATTTCAGTGGGCCTATTCACATGCAGGAGTTAGAACAAAATATCTTTGCCAGTGGAAAAAGGTATATAAAGCACAACTTGCTGTGTATGCATGCTATGTAATGAGTACCCTTCCTGTTTCAGACTGCAAGACCTGACTATAACCAGTCGTGGTTATAATACAGGACTCTGCCATACTGCCTTTGCTAGTAGGGGATATTCTTTTTCTGGTTACTCTGATAAAGGCTATTTTTTTAAGTACAAACCAACTTAATTTTGATCCTTACGTCGAAAGTTGGATATTTAGCTGGAAACAGTATGTCTGGAGGTAAGCAAACTGAGAATCATTACAGGCTCATTTCACAATTTACCTTTGTTGTATCTGAAAAAGAAATGGGCATAGGTTAATCCCCTTCTGCTTACAGGAGAAGCAAGCAGAAATACTGCCTAGAGCAAAATTAAGAAACAATTTTCTGTTCTCACTGTTCCCACTTTATCCTATCTTTCCATTTCATCCTGAAGCTGCTGCCAATAGTATTAGTTGTGGAATTAATGTCTTGCCAAAAATAGTGAGAAAAGACTTTTAAACAGTGAGATCTACTAAATTATGCAGTAGTTTCCACAAGGGAAATGATGGGAGCCTTATTGCTTAAGTAGTTTGAAAAAGGTATTGATAGTTCTACAAAGGGAAGTGCAAAGTCCTGCATGTGGGGAAGAACAACCCCAGGCACCAGTGTATTCTGGGGGCCACCCAGCTGGAAAGCAGCTTGGAAGAAAAGGTTCTGGGGATCCTGGTGGACACCAGTTTGAAGATGAGCCAGCAGTGGGCCCTTGCTGTGAAGAAGGCCACTGGTATCCTGGGCTGCATTAGACAAAGTATTGCCAGCAGGTCAAGGGAGGTGATCTTTTCCCTCTACTCAACCCTGGTCAGGTCTCATCTGGAGAGCTGTGCCCAGTTCTGGGCTCCTCAGTACAATAAAGACAGGGACATACTGGAGACAATGTAACCAAGAGCCATGAAGAAGATGAAGGAACTGGAGCATCTCTCTTACGAGGAAAGGCTGAGAGAGCTGGGACTGTTCAGCCTGGAGAAGAGAAGGCTCAGTAGGACCTTATCAATGGCTATAAATACCTGAAGGGAGGTTGCAAAGAGTATGGATCCAGGCTCTTTTCAGTGGAGCCCAGTGCCAGGACCAGAGGCTATGGGCACAAACTGAAACACAGGACGTTCCTTCTGAACATCAGGAAACACTTTTTCAGTGTGAGGGTGACTGAGCACAGGCACAGGTTGCCCAGGAAGGTGGTGAAGTCTTCATCCATGGAGATATTCAAAAGCCATCTGGACATGGTCCTGGGCAGCTGGCCCTGCTGTAGCAGAGGGGTTGGACCAGATGACTTCCAGAGGCTCCTTCCAACCTCAACCCTTCTGTGATTCTGTGAAAGCAAGCACTCAAAAGTATATTATAGAATCAACCCTACATTCATGTGCAAAAAATTCAGATGATAAGGCACCAAAACTGACCTTTCACAGTATCTAATATTTGTACTTAAAGTTCTTATTTATACCTAACTTTCATTGATATCAGTTATCTGTATTGCATGAGTCAGCTTAAGTGCCTTGACTAATTTCAGGGAAGAAATACAGGATACTTCTTGTTGCTGGCAGTTTTTCTAAAAAGTATCACCAAATAACAGGTAACCAAATCCAAGCACATTTCATAGATCCCATCTGTAATGCTAGAAGTTCCAAAAATAATGGAGGACCAGCTTAGTTAAGTTTTCTTAACTAAGAAAAAAATACCAATGAATGATTTGTTTGGCTGCCTTGTCAATTCTCCTCCCTGAGTAGATTTTGAATTTCTAAAACACAGTGGAAAAATACAGCTAAAAACATTCACTAAATTAATTTTGAGTATCTTAGCACTGTATATTGCAATATTTGAAACATCTTCCATATAGCATTAGTAACAGCAAAAATGCCATGATATCTATGGAACTTCTATTTATTCTTGCCTGGGACACAAGTATCTTGCTTGACTGGTTATTTTGCTGATTTTTTCAAGGTTTAGGATTAGTATTTGGAAAGCTGATGGCCCTTGGAAAAGCTGGTACATAGGTGGACAGCGCAGTTATAAGTGGTATTTTGGCTGTGGTAGAAGGTCTTTTTTAAAAAGGGCCAGATTTTGCAGCACTTCCAAAAGAAGGCCACTCTTGGCAACTGTCTAATCTTCCCAGGAAGTCTGACTGCCTCTGACTAAATCAGTTTAGTAAGTTTTTCATATTTAAAATGCTAACTGTTCTGAGTAGCCTCACTAGTCACATGGAAAGCTGCTTCTCCCAGACAGGAAGGATGCACTATCCAAATTGCTTCCTGTTGTGCAATCACAAAATTAAGAGTTAGAATTGTATTTTGCAAATGTTCTTTACTATTTGATTTAAATATTGTTTTGTCTCACATCACTTACTCTCTATGCATTCTTTTGTTAGACTACTGGAAGAAAGGTGCAATCACAATCAAAGTGAACTTGGTAAGAATATCTACTCTGACTATTGACTGAAAACATTTCTGCTGTCCTCACCAAAGCTCTGTTTGACATCTCCCCTTCTGGCAAAATGAATTATGTCTGACAGAAAACAACACTGGGTCTCCTAGCCCAATTTTATATTCTCCTTTATTTTATTTTTAAGTGTGCTGCCTTATTATTCTGTCTGAATACAAATCTCCCAGTTGATTTAAAAATGTGTATAACTCTGGGTAATCTGTCCCAGCATTAATGAGAAATGTCATCATCCACTTATAGGGAGCTCGTTCAGCTTTGCTGTTGATGTAGCTGTTGACCTTCATGAGTGCAAGGGAAAATAAGGAAGGAAGGGAGAATATTTTCAAATGGTTTGTATCATTGTCTCAAGTTACTACACACAAGCAGTTCTCTTTTGGCTAGTGTATATATCAAGTGAGAAATTCATGCTGCAAAACCAGGCCTGTGTTAGTTGGCCTGGTCTGATTAACAAGAGAATTATGGTTTTGATCCCAGATGCTGTAGCTCATGCACATTACTGGCTCAAGTGTCAGCGGCATTCGACCTCAAAGATGTATCCAGCAAGCCATCTGGATCAAACTCACAGCCCATTTAACATGAGCTAGAAACATTTATCAGGACAGTAAAGCTTTCAAACCAGCAACCACCTCAGAGTCTGAAGCTTGTTACGGAAACAGCATCAGCACTAGAAGATGCCAGCACGTTAGCTTCATTCCCCAGGTAACATCTGAAAGGAGCTCTCCTTGGGGTGAAAGACATGTCAGACAGCACAAATGAGAGAGTAAAGCAGGTAACTATGATCAGTGAACAGAAATATGTCTGTGCCTGATAAGGTTTATTCATTTTTCAGAATGGGGTCTGCCAGCACAGATCAGTCAGGAGATGAGCCAGATGGCATTATGTCATTGCTCAGGAATAAAAGCCCTTACAGCACACCCTTGGTTCCACCTTCATTGATAACTGATATGTGCATTACCAAACATTAAAAATTTGATCTGGGTCAGACAAGACCACATAACTGTATTTCTGTCATTAGAAAAAATTTATATGGTATTTACATCGGCTCCTTGCCACTTGGAAACGACAGTCATTAGCCAGTCCACTGTAAGAGGAGAATAACATGAGACCATTTGTGCTCTGGAATAGAGTCCACTGGCACAAAGTCATCCCTTCCAAAGGAAAAAGGGATTTGAATTGGCAGGATGAGCTTGCATCAGTTCTGTGTTTGCACCGTGTGTCTGTGGTGGTTTTATCTGATTTAGTCTTTTAAAGTGAAGCTGTACACCACAGCTTCAGCGTCATACGTGTTCAGTACTTTATGAGACTCCGTGTGCAACATTGCAAACTCTAGCTATGAGGCAGTGTCTTTATGTTGCGTATAGGATTTATGTAATCTAACTTTAGATGTCAGTAAAGGAGTCATCTACATCTAAGCTAGTCATTGAAGCCTCTCATGATAGTGAAGAGAAAAAAAAAAAAGAACGTGGAGCATGACTTGCCTGGTTTGTTTTAGAAGTCCTTTTCACTACATGATGGCTCCAACCCTAGAAGCTACTATTTCTTTACATTGACCTGAAAAAGAGCCTAGGTGACCAGCTGAAATGTAGTCATCTATATGATATGTATGTAGTCAGCTGAATCCCACAAATGCAAATCAGAGCAAAACTACCAGTCCCTTTAGTGTGTCTCTATCCATATACTGTCCAGTGGCCGCTACTTTTCCATGGTTGTTGAACTTGGCCATATTTTGTCCTTTAAATGAAAGTCAACCCGTCTTCCCAGAAGCTTATAATTCACCTTAAAGGATTACCAGAAATATTTTATCACCTGTTGTGGTGTTAAAACATTTCTTAGAACAATATGCTAGACAGGAAGAAATGTGAGGGGGGGATCGTTCAGGGAACTCTATCAGAAGACTAAGTGGACTGTGAAATACTCAAATATATGGTAATAATCAACTTACTAGAATATGTATTCTGTTCTGATTTGTGGCGGGGAGTCATTTAAACAATTAGAAAGATTCCAATTTGTCGGTACAGCCATCCTAAAATTGCATTTAAGAAATATCATGCCAGTACATTGGGAATTATAATTGCTAAAGAACATGCTGTGCACCTGATGTTTTTTAATGGTTCCTTGATTTTTGCTAATGAATAACTGGAAGCACAAATATTTGAGTTGAGATTTTTATAAGGGCCTAGTGATCTGTGGTTCCTCAGTTACCCAATGTCTGACTGAAACCACTTTCAAGGTAGCTAGTGCTCAGGACATTTGTTGTTCAGCTGTTTCCAAATATCCAGGCATTTAGGATTACTTCAATGGCTTTCCTAAACACTAAGCCATCGCTGTAAGAAACACTTCAAGAATCTTTTTCCGCTTACTTACTTGCATTTTTACAAGAGACACACAGGCTGCGGACCTGCATCTAAAGATGGATGGAAACAGATGGAAGCTCTCTCTGTCCATGTGCTGAGTTGGATATACGCAAGCTAAATGCTGCTGAGCAGTTGTATAGCTGTATTAGCACAGCAGTGTCAGCACAGCTACACAACTTCTGGAGCAGAACAGATGAGGCACAGCACCGTGCAAACACAGCCAGTTTGTGGATGGTGTTTGGTGTAGCCCAGTAAATATGATTTTTTTGCCATTCCTAGTAAACGACCACACATTTTTTATTGACCTGACAGCAAAGGGTGTCAGGATTTGTTTGGGCTTGTCCTGGCCTAAGTTGATAATTAGCTTGTTTTATTTAACTGGGGTAGGAAATCTCCAGCAGTCAGGTTTGCTTTGGGTTAGCTCTAGTTTATGGTGATAACAAGTAGATTTTCTATGTAGATTAAATTACCTGCGATCCTAGAATAGAATACAGTTTGCAAGAATATAAACACAGGATGATGCTGGAGGTCCCAGACTGTAAACACAAATCTCAGTGGTCAGTCAGTGGTGATTGCAGGCATGCAGCTGTCTAAACCAGTTTAGATATAACAAAGACATCACAAAACTGAATAACAGAACTAAAGAAAAGAAAGCCCATGTAATGCCGGCTGTATTAAGAAAATCGACAAAACATAAACTGAAACTGACCCCAAAACAGAGGAGGAAGGGACCTCCAGGCACCAAACTCCTCCTGGGGAACAACTGAGGACACTGGTGGCCACTGACACCCCATGCAGCCCCTCTGCTCTCAGCCCCAGGACCCAGAAGGGCACTGGAAGGATGGTTTAACACCAGAGAAAAGGGGGCAGTTAACAGAATCTGGGGCTTAACAGTGGACTTCTTTGTAGCTGCCCTGTAACCTGGGGAGAAAGATGCTGGCTTTTTGCCCCAAAATATATTTACCGTAAGATTCTTTTCACTTCATTTTAGATACTTCCAGTGTAGACATCTACATTTGATCTAGTTATCCTGGACTCCCATTATAGTCACTGGAGTGAAATAGGTACTTGTAGGGCACGAATTATCCCATCTGTTTCAGATGTTTGCTTTAGGCTGACAGGCATTGCACCCTGGAATAGTTCATTTCCCTCCATTGACTATCAAAGGGCTCAAGGCAACTAATTCGGAGAGGGACAGTTACAATGACTTTTACCTGTGAGAGTATGATTCCTACCTTCTGTGTTCATGCACTATCCCTGTCTGCTTTATTTAAAGTAGTTACAATGAGTAATTACCCGTTGGATTGAAATCCCTTAGAAAGCATGGCCCCAGGATTTAATTACAGAACAACACTATTAGAAGTATGGATCACTCATTTGGAAGGAATTTGCATGTACCAATAATAGTGACAACAGAGCTAATAAACAAAGGGCATAACTTCACACGCATTGCTGGTTTCAGGAGAAATAGATGGGAACTATAAAAAATCAAAATTTTTCTAGGAGGTAATTCAGCATCTTCCTGAATTAGGGTCGTATAAATTAGGAAGCTCAGCTCTGAGGATCATGACTTAAAAAGCAAAGGCCCAGCTACAAGAGCAGAGGGAGAGCTCTGGCAGCAAGTCCCATAGGAAGCAAGGAGGATTTGACACATTTCATCCCTTTGTTACACTAGCCAGCACGTTATTAGGGCATCATAACGGACAGGACTACCCTGAGCCTGGGGCTCCCCAGCAGAGAGCTCTCCCCTGACCCCGCTCCGGCAGTGCAGCCGCCTCCTGCCTCATGGCCGGGCTCAGCCCCAGAGAGGAACCAGCCATGTGAGGCACTTGTTACCGCACTAGTCTCTGGATGAGACAACTCAGCTCTGTGCACATTTATAGCTCCATAAATGACAACAATACTAACAATTTACTGACTTCTGATAAAGACCGGCTTCTTGGGACTCGCTGATACCTCTATTTCTACGGGAAATAAATCTCTCTGGAAGCTTTGCTCCGCTGCTTTCTGAGCACAAGAAAAGTGCTGGTGAAATTCCTAATTGCAAATTAGACTTTTGACAGGGGAAGGCAGAGCAGACAGATTGAAATAGCCTTAAAGTGCTTTTTGCTTCCTGATGGCAGAAGAGTTCGTAATCCAGACAAATTAACTGATTGTAACAAGCAGCATTAAGGCAGCACTGTGCAGCGTTGTGTCTGGCAGCTGGTGGCCAGACACTAGAACATACTTAACCAATTAGCACAGTCCCCTGTGATGGCCAAAATGCACATTAAGAACAACTGAGATGTGATCTGGGACATTTTGTGGTCCACATACAGCAGCTTTACCAGGTGGGCCAGGAAAGCGAGATTCTCAGTGGATGAGTTAGCTGGGGCTGTAATAAACCTGAATCTGCTGGAAGTCAGGCTTTGCATATCTTACTGGCTGAACCACTCCAGGTTTAGCTGAGCTGTATTTTTGTGTCTTTATAACACTTCAAGGGGATTTTAGAGGCATTTTGTGATTACTGATGCCTTTCTATACTTCCAAGAAAATAATAAATAGGCTGCAGACCTTTCAGAATATTCTTTTTCTGACACTGTAATAGTTATACTTATGGAATAATTATTCTTGGCACTTGTACAGTGCCTGCCTTCAGCTTTCATGACAAGTTCCAAACATTAACAAGTTACAGGTTTAATTTTCAAACTTAGCTTCAGTGACTGAGCAGTCCTAAAAAATACAGTCATTTGTCTGTGTTCTCTGCCTACAGGTTTAGGTACTTAACTCTAGTCACTCATATCTGAAAACATAAGCTGCAGAGACTTGAGGGAGAGGTGGAAAGAGATCACAGATCTCATGGCATTTAGTCATGTATCTTCCACAAAAGACTGTGTTTCATCTTATGCCTCAATGATGTGAGGGAAACATTTTTCTTCTAACGCAGCACAGGAATGCTAACTTGCTAACACCCTGGCAGCACAGTGTGCATGATGGAGAATCTGGGGATCTCAGAGCAGCATTTTCTCTCCCTGATTGCCCATAGTTTGGGAGAATGGGCTGTCTTGGATTTCTGCCTGTCCTCAAGGAAAGAACAGAGTGGCAATGACATTGTTAAAATCAGACTGTCTATTCACTGAGCACATTAGTTAAATTTCAGTTCCAAGATTAATGAACCTTATTTTTAATGCACAGACTTGTGATTCATTCTGAATGTTTTAGCTGCCTAAATATCCCTCTACTTACCTAGCTAGTGTGACCCCACTGTCCAAACACCTCAGAGTTATCAATGAATTATGTTTTCACAACAGCTGTAAGGAAGCAGTAGTCAAATGCATGCCCTTTGCAGAAAGAAAGGAAACTAGAATGCTGAAATCCTAATTTCCCTGATTCTCCATGCCTTGAACTTGCAACACTTCACATTTTCTGTTAAATCAAAAGCATTCTACCTGATTTAATTTTGTGCATTACAGTCAGGTGACTTATGCCCTAGAAATGTTTTTTTCTTGTTTCCGTTGACTGTAAAGGGAGCCTGGTCAGATCAGCTCAGAAAAAAAGAATCTCTGCAGGGTAGGTGCTTGCAATTAGGTTTAAAAATATACCAGTCAGGGAGTGGGACAGAGGCTGTAGAACTGTGCTGCACATGCAGTTGCAGACAGGAGGGAATCAAAAGTGTGAGACATCACAGGTTTCAGGACAACTCTCAAAAGAAATCCTCCAGAGTATTCTGGCCAATTTACATATTGTACTACCTTGAAATTAAGGGAAAAAAGGGTTCTGGTCACTTTACACATCACTGAAATGAACTCCCTTAGGAGTTTCGCTTGGCTTTTCAGCTCTGTCAAAGAGAACATAATCTGATTGCACTTTCTAAGCAAAATATTAGGTCAAAAATAGAAGTACAAGCAGAAGGTGTGGTTTGTGGGTTTCAAGCTATCCATTTGTATCAGAAGACTGTACTCAATAACTTCACTAAAAATATATTTGTTAAAGCTATTTAGCATTTTTGTTGTTTTGAGTGTTTATCTACAAAGCAAAATATTTCAAGTGTGTTTCTAATTTACCTTATGAGCTAACTCTAATGTAGTAGAAAACAATATGCAATAAATTGTTTTCCAATAACAAAACAAGTTTAGTGATGCTTACCAGATGCCTGCCTCTGACTAAATTCAAGAGCATCGAGTATAACCATAGAATCATAGAATCATTAAGATCAAGTCCAACCGTTAACGTAGCACTGGCAAGTCCGCCACTAATCCATATCCCTATGCACCACATCTACACATCTTCTAAATGCCTCCAGGGATGGTGACTCAACCACTTCCCTGGGCAGCCTGTTCCAATGCTTCACCACCCTTTTGGTGAAGAAATTTTTCCTAGTATCCAACCTAAACCTCTCCTGGCACAAATTGAGGCCATTTCTTCTTGTCCTATCGCTTGTTACTTGGGAGAAGAGACTGACACCCACCTTACTATAACTGTCTTTCAGGTAGTTGTAGAGCGACAAGGTCCTCCCTCAGCTTCCTTTTCTCCAGGCTAAACAACCCCAGTTCCCTCAGCTGTTCCTCATAAGACTTGTTCTCTAGACCCTTCACCCGCTTTGTTGCTCTTCTTTGGACACACTCCAGCACCTCAACGTCTTTCTTATAATCACAGAATCATAGAACAGTTTGGGTTGGAAGACACCTTAAAGATCATCTAGTTCCAACTCCCCTGCCATGGGCAAGGACACTTGCCACTAGACCGGTTTGCTCAAACCCCATCCAGCCTGGCCTTGAACACTGCCAGCGATGGGGCAGCCACAGCTTCTCTGGGCAACCTGCTCCAGTGCCTCACCACTCTCACAGTAAAGAATTTCTTCCTAATAGTGAATCTAAATCTACCCTCTTCCAGTTTAAAGCCACGCCACGCCCCCATTCTATCACTACATGCCCTTGTAAAAAGCCCCTCTCCAGCTTTCCTGTAAGCCCCCTTTAGGTACTGGAAGGCTGCTATATGTTGTCCCTGGAGCTTTCTCTTCTCCAGGCTGAACAACCCCAACTTTCTCAGCCTGTCCTCACAGGAGAGGTGCTTCAGCCCTCTGATCATTTTCATGGCCCTCCTCTAGACTCACTCCAACAGGTCCATGTCCATCTTATGTTGGGGTGCCATGGAGCTGAACACAGCACTCCAGGTGGGGTCTCATCAGCACAGAGTAGAGGGGGAGAATCACCTCCTTCAGCCTATTGGCCATGCTTCTTTTAATGCAGCCCTGGATTCGGTTGGCTTTCTGTGCTGCAAGCACACATTGCCAGGTCAAGTTGTGCTTCTTGTCTACCAACAGCCCCAAGCCTTTCTCCTCAGGGCTGCTCTCAATCCATTCTCTGCCCAGCCTGTATTTGTGCTTGGGATTGGTCCAACCCAAGTGCAGGACCTTGCACTTGGCCTTGTTGAACCTCATAAAGTTCACATGGGCCCACCTCTCAAGCTCGCCAAGGTCCTTCTGGATGGTATAGCTTCCCTCCAGCATGTCGACTGCACCACACAGCTTAAGTGTTGTCAGCAAACTTGCTGAGGGTGCACTCAGTCTCCCAACCAAGATGTTAAACAGCACCAGTCCCAGTGCTGACCCCTGAGGAATGCCACTCATCACTGGTCTCCACTTGGACATTGAGCCATTGACCACAAGTCTTTGAGTAAGACCATCCAGCCAATTCTTTATCCACTGAGTGGTCCATCTGTCAAATCCACTTCTCCAGTTTAGAGAGGAGATGTCATGCGGAACGGTGTGAAATGCCTTGCACGAGTCCAGGTAGAGGACATCAGTCACTCTTTCCCTTATCCCCCAAGGCGAAAAAGTCATTGAGTACATCAGCCTCCACATCCCAGGTAACCAGGTCTCCTGTTCCCTTCTGGAAAGGGCCCACATTTTCCCTAGTCTTCCTTTTATTACCGACGTATCTACAGAAGCTTTTCTTGTTGCCCTTGATGTCCCTGGCCAGACTTAATTCTATCAGGGCTTTTGCTTTCCTAACCTGATCCCTGGCTGCTCAGACAATTTCCCTGTAAACCTCCCAGGCTACCTGTCCTTGCTTCCATCCTCTGTAGGCTTCCTTTTTGTGTTTGAGCTTTTCCAGGAGCTCCTTGTTCATCCATGCAGGCCTCTCGGTATTTTTTGCCAGACTTCCTCTTTGTTGGGATGCATTGCTCCTGAGCTTGGAGGAGGTGATCTTTGAATATTAACCAGCCTTCTTGGGCCCCGCTTCCCTCCAGGGCTTTATTCCATGGTACTTTACCAAGCAGATGCCTGAAGAGCCCAAAGTCTGCTCTCCTGAAATCCAGAGTAGCGAGCTTGCTGTGCACCCTCCTTATTGCCCTAAGTATCTTGAACCCCACCGTTTCATGGTCACTGCAGCCCTTGAGCTTCATTCCCCATGAGCCCCTCTAAGGGGGGGTACACCCCTCTAGAGAGTGCATAGGGCCAGCAAATGGGTGCCTCCGTACCTCTTGTACCCTCTTGTGAGGGCCCCAAAACTGAACACTATATTTGAGGTGTGGCCTCACCAGTGCCAAGTACAGGGCAACAATCCCTTCCCTAGTCCTGCTGGCCACACTGTTTCTGATACAAGCCAGGATGCTACTGACCTTCTTGGCCACCTGGGCACACTACTAGCTCATGTTCAGCTGGCTGTCGACTGGCACCCCCAGGTCCTTTTCTGCCTGGCAGCTTTCCAGCCACTCTTCCCCAGGCCTGTAGCATTGCCTGGGGTTGTTGTGACCCGGCACTTCTCCTTGCTGAACCTCATACAACTGACCCCGGCCCATCGGTCCAGCCTGTCCAGATCCCTCTGCAGCGCCTTCCTGCCCTCAAGTATATCAACACTTCCCCACAATTTGGTATCATCTGCAACCTTACTGAGGGTGCACTCGATCCCCTCATCCAGATCATTGATAAAGATAATAAACAGCACTGGTCCCAATACTGAGCCCAATAATGGGTTAATATATTTGATTCAGCCCTCATTTCACAGACCAGCCATTTGACTGGGTTGAGTTAGACTGAGATGGACATTATCTTATATACACAATGAAAATATTTTCTGTTATTACCGACACTGCTAAGGTCCAAATAACACCTTCAACTGACTGAGGGACTTCAGCCTACTGTGACTCACTGCTCCAACTATCTAGTTGAGGACCTTCATGTTCTGTCCATCTCTAAATCAGGGGCAAGCAGATTCTTCTTGCTTTTCCCCAGTCATCTGCCTCCACAGGGTATTCATTACTATGCTGCTAAAAACCATACGTAAAACCTATTGTTATTCCCTGCATATTGTGTTGCCTTAATTTCTTTCCTCTCCACCTTCCCCCAAGTTTGGCTAACACTGACATTTCGTCAAGATTTGTGCATATGAACACCATAATTCAGGCTACTGCTTTGTAGAACCGATGATACAATGTTCATGTAGGTGGTGGTCATTTATCTGGAGTGGGCTCAGTGCACAGCAGGGGTTAGGTTTAGGTAATACAAAGCCTGTGAATGTCTCAGGAGCTGGCTTCACACAGCAAGTTACCTGCTGTTCTTTTTAGTTCTTTCATATGCAGAGGTCAATACTTCTGTAGCGATTATCCTTTTAAATCAACGCCATCTGACTTATATCTCAGATCAGCTTACACAAAGTCAGATGGTATTTGAAGCTGTGGAAGGGATGTATGTAAGCAGGGAATCCCATGCTGAAAGTTGGCCACTAGTGTACATCCAGGGTCCCTTAAAGCATTTTGCAGCTCCTTTAGTGTCTACATATGACATGACAGTAGATTTACAACATGCTGTGACAGCCCCTTCAGCAGGACAGTGCCATTAATCCCCAAATAGACTACTGAGATCAGCACTGATCTTGCATTCGGATCCCCTAACCCAGGACCCTGTGCCCAGCAGGACCCCCACAGTGTTGGCTTCTTCCAGAGGCACAGGACTTGATCTCGGCCTGGACTCTCCTCACTCGTATTTAAACCTAATAATTTTCACAGTTCCTCTGCAAGCATTGTAGTGCAGTCGCTGAAGCCACAGTCAAGCATTTAAGTACATGATTAACCTAAAGTGCTTGAATGAATTGTTGACTTCAGCAGGGCTGCTTGTGTGTTTGGAGTTAAAAATGTGCTCAAGTGCTTCACAGATCAATTAATTATCATTAAATACAAGCAACAAACAGAAACACAGAGATGACACAACCACAGAAGCACTGCAGAATATCTCTCCTGGAGCAGTAAAAGCAAATCTTGGTTTTGCATGCAACTTTAAAGAACATATTTCAATTTTAAGCCAAGAGAATATTTGATTTTTATAGAACACAACAGACTCAACATGCAAAACAGGAATACGGCTAACCTGCTTCCAAGATGTGCCCATTTCCTACAGAATAATTGAAATTCTGTATTAAACCCATTCCAACAGTAAATTACAGAATACTGAAAACTTTACAAGGAAAGGAGCCAGTCGTTGCTGCCTCCTCACACAACACAGAAATCCCATTTTGTTTAATAATATATATATAGTAAAAAA
>JAVJGI010000014.1:12485710-12602342 GCA_035590275.1 Ibycter americanus | reverse complement strand
TTCCCCTGTCCCCTGTCCCCTCCCCTCCCGGCCCCTTCCCCTTCCCCTTCCCCTTCCGCTCTCCCCCTCCCCCCTTCTTTTCCTTTGTTTCCCTTTTCCGCACTGCTATGGTATCTCAACAACTGAGGTTTTGAGTTTCAATTCTGATCTGATTGGTCCCTCCTGAAACCACCTATGGGAAATACTATGGACGTGGCACTGTGGAACATCAGCCTAATGTGGGATCAAGCTCTTTATTTCTGGTCATTATGCTAGTTTGTAGTCAATATTTGTCTTCCAAAGAAATGCATTCTCTCTGCTTCTCTAAAAGCTTTTGGTTCAACATCCTTCCAGGCTAGATATGCTTGGTCTTCAACATGGGGCTGCTTACCTCTATGGCCCAGTTCCCGGAAACAGTTATGCATGTGCTTAATTGTGCACACATGGGTAATCGCACTGAAATCAAGATGTGTAGAATTAAGCAAGTCTAGAAGTATTTGCAGGGTTTGGTCTTTGTTCAACAAACTGGCCTCAGCCTGGCTGAAGTCCACGACATGCTACAAAAAGAAACTGATTCTAAAGTAAGTAGCACATTAATTATCAATTGACTTATTTTCTTAAACCAGTTAATTCTGTACTTTTAAAAACTACTTTCCATTTTTCCTGCAAATCTAATTGCCCTTCCTTTCACACTCATTTTTCCTCCTTACTGCTCAACTCCCAGAAGACCTGAGCTGCCAGCCACATGATCCCCTTTCATAATGATTTGAGTTCCGATGTTTCTTTTTTCCTACCAACTTTGTATATTACCATAATGGTTCCTAGGACATATTTTGGCCAGCTTTTAGGGAGAGAGAGAGTCACAGTGTTTCAGACCTTCATTTCCAAGTGCAGTATTAAATATAATCCTTATAATTATAGCACTGCCACTTGGACCACTGTAGTTCAGGCTATGTCAATACGTCGTCAAAAGCTCTCTTTCTCAGGAGCTGGAACTCAGTCGTTTTGATTGAATTGAAATTTGATGGCCAGCAGCTGCAAACACATTCTGGCCCTATCCCCCCGCCTCCCTGCTTTTTTTTGCTTTTACCACAAAATCCACTTTCTTCCCTTCAAAGTCGTGAGTTTACAGAACAGAGATAATGGCTGATTCCAGGCTAAGTTATTCTGAGCCACCCGGCTGGGTAAGTCTAGACTGTCTTTCGAGGGGTGCCCTGAGACAACCTGAATGCGCTGTCTGCTGTCTGTGCCAATGGTGTACCTGAGAGCACAGTCCCAGGTGCAGTGTGAAGGCCATGCTCAGAGTATGCATGACCATCCGCCATGCTGGAGCTCTTAGGATGCCATCAGTGTTGCACTCAGCAGCTAAGGAAGCTGTAGGCACGCCTGGGCTGAAGTCCGTGAGGCTCCTGTGAGTAGGGAGCACCACAGTCCTCTACCCTCTTGTCACCTTGGTCAACCGCCATACAGACCTCGCTATTCATCTAAGCAAGGCATCAGGACTGGAGTAATTAGTTTATACTAATAGCAGCAGTTTATACTGCAAGTTTAACATACACTTTTTTAGCTCTAGGGAAATGGGGGAACAAAACAGCTTTGAACTGGGGAAAAAAAAAAAAAAAAGGTATCCGGTAGTTGTATAACATGATCCTGTCATTTTTGCTACTTAAAAAACAAAACAAAGCCCTAGCATTCATAACACCAGATATTCAGGTTTTAAAAAGTGCCACTTGCCAATATACAGTAACTACTTTTCATAGGGCCCTTTAGTCGATGTATTTACAGGTGGACCAGAATAGCTCTGCAGAAGTTAATCCAGTCCCTTGAGTAAACAGTATGTACTTCTGAAACTATCTATATATACCAACTGTATGTAAGGCCTTTGACATCCGTACCATACACAATACATCTCAGGGGCCCTGATAGAGCCAAGATGGCTAGTGAGGTCGATAACCCCCTTCCTAGTGTACTGAACGTGTGTTCATTCTGTCAAGCCTGTGAAGGGTAACTGCATTTGGATGACCAGTGTGTTGAATGCACTATTTACTGAAACATTTCATTTTGTGGTTCTCGGAGCCCTCTCCCAGGACATACTGTCTGCGCTTGGGTATCCCAGGCTGCCATCAAAGCATAGGCTCTTTGACACAGGTCAGAAGGACTCTTCACCACAGCCTCACGTTGCCTCTTTTGGTCACAAAGTCCCACTCATCCCCTTCCCTTGGTAAAGTCCTTCTCTGCCATCCCCCTCCTCCACCTCCCAAAGCTATTAGCCATTCCTCCTCCTCCTCCATATTCACCCCTCTTTCACCTGGGCTATTGCCTTCCTTTTCCTCCCTTCATGCTCCTGAGGCTGCTTTGTAATGTTTTTATAGCTTGGAAGGGCCAGAGGGCCAGGCTAACGGAGATTCCGAACACCTGGTTTCCACATGTTCTCTTCGTCTTCCCTTGTACTGCTTCTCTAGCTGTCTTTCTGTCTTTGCTTCAGCTGGAAATCTGATGACCACGACTGTATTCTCTCCTCCTCTCGTTAGTTTTATAAAGTACAAGCTCAAACATCCTGTGTCATTGTCACAAGAAACTTAGAGCAAAAACTTCTCTGAGTTGACAAAGCACTTGTAGGTTCTCCGGCTTCTCACCAAAGGCCGTGGGTGCTCACAAACTGGGCATGAAGTTGTGAATGGTCAGGCTCCAGTTCAGAAAAACACTTAAAGAATATGTGTGAAGTTAAACATGATTAAATGCTTTTCAGTTTGAGTGCTGCTGCCCTGAAGTGGGACCCCATATTGGAGAAGGCATCCTTACTGGCCTTAAGAGTGTGCCAAAGTTTTAGGAATAGTAGTACATCCACTGTCTTGTATTTTTAATGATGGTTAAATAGTGCAGGGTGGTGTGGGCAAGGCAGAAAATGTGGAGGCTCTCCTGGTCATCTCTTACATTTGACTCATGCTCCAGAGTCTGAGTGTCTCTGGGCTCTAAATACATTTTGGTAGTGCTGCTGCCTACCTGCCACTGTAACATTCTGTAATGTAGTTGTGTTGTGTGCTCGTGTGCAGATTATTTAAAGCAATTACAATTAAATGAAGACCAGTTAAGTCTTAGAAAGGGAAGTCAGAAGTATTTCTATGACTATTTGATGGTGAGTTGGACCCTTGGTCCCTTGGATTCCTCTCCTGCATCCCAGTGATCAGTCTGGGAACAGCTAGGAGTCCAAATCTTTTTGACTTATAACATCTAGGTATCTAATCTTCTCTGCATTGAACTGAAACCAATGGGAACTGGACACCTAATTCTATTTTGGATCTCAGCCTAAAATCTCTGGAGTGCTTTGGAAAATTCATCCCTAGGAGATTTTGCTTGAGTCAAGAATAGAGACCAGAGCCATTGCTCACAAAATACCCTCAACATGTGACATCAGTGCATCAGTCAATGAGTCATCCATCAGTGACAGAGGTCAAAGTATTCTTTGTATTTACTTAAGAAGTAGTTGCCTATTTACTTTCTGAAATGATGCTTGCAGTACTAACATGACGTTTTGGTTTGCTGTACAGTGAAAACACTATTTTTAAATGCCTTGTATAAAGACAGGCCTCGTTGTTTCTTTAAAAGTTAGAAATAATAGAGAACAAATGTAAAAGGCCTGTTTCCTTACTTGCTAGTATGTGTGGTCTAGGAAAAATCCCAAATTGTGCTAGTCTGAGACTGTCCAGTCTCTTCTTGCCAATGATGTAAGTGTTGCTCGTTCAGAGAAGGCTGAATTATCATTGCCTTCTTCTGATCTGTCACCTTTTTTGCTTTCCCTCTGTTTTTGCTTTTCATTCTTTAAATATATTACTGAAAATATATTTTTAAAAAATGAAAGCAATAATTTATTAAAAAGGGATTTACCTGTAAAGGACTCTAGGCATACCACACACAGGCAGGTCCCAGCCAGGAAATGCAGTGTTAATGCTGAAACTCCATCTCTCAGGCTCACTGTTTCTCATGGGTGCTCGGTCCTTGCTGTCAGGACGTAGCTTCTGAAATAGCCTGTAAAGGTACAAAATCAGAGAAGCAATGGGCTTGGAAGCAAAAAAAAAGCAGCCTATAGCAACACATATTTAAGGCCTCCGTGATCAACTGTGCCGGTCAGAGTCTCTCATAACCCTCTCTTATCTAATCTAACTTATCAGTATCTTTACTGCATTTATTACCTTGTTATCAAGGAATAACAGGAAGGAGATTGGGCCCTTGGTAAAAGCATGAGACAGAGAGGCAGAAATGAGACATACTGTTGAGCAAAGGTTAAAAGAGCTGTACAAGCAGGGCCCTGAGCATTGCAAACAGCAGAGCTTCTTATCCTTCCCCTATCCCACTGACTTTTTGGGTGAGGACCTGCTTGCACAGCCTGCTTGGTGTGGGAGACAGAGAGATCCTATAGCCCAGAAACGGGTTGTTCAAAGGTTTCGTATGTCTTCCAGGGTTTCTTCAGTAAAATTCAAATGCCAGGCCATAGATGTCAATAATACCTCTGATGATTCGCTGAGGAACATTATT
Organism: Ibycter americanus; assembly: GCA_035590275.1. Taxonomy (NCBI): domain Eukaryota; kingdom Metazoa; phylum Chordata; class Aves; order Falconiformes; family Falconidae; genus Ibycter; species Ibycter americanus. The sequence continues at coordinate 12,597,830 of JAVJGI010000014.1, read as the reverse complement.
AATAACATCATTTTTCTGAATGGGTTCTGCAGTTTCTGCACCCTTGGATTTCATTTGGTGTGCCTGATGGGAATGAGCTACAGCTACTGTCAGTGTTGATTTCAAGTTAGTTTTACTTGTGGCACTCCTCAGTAGCCCGTGGTTAGGATGCCCCAGTTAATCAACCCTCCTCCTTGCTGGCTCCCCCTTTTATTTATTTGTCTACTCTTGCATCACAGAAACACCTCCCAGCAGTTCCTCTTACATAGCAGTTACTGCGGCAAAGGACTGTCTGGTTATGCTCCAGCAGAAACTCAAGTGAGTAAATGCTAAGAAAGATGCACACTTTACACAAGTGATCCCCAAACCAAGCAGGGCAGGTCAGCACCCAGAGGTGTTTGTGAGGGCCCATTAAGACCCTCAGGCTCTTTCAAACAGGGGACTGTACTCCTGGGGCACAGCGTCAGAAATAAAGACTGGCCCTACATGAACCAACACGCAAAGCTTCCTGCCTCTTAGCCAGGTTAGGGATGTGGTGGTGCCATGTCTTTCTGCAGTAGCCAGGATGGGCTGCTTAGAAGGAGACAGTCAGTGCCTTCCCCACTCACAGCAGGTCTGCTTATTCCTGAAAAAGAGAACACAGAATTAAGCAGGAATGTTTGGTTCTTAAGTAAACAGTTGCAGCTTGCACTGGTGATGCTGCCCAGTGGTGTGCATAAAGGCTGTGGGCCAGCAGTAAATAGCACTCTGATGGGGGTGGGTGCGGGATGCAGACATGCAAACCAGAGCAAGTGGTACCTGGGGCTGCTGTGGCTAATGGCAAGAGACACCTTTGATGTGAAGCAGGCAGGGCTGCACTGTAAAGTAGGACGATGGTATGAACGACTTCACATTTGCTTTCCCATCGTGGGGTAAGTGATTCCTTGGCTTGGACAGGAACGCTAGGAAGATGGTTAAGAGCTCTTGCGCCATCAGTCTGTGAAAAGAACAAGTACCTGCTGTTGCAGAGTGAAAAGGTCTGATCTACTGACACAGGATGGCTTTGCATGCGGAAAGGCACTCGAGTGGCTGGGTACAAAGCAGAAAGTGAACATGTAGACCCTTGGCTAGGGCAGGACCCTTCAGTTTTATACTCAATCTCATTATTTCCTTCTGATTAACACCAGTGAGAGAAAGAAGAGTATCTGTACTGATAGCAACAAGGCTCAAATTTCATCTCTGGTTAATAAGCCATTTGATCTTTGCTCTTGTGGTCTCGCTCAAATCCAATCTGATATCCTCTGGCTGAGGCATCCCCCTGGGGCTCACATCTTGATGTAAATCTGCAGCCATCACCAGTGGCACATGAGGGAGTGATAGGGGGAATGTCACATCTCCAGCCTATTGGAGGGAACTTACCAGCAGCTGAGGAAGACTAACACAAAGCTCCAGATTGCTTTTCTCAGTCTGTAGGTTTTGTAGGTTTTGAGACTGTTGTGGCAGTGCATCACACAGTCCCTGGAGTCCCAGGTCATGTCTTGATACAAGCCACTGGAGTTGTGCTAGTGACCCTGTTGACTGAGAAGACAGTGGTCATGTTGCCACTGAAGAAAAAGGGCTGGGCCCAAGCCTAAAGTGAAATGTTATGTTCTTAAGATAAGGAAAAATCAAATTAAAAATAATTTTTGGGGCAGAACTCAGATTGGATTGACTGGCTTTGTTCAGGTGATCAGAACATAATCATAGGGTAACCTCTTTTTTTATGTACTTGTTCATGTTAACACACAGAGACTTGCGTGCTAACCACTGTTTTCACCACCACCAAATTCTAGAGGTCAGGGACCTCTAGAATTAAATTTACGAGCTATCATAGTGTGGGCTGAAGAACCAGCTTTTTTAGGGTAGTAGCTGAGAGACTCATTTCCTCTGTGGATGAGCCACAGAAACGAATGCATAACACACACTGACCAGCGGGTTATATTTTGGCACCTCTACTGTGCAGATGTAACCCAGCAGCCAGGGTGAAGCAATCTTAAAATGGCATCGAATACATACAGATGTAACCCAGCGGCCGGGGTGAAGCAATCTTAAAATGGCACCAAACATATCATCAGTAAGACCTCATCACATTGTGGGCATCATGCACAGTACTGTTGATATCAATGAGAGTTAAACTCAGTGTTAGTTACGGTATCCAGCTTTGTGTTAGCTGCTGCAAATCCTACCTGAGCTGTATGTATGTCTATTGTGTAGAAAGTTCACCCTCTTGCTTAAGCTATTTACTATCCACATGAAACTGTCTGTAATGTAGGTTTCAACAAGTTAATCTGACTGAGGGCACAGTTTAGAGCAGTTTTGCATTGTTGGAGTGAAACCCGTGTAACCGAAGTGCTTTTAGTGCACCAGCATCCTTCCCACAGTTCTTGTTTGGACCATTCACCCCAAAGGATGGATAAATTCTCCCACAGCTTGGCAAGACAGGACCCAGGCAAACTGCAGACCCTCTGTACCAGGGACTGTGGCTCACAGTGTCTCAGTCACACATGTGTTGGTGAAGAAAGACCAGTGGTGGTGGGATTTTGCCATGGAGACTGACACTCTCAGGTCATTGGTCCAGCAGCAGAGGTTCATACCTTCAGGCAGGCTTACTTAGAGGCCAGGCACGCTGAAAGCACAGTGCTACCTAAGTCTCCATTCAGGTCTGCATACTTGGTGTATTATTTCCATTTTGAACTTTTTCCAGAGAAATAATTTTTTCAAATGTTATAAAAATAGCTAAATAATTTTGTGAAGCCTGAAGGACATTCTTTTGCATCAGGATTTGAATTGGAAATGGCTGTTTTGGGGCCAATTTACCTTCAGAATTCTACTTTGTCCACAAGGAGCTAGTCAGCCTATGGCATTTCCATCCTACAAAGCTTTTTTACTTTAACGAGGGCCTTAAAACTAAACAAGCAAAATCATAGTCCAAAGAAATTGTAATATTACTTATGCCAGGAAGACTATATCCGCTCTTGAATTTATACTGGTGAGGTTAAATGGCAGAAAACTGACCATACTCTTATCCATGCTGTCACATATATTCTCAAATTACCCGAAAACAGGGTAGTTTTCCTTGCACAGAGCAGGTTCTTGCCATGTCTACAGGGGTATATAAAGCCTGTGGACATACCTGTCAATCCTTTACAAACTGCAGATCTTCTAAACGTTCTCCAATGGGTATGAAGGTTCATTTACAACTAATTTAAGCCTTGTGGTAATTGATTTGTTTTTCTTGCTTAGCTTTCACAGACCCTTCAGAGGTCGTTGTTAGACTCTTATGGGTCTGCAGACCACAGCTTGAAAACCACTAGTTCTTAGTTTAAATAAGATATTTGGGGGCCTTCCGGGCCTCATTTTTTATTTCTCTGCAGCTTGTGAGGTCTTGTATACCTACGCAAGGTGAGAGTAAGATGCTACCAGATGAAGATGGTGGTGTTCAGTCCTGGTGTTGGCCCTTATTTGGACTGATGTGAAGGACACCAATGCAAAGCAGCGGCAGATCAGGACCCAGTGCTGTAACTGCACCTCTCCCCAGATCATAAGCAGTGCTGTTCACAGCACAGAGCTGGGGAATAAACAATCCTATTTGCAGAAACATCAGTCTGCTGTTATCCCCTGAAAGTCAGGCACCAGCCCAGCAGAAGGGCACATCAATAACCATGGCAAGGATCAGGCCATTAGACACCTTTGGGTAACTTGGTTCTCTTGGGCTAAGGGACGCTACTCAGCATTGGACTCCTGCTTTTTCAGTGCTGTTTGCACACCCCTGTTCAGTCTCAATATGCTTACACTTTTTGGCGTTTCATGTCATGTACACGCAGCAACAATCTTTTGTTTAAGCACAAGTACACTGAGAAGTGTTGAGTGTTTCAGTGCCTTTCCTTTCCTTTGATCTCACCTAGAGTTCCGTGCAGACTGTAACACGAGCTCTGTCACTATCTCCTTTCATGCCCAATAATTAGCACAGGTCCATGGGCTGGGTGCAATGCTATCCTTCCTTGGGCTAAGAGGGGAGAGGTAGAAGGGGTTGAAGGAATTGTTTGCTGTGTTGATGACTGTGGTGTTGCCATGGAAAAGCTGGAGACTTCAGGGGAGTTTGCGTTCTGTTGGGCAGGGAGCCAACCTGCTCTGACTTACTACAACTGTGTGAGTGAGCAAGCCATGCAGAACTTTATCCCTCTGTAGCAATTCCAAGACAGGGATTAAAAAAAAGGACAGACTGCTTTAACAAGGAGGAGTGCAGTGCACTTTGCTAAGGCTGATTGCATTAAATACAGGAGATGCAAAAAGAAATGCTTTGCTATTTTCCACTTTTGTTTTTTCTTTTTTTGGCAGAATGTGTCTACTCTCTTCTATGGACTGAATTCAGAGCAGTGCAAATAATGAGATCTCAAGTAATCCTTCTGGAAGCCAACAGGGCCATTTAATTGGCTGTATCTGTACAGAAAGGAGCATTTAGAGTTCTGCTGAGTCCGAGTCCATTAAAGTCTTTGATCTGTTCCAGAAACAAAAGTGGAAGCAGACTATACTGTTTTCATTATCTATCCTAAATGAAGTGCAAGAAGTAAATACATAGAGTAAACAGGGGAAAAAATGAATCAAGGCCCATGTCCAGCAAAAAACTATCTGCATAGTGAGCTTCCCATACTCATTGAGTAGTGCCATTATTCCCTGGAGGTGGATTTAATAGTGTTGCAAGCTTTCTACAAATCACTTTCTATGGGCAGATCTCAAAGCAATTTGCTAAAGCAGCCAGTCCCATTACTCCCACACGAGAGAAGGAATAACTGGGGCCACAGGGCTCATCCAGGAGACCAGACCCTGCCCAAATCCCTTGTTATCTGCTGCCTTCTCACCACACTGCCTCTGAGTGTACAGAAACTAGGTATAGGTTGTCAGGGTTATTCTGAAGTATTGAAACACAGCTGCATAATTTATTTGTGGAAGTGCAACTTTTCCCTACAACCCTGGCTGTCATGCCATGCCCTCATGTTGTATTTAATTGAGACAGAGGCACATGCCTCTTCCCAGAATGTATTTGAGTAGGTGGGAAAGGGCCAGGTTTTGTTTTGGACTCCTCTTCCTTTCAGGGCTTCTGGATGTTTAAAATAAAAATCCAGTTTCTGTAGGAAAGAACTGTTACAGAGTTAATTTTCTGATTTTATATTTTTAAATCAGTATTTTCTACCTGACTGTTTAGTGTAAATAATAGATGCATCTAGGAATGCTATTTTAATATACACTTCTCAGGGAAAGGTGGTGTAAATGTTCATCATAAATTGTCATCTAGCAAAGCTCTGATCTATATAAGAACAGGAGAAAGCAAAATTTCTATTGGATTGGGTCAGGGGACACACAGGGAAATCTTGGCTTTGCAGCAGTTAGTGACAAACTTCTGGTACTTGCAGTCCTCCTGTGATCATACTCAGAAGGTGAATCCTGCAAAACCTCTGACAATGTGAGACTCCTTCTATGAACTGCAGCCAACAGCATCACCTGTTTACTTCCAAAGGTTAAAGACTACCTGGGTACCATCACAGTCTGTTAGGCTGGTTTGCAGTATTCTGGGGTTGAACTGGGAGCTCTAGCTGAGAAGCTGGGTAAAGATCTTGCCAACATGGGATGTGACAGAAACTCCTATTGATTTCACTGTGATATGGGTAAGGTCTGAAGATTAAGTATCACCACAGGATCCAGCTATGGTTTGTCAGTGAACCCATTGCCTCCTTGCTGTATCTTATTGCATTTAACAGGATTTATCTTGGAAGCTGATTTTCCAGTTACTCGGTGGCTGTGATGTCTCAAGAAGTTTACTTACTCAAGCAGTTACACTGCTGCAACAAGAAGTGGACTAAGCTTGTGTTCCAAATACAGCAGGACAAATCAGCTAGTGTTAATAATTGGGCTTGATGGAGCTGTGACAGCTTACACCAGCAGAGAGTTACTCCTTTAAAGCTAATCATCTGCTCAGAAGAGTTACTTTTATCCTGAGTGGGGTTTTTTCTTCATTGCTATTAGTTGTTTTGTGACATTGCTGGTTCTGTACAGAAATTCATGTCCTCACCACAGAGCTGTAGTAGCTACATGTTCAGGGACACTCCAGATTAATGAGATCTGTAACATCTTTAATCTTTCTTCGCAGCATGCTGTGCTTGGGATGCAGTTTGTGAGAAAGACCAAAAGTGAGGGACACAAGAAATGTACTCACACAGGAAACTGAAACTGTGCTGTCATTCATTCCTATAGTGCAAATAACCCTTCCTGTAACCTCAACTTCCTGATTCTTGTGTGGCTGGAGCCAGATTTGCCACTGGTGCAAACTGGTGCAGCACTACTGACATCAGCTGAGATGCACGGGTTTACTCCAGGAGATAATTTGTTCCAAGTCTTTTCAGCAACAAAAATGAGGGGATTAGAGATGTAAATGAATCTAAAAGCGGTGAGGTCTTATGAAATGAAGGGATTGTTTTTAATAGTTGATGAAAGTGAAGGATGGGCTTCTTACTGACACTTGGATCCAGTTCTACCACTGTCTTCCAAAGGAAAAGCTTCTATGGAGCGCACAGTGAAAGTATCCACAAAGCTGTTTATCTTTCAGGGAGTCATCCTTAAAACGCACGTCTTGAAAATGCATGTTCTTTTGTATGCCGCTCCATCCAAGGAATTACTGATGTTTCCTTCTCTACGGACCTTAACATTTCTCAGCTTTTTCTCCACTAGCCAGAGAGGAGCTGGCTGGTATAAACTGCAGCAGCAGCATTTCTGGGGTCATGCATGCTGTGGTGTCAGAGAAGTTTGGGAAGTCAGCTTCCGGAGCTCCTGAGAAAAATGAGAGAAAAATGGTCTTAATACCTATTGAGCCAGGCCCAGCTAAGGAAATGTCCAACAGCAGGTCTAGCTATGTTAGCTTATACCATTTCCAGGCCCCCAGATATGGGTGTCAATGGTGCTTATGTTCTGTAAGCATCAGGGAAAGAAAGCTGGCAGAACTGGGGCGAGGTGGGCAGAAAAGGGAAGGAAACCTCTGCGCACACTTTCCTCTGGCCACAGGGGATCTGCTCCGCATTGGGCTTGTCTGAGCTTCAGGGCAGTGGGTGGAGAGGAAGTTGGGTTGAAGCTGTAAACGCACTTCAAACCTAACTGTAGCCTCATCCTGACGCCTTTTTTTATTAGGCAGTGGTGTACAAAGCTTCCCCTGTACACACTGAAGGCTTCTCCATTTTTCTTAATGATGTCTTCTCACAGAACTCTTTACCTTTTACCAGCTAGCAGCATTTTAGGCTGGTCATGGTTAGGTAGGGACTAATTACAGGGGCTATCCAAGGGTGTTGGCAGTAGTGCAGACAGGCTGTGCAGATGGCGAATGAGGAGATGTCCATTGCCCTAGCCTCCCTCTAACAGAGCCCTGCTGCTCCAAATGGCTACTACAAACTTCAGCAAGGGCTGTGGATTCCTATGGTGTTTCTTTACCTCTGTCCCAGCCAGGTAGAACGTCTGCAGAGGCAGAATAACTCGTGCTACACATGAACATGGCTTCCTTCTCCTGGCCCTCTCCTGCAGCTGAGCAAGGCAGATTTTCTGCCTCCTTGAGATCACCTAAATCCCTGTAATGGGGAGGAGATAGGCTTGTGAACTGGATATCCTGGAAGGTCTTGGGTACCTGGGAACTTCTGCTTTGTGCTATTTCGTAGCACTTTTTCTTAGAGGTTGACCCACATGTAAACCAAAGCTTTTTAGATCCTGCCACACTCTTCACTCGAGGTATCGTACAACTCTGTTGAATTCAGGGAGATCTGCACCAGGCCTGCATTTCTTTATGCTGCCTTAAAACAGGCCCTCAGCTCAAAAGCACAATCTTAAGTTTTATTGATCCAAAAAGGATCTGACCTGTGTTGAAAGCTAAGCACAGTTAGGATAGCTCACAGCCACACTCATTTACCCCGGATAGGTGACTTTTTGTTAAGGGCTGGGTGCAGCAGCTGGCTGGGTGGGAAGGGTCAAGGGATGCTGCCTAGGACTGCAGCTGCATGGCACAGGTGTACATGGCATGTACAGCTATGTATCTGAGTAAAAGGGGAGAGGGGAAGGAGAAGAGATCAGACCACTACAGCGCCCTGGGCTTCCCTGACAAAATTGCAGAGGACTTAGAAGGAGCAATAGACTAGGTGGAAGCAGCATTAAAAAATAATTGCATTTTGCTGCTTTGGTTATAACCTGTCCCTTGGTCGTAATTCCATCCGTGACTCAAGTGCCCTGCAGTAGTTTGGACGTATGACAGCTAATAAATTCATTTATTGCGAGGGCTGTTTGTTTCAGCTTCAGAACTGAAAGTTCATCTGCAGGTGCAGCAGGGCTGTGCAGGGAAGCAAATGCAGATTTACAGCTGTTGTGGCTTACTCCACTCTCTGCTACAACAAATCATTTTGTTCAGGAAAGAGGCTCTGCTGTTGGCCAACGAAGACGTGGTCAGGAATTTGAAACGCTGCTTTGTTAGTTTAAAAGAAAACATTGCCGGAGATGTTAGGGTGGGCATTTTTTAAAGATTTAGTGAAATCTGTCATAAATCAAAGACTGATTGAAACTGAACAGAATGTGCCTTGTTTTCCACCATCATTTGCTATCTTCTTCCTTTGCCATTGTGAGGGTGAATCAAGAGCAGGGTTTAAAACTGTTCAGCTCTGAAGGCCAGTTATTACTTCCTCCTGTGATCCTGTTTGATTTTCTGAAAATGAGTCAGTCATTTTCTGCAAGAGTTTGGTGCAGGCTGAGCCTTTTCTTTGAGCTCCACTCTGCAAGACAAAAAAACATATTGCTTCACAGGCAAAGCAAGTCTGCACAATAGAAGACTTCCTTACAACTAGCCTCTGCCAAGTCTGCTCTCAGCCCTGCATGGAGTCATGTTACTCCTCAGCAAGGTCATACAGGCCTAAAATAATCGCTGATGTTTATCTTTCCCAGAGGATATTAAGCACCCCTAAACACCAAGGCAAGAAAATCTATTAACAAAAAAGAAAAAAAAAAGATTAAAAATAGTTTGTACCTTAGCTATCAGTAGGAGAAGAGCATTGTGGCTTTGCCTTTTCCCATTAATATTCTGTGATCTCACATGTGAAGTGCTGAATTACGCCAGCAGTGTGGGAGGAACAGCTTTGCTATTTTTCATTGATGTTATATCTCCCTATTAGAAGCAGGCTGTGTACATTTCTCATCATTAACATTGCACCTTGGCTGCGTGCTGTTTTTACGCTACTTTTGTCATAGGGAGAACCAGAAGATGGTTTAGTTAGGGCAATGCTATGGCTACTTTACAGCCTAAATAGTCACCTAAAGGTGCACTAGCTAAATGCTTCATGGATCTAATCTTTGCAACACTCTTGAGAAGGAGCAAAGTGCTGTCAGCCTGCTTCCACAGACAGAGAAGGAGTCGTCTTGGGAGGAGTGTGAACTGGCAGCTGTCTCTGCTCTCTGCCCGGTGTCGGTGCCTGTCACACTGCAGCTCCATCACCTCCCTGCTGCCTCATGCGCTCCTGAGTGGCCTGGAGCAGCTCCAGCCAAGCAGAAAGGCTGCAGGAGGAAGCTGGTGATGAAGAAGGGAAGGGTGAGCAGGCCATGCCCTGAGTCAGACTTCTAGAGGAGAAGCAGGGACTGCTAGATATACAGGATGTAGCACGTGTCACTTAGGCCCCCAAATCGCTGGGATATTATCCCAGCCAAGGGTGCCAAGCACCACTGTTAATGATTTGCAGCGCAGAACAGCAAATAACCACTTTGCAGTCCGTGTTCCCCTGCCTTTCATGCCTGCACCTTTGAACACCCGTTTATTTCAGCCTTCCCTTCCGCACTGTGCATTTGGCACATCCTCTCATGCCTACATCCCCAAATTCACAAGCCTCCTTTGGCTGGCTGGGGAGCGAGAGACGCTTCCTTGCTGCGGTGGTGTTTGTGGGAAGAAGTGCGCACAGGGGGATGCAACAAGCTTCATGCAGGTTCTTTGTGTTTTGACAGACTTTGCTGGAGGATTTCACTCTGACTTGAGCCAGACGTGGTACTGGCAGATGCTGTGCAAGCTTCCCACGCAGCACTAGCAGTGCCTCTCTGATCTGACCCACGACCACCGCCCCTCCTCAGCCTCCCCTTCCCTCTCCCCTCTCAGCCCAGGCATCTACCTTAAGGAGAGCTCTCCCTGCCAGATTGCGTGGTGGTTTTCTGATGTGAACAGATGGGACTAAGGGGGCAGGCTACATCTGTTCGCTGAATTCTTCCACCTTCGCAATTGTTTGCAACTGGGTAAGAGCTTGGGGAGGCAATGGGTTTGGGCTCAGAATGCTCTTTTCCTGTATCATGCCCAAAAGTGAACTTGCACTGCATAATTAAAATTTTGAGGCTGACAAGGAAAACACCTGCCGGTGCAAACAGCTTACCTCTGTCCCTGCAGAAGCACAGATTCCCTGCAGGACCAGCGCTAATGCTTTCTTCAGTCAAGTTTAGAAAGGGCCAAGTGATGAAACGTCCCTCGGGATGCTGTCCTACAGCATCACAGCATCAGGGTGTCCTTTTCGAGACTCAGCATTGATCTAATTCCTGTTTCAATTTCTCATTACATTTATGTAACTGATTTTCGGAAGGGCTCAGCTCTCATTTCTTTGTGAGTACCAGACAGGCAGATGTAAATAGCTAAAGGAGGCTGAACACTTTGTGGAAAGTGAGCCATAAATTCTTTGCCTTTCTGATTGTTTTTTACACCCTTCAAGCATTTGCAGGTCGTTATCATCCTTATATGCTTCTCCCGTTTGTTTGTTGCCAGATTCGCCACACAACTCTTCGGTTTTCCTCCTAAATCATGCCATCTTACCTCCTGTGTGCAATCCCCTCTCTTCATCCTGAGCTTGCCAGGGGATGAACAGTCCCCATCCCTCTCACCCTGTCTGCTCTCCAGCAAAGAATCACCTTATGGACCACCTGAAGCCCTCAGGGCTGGAGCCGCAGGTGCTGAGCCCTAGCAAACCCACTGCATACCAGCACTGGGCAGGGCAGCCTTGTTGGCTCGCTGTCAGCCAAGGATGCCCTGTCAGGCAACCAGCACTGGGGGGACTCAACCACTTGAAACCATTTTGTGTCTGTGCTCAGTCCCCTTCTGCCTGTCTCCTCTGGGCACAGCAGTGCCAAGGCTTAGAAGCCAGTTGTCGTGTTGGGCTAATGCACCTGTGGACTAATGCCCTCCAGTCAGTGACACTGTGCCATGGGACTAACTTCTCAGGAGGACAGAGGTACCTACCTCTTGTAAAGAAGAGTGTGAGCTTAGAGCTTGGATACCTCTGAGGCTTTGGGTGTGCATGGTTATGGCACTTACCTGCTCTTCCTTTGTACTCCTGCATTTGGACTCCACCTTGCTGAGTGCGTGTAAGCCAAGTGATTATTTTCCACAGGCAACAAGTTGCTATTTTTGTGCCCAAATTAAATTTCAGGTTCATACACTTTCTAACTACAGGTTTCTTTCTATTTGCAATATTCCTGTTTTCATTGTTTCTTGCAGTTTCCTCAGTTCTGTAACAGTTGGCAATTTAATTCCTGAACTGTTTATTTCTTCTTTCAATTCATTAATAAGTACCAAAAAAACCCCCACCTTTATACACTGATTCATGCATTGCCTCACAGGGTAGAACTCATTACATTTACATGAGCATTAGCCTTTGGTTATGAACCTTCAGCCTGTTTTCAAACCACATCACAGTGGCCCTATTCTGGCATACTGAGTTACTTCTCCTTGAAGACTTTATCCATTGGTAATACTGTGTGTTCTAACAAAAAAGGAAACACTCATTTCAAATCTCTGCTGCCTATTATTTGGGTTTTCTTTTCCCTCTGGATGTTTAGCAAATTATTATGTCTTGACATCGTTTTCATTATTTAACTGTGAAGAGTGGCTAGATAGAAAAGATTACAATTACTACAATCACTCCAGGATCAAAATGCAGTAATACGCTTGCTTTTCTTTGGTCTTTCACTTCCTTCCCATTTTAAATTGACTTAAAAAAAAAAATATCATCAAGCAGTTTAGTCAGTCCATCACCAAATTCCCTGAATGCTTTATGAAGCTGCTGAGCAGGGCAGTCATCACTGTGGTAAAACCCAGTGTTAGGGGATTCAAACAACAACTGCCTTTCATTCAAAGCCTGGGTTAGCATTCTCCATGAATATTGTGTCAGCTCCCTCTCTCTGGAAAACAGGAGTATCCATATTTTGATCTTCCTCGTGACACAGATTCCAGTTTGGGCCCCATCAGAATAATCACCTACTCTTCACATATGAGTTCACCATTATACTAGTTCCTAGAACTGAAGGGGACTCGGGTGCTGAGGAAGACAGGTTTATATTCTCATGTGAAAGATGTCCACTAAGTTCCAAGTGCATCTTTAAAAACTTTCTTCCTAGTGAGTGTTGACAACCTTTCAACTGAGCTCAGTGCTGTTATGTGTGACTGGATTAGACAGGAGTCACTTTTGGGAAGCATAGTGAGAAATGTTCTCCTGTGGCCACTCAGTCCTCCCAGATGTGACACAGGTTGCTTATTTCTGTAGAGAACTCCTACAATTAACAAAACACCCAGGACAGCAAGGAGCAGAGGCTATGATAAAAATGTTTTTGTCTTTTCATTAGGAAAAAAACTATGGGCCTATAATCACACAGCTATGGCCAAATTCTCACTGGCTTTAGTCAACTCTTGTTAAAAACTGGCTGGGGACAGTGGTTTTCATGTTGTCCAAAGAGTCCGAGAAGAGATATATGGCGCTATAAATGACATTTTAGGCATAGTGCTGTTTTCTTGAGCACAGAGACAGTTTATATCTGAGCTGGATGCAAAACATGCTTTATTGGTGGTTACCAGATTGGTTTTCCGTGTGGTTAGGGAGTGACTGTGGGGTTTGAATGGTGATGTGGGAAATGGTCATCTTTCCTTGTTCCTTAATAAGGCATGTGCCAGTCGTATCATAAAACCTTGCAGGAGGTTTGGCTTAAATAAGGAGATCTTATTGCACATGCATCTATTGAGTCCTCCAGTGACCTCCTCTAAAGACATCTTAGACATCTATAGCAGAGCTGATCTCCCTGAATCCCTTTGTGGTCTGTGGAGAGAAATAACACTTCGGGTAAGATCTGATCTATGAACATCCAAAGTAGGTCAGAAAAATTGTATCTGAGAAATGCTTACTCCTCTGCATTGAAAAAAAAAAAAAAAACAACAAAAAACAAACTTTAAGGTGAATAGCTCCTGCCTAGAGCTCTATAAATAGATGAAATATGCCCTGCCCGTTAGTGTTTGCCAGAGGAGGAGAAAGACAAATATGACCATTTAAGATAGAGGTAAAAGCTTTTGGGGTACTTCTATAATATAAGTCAAAGAGGCCCTGAGGCAGCCCTTGAGGTTTACTCTCTGTACTGACAGCAAGTTCACATATAAGGCTTGGACCCAGCCAGAACATATTATCAGAGTTTCTGAGATCTCACCTGCCTGAGCTTGCCCCATGGCTCAACATGCCACCATGCATGGCCAGACAAGCTCTGTGCCAGATGAAGGGACAGGAGGTGGTCATGGGGCACGACACAGAGCTTTTTGCACTACACTAGGGACTGCATGGAGGCATGGCCTGGAGCTCCAGGTCTGAAATGTTGTTGACCACAGGGAGAGGAGGGACTGATTTGCCTGGGGCAAGGGTACATACCCACTTTTTTCTTTGGCCACATGGCATGTCTTGTACTCAGGATTTATCCCAGTGTCCTGTACTTGGGACTTAAATGCCCTCATATCCCAGTGACACCTCTAGAAGGGTAGCTCTTGCTGTAAATGACTGTGCTGGTCAGCAGTGATGGTTTAATGAAAAGAATTTGATCTTTATCAAATTGAATGCATAGAACAGAAGTCGAAGAAAATGTGCTTTTTAGGCTAAAGGAGAGTCTTTTAGAGACTTTTGAACATCTCTGGTTTTTCCTTCCTTTTAAACAGCCTTTCCAGGCTTTTAATGGTAGGAGAAAAGTATCACACTAGAGGTGTTGCCAGCTCTGTGATTTTATCATGAGCCAGTGTTTGCTATTTTGCTTAAAACCCCAGCTCCTAGAAACAATGGATTATGTGAGAATCTCTCAGCTCTGATTTGAAAAACAAAGAAAATTTCTAGTGCTTTTGGTGTCAGAAAAATGGTTGAAACATGACCCCGATTATATCCTAAGAAATCCAAAACCATATTTGGAATTGATTACATTTTTATGTGCATGTTTTGAAGCCAATTGTGTGATTTTTTTCTTTTGGAGGGGGGCATCTGACTCATGATTTTTGAATGCTTGGGGAGTGGTGCTATTGCATTGGGGATACTGCTGATGTTTCCAACTCTGTTGAATGATTTCTGACACGAAAAGCTTTAGTGCTTTAAAGCAAAGAAATGTTTTAAATTTGCAAAAAGTATAGGACAGATCCTGCTTTAAAAATATATGGATCGTGGTTTTATTTTGTTCCTGCTGAGCAGCAAAGGCATTGAGCAGATCCCATGCCATCCCTAAAGATGAATTGTAATGCTTTTTGGTATGCACAGAGAATACCCGAGTTGAGCGCAACATAGGCTTGACCAAAAGGTCCAATCCCATGAATGTTCAGTCCCTTTAGGGATGATGCGGAGCTCCTGGGGCTTTTGTAGTTCCTAAGAAGCCCCCTTTGCACCTTTTGGAATTAGGGCATTTCATAAAGACTGTGTAAATGCTCCTTTTTGGGCAGCATAATTCATTGTCATGGTTAGGCAGTAGTGCTGCCTGGGGAAACAGGTGTGGTGTGAATTGCTGCTATAGGATGCAGTGACTCACATGCACGAGGCTCAGTTGTAACTGAGGCTGTGAGCCAACTGTTTCCTGTTGGACCCCTGCCTCTAAAAGTCTATGGCCAGCCCAAAGGAGACTCTGTGAGCATACAGTCCAGGTGGGACCTGGACAGGGTTGAGCATGTTGTGGTGCATCAGGTGTCAGAAAGCAATACTAGCCTTTTGAGGGCAACAGTAACTATTCTTTGTTAGGCCAGCATTTTTCAGTTTCTGAGTTTAAACAAAGGCAGATGATAGCAGTAGAGGACATGGCTAATGAACCTGCTCCTTCTGGGAGCCCTGTAACACACACAGTGTCAGCACCTGGTAGATGATGCCATACATTGTGATGCCACTGTCTGTCCAGAACACATGGTAGGTCTGTCATTGCTGCCATGTATGCAAGTGCTACTAAAACATTTTGTCTTTTATTTACTGGGAGTGTATCCTCACTTGAGCAAACTCCCTTCAGAATTACTCATAAGACGGGGGCAAGGAGCATTTTTCTTGCTGAGAGCTCCACAGGACTTTCAGATTTATTTGGTAAGCCATGCATTTGCAAAAACATGTCCTGGGTGCTTGCCAATAATAATGTGAAAAATCACACATGGGCTATAGCTGTTCCAAAAGCCCAATATTCTTTCCCCCAATGTAATCAAAAGACACTGGCTGAGTCCAGGAGACAAACTGTGTCCCTGATTACTTAATTTGATGGGGTTATGTATATGGCCCCATAATTAAATGAGGCTGGCAAGGCTGGTGCTTGGTATAAAATTCATTACACTCTTGGAACAATTATATCTAGGGTGAGTTTGAACTATGTTTTCCACTCTCACCCACTTCTTTATGTACTGCTTTTGTTAGTCCTTTTTATCTTTGTTGTTTTGGATAAAAAATATCAGAAGTTAATAAGCAGGAGGCACAAATCAGGAGCAAGATTGCTTAATCCATGATTGCAAGATTTAGGACATTTAAATTTTGCTGTTTTGCTAACAGTTTAAGGTGCTGGTTGCTTAGCACAGGGCAAAAGCAGATCTGCTGAGATCTGTTGGAAATGAGCACCTGAAGACACTCTGTGACGGATGAGGGTCCCGACATAGTGTGAGGCACCCCTTCCTCTTCCACACAGAGGTCAGAAGAGAGGTTGCAAGAGAGGCAGAGGCAGGAAGGGCACCCCTGCCTTTGATCGGTGCAGGAGGCTCATGGGTCTGGAGGCCAGTTGGGTGTCTTCCATTTAGGCACCTGACCATGGGGTGGACTTGGGTCCTGATGTCATCTTGTGGTGCCAGATACACACTGACACAGTTGGTGTTGCGGAAACATCCCTTTGAAACACATCTAGTTCTTCGGTGGGCTGTGAACGAGTCCTAGCTGCCTTGAGTGGATTCACTGATGTCTACCAAGGAATCAGTCATCTTGTGCCTTTGTTTCAGTGGGATCATGAATACACTTCTGCTTTCTCTGTCTGCCTATTGTCAATAGCCATATAATTACATAAAATGTTTTCAGGTTCATTTATATCTCAATGTTTGGTTAAATTAGCCAGCAAATATGAGAATTAGGGGTTAAGGGTAGCCAGTTGCAAGTGTTCACATATTAAGTACACATGGAATAGGACCACACATGCTTCTTTTCCTTAGAAAACCTAGAAGAAAAAAATCCCACCCTAGTAAAAGAGGAGGCCAAGGAAAACTACAATGCCCTGTGTTAAGGAGAGCTTTGTGGTGGGACTTTCTAGTTCCGGGGTGCATGAGAGCCTCACCCTGATTTCCTCTGCACACTGTAATCCCACAGGGCACCAGCAGTGACTCAGCTCCTTTACTACTCACTGTGGGTACTATCTGTGGTGAATCCTCTCCACCCCTGGGTTTTTTAAAATTACAGGGAGTACAGCAGACACTTTCTTGTAGTGTCCGGTTTGAAACATGTCCAAGACCTCTTAAGCACCACATTCTGTCAATAGCGACCACTAATATAGTTTTCATTCATTTAATAACCTAAAGTCACATTTTTACCTGATATTTGTTAAATAGTTCATTAGCAAGCATGCTGCTTCCACATCTGTAGCTGATGGTTGATATTGCTGATATAGCTTCTTTAGTTTCCATCCTCAAGAAGGAAATTGTATGTGTGTTTAGAAGTGCAGTTAGCCATTTTGCAGGTATGAATGCAAGCAGCAATCCCTTCTACAATTGCTGAATCTGAGCCAATATTTTAGAAGACAAGCCATTGATAAGGACTTAGTGCAGCAAAAGTTACGGTCTTCAGTTTGCAAGGGGGTGCCAGCATTAATGAATAGACCATGTTATTTGTCTTCACTGATTTCTGTCTTGAGAAGTACAAAAACTGTTGAATGGAGATCATGCAACAATCGGGTAGGTAGATTGACATCCCAGCTAAAGCAAAAATTCCCTATCCGTTCCCTACGCCCGAATTCACTTCTAGTTAGCAGAGTTTTACGCATCTATTTAAGGACGTTTCTAAAATTTTGCTGCTTAAACGTGGTTTTTGCTGGATCAGAGACTGGATCCTTTAAAAGTGCTGTCTTCTGTGTGAGTGGCATATTCAAAACTGTAAATGAGAAAACTCTTTCTGTTGCTACTGGTGTTTGGAGAGATTCTATTCCTACTCTGACATTTTTTGCTAATTAACTGACAATTAGCAGCTGAGGGTTTTACTGTTCATTGTTTTGTCTGCCTTTCCCCTCTGTTAAATAAATGATCTAAAGTTAAACCTTATGGATTACACCTCTTTGTTTGCCCTTGTTGATGGATCGTTTTCTGGTCAGAATGGAAATGATTAAATCATATAAGAAAGGATCATGCTTGCTGCTTATTCTCTGGCATCATATATGGAAAAATATTGCAGTTGGTTGAATTGTCTAGTTGAAATTAGCCTTTAAAGGAAAACAAAACAGAAGGGAATTGTGCAAGTGGGTTCATTAGGGCTTTATCAGAACAAGGAGTGAGTGGTGAAGAGGGAGAAAAGATGACGGAGTTCACGTTCCTGCAGGTTAATTTATCAGTCTTTATGGGTACATGAAAAGAAAATTATGGCTACCTATAAAGGTCTAATTAGGGCATCTAGTGTAAATTCTCTGCATCTAATCTGGTACAGTTCATAAAAAGCTAACAATAAAAACATAATGATGTGTTGCATTAAATGGGCAATCTTCAGCAAATGGGGCTAAATTAAAAAAGGTCTATTGGAAAAGTAGGTTCTTTATAGGCCTTAAATTGAGGATAACTCATTAAATACACAGTGTGTTTTGCTGTTTAGCCCAGTAGTGACTAATATACACTAGATGTGCATTCCTGGGAATGTTTCTGGTCTTGGGAGAAAGTCAGAACTTCTGGTAAAACCAGTTCAAGTCACACTATGAGCACTTGGGGAATAGTTTCATTTTTTTAATGCTTCTTCACAATTCTGACCCTCTTTATGCAGCCTGAGTCCTGCTGGTGAGCATTTCTTGGTGTAAGCCATCCAAACTGGGACAATTTCTGTGACCCAGCCTTTGTATTCAGGCCTAGAGAGTGGACATTTGAGAACTTGGCAAAGGCATGAGTTAAAAATCTTGTGTAAAACCTCAGTTTAGCTGAAAGGAGTAATTCATAATTACTGTAATTTGAGAGTGCAGAGAATGCACTCTGGAAACTCATCTCTAGAAAGCCTCCAAATGTAAAGGCAGTGTGAACAGAAAGGCAAATGAATTTATTCAAAGTGAAATCAAAAAGATAATTTTCCTCACTCATTGCTTTGGCCACACCATTGTCTTTTTGTCTCATGATTGACTTCCCCTTCTCACTCACACCAGATATGAGCTACTTGTCTCTGCTTCGTGGGTTCTCTGGTCAGTCCCCACATGCTCTGGTTCTTCTGCCACTAATTGATTTTTGTAGTGGCTCCCTTGGCCACTACTTGAATTTTTGAGGAAGTCTCTTTGCAGTTTTGGGGAAGAATTTTCCAAATGCACTAAATATCAAGTAAATTTTTCTCCCTTTACCTTCAAACTCTCTGTAAAACAGTCATGGGCAGATGCTTGAACACAGATCAACAATCACAAAGGAGCCAAGACAGCTTCCCACTTTGCTGGCCATGGTGGTCTCCCTCTTGTCCTACCTCTAATGTCCTTTGCAGCCAGTCCATGTTCAACAGAGAGGAATAGTTTCTGGAAGGCTACTGCTCTGCAATCAGCTTTCTTATATGATAATATAACATAAAAATTTATAAAAAGTACATAAAGAAAGGCAAGGGTTCATGAGGGTTGGGGATGCTTGCAGGGTTTGTAAGAGCTGCAAGTCCTGGGGCATCGCTGAAATCTCTGCAGAAAGCGGGGCTCCAGTGAGCACTTCCTAGAAATGCCTTTGAGAGAAAGCAGCTCCGTTCCCATATCCTGGAGCCATACAAGAAGAACACGAAAAACTCCAGGGGCCAAGAAGACCATATAGGTGGTAGTTTCCTCCTCAAACCTTTCATTGGATGCACAAATACCATAATCAGCTTGCTATATGGTATAAAAATACAGGCAAGTACATTTAGGGAAAAAAAGAGGTAGCAGTTTTATGCATAAATTAACCAGATGTTATCCTTTTCTATGTAAAAGAAATAGACTTAGCAATTATGTTTACCTCCACATCTTAGTAGGCTGTTTTAGCAGAGGTCTCTGCTTCCCTGGTGTGACTGCCAACAGAGAATTTTTAGGTTGCGGACGATTGGTCTAATTGGTTGTAAAATAAACTGTTTCAAAGACCTGCCACTCCTCACATCTGCCGCTCTTGGCCTAGTGTGTTTGTGATGTATTTGCTGGTAGAGAAAAATGTTGCTGGACGTGTGTGCATTGGAAAGCTGTAAATTGTTTTTCCTTTCTTTTGTTTCTGTTTATCTTGGTTTGCAAATATTAAGCAGACGTAGTTCTCAATATGGACAAATGTGCTGCAAAATGCCACTCAGCTGAGGAGATCATAGCTGCTTTTCAATTATTAAAAGCATATGCAGAGGAATAAACTGCACAGCTAATTTCAGATTGAAAGTTTGCAGCAGATACATAAGCTCTGGTGAGTAAAGGTGTAGGTGACAGAAATGCTGATGTGTTTGAATACATGTAGCAAAATCCCCCAAGACAAGGAGGGTTGTAGATTGGCACGGTCATCACAATGATAACCTGCATGTCTGAGAGAGTGTCTGTTAAATGCCACATAGCCCAGTTCTTCCAGTCACACTGTTGACGAGTGTGGAGTTTCTTGTGTGTTTGGGTTGGCCTGAAGAGAGAATATGTCCATACAGGTTGCAGATGAGCATGAGCTCTGGGTACTTTAGTGAAGAGAGGCTTTTCTCCCGCTCTGCGCACTCTTGTAAAGGCTGGGCTTTTTTTTTTTTTTTTTTTTTTTTAAGGCCAGGGGAAAGCAAGCAATTCTGTGAGTGAGGTACATCTGCCAAACCAAAGCTCTGGAAGAGGGGCAGAGCTAAGGGAGGACAAGGAAAAAAGTGGTTGTGTTACCACTCTCCACCTTTACAATTTCTGTTTAAGAGCCTCCCTGTGAGGAGGGAAAGGGATAAACCTTGATAATTAATGTCTGGCTCAAACCCAGCACTTCCAGAAGCCCTTACCAGTGTCCAAGAGGGTGTAACTTAGGACAAAATTTTAGCCGTCAGTTGGGGTGATGTTCAGAGCAGCTTCAAAGAGTAAAGTTATATACCCTGCTCCCTCTGCTCCCTGCGAAAATCCTGGCCTTAAGCCCAGGAGAGTCTCACAGCTTCCATGGTGTAATAAGAGCCCAGGCAACACTTACCCATCGCACTCCCAAGCCCTGAACAGTAGGAGAGGATGGCTGGACTGTTCCTCCCACCACTGGGCACAGCTGGACCACACGCTTGGATGGGGAACCTGCCCCATCTGTGTATATGAGGACACTCTATGGCTTGCTCATCAGCAGGCGTTAGGTGTCTCTGGACAGTGAGCTTGGGTTATTTTGTTGGTTTGGGAATCAAAATATGCAGATGACCTCCCTCAAGAGGAAATGGCCTCAAATTGTGCCAGGGGAGGTTTAGATTGGGTATTAGGGAAACTTTCTGAAACTGAAAGAGCTGTCAATCATTGGAACAGGCTGCCCAGGGAATTGGTTGAGTCACGATCCGTGGAGATATTTAAAAGATGTGTAGACATGGCACTTAGGGACATAGTTTAGTGGTGGACTTGGCAGAGCTAGGTTAACAGTTGGACCCTATGATCTCAAAAGTCTTTTCTAACCTAAATGATTCTATGATTCTATGATTCAGCTGCGTGTCACAAAGGACCACGTTTGGGTTGGCTTAATGGTGCAGCAGTATCTATAAATTTCTTTTGTCAGTTTGTGTCACAACCTTCATGTTATTTGAGTATGCAGAAGGGACCATTGGTGTCTACCAGAGCCATTCGTAAGCATCTTTTTTCCTCTTGTCCTATCAATTATTTACAAAAGTAAAGCAGTTTAAGTACAGCCAAATATCAAAACCTCTGGCACCATCCAATGGATAAAGTAAATATTTCTATACTTCATGAAATCAAGGGGGTCACAGATCCTTTGTAGTTGAGTAGGTAGTGATATTCCCATTATATGCTTCCTGCAATGTGCTTATTCATAAATGTGTCTTCAGGAAAGATTTCCAATACAGGTTTCAAGGCTTCCTGTAGGGGCAAAATCCTTCCTTTTGCGTGTATGACTCTTGCATGCTGCTCTTACACAGTGGAGGGGGAAGATGCACAGTACTCTGCAGAGATGCCCTTGCAGGATAGCACTCCCTTGAGACCAGACCTTCCTGCTTGCTCAGGACTGAGTGTACCTACTCCAGATAGACCATGGCCAGACTTGCCTTCTGCTTGGGCTTCAACCTCTCCAGAAAGGCTTACAAAGCCTTCAGTGGTTACAGGGCTACAGCACCCTCAGGAGACCTACACAACCATTGTGTCATGACCTAAAAAAAAGATTATTTTGATGCATTTTTCTGGAAATGTTTTGAGCCCCAGCCAGCCACTGAGGGCAAAATGCTGCTCAGAAGGCTTTACAGACATAACTGCAAGTATGCTCGTCAGTATTTCTCTCAGCAAGTATAAACCCTTTCCCTTTTTATCCATCTTTGGATGCCAGGTGTAACAGAGATCTGTGGGGGCTTGGAGATCAATTTTGACATGAACATAATCAGAATCAATAACAAGCAGATAATAAAATGGTCGTCTTCAGGCTGTCTGCAACAGGCATTATCTTAGCTACAATTCAAACCACCTGCTAGGTAGTAGGGTTGGCTTACTCAAGCTTCTTGTGCAGTCTGCAGAGAGAAAGAGTAGGATAGCAGGAGACTAGTTGTGTTTTGTGCCTTATTTAAGTGTCCCAGTTACTTCTGGGCAGCTTTAAACTTTCTCCACTCAAATCCTTGGACCATCCAAACACCACCTGACCACTTACCACTCTGCAGGTAGATTTCTTAGCTCAGACATGATGCCAGAAGGTACCAGGTGAATGGATTATGTATTGATTGTGTCAAGAGCCAGGCAATATGAATAGCAAACAAAGTGAGTCCTTTTTTTGACCTTAGGTACCAAAGTGGTAGGATACTACATTAGATACTTAGAATAGGTGGCCTAAGTACAGCCCAAAATATTTATAACAATCACCAGAAGCTGCTTGCCTTTCCCAGAGGCAAGCTTTTCCCACTGGAAGCTGTTGGCTGTGCTATTCCACTTCCAGAACTGAACAGCATTTGGGCAGCACAGTCCCCACCAGACACTGGTGTTCTGAAAGCCATCCTGCCTTCACACAGTGCTGCCTCACAGCCATGTTTGTATGGGATGCTCCCTTCCTCTCACCGTTCTGCATCATCTTCACCAAAGACCTTTCTTTCACAGACTGGAGGTATTCCAGTAAGCCGGGTTTTATTGTCTTACTTGCAGATTTTGTGGACAATTATTCACAGGGAAAATATTTATCTTGGTTTTCCCCATCTCATTTCTACACCTGCCAAATCGCCTCACCCTTTCCAATTCCTTCTAATGCCCATGAAGATCCCATTGTATCATTTTGGTCCATTTCGTCAGCAGAAGAATGTATTAGATTGGGCAGGTCTGGCTTTACTGCCAACTATGACAGCTTATTCAAATGTCTGCTAGTATCCCTGGGACAATATAATGTTCTAATCTTAACCAGAATGGCATCAGACTTCTGGCAGGACTCCATCATAGTCGGTGTCATTATTAGCAAAAAGATTTACTTCATAATGACCAACTTCATTTGGTTTGTGCAGTGAATTGATACACTTACGATGGCAAGTTCTAATTTCTCTGGTAAAACAGCAGCCCCTGAAAGAAAACGAGGAAGTAGAAATCTCAAGTTTGTTCAAGAATATTTGGCTCCGCCGTGGCTGCAGGGAAAAAATGTTGTGAACATTTAGTCAATGTGTATTATAGCTTCAGAAACCTGGTAGTGAATAAATGTTGGATTCTTTTCATTATTTTCTTTCTTAAATCTCCTGAGTTGTTTTTTCTAAGCCAATCTCATGATTTCGTGGTCCAACTCTTGCATGTTAAACCCTGGGGATTTATAGTAATATATGTAACGAATTTTATGGCTTACTTTAAAACAAGTTTTATAAACTATGGACAGTAGGCCAGCTGCCAGATATTAGGAAAATATGGTTACTTCTTGATAAAAAGTTGCTGTCGCTGAAGAAGATCTATGGTTGCAACAAGATACAAACTGATAGGGGTTTAAGTCCAGCCCATGCAATAACAGAATTTATGTGCAGTTTCCTCCTGTTTCATCAGTGATTAGAGTAGGAGGAATGTGATGCATTTGAACTAGTTGGTGCAAACTGTGCTTGTGGGAGTTACTTATTTGACATAACTGTGCCTAGTTATGACCATCACCTAAAGATTTCAGCTGATTCCTCTGGGAATTGAATGAGGGTCTACAGTTTAACCTGTCCCCTCAGCTGGGGTGCTACTGTTTCCCACACGCCTGGCTGTAATGCCTAGGGATGCTGATCTTTGTTATCTGCTGAAGTTGACCTAAGTTGCCCAGCACTCTGAGAAGTCAGGCCACATGGGGATTTGGTACATGAAAGCACCCCAGACTAGCGCATACTTTGACTGTCCTAAGGGCACAAAGCAGTTTGAGTCATTGCCTGTGGTGCTGTGAGTGTAGCTGCTGATCCCAGAACAGCTGGTAGGCTGGGAGGGAAAGGAGTTGAGCCAATGAGACTGGAAAAGCCAAGAGCGCTCCAGAGGGAAGGGTCCAGTTTCCAAGCTCTTGTCCCGGGACAGTGGTAGAAAAAGGCTGGGGCTGCTGCCCAGGGAGGCTGGCCTCAAGGAGAGACTGAATAGCATAAATTAAACATGATCCAGCATTATAACACATGGGGTGAATTCACAGGACAAGCTCATGAAGCAAAGACTGTGAATGGATAGAAGTGAAGCCTTGACTTGTTTACAGAAAAGAGAATTGATGAGAATTGAAAACACAAGAAGGTGAGATTACAGTCAACCAAAAAAGGAGCAGGTGTGCTGACCCAGCAGCCTGTCCCCGATTCCTGGTATGTCTTGTGGTTTGAGCAAAGCAAGGCATCCAGGGAGAGAGGACAAGAAAGCTGCAAGAAAGACATCTCTGGAGGGATGTGCATGAGGGAAAGCAGAAAGTGAGCTCTCTTCTCAGCTGACTCCCAAACTGCGTTGGAGGGAAGGCAGGGATAGCCATCTTTAGTCCATATACTTGAATACGGTTTGGTGTACACCTGTATGTCAGCTGTACAATTTAGAGACTTCCCAGGCAGCATTCTGAAAGCCAGTCTATCCATTTACTGCCTTTAGGTTTTTCTTTCTCTTACACTTGCCTCCTGCTCCTCTGTATCACACTACTCATTCTGTGAGCAAGAAGGACTCTGGCTGTGCTGTTCCCAGCTGGGCAAACCTGCTGGCTGGCTGCTCCTGTCCCAGGAGAGCGGGAAGGTAGGAGCAGAAGGAAAGAAGGATTTTGATGGCAAGGAGGAGAATGAGTGGCAGGGAGGGAGAGAAAAAAACCTGCATCTGGAAGATGAGAAAGGACCAAGAAAGCACAACCACATGAAGAGAATATTTTGTCTTCAGAACAGTACTCATTAGCTCAAAGTATAATGGAGAGGAAATCTCTGAGCAGCGTTATAAACACATCTCCCAGCCCTGATTATACACACACACATAAATGGCTCAGGTTTCACTCCTGAGGATTATTATTGTATCACCACAACCTTGAACTGTATTTATAGTCTTGTAAGCTGCTGAAGCATACAAGACAAGCAGAAGCAGACCTGCTTCTTGTTTTGTTCTGGTGGCAGGCAGCATGGCCTGGAGGGGTGATTGCAGCTGAGAGTGTCGGTGTAGAAGTTTGGAGTCCGGCCACTCACTCTCTGTGTGGCCATGAGCAACTCCCTGTCTCTCCATGCCTCAGTTTCTCCACTGATAATAGCAGGAAGGGTTGTTATCCCCAAGGCAGTTGTAAGCACTTTATTAGAGCTTCTCGTACCTTTGGTGTTGAACAGCTGCTGTTGGTGGTTACAATAGCTTGATTATGCATGGTAGCAACAGCTTCTTGTGAGACTGTTTCTTCAGGGGACCCTGGCGACTGTGAGATAGAGCAGCATAGGACTTTGGTGTAGGTGCTTTATGTGCCTGTGTCTTTGTGGAACCCTGCATTCACTGGGATTGCTGGAGGGAAGACATGTAGGCTTAAAAGGCTCCACTGGCTACAGAATGATGGATAAGATGCCGTATCTGCTTATTTCAGGAAAACTAATTTTCTTCCAGAGACAGGCACTAGAAAATATCAACTAAGTTAACCTTTTCTTTTCCAACCATGGATTATAGTCAGGACAAGTCAAGAAGGTGCCAAATTGGGGAGCAAAGGTCTCCAAGTCTGTCAGAACTGTGGGTGCCCATGAACAGGAGTACAGGTCTGAGAAGTTGATGGCAGATGCCAGAGCTCACCCTGGGGTGGGAAGCTGTGCTGATGAGGCCAGCTGCAGAGATGACTGCTTCTTATTTGTCCGACACAGAGTTTTCTCACATTTCATGTGAAATGACCCTGTTGCCACCATGCCTGGCCCTCTGGACAGAGTCTTGTTTTGCCAAGGATCATTTGAAGTCAAGGCCTGAAAGGTCACAGTGTCGCATGGCTGTAACTTCCAACTCCCAGACTGTCCCTTCTGTTGCCAGCTCCTCCCTCTCTCTTCTAGGTTTCCTCCCTCCAAATGTGAAGCCTACAGAAACCTGCTTTTCCTATTTCCTATAATAACTTTCATTAGGCTCATGATGTGCAGTAGTGTTCTCTTTGTAACTTCTGTCTCTGATAGCAACAGAAAAGTGTTCACGATTAGATGATTACACATGATTATGTTCTTTTTTTCCTAATTTTTTTTTTTAAACAAATAGCTAGCTCTTTTTTAATTTTCACTCACCTCAAAGCTTCTGTCACATCCCTAAACTTAGGGGCTACTCAGAAGTAGAGAGGGCCTTTTCAGCACATTGCTATCCTCCACTATGTAAGTCCATGAGCCAAAAGATGATGCGATTCTGGCAGCCCAGTTTTTGTCTTGAAAGTGCGCATTGTGCTAAGGCTCTTTCCCCCTAGAGTCCTTTTTATGCACTCCACAAAATGATGAAATCAGGGATCCTAACTCAGCAGCTAATTAGAATGATGATAACACCTTATCCTTGGCAGCTTGCCAGGTTGCCTGACTGCAGGAGCAGTCTTGCCTTAAAGGACAGTGTCACTTCAGTCTTCAGGTCCCTGAGTCCTGTGATTACTCCAAAGGTGTAGGTCCCCCACCATGGCCCATTCCACACTGCAGCTGGAGCCACATGGCCTCCCTCCTTTTTGGAGATCCCTGTGTCAAGCTCAGCTCACCTCTGGTCCGTGGCATGCTCAGGGATCACAGACAAGAAGGGAAGTTGTGAAGTTGTGTTGCCATGAGAGGAAGTACTTTAGGAGACACACAGACTGCACAGCCCTTCCCCAGTCACTGGAGCTACTGTGGCTCCTCCTAGGTCACATCTTAAGTCTGACATCTAGATCTGCACCAAGAGGAAGAAAAAAATCAGAGTTGTCCCCTTTCAGGAGCAGAGAAGAGCTTGGAAAGGTGAACACAGTCACTTCAGACATTGGAGTCCAATAAAATACTTCCATCCTCCATTGCTACTTGTTTAAAAAAAACATAATACTAATTAGTGCTTTTTGAGCCAATTCCTGATGGTAATTTTTGGGGTGGGACAGGTGAGAGGAAAGGCTGAGTCACAATTTCTGAGCACTCAGCTCTTCCATAATGCTTCATCACCAAGGATCTTAAAGTGGTTTTGGCATATGAATGAGTTAAATTTCACCACTTCCTACTCAGGCCAGGAAAACCTTTGCTGAGTTCATTCACAGATGAAGTGGAGAAAACCTTTAGGTCAGAGTTTTCCAACCTGGATACTTCGTGTTAGATACCGAAGCTAGAAATAACATAAAAATGTAGTGGGTTTAAAGTGCATCTATCCATCCTTCTACTGTCACAGCAACAAAGAATTACCTGGATTAATTTTGGATTTAACTGGACTGCTGAATTCAGTAGCCTACTTCTGATCTGGTAACACCAGGCACCTCCTCTGCCCCCACCAGAATTATCTATGAAAGGCTGAAGAGGAGGCAGCTTTGCTATTTTCTGCTGAAGAGAAGGCTTCTCACCATACAAAGTAGTAGCATCCTCCCTTTTTCCCTCTCTTCTTCCCTCCCTCTGGTTTTCTGTGTCCAGGACCACTGCAAGAGCATTAGAGATGCTGGAGCCTTCAGGACCTTAAGCTCCAGCGACATCTCTCATCAGGCTTTCATTTACCCCTTCTACCTTCTCAGAGCTCTTGCATTGAAGAAACTGACCCCGTCGATGGAAACCATCGGCACACAGAGGATATGAGAGTTGCCATGAATCTGCAAAACAAAATGATGGCTTGGACACAGTTAGGCCAGTGGGAATCCATGTGAAGCCCCCTGAAGTTAAGTGGGTTACCCCTGGACCATGCTGGGGGCAAGAGCTGTGAGTGGAGACTCCAAGGAGCGTGGAAGGTTCCTTGAACTGCCTGTGTGGCAAGCCTGGGGTATGCTAACCTGCTGATCTTCGCTGAGCCATTGGGGCTCCTCACCTTGGCTGGAGCTCTCCAGAGAGCTGCCCCCATTTATCTGCCTCCAACTTCCCTGTCTGGACCTGCTCTAATGCCCCAGCTCGTCCAGGCAAAAGTTGAGGTACCCCCTCAAAGACCATTGAAATCTGTGCTCAGTATCTGTGCTCTGGGTATCCAGGGCCAGACACAAACCTTTGGCTGGGTACGAGACCTCCCAAAATGGCTGTGTTCTTTTCTTTCAGAGCATGTCTTGCAGGCAGTGCTGCACTAACAGGATTTTTGTGACAGTGGCATATTACAAGGCACTATGAGTATCCTCAAGGCTCTGGGCTAAAGTTTCTTTTGCCTCTGTATCCTGACTATCTGAGCAGAAAGGCTGGCTTAGCTGGTAAATGTGACTTCACAGAAACATGGCAAAAGATAGAGATACCTTAAGCCAGTAAATGTTTCCAGATGGGGGCATTTCTTGTGAACTTTTTACTTCTGCCTCTAAATGAGGCACTGTTAGCTTTTTACAAAGATTGAAAAGATTTGAGCTTTAGGGTTAAGTGTGGTGGCACTTTCTTTCATTTTCTTTTCTTTTTTTCTTTTCTTTCTTTTCTTTTCTTTTTTCTTTTCTTTTCTTTTCTTTTCTCTTTTTTGTCTTCATTTTTCTTTTCTTTTCTCTTCTCTTTTTTCTCTTATTTTAATTTCTTTTCTTTTTTTTTCTTTTTTCTTTTCCTTTTAGTTTTCCTTTCCTTTCAGTTTTCCTTTCCTTTACTTTACTTTCCTTTCCCTCTTCCTGTCTTTCACTTTCTTTTCTTTTTCTTTCTTTCTCATGCTCCTTTTCTTTCTTTCTCCATTCTGAGTCTGTCTCCATTTTTCTCTCCTCTCTCTCTCTTTTTTTGAAAGCAAGGCAGATAAGAAGGCAATGCTTCTGTTTTAAAAAATACAGCTTAATATATTCCCAGAAGCCTGTAAGCAGAGAAAGAACAGGCAAAAGTGGGAGAGCAAGCAAGTTTTGACAGTAATAGCAGTAAGCCAGTGGAACATCTTGAAAGGAACTAGCCTTGTCTTAGGAAATTAAAAAGACATGTGTGTAGCTGTTAAAAATCCTGAGAAAAGTGTCTATGGTTCTCAAGCAAGGCAGTCCTGCAGGAGGAAGTTTACAAGAGCTAGGAGTAGTAGTATCCGTGACTTTAATCTGGTCTTGGAAATTATTAGTTCTAAGCATGCTGGAAGGAATTAAGACCAAACAAGGGTTTTCGGTTTTGAATCTGAGTCTTTGATGCTTTATGAAAGTAATTTGATTGCATCAAATGGGTCCCAGGGATAGGAACCTTAGTCCATAAATATCACCGATACACATCATTAAAAAAACCTCAATCTGCACTTTTTTTTTCTTCGTTTTGCAGTGCTAATATTCTTTGGACATAAGAAGCCTGCAGCTGAATCAGCAGGGAGATTGATTTCTCTCTCTCCCTTTAAAAGAGGGAAAGAAGGTCCCTTTGGGTCAGGGTTAAGGGCTTGGAAGGGGCCTAATGGGAAAGTTCATCTCACAGCTGCCAGCGGTATATAGTACCAGGCCCATGGATAACAACAGGATGTGGGTTTTGAGCACTGTCAGCTCCTTCATGATATATTTCTTTTTAATTTTCTCCTTTTAAAATAATACACCAGCAAAGAACATTCTTTATTATCATAACAAAATCTCTGCTCCAGTGACTCTGAGACGTTCTTAATTGTTTTCAATCTGTCAGGAGCGCTTTCTGTTTGCATTTCTGCAACCACTCAAGAGATTGCTGTAGAGAAAACAAACAAAACAAAAAAATGGTCTGGGTTGACTCAGGGGCTGGGTAATGGGTTACAGCACTTTCACCTCGCTCACCACCACTGAGCAGGAACCAAAAGCTAAATTGGTTGGTACTAACTCGAGTATCAGCTTTGCAACAGCCAATTTCAAGTTGTTGTTAGCACTGGAAGTCACCAAACAGGCACAGTGACAGTCAGTGAGTTAAAAATAAACTCTGGTGATGGTGGAAGGCACAGGGAAAACACCCCATTCACCCAAGTGTGGAGATGGAAAGTGAAGGGGAACTGTGCATGCAGCTCTTCGCACTGTCATCCTATGAATGACAAATAGCAATGCATCTCCCACAGAGAAAAACACATCTGATCTAACTTTTCACACTGTTTCATAAAAAATGATCTCATTAATGTGAGAGCAGAATGATTTCTGGGAACAGTCTTGTCCTGACTGGTTGCTGTCGAGCCTACAAGAGCAGGCGACGCAGAGCAGCCTTATACCACCATAGCTGCATCCTCATCAGCGCGTTGTACTGGTCTTGCTGCACGATGGAGGGAGCAGTGGGATCAGAGGGTCTACAGGGAAGGCAGTGCACAGGAGGCCCAGGGCCCCCCGCAGATATCTGCTGGCAGAGCTGGGGCACATGGGCCGTGGGAGGAGTGCCGAGGAATTTTCCCAGCATCGTTCCCTGCATGTGTGGGTGTTGCCTCCCACCACGGAGCCGGTGTCCTGTTATGACTCTCAGTATTACAGCACGAATGGTGGGCCCCCACCCTGGAGGGAGTGCCTGCTGTACCGCAGGCTGTAGGAGACAGGTCCTACCTTGAAGAGCTGCAGAACCAAGATGCGAGACAGAGCTGCCCCATACAGCAAGCAAGCTGGGCACTGAACACAGCATTCACATTGCCCACTAGAAATGCTCATTAGTTGTCAAGCCTGTCCCTCTCCATTAGTGATATAGTGACCAATGGTCTATCTGTAGACAGTGTAGGTCTCTTCTTGATCTTGGTGATGAAATGCAGCAGTGGTCATCATGACTGGCCCATAGGCTTAGAAAAACCTGAATCTTGACCTGGTAGACTTTGAAGGCAACCAGAGAAAGCAGAGAGGCTGTGGATCAAGTCCACTGAGGTTTACTCAGGATCACCCAGGAAGATGAAGACAGGACTGGGCACCGAGCTCCTCAATCACAGCTCAGTGCTGTAACCACACGTTCCACCAGGACCATGCTCCCGTGGCTCTCCCTGGCCATCAGGGCTCCAGATGTGTCTCTGTGCAGAAGGAGCTGGAGAAGAGTCAGGGCTGGTTTTGCGTGCGTAAACAAAAAAGCAGAACCACAGGAACTGTCTATCGGTATGTCTGGAAGGCACTCATCACCCTGGCATCTAGTATGCCCTGAGCTGCTGTCAGCTACCAGTGCTGAGAAGTCCACACAAAAACTCAGGAGCTCTGACCACCCCTGGAGAAAGGTCTGGGTGAAGAGTAGGTCAGTGCAGAGTACCAAGAGCCAAGGGCCTGAGTCAGGCCTTTGTTGTGACGGACGGGAAGAAGGGCCTGTGTCGCAAAGGGCTTATCCTGCCCGTTTGGAAATCATGGCTCCTTTTGCTCTGCCACAGACTTCTTTCAGGTCTCTTTGGCTGCTGGCCCCCTGCGTAAAATGAGAAGTATTGCCTTACTCTTCCTCATCAGGGAGCTGTAAAAGATGGTTTGTGTCCGATTTGCAGGGGCTCTCATGGTTGCTCATTCAGGTAACTCTAAAAACTTCAGCTTGGAGGAAACCATCTTTGGGGCCCCTGCTTGGTCTTGCTACTTGGGAGGAATCCCATGGCAAGAAAAACATGAGGTGCCTGTTCCCCATTGCTGCACAGAGATGGCTGAGAAGTCTTTTAGCAGGACGTGGTTTCCTACCTGTTTTGCACTGGCATAAAGGAGTTCAGCTAAACACAAGGCAGCAGTTGGGTTGGTCTGTGCTTTCCCACAGGAAGCGCTGGACACAGAGATAAGCTCCTCCACATTAACACTGAGATAACAGCAAATCTCTAGCAACTAGGAACATGAAGCATGGCAGCCAGAGTAGCCACGGGGTATGTGGGGGGCTCTATCACATTTTTTATGAAGAAGCAAAATTGCTTCCCCTCTCACCTTCCTGTGAAGGGAGAGACAGACCCTTGGCTAGCCTGGCTTATCAGGAGCGTTGTTGCTACTACTCCTTGTCCTCCCTGTGCTCCTTGACTGCCTTTGCTCTCTGCAGCAGCATATGGAGATGCACAGCGTGGCTGCGGGCAGCGGAGGAGCAAACAAGCTCTAGAACAAAACAGAAAGTATGTTCTCATGCAAACCTCATTAATAATGGAGAGCAAGTGAAGAGAAATGCTAAATATAAATGATATTTCTTGTTGGAAGAGAGTCAACATACTGCACCATTGCAAGGGGGGAAACGTGAAAGGTGAAGCCTTTCAGAGTTTGTATCACTCCCCCATAAAACAAAATTTAGGCTATTTCACAGTTACTGCAAGACTTAGCCAAGCAGTGGGATGACAAACATCACTAACAAATAAATAAAGAAATCCCTTGTATATTGAGATTTTCATTATCTCAGTCTCTTTTTTTTCTATTTCAGTTCAAAGTCTCTAGTTTTCTTTCTTACTGCTGGGTCTCCAGAGGATTCAAATTCATGCTGAAATGATAAGGCATTTTCTCAGGTTAAGCAAATGTGGCCCATACAGCGCTGCTCAGCAAATGCATGCCTCTTGGAGACATACTGCCAGCAGTGATTGTGGCTTAGCAAGTAGTTCATTATTTAGGGCCATCAGGCTATTCTCCGGCCCAGTGGTCCAGTTAGGTGTTTTAAAGATGCAGGTAATTGTTAGTAGAGAGTACATGTTACTCTGCCCATAAGTGTCTGCCGTATCATGACATGAAAACCTCCTAAGATTGCGGTCCACGCGTTCTTTCTCTTTTGTGCTGGTCATTAATCTCAGAAATGCATACGAAATCGATTTCCTTTTCATGACATTGTTTTCAGATGACTCTTCTGTTTTCTTCTGCTTGTTTTTTGGCAATCTCAGTGGCTTGGGAGCAACAAAGAATATAATTCAGAGCTTTTCCAAATATTTCAGTGCCAAAGTCCTCAGTGCTTGCTCCTTCCTGTGTTTTATTGGTTGTGGGTGCACCAAGGAGGCTGCAAAGAGTGGGGGCATCAGGGTGGTAAAACTCAGTGCAAGAATTAATCATTAGAAATGAGATCCTTTTGAGCTTACAGAAGTAGAACCAAGAACAGCACTTGGATGCTAAACCTCCTAGTCCTTTGGGGTGTTGGGCTGTTTTTTAACTACAAAGTCCAGAAAGAGAACATGGAAGAGTCAGTTGCTTTAATATGCACTGCATTGCTGAAGAGCAAAGTTCCCAAATAGTAAAACTCCCCCAACAGCTCTCCCTTCGCCTGCGAACAGTGAGCTTACATGCAGGGAGGGGGAAAAATGCAGCCACATTCCTTTCGCACTCCCACTCGCCTCTGAGGTTCTTCCACTTCCTTCCTATGGCTTTTTTTAGAACTGTAGTGTTTTTCTCACGTCCGGCAACAAAGGATGTTTTGTGCTGCTGCTGAGGTTGTTGGTTTCTTTTTTTTCCTTTTTTTAACTTCAGATGCAGCTATCATGTTTGAAAATTTCGCTCTTGTTTGTGTGGGAGCACAACTGGGTTTGCTCCCTGATACCTTACAAGTGTAATCAGTTGCTCGGAATTTGTTTAGTTGGTTAAATTCTCCCACCAGAGTTGACATTTGTATTTTCCTGCAATCCTCTTACTTACTTGTGAAAACTACCATCCTGCAGCCCTAAAGGTAGAATGAAATTCAGGTGATTGCAGTGATTTCTCTGCCCTGTTACTGAATAAGAAATGGGATCACTCCAGAATTACCATAGTGCAGTTGAGAGCAGAGGATGGTGCGTAACTTGCTTCATAAAACGCATAGCTCATAAAACCCACAAAACTCTTGCGACGTTTGCAGTAAAAAACCCAATGAGGGGACCCTTAAGGAGGAACAGATCAATAAAGGAATCACAGTCTCCAGCCCCTAGAGTCAGCTCTCCCATTTTACAATAGTGTAACTTCATGAAATCAGAGTGGAGTAATGCATCCAGGATTAAACCTTTGGAGTTTGATATATTCTTGTCCCCAGTCACTATAGCTGGGTCTTTGTCACAGTGATAAGTTGACCACAGTCATACACATTGACATTACTCACTTTGAGAAGTGAAACTCCAAACATCAGCCATTGCTGTGTCAGGGACCCTGGATATTGGATATTCAGGCATTCAGTGTCTCCAATTTATTATAAGTTGTAGGCAGCTGTACAAGGTGGGGGGAAAGACCATAGACAGCCTGCAATTATATCATAAATCTCAAAAAGCCCTAACATAATCTTTAAGACTACCTTCAGTGCCCAGACGGGGAGCATGAATGATACAGTGAGCTTGATTTTGACCTTTTGCTCAGCAGTGCTGCACAGGTGTTACTACACTGTTGGCTTTGGCTTCTGCAGGAGTCGGTACGTGAGTGTCTTGGAAAGAAAGTATTCAGCTCACTGAAGAAATGTAAGGACTGCTGTCTCAATGCCTACTTCATCTCAATAGTCAGGGTGAAGCAGAGAGAAAATGAGAGGCTGTGAGTCTCCACTGCCTGGTGTGGGAATCCCTCCTAGTTTGTGCAGATGGGGGAAGCATGAAGTGCCACACACTGTCACGCTGGAGACATCCTTTGTACTGCATGTCACTTAAGAAATCTGCATACCCATCTCACTTGCTGGGTGTTTTTTCCAGATTTCAGAGCAAAACCAATACAAGCCCTCCAAAATAGTTAGTAAAATTCAGGAGCCTGCTGGAGCTCTTACAAAGTGAGCCCTGATTAAGAAAACTATTTGATTGCTACCCTCGTGGCATGTCTGGCTTCCTATCCCTGCTGCCAAATTTCCCAGAAAGGAAAGAGGAATTTTCCCCCATTATACTGCAAAAGCTTTGCAAGAGCCTTGGAGCCTGCTCTGGTTGGTGTGAGCCTTCAGGTGTGCTCTGTGGAATCACAACACCACGCACACAGATGGGGGGTACCTGTGCAGACCACAGATGTCCCTGTGACTTCCTGACAGCTCGACTGTGACTCTATTGCCTGTCTTGCCCCCTAATGCTAGGCTGAGTGGAAGGAGGAATGTTAGATCTGGGTGGCTTGAGTTGCCCCTCAAGTATCACCCTCGCTCTGAAAGTTTAGTGCCAGGGATTTGTGCTGCAGTGTCATCCATCCCCCCTTTTCTGTTAGATTATTCTGCTCCAGCCTGCCAGAAAGCAACATGTACCTGAGCCACATGTATCTCAGCAGCCCAGGGCTGAGACAAATGCATGGAGGCTGCTTCATGCTAAGATGCCAGGCAGTGAACTGGGAATCCCAAGGCACGTTTGCTTGTTCTCTACAAGGACTGTGACTCCAACAGCATTAAACACCCAGGGTGGTTATACCTTAAACAAGCACAGCTGTTTACCAAAAGTGAGTCAGTCTTCTGTCAAGTTTGGCTAACGAGCTAGGAAACCTGATTTAACCTCAGCCTTTTCCTTGGTGTAGGTACAGCCACTTGAGTTACTTCCAGAAAGGCATTTTAGCTAGCAAGCGACTGGGTGGGAATACCACCAGCTGAAAGGTGGTGTCAGGTGGATGTCCACAGTGAGACCTGACCGGCACTACAAAACCTTGCCAGCAGAAGCCAGTTTTGTCACTGCAGTGGGGCATCCCATAACAGCCCAATGAAAAGTTCTGGCTGGCTTTTCTGTGACCCAAACAGATTCAGATCCTCAAGACATCAGCTGATGGTTTCTAACCCAGCAAGCACCATAGCTTATGCCAACCCAATGCCTCAGAGGGAGGAGGTGGTACTCTGTGGCCATGGCCATGTCTGCAGCAGTGCAGCGAGGTCAGTGCTCATCCAGACAGTGAAACTCAGCGTTATCAATGTAGCCTGGGAAAACATCCTGCTAATCCATGGTCAACTCATTTTGCAAGTCAAATAAAAAAAATAGGTAAAGCTCACTAGTGTTCTAACTTACATGACAGAAATACCCTTAACTACTTGCCCAAGCAGCACTTTCAATAAACAGCAACAGGGAGGGAGATGCTGTGAAGGCTTTGCCTTGCTCCTGCGCTGCCTTGGCCATCCCCATCACAGCCTCCAGCCACCCCAGGTCACACTGGCAGCCTGGCCTTGCTGCAACTATTACTTTAATGTTGCTGGCTTACATTTATTTCCATCCCATTAGAAAAACTACATTTTAAACCTCCATCCCTAGAAGCAGCTGTGATCCTGTTTCAGTAAAGACAAGCAGGTGTTGCTGTGACACCAGCTGGGACCTGTGCTGCTTACCCACTGCTGGGACATTTCCCAGATCAGGAGGGTGATGCCTTCACAGCCCCTAAGTGGACTCTGGCACAAAAAGAGGAAATGCACCTACTTTGCCCCTTTCAGTGAATGTGATTTATGAGCCAGAAAGATCTGCCTTTCAAGGCTGGTGAGCATGGCAGGGCAGAGCTCTGGCTAGCTCAGCTAAGGCAGCACCCAGGGCTGCGGCACTCCATCCCAGCCCTAAAACTGCAGGGAAAGGGAGGTTGGAGTTGTGGGAGACCTGGCAAATCTGCATGAAACCCTGGAAGAACTGTGCTCGGGAGAGAAATGCACTCCCTAGATCTACTCTACAAATCCAAAACAACCTCTGGATAAATTTCAGCTGAAAACTGGCTCTTTCATGCCTGCAATAACTGCACTTGACAGCCAAACAGAGACCCTTTCATATTTAAAAATAGAAAAAGCAATTAATTATTGGAGTCAATATAAGCCGGGAGCTGGCACAGTAGCAGAGCAGTGTCCGTAGTGATCTGACTGTAGCAGAGGCCAAAATGTCTTTAGAGCTCATGCACCCATCAGCCCAGGGGGACCTTCCGGCATTTGGGATGCAAAGCTGCTCAAACACGGGCACAGCGCAGATTCATGCCCCATGGCGGCAGGATCAGTAGGCAGCAAAACGTGAAGGCAGCCCCTGAACCCCACCAAAGAGCTCGATGGAGTCAGCGCTACTTTGTCAAACCCGCTTAGCTCAGCATTTAGGCATACTCAAGCTGAAATGCTCACGTGTCTTTAGTTTACTCTTCTTCAGTGGTGGTGTGTAGCAAGTGCCAGTATATCAGAGGCAAGCCTTGGAGGTACAGACACCAGCTGTGAAGTTACTGGGCAAGCCCTGAGAGCCAGAGCCACTGATTTCTTCTCTTTCCCATAGCTGGATAGTCTGGTTCAGTGTGGGATGAAGCACTGCACACCAAAGCCAGGCTCATCTTTTTCTATCTCATTGTTTACCTGGGATAGACCATGGTGTGAGATGGTGATGGGACTTAGGGAGTCCTGGTTAGGTTGTGCACAGGATCTTGGTAGCATTTGACCTTTGGTTGACTCTGAGTCATTTTGACATTGGTGAATGCCCCAGAAGGGAGCTTTCCTCGTCCTCCGGGAAAATCCACCTTTTTTTTTCTATAAGGCCCAATTCTTGCCACTTGCTAGCTACAAACTGTCCTCTTGGATTAGCAACTCAGTGAGGTAATAAAAATCAGCTACCTTAGACACTTCATTTTCTGCTGCAAGATACTTGCAAATGACTGAGCCTGCTGATGTTTGGTGAGCCTAAACAGAGTGGAGAAATGAAAGGAGAAGCAGGTCCAGAGCTGGAGAAGACTGTGGCTAGGAAACCGGGGTGGTGCTGCCATGTGAGCCGAGGAGAGACCTTTGAAGTGCAGTCTTTGGGCAGCTGCCTGGGCCCAAAGCAAACACTGCACAGGACTTCCACTTTGCTAGCGATAATGAAAGCAGTTCCTGGAATGATTTGCTTGTCCTGACAGCAGCACAGTTTGGTTGAAATATGTACAAACTTTAAAAAAAAAAAAAAATTCAACAACAACAAAAAAAGAATAAAAGAGGAACTTGTCAGAGAGGCCTGTTCCTTGGACTGGCTGTTCTCACAGCCTCCTTTCCCTGTCCAAAGTGGTAATTCACAGCAAAGCCACGATTCAAGCTCACGGTGGCTGCTCTTTTAACGTGATCAAAGGAATAATTATATGCAGGGAATTCTCCGAACACAAAAATTGCATATGATCCTCCTGGCGTGAGGAACTGGCTGTGTCTGCAGAAAGCTCCCATTTGCTCCGCAGACAGGCAGCCTCAGGTTGCAGCCAGGGTCAGTCCCTGCCTGCTGCCATGGAGCTCCTTCTCAGCTGCCTTCCACTGTGCAAGCTCGCTTACTGCTGTTGGGCCAGCCGAGCGGCAGGGGGATGTGGAGATCCTTTGTTTCTCTGTGTGTTCAGGGGATGAAGGGGATATTTCCCTAAAAAGTGACCACTGCTTGCTTAGTTTATCCTGGAATGAAAACTTTATTTATAGAAGCAACAGCAGCCGGGCCCTAGCAACAGCAAAGTGAGCTCTACAGATCCTGATGGGAAATATTGCAAGATGCTGTGCTTCAGCAGCAGATTTTGTTCATGGTTTCCCCCTCTGCGCCTGTCCCATTTCTTCTAGGAGCTGCAGATCAGAAATCCAACCTTTTCTTCTTCTGTTGTACAGGTTTCTCTTCCTCCTCCTCAGCAGTCAGTGTAGCATGGTGCCTCCAGGGAAGAGCACTGCAAAGCTCAGCGGGCTGTAGGCACGGGGCTGTGTTGGGTTGTGGGGACACATGGTGGTGGGAGCCCTCCTTGGGGTGCAAAAGGTTTCTCTGCTGGCCTAAAGTCAACAGGGCAGCACCGGGCCGCCTGGGTGTTTGAGCAGTATGGACTGAGTTGAAAGTCACTGAGCCCCTGGACTCAAGTGCTTTTCTACCACATCCCTGGCTGTCGTCCAAGCCCAAAACCTCCACCCTGCAGGATTACTGCTGGGGAATCCAGCCATTGCACTCCAGTCTACCTGCATCTGCTCTCCCTGGACCACACAAGCTCAGGTCTGTAGGAAATCCTGCTCATGTTCCCCCCATTGATAAAGCTCACCTGAAGTCCCTTGCCAGGGCGCACACTTGCAAGGCAGCAGTGCAGACTGTAGGCCAGTCTGCACTTCACTGTGTACACTTACCCTGTCTCATCCAAACTATTCCTGGAACGTGTCCTGTCTTTTCATTCAGGCACTTCAGGATGAGCACCGGGGGCCAAGATTGTCCATGCAATTGATGTCATATAATGATAGGGAGTTTTGGAGTGGCCTTGAACTCAAGCAAGTCACCCTCTACACCTTGCTAAATGGAGTTTCACTTTGTCAATGTATGTAGTTGGCTCTATCCATTCATGTTATCTCCTCTTCCTTCAGTCATTCCTTAAACTAGCAACTGGCTCAGATGAATATTAAGATGCTGTTGACTGCTTGGTGGTCCACACTGTATCGTCTTAATCAGTTTTTCATATCTCTTTCCACATGCGACTGTAGATTATCTAGATTGCTTTTGTTAATAGGAGACAGATGGAAATTGGGTGTCAGGTTGCAATTCTGAAGTGTAGGAGCTTCATAGCCTTTTTTAAAATGGATTATATTAAAGATCATTTAAAATGAAGTTAGTTTCTGGCATTTAACAATTAGGGAGGCAAAATAGACATTCAGTAGAGAGGCCAGAGGAGGGTAATTCTTTAGTCTGAGTCACCTCAACCCCAGGCTGACATAATCACATCTGGTATGAAAGGCCGTACTCTTGCATGCTCTAAATCTCCCATGTTTGCCCTGGCACTGCACAGCACTCAGTCTGGTGAATTGCATTGCCTTTCTCAATCAGGTGATACACAGCACAGGAACAGTATGGAAGAAGAAGTGCTGACAGGACTGATATATCTAGGACCTTGTGTATTAGGCAAAGCAGATTTTGTGGAGCTTACTTTGCTTGGGTGTGTTAGTCAAGCCTTCAAAATCAAAAGCAAGAGGGGTTTCTTGGAGTAGGGCACACACAATTCTAAAATGAGCCACACATGGCTGAAGAACTACTATATTGGTCTGAAAGGGGTTTGTGAAGTCCAGGATCCTGTCCTAGTTCTGGCCAGGAGCGGATGCTGAAGGAAAAATGTATGAAAACAGGTGAACATGGCACGGTCCTTTTCCTGATGCATTCATAGGGCTGGAAGGTCCTCAGCCAGAGACGGTATCTTTGTGTTAGCGGACTTTCCCTCCACAAGTCTGTCTAATTGCTGTTTTAACTTCTGGCCTCTGCAACAGCTGATGGCAATGAGTTCCTCTGTTTAATTTGCACTGGATGGAAACCTGCTTACTTTGGTTTGCTTGAAACCTGCTGCCTGCTAACTGCATTTGATGTCCTCCTTTGGAAAAAAAGGTGGGAGGCTGCAAACTTGCCAGGTTGCAGGTGCCTGGGTTTGAGGCATACGCAGCCAGCTCATGCTTCGCCCCACGCAATCACTGCATGGCTCAGCCTCCTGCCCTGACACTGGTGAACTGTGACCTTCTCACCAGCAGCATCTAGCCTGTGCCAGACTTCTTGTTGC
The DNA here is from genome assembly GCA_035590275.1 of Ibycter americanus. NCBI lineage: Eukaryota > Metazoa > Chordata > Aves > Falconiformes > Falconidae > Ibycter > Ibycter americanus. The sequence continues at coordinate 12,557,503 of JAVJGI010000014.1, read as the reverse complement.
ACTTTGGCAGGTGAATGGGCAGTGACTCCAGCTCCCATTTTGCCCCATCCTGTCTCTTACTGTTTCTAGCTTTAAGTCAGGTTGATATCATCTGGGATTTTTCATATGCATTAATTCACACTTAGTCAGCTGCCCCGCACACCTTGGAGGCCAGATAATGCAGAGGACAGGAAGATGAGATGCTCAAGGAGTACCCCAGCTTGGGTCAGCTGGAACAGAAAGATACTGCAGATCTTAAGTAACTGGTTTTCAGGTGCCCTCCAAATACCTATTGAAATTCACTACCACAGTTGCATGGGCTACCACAGAAATCGTAATGTGACCATGTGGGGATGTGCAGCAGAAGCTCTGATGGCAACTGTCTGCTTATTTACTTCCAGAAAATAATTTATGCTCCTATGTTCACTGTCAGCTCCATTTTTTCTTTCTTAATTTATACCCCTGGAGGAGTTCTTTTCTCATCGACTAGTAGAAACTACCCTCCAGATTTAGACCAAGGTTAAACATCCAATGTTATGTAGTACCTTGATGTCTCCCTACTTAAACTGCCCTGCTCCTTTTTGGAAGGATGCACTCCACCACCAGGTTTCATACTGTGTCCAAGGGATGCTTGTAAACCATAAGGGAGGGGTTTTTTGTATTGGTACAAAAATACCACCAGATTAATCTGGCAAAGTACTCCTAGTGTGGAGACATCTGGCAAAGCTGTACTGGTATTGGAAAACCTCTTTCCACAAGCAAAACAGGTTCTACCAGTAGAAGTGTGGATGTGTCACTGTAACTGGGACAAGGGGAGAATGGCTTAGGGCAGGACTGGAGCAATCTCTTATCTCCCACCATATGGAAAAGAGGGTGGACAGTGAAGTGGCAATGTTTGCTATTGATAGTAAGCTATTAAGGGTAATAAAAATGAAAGTTGACTGCAAAGACTTGCAGAAGGCACTCAGTACAGTTAGGAGTGAGGCAATAAATGAGCAGACGAGATTAATTTAGATAAATGTGGAGTGTGGTGCATGGGAAAAACTACTAACTGTAGATGCCAGTTGATAGACTGTGAGTTAGCTGTGTCTGCTCAGGAATGAGATCCTGGAGTTGGAATAGCTCTGTGAAAACAGCAGCTTGTTCCTTGGTAGCAGTGCAAAACCAATCAAACATCAGGAGGTGTTAGGAAAAAAGAGATAAAACAGGGCCATACGAATTCACCAGTTCTGCCTTTCCTTCTCAGAGAGGGTATATTAGAAATAGAAAGGTACCAAAGTTACATGGACAACCCCAGGTATAGGACAATTTCTAGATGTTTGGGACTCCCTTTCAGAAAAGGGAGTGAGAGGATATGACACAGGTGCTGACAACCGTGAATGCCCTCCAGCAAGTCAGCAGGAAACAATCTGGGCTATTTCTTTCAGTACAAGACCTATGGGCAATCCAATATGATGAGGTGGTGCTGAGCTCCAGACAGGTGGAGGGGGTGGTTGCAGTTAAACCGTGGAACTCATTGCTGCATGGTGCTGTACCTGCTAAAACTTTGCAAGGTAAAAAGCAATTAAACATATCTCAGGAAGAAAAATCCACCGACAGTCATGAAATGCAAACATCCCAGTTCTGTCTCAGGAGATCCCTACGCTACAAACAGCTGGCAGTCGGTGTAAAACAGAAAGGATTTATTCCTATGTATTTACCCCATTCCCATCCTCTTCCCCGTGTACCTGCTGTCAGCCCAAGCTGGAGATCGGACATTGGGACAGGCTGACCTTTGGGCTGACCCACTGCAGGAATTCTTAAGTTTGAGATAACCCTAATTTACATCACTTTTATTCAGATATAACACTGGGATCATGAGGTGAAGCTGTACTGTAGTAAAGAATCAAAGTAAAAGTGAGGCTTTCCTACAAGAAAAGTAATATATACTTCAAAAATAATTACATTAAAAGAAAACCTAAGAAAAAAGCATACAGTGGAAAATTGGAAATTAAAACAAATAGTCATTTGAGCATTGGAAAAGCATCATGCAAGTATCCCTAATCATCTTCTGCTCCCGTCTGTCGTCAGCCTATTTCACATGCAGTCTTAGCTTTCAGTCACTTGCAAGCAATGTCTCACATTTTGAAAGTTCGCATGATGCAAAAAAAACCTGTCAAAATGTGCTAATTGGGCTGGGTTATTTTTTCCAGCTCCTCAGAATGGGGAAGAGTAGTTCAGCTCCACTTCTCACAAGATAGCTGTCCGTCCCTACCCTGACCACTTCAGTCACTCAGGGGCATCCTCCCTCGGACAGCTTTAGGAAGAGGCACAGGATTGGCACACAGTGTGAGCCATCCTGCAGGCAGACCCATGGGGGTACTGCTGGTTCTTTTTAATGCAACTGCTTCTTCTCCAGCCCTAAACTTTCCAGGCTAACAAAGCCTGCAGTGGTGGGTTTTCTGGGCACTGTTAAGGTTTGTTAGACAGCTCCTAGGCTTCACCCCGGAGTTAGCTGCATTTTGATGGTGGGCAATGGGTCGTCAAGTTTAGAAGTGAACACCCAGAGTGCTTTCAGAAGAACTACAGAAAGCAGGTAATTAATTATTAAGAAGTAATTAGCAAAGAGGTTTACTTCAAAGTAGGGATTTAAAATTTCACTGGAAGACTGGGTGTTCTTCCTTGCAGAAGCTTGTAAAGAATTGCAGAGTTGCTGATAGTGCCAAACATGCACATAAACACCAGTGAGCTGATTGTGGATTTGTGAGAAGTTTAAGGACAGCAGGAGGGGGCTGCACAGCTGATATCCATCACTTGCACAAATAGCTGACTAAATAGCCTAGATCAGAGATACCACCAAGCGGTCATTGGAATGACTGGAAATGGAAAGTGAAGAAAGGAGCTGCTCTGGGTTTCTCTCCTAGCCTGAGGGTCTGGCCAGGAGGAGCTGCGGTGCTCTGGGCTGATGAGGAAGGACTGGTGATGCGTCCTGTAGCATGTGCTCATCCCAGCTGCAGCTTCACATGCACAGGAGAGCGAGGACTCTGGAGAAACACCTCTGCCCCGGGACGCTGGATGGCTGCTTGGCCTCCTCAGGGAGGAAGTAGCTTCCATTTAAGGAGCTGGAGAGGTTCTTGGCAGGGATTGCAGTAAAGCATCCCAAATGCTGGGTCCGTTGGCAGAAGGGCTGGGAGTAGCTCGAGCTCATGCTTTGGAAGTGCCTTCTTTTATCAGCTTGAGATTTTCCAGAATTTCAAAGCAGAAAAAAAGAGAGGGGTACAAGGAAGCTATTAAAGATACATAAAATAAACTTGAAGGGGGGAGGAAAGTGTGTTTCATTGAGAAACCCTGCACTTTATTCAAGGGAAGGATCGGTGAATGCTTATTATTTTAACAAAGTCTTTTTCTGTCGCGAACAAGAGAAGCAGATGTTTAAAAGACGGACAGGAAGCGGCTGTGACAAATGAAAGGATTTTTGATTGAATTCATGAGCTGTGTTTCCTGCCAGTAATTCATTCAGCTGTAGGCTAGATCAAAACATAATATTATGGTTTAATCAGCACGCTTTTTAACATGAAGCCAGAATATACAAGCTCTTGGTGCTACAGGTAAAAAGCCATTAGTACAGTTGGCTCAGAAGCTTCTTTTTAATTCATTATTCATTCTTTTTTTCTTTTAAGCAAATACGTTGTCTATCAGCAAACACCTGAGAACTCCTGGAGAGCCGTGTTTTGGAGTTTGCACAAGCAGGTGTAGAAAGGGTAAAGCGTTTTCAGGGCACGGCAGAGGAAATAGGCTGCCTAAAAGTACAATTCGACTTCTGTTGCAGTTCGAGAAAGCTCAGCTTCCTACCGACTGCAGGAAGCATTAGATCAAGCTGGTTATCCTTGGAAAAAAAAGCCTGGCATAAGGATTTTTATTTTTTTTTTCTTAGCACAGTTCTGAAAAAGCAGCATGTGTGTGCATGTGTGTGTTTGTGTGTGCATGCATGCGCGTGCGCATGTGTTAATTGTGATGTTTTCTGCTTCTCTTCCTTCCTCCTAATGAATTCTATTTGTTTACAGCCTCAAGGAAAGCTTGTCACTAGAAATTTCCTTTTGAGTTTTCAGCTCGAGATTTCACAACCACAGAGCCATTGCAACATAGTGATAAACAAGCTGAGGGAGGCAACTCTGGAGAATTGAGGCTTCTCTTTTTCACCATTTACTTAAGTAAATAGCTACCAAATGTGCCGAGAGATAGAGAACTTTATCCCTAGCTGTAATGAGTATTAGCAAAAGTGGATTTTTTTCCTATCCAAAAACTAAGAGTAGGCACAAGAACTGTTTTTGAACAGCTTATCCTTACACCACTACTTGTCAGAAAGGGCCAGATGCTGGGCTGTACTCCTGGCACACAGCACTGAGCTGCAGGCTGTATGGGAGCAGGGAGAAAGGAAAAGAGGGGTTGCAAAAACTGCCTAAAGCTGAGGGTCACAGTCCTGGATTTGCACTTCCCAGGGCAAAAGCAGGACCTAGCTGAAGCCAAGAAACGCTAACAAGGGTGTGCCCCATGCACAGATACCAACTGTCCTCCATCCCTCCTTGGCCAGGCTTTTGGAGGAGGGATGAGGACACTAAGGCAGCCTCTGCCAGCTTTCCTCCTCTGAAGGGGTGCAGTCATCATGGCTTGGCTGCTGGGTGGGTCTTATCCTGCACGAAGTGTCTCCTGTGCAAGTCTTTGTCCTTGGATTAAGCACAGTATCCATTGATCTGCTGTGATAACCAGGCAGGCTTCCTCTGCTGCATTTAATCCATTGTAAAGTTTCTACAGGTGACCCTCTCGTTATATAAATGTATTGGGGGAAGCCTTGCAGTTATGATTTCCAGAGTGTTGTGGGATAATGCAGATAAAGGCAGCTTCCGGAGGCTAAGATGAAATTCTAGGGCACAGACTTTCCTTGCTGAAAAAAAGTACAGCTTTGGATCAACCAAAACTTTTTACCAATACTTGTGAAATTTAGCAAGTGGTTTCGGTGATAGCAGAGCAGGCGTATTTTGACATTTTCAAAATAACTGAAGCGGTTTGTTTTTTCACTAGGAAACAACATTTTGTTTTGAAATTTGTCTCAGCTTTGTAATAGTAACAAACAGTAAGAAAGAAAACTCCTTTCGAGGAAACAAAAATGTTTAAGTTGAATGAAGATTTTTCTGTTCGACCCAAGTTGAAAGAAACTTTTCACTTCTTTGAGGAATTAAAAAAAAGGGCTTTGGGCCATCAAAACAAAACAACAAAAAAAGCTCTCTGAGGATTAATAATTAAAAAAAATTTGCCAATTTCTGTTTATTCGGGTGTGCAGTATAATCAGAGATATGAAGAAACATACCACATGTGGAGGGCCAGATCCCTCATTTGTGCAGAGAAGACACGTAACGCACTTAAGGACTTACACACTAGACCAGGTGAGCTAAGGAATGAAGACAAGGGAACTAAATGTACCTGTACCTTCCCTCTCTTGAATAGAAAAAACCAGAGGAGCCGCCTCATCTGTTCAGTGCACAACCTGATCCCACATCAGAACAACCAAAGAAGGTGTGGTGGGATCTGTTGCCAGCCAGCTGCTTGAGGCAACTGAGATCATAGAACAGTTTGGTCTGGAAGGGACATTTAAAGGTCATCTAGTCCAGCCCCCTGCAACGAGCAGGGACATCTCCAACTAGATCAGGTTGCTCAGAGCCCCGTTCAACCTGACCTTGAATGTTTCTAGGGATGGGGCATCTACCACCTCTCTGGACAACCTGTGCCAGTGTTTCACCACCCTCATCGTAAATAATTTCCTTCTTATATCTAGAGGTTTGAAAATTGAGTTTTCCAGTCTCCCAACCAAGGCACATCATGCAATAATCCTCTCAGTGGTGTAGCTGGGGAGGAGGCTCCCCAGGTCCTTTTGTCCCATAAAACATCTTCACTGCCAGAATTGTGCCCAGTAAGTGGCAGCTCCTTGGTAAACAGTATAATCATTAAATGTCAGCTATTGCTTACAGTTTAATTGCTTTTGAATTTTAGCAAGCAGCTCCTCATTCATAGTAAATTGGCATTTTGTACATTCAAGATTGTGCTATTAGCTGCACAATAGAGAGCTGGTTTTCTGTAAATATTGAGATTTGGTAATTATAACCCAACAGTTATTAACACTTCATGGCAGATAAATGCTTCAGCTTCTGAATCTGCTGTGGGCAAACCTCCTTTCAGAAGGAGTGTCTTATCAGTGAGTGGAGGAAGGCTCTAGCTGCCATACTCCATTAACACCATGTTAATGAGCCAAGAGCCCACGCACCACAATGAAAACATACCCTGAAGTGTAGCAGATGGGCTCAGAAGCCAAAGCCACACAATGGGGAAACCTAGGAAATGATAGCTAAATTCAACAGAAAACAAAAGCTGGGCAGCTTGGCCCTCCTTATAATAAATATCCTAGAGTAAGAGGCATTCTTGGATCTTACTGCGTGAAATTGTGGCTGTGCAGGACTTTCCATTGACTTCAGGAGGACTCAGGTCTCATCTGGTTACAGGCAGTATGTCAAAACCTATCTAGAAACCACTGTTGATTGCCTGAGCTCTGCACAGGCATCTGCAGTGAAATCCTTCAGCGATGCTCACGGAGGACTTGTGATTCAGTCCATCGGATAAGTGCACTGCTAACCCACAGCAAGGCTTCATGCTTCGTGTTGCTAGAGCTGCTTAAAATAAACAAAAGTGAGTTGACAAATGTGACTGAATCAGTGCGGGGGGAAGCACTATCGTGTTAATGGTGTAAATGATTAACAACTATCTGTTAGTCATATGTGAGTGTCACTTCCCCACACACCAGTAAAAGTGCTACAGCATCGTTCGTAATAGTAAGGATGTCACAGAAGAAAAAGCCCTCACACTGAAATGTATTTGCTGGGAGGCAATGGCTAATGTACATGTGTTTTAGGAATTTATTCTTTTACAGACTAGTGTAAATCTGTTAACCTTCCCACCAGTGCTACATCACTCTACCTCATTGTCGTTAGTGAGGATGTTATGTACATGAAGCACAAAATTAAAATTAAGTAGCTTTCAGTTCTATATGCCAGATAGAGCAAATGCATCCTTGAAGCCCTTTTAATGAATCCGTGTGCAAGTACTGTTTCTCCAGTGCTGTGGTTTGTAGGCAGCAGTTCTAGTATCGCTATGAGCATTCTGTATGTCAGCCTGGTAAAATTTCCCCTACTGCTGCTTGTGAATGCAGAATGATTTCAAATGGAGGCGGACAGTGTCTGTTTTCCAGGGATTTTGATACGGTCAGGAATTTTTGGACAAAACTGCTTGCCTAGCAGGTTTGGATACAGTGGTCATTGGGAAAGGCTTTTTGGTCAAAAATGCAATTTCCAGTCATCCAGAGAGATGCTATTTGCATCTTACATCCCTGCCCTGGTCTCTGTGTCAGTGTGCCCAAGAAGAGGCAACTGAGCCCCTGTGGCTCCCACTGTACCATAATCTCTGCACCATGGAGATCCTCGACTCCATGTGTGCCTGCTCAGAAAAAGAGCGAGAACCAGGGAGCAATCATACAAAAAGGCCTTATTAAAAACAGGGTAGGGAAGGGGTAAGGACTGCAATGTACACCTGATCCTCCAAAGGGGCCTCCTGCCCAGGGTCTGGAAAGTGAGGCACTTGGTAGAGCAGAACTTGGCCAGAGTTCATGGTGCCAGGGCTGGCAAGATGGGAGCACAGCCTCAAACACATGCTTCCAGTTTCCAGTGGTGAAGAAGAGGGTTTGGTTAATAATACAGATGCCTGTATTAAATATATTAAAGTGATAGTTATCTCTGTGATCTTCCACATCAGACCTGCCAGACATTGGCGACTGTGAGGCACCTTCACCATGCTGTTCTGATACAGGGTTCTTGTCAGGGCCATTTTCTGATTAGCCAAAATTTTCTTTCCCTCCCTCTGCTACAACAGGCCTTGTCACCTGTTTCTCATCTATTTTCATTATAAAGGAGAAGTAATTGGTACATCTGGGCATTATTGGAGAAATGGCTTGGCTGAAGCCATAATGTGGTAATTATAGACTGAACTGAGCCATGCCGATGCATTGTAAATACATTTGCCTCTGAGTGTGTGATATTATCACGTGTCCATTCAGATGGCTTTTTGGGGGAAGAGAGAGGAGAGAGAGGGGCAGTGTGGAAAGCTGGCCATGTCTGACCTATCCTGTACATGTGTGGTAAACCTCAAAGATACAAAAACCCTACAATCACAGCAGAAAAACAACAGTGTTCCCCCTGTAAAATGAACCGACAACTCATTTTCCAAGTGGCTTGTTTTCCTGGGGATTCAATTATCCTCTGTGTGACAACTTGCTTCTGGTCTTTTGTAACTGCAAGGAGACACCAAACCAAAATAGCTCGTTTTCACTGTTTTGGTGGTGCTTTCTGCTAAATAGCAGCACATGACTGCTGGTACACCACAGAAGCCAGTAACCTAATGTAAAGCGTGACGGCAGGCTCTGGCAGCAGCCTGTGCTGTCTGAAGGAGAGAGGAAGATAGTACAGGGAACCAGAAACCTCAAATGGCTCTGTGTATGTGTGTTTTTTTGAATGGGGCTCTTAAACACATCTCCACAAACTCCCAGCCTTCCCTCCCAGAGGTGACGCTTCCAGTGCAGGAGAAAATGTTCAAAGCTTCTGTGGTGTTTTACTTTCTTGATGCATGGCACACCACAAAGCCACACAGTGACAGAACAGTTGAGGTTGGAAGGGACCTCGTGAGGTCACCTGGTCAAGCCACCCTGCTCAAGCTGTCCAGAGCCAGCAGCTCATGACCAGGTCCAGGTGAATGGACCGTGTACATTGCACTAAGATGGTAGCATCTGCTTTGTGCCATGGGGTTTGGGTGCAGTTCTCCATAGCCCAGGTGGATGTTAAAGCGCAGAGAGTTTTGCCTTGACAGAGACTGCAAGCACCAGTGTAAGATGCCGCTGCAGTAACTGAGCCAGCCCCATGCAAAACTGGATGGGTAACTGGACTCAGATCTTTGGCTGTCTCTTGGCATGTTATTGCTATGCTGTAGGGTTAAAGAGGTATAGCGCTTCAGAATATAGGGGAAAGTAAGCCTTCTGGAGCTGGGCATGTTTCTGGTGTCTCTCTGGCCTCCAGCCCACGTCTCTTCCCATAGTTCAGTGTACTGCATTCACCATGGTCAGGAAAGGAGTTTTCTCAGGGTAAGGCTCAACCATGGTCAGGAAGGGAGTTTTCTCAGGGTAAGGCTCATCCTCATAGATTGAGACAAATAGCGTCCTGGCTCTTACCTGAAGTAGTGTAGCTAGGAGGCAGCAGGACAAGGGACGGGATTGTCCCCCTCTGCTCAGCACTGGTGAGGCTGCATCTTGAATACTGAATTCAGTTTTGGGCCCCTCACTGCAAGAGGAACGTACAGGTGCTGGAGCGTGTCCAGGGAAGGGCAACGGAGCTGGGGAAGGGTCTGGAGCACAAGTCTTCTGAGGAGTAGCTGAGAGAACTGGGGTTGTTTAGCCTGGAGAAAAGGAGGCTGAGGGAGGATCTTATTGCTCTCTACAGTTGCCTGAAAGGAGGCTGTAGGCAGGTGGAGGTCGGTCTCTTCTCCCAGATAACAAGCAACAGGACAAGAGGAAATGGCCTTAAGTTACACCAGGGGAGGTTTAGTTTGGATATTAGGAAAAATTTCTTCACCAAAAGGGTGGTGAAACATTGGAATGGGCTGCCCAGGGAGGTGGTGGAATCACCATCCCTGGAGGTATTTAAAACTCACATAGATGTGGTGCTTAGGGACAGGGTTTAGTGATGGACATGGCAGTCCTGGGTTAACAGTTGGACTTGATGATCTCAAAGGTCTTTTCCAACCTAAATGATTCTATGATTCTATTCTATCCTCCACATCCCCTGGTATGCCATACGCTGCAATTTCTCCACATGCAGGAAAGTTACCTGCGTATTTTGTGGTAGGGGCAGTTTGTGTTCATACTCTTCCCTTGTTTCCATGTTTCACATGAAATTTTCATACCTCTGATCTGTGGTGGGCAACATATTATCAAAAATATTAAAATAGATCAGTATAATGGTCTTATCCTGTACATGTGGAAAAAATCCAGAATGAGAATGGGGAGAGATTTGACCATGACACAGGTGAAAGTGGCATTTGCAGAAGGCAGAAGACAGAGCACAGCAGGGTGGCATTGGCACTGGACCTCTGCGAGCTCCACACCAGTTGAATATCTAGTTTTATTTCCACAGCCAGAGACCACCATTTCTATTTCTTTCTCTTGCCTTTTCTTCTGATCAGGGAAAAATTACGTCCTTTTGGGCTTGACTAAAATGGAGCGATCTGTTCATTTAGCTGCTGAGAAGGGAAATTAACTTCATTCTTATCCGTCTACCTTATTAGCACAAATATTGCGGCTGCATTATCCTATCCCACATAAAACCCTTTACAGTAGAGCCTTTTAATTGTCTGGCTAATTGTTTGGCCTTGGAGCTGTCTATTTCCGATTGTCTAATTCTCATTAGAATGCCAGCTGACACTGAGTCCTCCAAAGCTCCCTTTAGCTGCTTTTAACCACTTCTGGACTAATTTGGTGGTGTTGAAAGCACTTACAGAAAGGCAACCAACAATAAGAAACACAGTGCAAATGTTTCTCTTCTCTAATGCATTCAACATTTTAAATCTTGGCCATAAAGGAGTTTTGATGCTGGTTTAAATGCATGTATCCCTACAGAGTCACGGCATTGTTGTTAGTGTTCAGAAGTGTGTAAAATACGTGGACTGAAAATCTAGGCACAAATGCTTCAGTCCTTGATCTGAAATATCTCCTTCTGAAACCAATGGGTTTTTTCAGCCTATGAATAAGGAATAAATCAGGACGGCAGGGTGCAGGCCCCCAGGGAGAGAAAGGATCCGTCTGTATTACAGTGCTCTTTGTTAACCCTAAGTAAGCATTTCTGAGGACAGCCTACAAAACCTGAATGAGGCAAAATCTTGGGTTCACCCTCTAAATTCACTGCTGTATATTATTGCCATGTAGCCCTTTTTTCACTTTGTGATAACTTCAGCACCTGTTTCGGAATCTGGCTTAGTCCACTGCCATAGTTAGAAAATTTTCCTTTTGCCTCTTCCTTCAGTTACCTTCTTTGAACAGCCCTCAGCAATTTAGTGAGTCACTTGAGACTGACCAAAACTTGTTCTATGTTGCCATCAAACTGAACAGGCACAAGCAGGTAGGAAAACTCAGTGGGACAGGTCTCCCTCAGAGTCACTTCCTTACCAACACCACTGCCCTGAGAGAAGATGGGGGAAAAAATGTGTTCTTGCCAGGTTTCAAGTGACATTTGCTAACCTAAAGCCTCGAGAGGAGTTAAAACGTGTCCAGCTACTGAAACTGGAGGGTAGACATCTGCTGCAGGTTTATTGCCAGTTTTAGCACTGGATTCCTTGGTCAGAAACATGGGGAAAAGGTAGGAAAAGCATCAGTGCTGCAGTGGTGGAGGGTTTCCTGGCTTCCTGCAGATGGGGGGACCTTCTGCTTGGCTAGGGAGCCACTTGGCCATTGAGAGCTAGTGCCCCAAAGTTGCCTTCTGCTGCCTCCTACCATTTTGTTGGGCAGAATGAAAGGTTTCAGGGAGCCTTAAAGCTGGGAGGCTGTCCACAGGCTTTCCCAGCTTCTCTCTCTAATGCAGCCCAGTAAGCAGGTGGACAGAGACGAGGGAAGCCCTGGCAGCCTCTCTGCTACCCATAACAGCAGCCATCGCACCTATCAGCCAGGGCACCCGGGACACCTAGTGCCCAGGACACCCATCCTTGGCAGCCATGGAGCGTGTTTTGGAAGCATTGCATTTGACAGCTTTCAAAATGAAATACTGCAAGATTGCTGCTTCGTAAAAATGTGGTCTTTGGGGATTTTTCTCACAATTCTTGGAGAAAAGAGTTCGGGAAGGTCATATATGGAGTTCATGAAATTCCTGCATGTTGTCCCAGCCCACTGCAGGACTTGCCTTGTAGTTCCTCTGCTGAACATCTTGGCACCACCATCCCCCAAGATATGCTAACTGCCTACTGCATTGCTATCTACAGCCAAAGCTGTTAATGATATTTCCTGCCAGCAAGGGCAGCTGAGCCCTTATGTCTGGCATATACAACTTCTGTTTATATCTTGTTCGGAAGATGTAGTAGCAAAACTTTATATCAACAGTTTCTTCTTATTGTGAAAGCTAAAAGGGGAAGGAGAATAAATCTTCTCCTATCTTGCAATGTGGGGTGCCTGTTCAAAAAATAGGTCCTGGAGACCACAGCCAGAGTGATCACGGTTCAAAGAGCAATACAAGGCCACCGATTCACCCTGGCAGCTCTTCCTCCCATCTTGAGACGGGGCATTTCCTACATTTTTCAGTACAGTTCACTGCCCTGATGGGCTTCATTTCCCAAGCATCCTTTTTAAAAAAATACTTGAATGCTTTTGCCATGGATTTCTCTTCCTCATTTTCTTGCTTTCTAGAAAATCACAGTGTTCTCCCCTGACATTTTCTCCTGTCTCATGGAAGAGGAGGCCGAATTACTGGCGTTTCCTTCAGCTGTGAACACAGATGGAATTCAATGGCTTTTTGGGTTGTATTTATAACTGTTTTAAAAGCATGGCGAATGTCATCTACAAAAACTCCTGTTAGGCTGTTTCTTGCCCAGGCACAGCATGCTTCACAACTGCTGTGGCACACAGGGCAGGGATCCTTCACTTGGTGTAGATTTTTGCTTTTGTAGCTACAGACACTTCTGTGTGTTTCTTGGGGATTTACCTGAACGTGACACTTAACTTGAGTCGTACACTTCATGTGAGCCACATGCTTTCCATATAGAGGAACCCCCACCACCACCACCACTCTTGGCTGTCTCGCATGGGGAAAGGTTAAAATGGAAGAAAATGCCACATATTATCTATTGTATGCATTGTTCAGGTTTCTGCCTGCCTTTAAACTGCTAATTGCCTTGAGGTCTCACAGGCCTGTAAATCTTTTTGGCTTTGTCTTTTGTAGATTTTTTTTATTGGTTTGAACTCGGTTCTCTAGCCTGGATTTTTCAGATATCCTCAAGTATCTGATTAATTTTTCCTTTTAGCCTATGTTCCTAAGGAAACAAATTTCATCCAGTTGTGTTTCTTGTCCATAATAACCTGGGCAATTTTTCAACCAAATTTGATAGAAGGTTAAAGGTCTGCAACACGTAAGTTCCCAAAGTTTCCATGAAAATTAGTCTGGTTAGAAGAAAGAGGAAGAAGTTAAGCTGGCGCTGGAGGAAAGGCAGCTGTCACTTAGTTTTCAGCGGCAGCAGCCAACTGCCCAGCCAGCCAGCAGCCTCTGGCCACAGCAGTTTGTCCCACCAAACAGGCTAGGAACATGAGAGGGAGTTGAGCAAACCGCTGTTTGGTGGTGGGATTTTGAGGACACTGGGCACCAACCCTCAAGAAACTTGAGTTTACCAGATCCATTGCTCATGGAATGACTTTATTAAAGAGGAAGGCTAAACAAACATTTTCCTTCCTCCTGATTGTGTGTCATTTCTTTTCAAGCCAATGCTTCTGAAAACAAGAGTCTAATGTTAGCACAGCTTCCCTAGAAGAGGTTTCCAAGACTCTCTGCTCCCAGCAGCTCGTACTGAAATTAATGGGAGCTGCTGGGGCTCAGTGCTTCCAAAAATAAAAACACTTTGCCAGTGGTACAGATGCAGATGTCTAAATTTAATCTGTAGTTTTTGAGCATCTGGGGCCTAAATCCATGTCTGAGGACTTCAAAACAAGTGGCCTGTTTTTTTTATAGGTACTGAAGAGCCTTACTGTAGTCAAGGGACTTATGGGCTATATGGATCAGACTATATTTGGAAGTCAATGGGTAGATATAGGTAGCTGAGATTTAGGCGCACAAATTGGAGCACATGGGCCCTGCACCTGAGAGCGGGGGTTTTCAAAGCATTCAGCCTCGGCATAAGTGATCTTATTGAAGTTGCTGGAGTCCAGAGGGAAAGAGTTAAGTCAACACAGAGCACTTCAGAAGGCTCCTGGCTCAGCATGTACATCTGTGTTTAAGAAGGATGCTGGAACAAAAAATACTTTGCAGGTGCAACATGGCCAAATTAGCACAGTAGAAGAAACCATAGGTTTTTAAAATCCTTGGACTGGAGCAGCAGCTCTTGCAGCTTAATGCTACGCACATACCAGGGGCTTTTTGTATTTATTTTCCCTGCGTGCCTTGTTGTTTTAAGAAAAAGGAACAAACAGGGAGCAGTTGGCTGGCAGAGCCTGCGAACTCGACGGGAGCTGCCAACGGGCCTTGCTGGGTCTTTGCACTGAAAGGAGTGGGCTTGTGGAGTTACAACTGCTCTGCAAACCCCTCCTGCCCCGTCCTGCCCCGGCTCAATGGGGCTTTGTGTAGAGGCAGGGGCTGCCCGGGCAGAGCAGCCTACTGATTCACTCCCTGGGAAGGAGACGGGTTGCCTTTAACCCTTTCCTAGCTCTACAGCAGGATTTTGCTCCAAGCTTGCTTTTGGGGTTTGTTTTCTTTCTTCCAGCATCTGGAAACAAAAACCAACCAAACAAACAAAAAACCCCAAAACCCTCCAAAGAAAACCAAACAAAGAAACAAAACAAGGAAAAAAAATCACTTTCTTCCGACCCCGATTCAGCATAAATTAAACAAACGGGAGTTTAGATGTTGCTGATGAGGGAGCTGATTTTTAAGTGTTGAAAAGTTCCGTCCATAGCTATCATAGCCCAGGCCAACACCCCATCCTCAATAATGCAGGAGAAGTACCATGGTTGAACGAAAAGAGGCAGGATTTATTTGATCAGAGGTAGATGATTTATCACCTTTCGTTTGACAGCTGTAGGATTAAATGTACTATTGAGTCAGAGGTGGCTGCCTATAAGGAGATTTACCTGTAAATGTGCCCCCTGAGTGAAACAGTCTGGATTTAATAAAGATGCCAGATTTACCACAAGCAAATGAGAGGCTACAGAGGCCCGCATGATTAAGTGACAAAATGGAGGTGGAAACTGGGAGGAAATGAGGTGAAACACAAGGGAACGACAGTTCAAAAATATGGACTGAAAAGCAGAAGAGGATAAAACATCTGGGCAGGAGACTTGAGATACTCTTAGGTGCAAAGAGGCAGGAGAAACACTGTTCAGATACCCTTATATAGCACTGGTCTTGAGTCTTTGCCTGTCCTCCACTGGAAAATGTGGCAAAACATTGCCAAAGGTTCCTAGTGCTATTTATGGAAATGAGATAAAATTGAAGCCAGGTTTGGGGTAAGCAAACCTCCTTATTCCAGAGCTGTAAAACCAAAACCCTGGTTTGGATTAAGGACCCGCTGGATCTGCATCTCCTGAGCTGGTGAGAGGGGAGCTGATGGGGCAAGCAATCCCATCAGTGCGTCGCTCTGCCTTGGAGAGCTGCTGGGAGCCAGCTGTCACGGGAATGCAATACTGCAGAGCTCTTGTGCTCTGCGTATTTGTTTAAACCTGACAAAAACTCGGGCCCTTAATCTGCAACAGTTTATTTGAACAGGCTGGGAAGACAAGGTTATTGTTGTTGTTGTTTAAAAGCCCTGTAATTGAAAAGCTTATACTAAAGATTTGTGGATGTATGTCTACATAAGTATGTGAGGATCTGCATGTGGAGTGCCCAACGCTGGGAGGTAAAACCTGTGTCCGCACAGGGAAGAGCTAGTGTCAGAGATGGCACCGAGGAGTCACCTGGAAGAGCTGTACACAAGCACCCCATGCACAAAGTCCACGGGATATGCCCATCCCTGCATCCTGCCTCTTAGCAGGTTGGGAGTGACCTGTCCCTTTGGCTGAGTTCATGTGCTTGCGTGCTCAGCAGACACATCTTTGGTGCTGCCTTCTAAAATCTGGCCCTAATTTCAGACCAATTTACTATTCCAATGAAATGAACCTGCAAAACATATGGTGCAAATAGCATTCGCCTAAGTGGACTGCACGGTTCAGGTTTGATTTGTGACTTCTCTTTACATTCCCATTCACGTGGGAGTCCGTGATAGATCTTTAAACAGAATAAACTGAAACCCGTCCACAGCTGCCTTTCATCAGGGAGAGGGCTGCAGACAGACTCCAGCACGGAGCCTCTCTCTGGGGCAATTGCTACAACTACCGTGGAGGGTGGAGGACGGTGCAGCACACCGCGGGCAGTGGCTGCAGCAAAGGAGGCAGGCTCTTCTTTGACTTGTGCATGTTTGTCTTCAAGACAGACATTACAGCCACTTACAGATATTCAGTCGGGGGGGAGGGGGGGGACACAGAAAAGAGAGAGAGAGGAGAAAGAAAGTAATCATTAAAAAAAAGCCCACCACGATGGAGATTTGGTAGTGGATTTTAAATCACATTTAGACATAAATCCTTTGAGTTCACAATTTCCATAGATTACTGGCATCTGTGGACCCCAGATAGACTGTAATCACTAAGATTGTTCTAATCTTCCTATGGGAGGTTTTTCAAAGGCAGTATTGAATTACACCAATTCTTAGCAGGGCTGGGTTTTAACTTGCAAGAAAGTACTTTAAACCCAAATGCATACATTAGTGCCAGGCCTATAAAGTGAGGGTATAATGCTTGTGACTTTCATACATCCTGATGTGTAATTTGTTATTTGGACAATAAAACTTCACAAGGCACACACATGCTGAGCTGCACCCAGTGGTAATCGTATCACAAACTGTCAGGCATGTGTTGTCAACTTTGGACCTTCTGTGTGACGGTCCTTTGAAGCACATCTCCAGTCTTTGCAGAAAGTGGTGCTTGACTCATGCACCAAGGTTGAGTCCTGTCCTAATTGAATCTTGCCACAGCATAGCGTTTCATGCCATTGGCCTGTGCACCTGCCCCTAAACCCAGCTCCCATCACTCTCTGGAAGTAAGCAGAGTTAAAAATGGTATGGTTGTAAAGAGAACTATTTGGTATGGAAAACTTTGCACAGAGACAGCAAAGTTGTGGTCCCTGCTCATGACCAGAGCATGCAGGGGAAACATCAGTGAACATTAGCAGAATAAACCTAATCCTGCTCACACCTATATAAATCCAAGCTGGAATTGCTGCTATGGAACACACTAGAGGGATGTGGGAAGCTGGTGTGAGATGGAAATCCCGATTGCTGTGTCAGATTCATCACTAGTACATGAAAATGAATGGAATTACACCAGGGATTATACTGTCCCCATATGGGTTTTTATGCCTGGTAACTCCTCAGCTTTAATGGGTATCAAATTTTCGTCTGCTATACTGGGTTGCACAGCTGAATGCTTTTGCTCCAGTGCTAAGGGATTAAATAGACAATTGAGGTTTCTCAGAAAGGATGTAGAAAATGTAAATCAAGAAGAGTCACTGGAACTGGTTGCAGAGCTGACAGCCTTTACAATGCATGCTGCCTCCGACCGCTCGCAGCAACCAGCTGCAGCAGCACCCAGGCTGATGCAGAGCAGCATTGGGGCAGTACGTGGGAAGACTGGGACACAGGACTGAGAGGCCGTCGGTCCCAGACAGCATGCTCCAAGGGATGCCATCTGCAAGCTGGCAAACTGAATCCAGTTTTCCTGTGCGACCAAGAGAGCTGGTGCGTGCCTGGTGTGGGGAGCTGCCGGGGAATGGCTGTGCTGTAACAACAGGGCTGTGCTTTAACGTGCTGCTTGCCAGCCAGACACCAGCATGGGGAACTATTTGCCTTTGCATTGCACTCAGATAGCTCTGAAACTTTAGGGGCCTGTCAGGAAAGTTTGGAGGAGTTTAAGGCAATGCTATGCCTGCCCTGAGCAGACACATGCTGGGGGGAAGGACCTGACCCTGAGAGCAAATCCATGCGCCCTGAGCAGACACATGCTGGGGGGAAGGACCTGACCCTGAGAGCAAATCCATGCTGTGCTGTGTTACTCTGTGATCAAAATGATCCAATTTACTGGAGGGTAAACATTTTTGTTACCTGCTTGGGAACCAGTCAGCACTTCTTTTATGACAATGCAAGTTTCCAGTTTCGGGTTTGCTTAGGAGAAAAAAACCCATCTTTTTGGTTTCATTTGGTTTGACATTTTTGTTTGTTTTGGAAGAGCACTGCTTCCCTGCAAGGGACCACAGAAATTCATTCTCCACAGCTGTGTGAAAGCCAAGCTGTGCACAGAAACCTGTTCCAGGCACTTCTTGATGTTCATGCAGACTCCACTTTGTGTGATGGGACAAGCAGTGACCATGACAGAAGACTGTAATGATAATTCCATGCATCAGTGTGATGTTGTCATCACCATGAGGCCGAACTGGTTGCCTCTTAACTAGAGGAAAAGAAGATAAGGAGGTTGGGAAAGACAGTGTCAAGCACCACCACAGTGCACTCAGTGTTAGTAGCTGTTTGTTGTCTACCGTGCCATGATGGTGTGAAATGAATCCCTGGGCCCCTTTCTGAATAGACTGTTGGAGTGCAGAGGGTGGTTTTGGTCACCATGGTCTGCACTGATGTTGAGGGTGCTAAGAGGAAGATGATCACACTGTGGTATGATTTCATGAGCCAAGGATGCCTGTGTACAGTTTTGGCAGCCACACTGACTTATTTTACTCTCCTCTGTGAGGTTAACAAGGTGACAACCCCACCGTGCTCCCATGCTGTACTCTTCAAGGTACCGGCAAAGGTTGGTGTGGGCTTCCTGTCCATCTCCCTGCCCAAGGACCTGAGTATCGGTGTATGCATGAGCAGGGGAAGGCAGCTGTTGCTTGCATGGTGGACCTCATGCTTGCCAGTGTGCTGGGAGTTTCCCCCCTCTGTCTCCCAAGGGAAGCTTGGCCTCATTTTGTGTGCAGAGCTTATCCTGGTTTCAGTGATGGTGAGACATTTCCCAGGGTCCATTAAACTGCTTTGGCTCAGAGTGGGCTTTCTCTGATGTTTAACTACTTCTTCACCTTACGTGTCAGCTTGCACGTATGTCCTGGCTTAAGCAATTTGTCATGGTATAACCCTTTCTGTAATGCACATTTGGAATGGTTATCTGTGTTCCCCCCTAGTTGAAGCAGTGCAACTTCTGTCTGCAGATCAGCCCTCTTGGCTGGGAGCTGCCAAAGTGACCTCTCAGGAGTGATGGTGGGCACAGGGCTTCTTGAAAAGCGATCAAACATTTGAGGAGATACTGCATATCCTAGTTGCCTTCAGATGGGACCACACTGGAGGGCTGATGGTGAGCTCTATGCCTCTGATAGCTGCATCTTCACAGATGTGCTATGGAAAAGCAGCATGCTGCGTTTCCTGCACATACACTTGAGATATGGCTACTTCACTCCCATCTTGTTACCAGCCTCTCTGAGAACACTAGACAAACATAGGTGTGTAGGAGCTGACGAGCTCTGTCCAGGTGGTATGTGTGGCTTGAGGACAGGCTCGGGGCTCCTTGCATGTTTAACCAGTCTCAGAGGTTGGATTCCTTCTCCAGTGCCTCTTTGCTCTGTGGGCCTTCTCTTTTTCACCTGCTGTTTATTTTCTCCTTGCTGTCAGCAGATCAGCAGGACGCGTTAGCTGAAGCGTAATTCTGGACTAGAGCTGGCTCCCGTCCACTCAGTTTGGAGTGGCCTCGCTTCACACAGCCATATACGCATGTCCAAAAATAGTCTTCAACTTTAGCAAAGACCTATGGAAAAGCAGCATGTATACATGCAACAAGAGTAGCGATAAGGCTGACTGAGCTGTCCGAGTTGTCATAGGCTTTGTACAGGCCCCTGTCTCTCAGATTGGACTGCATTCGTGACTTAAATGGATGATTTATCTTGATTTACTGGAGGTTCACTTACAAATACAACAGGATTATGAAATACAGGTATTCTCAAGTAGGTTATTCTTCACAGAGGGGTTATTTTCTCTGCCTCTTGCCTTTCTGAGTTTAAAACCAATGATTTAGTAGCTGAGAACTATCAGGGGAAGACAGCGCTGCTGATTTTTCTCCAACATATGCTATGGTGAATTAATAATAATTCTGTGGAAGGCAATGAAATGGTAATAAGCTGGATAAATCTTGGTGAGTAAGAAACATATGAATGCAATTCTCATTTATTTTCCACAGCACTTAGGCAAAAACTTTACCCATTATGCATGGCAGTTTCTACTTGGATCTAGTTTGAAAGATGGTATGGTCAGATTTAGGCCCAAATTACCATGATTGAAGCCACAACACCTTAGCTGAGGTGTGGAGTTCTCTGTGTGCATACAAGTTCTTAGCCTGGAGCCAATGTCATAGAGTTAGTTCAACCCCAGTTAATTGCAGGCTAAACTAGGACAAATTACCTTGCTGCAGTCTTCCAGTATGTGCAGGGTGAGTCACTATGGCTTAGCTGACCCTTGTGGTAGGATTCAGTTCCAGATTGTAAACACATCATTGTAGTATCTAAACTCTTTCTTTATTCGAGGGAGACCTAGGCAGTGTAATCAGGAGAGTCCTGGAAGCAATTCAGCTGACCAAACATTGCCTTTTCCTTTATGTGACAGGGTTGTGTTCACCCATCTCAGCGTGTTGTGCATGTCAGAGCCTGCCTGAACTCCGAGCTCTCTGTTCATGGTGTGTAGCATGTCATTTGACTTCCATTGGGACCATTTATGGAACAAAGCTCTATACTTATATAAGATTATACTCATATTGATCTTTCCTATCTGTGATTATTTCTGTCACAGGGAGATGACATATTAGGACATCTTAACTCCATCTCATAGGGAAAGAACTGCTATGATCCTTCATTGATAGATGGAGTGCAGAAAGCCAGAGACCCAGCACCACAAAAGGTGGTGACACCATCATATCCCAAGTTAGTGGGACATGATTGCCTGTACAGATGCGATTACCTGTTTGAATGGCCCATGGTTGATTTCTGTCTCAAACCAACTGAAACGTTTCACTGGCACAGCTCACCATTCCCAATAGACAATTTGACTATGTATTCAGAACCTACTTTGGAAGTTAGAAGAATGTAATGATTTGGATGTGGCCTGTGGTGTGTTGGTGGTGGTGAACACCAGAGAACAAAGCCAGGGGTATTTAATTTCCTCATAGAGACACGGGTATATGGATTGTCCATAAAGTTGCACAAAGAGGTAGTGCAGAACAAGGAAATGAACTCATCTTGCGCCTTCTAAACCCTTGCCTTAACAGCAGTTTAACGTATCTGGCAACCAGATGAAAAGAAAGCAAAGCATGGCTTGTAGGGAGATGGAAAAAGCCACAGCACTTCCTCCCCTTGGAGAAGAGTGCAGGACAGTGGTGCCCAGGCTGGTGGAGATCTGTGCTGGTGAGTCTGCATGGCACAGCATGGAGAAATGCTGGGAGCCAGCTGGGAGCCATGAGAACATCAGGGGAAGCTAGTATGGAAAATATGGAGTTTGACCCTTTCCGTGTAGTATTTTTCTAATCGAACATTGTCATTTTGTTTGATGCTATACAGCCATGATGGCCACAGGCTTTCCCCTAGGCCTTAGTGATGGGGGATTGTTCTCTGAGCTTGTCATTGATTTCCCCCACAGACAATTCATAACATTTCCCCATTTAATGTGGAGAAATTCAGACAAAATTTACAAGACCAGAAAAGTGCAGTCCATCACCAAAGGACTGTGCTACTTCCCCATTTGATGTCTAATGGTAGATTTCCTTAAACCTTATCCTTTGGTATCATTTGGATTCCTGACAACTCCTCTCTCTCATGGGACGAGTAAATATCAGTCTGTTCCCAGGAAGATTAACTAGCAAAATGATTGAGTGGAAAAAAAATCCAACACAACTTTTCAGCATGTTGCACTTAGACTGCCCTCAAGGCTCCCCTTACACTCTGCAGGCTTTATTTTTAAGGTACTTAATTTGCCTACATTCATAAAATCCTAGAATGTCTAAAAAACCCCCATTTATTTCTCTCTCATCGAAGCAGCTAATTTGAGGAGGGATTTAGCACTTTGAATAAAACCCTTTGGTCTGCTAGGGAAAGAAATTGGTAAAAATACAGTCAATTATTGCCTGTAACACCACAGAATGTATCTTGCTTGATTTAAGTCAAGCTGTCTGTAGTTGAACAGTAATGAAGTGTGGAGCACCAGGCAGGGATGAAAGCAATCCCTGTTCATTGCAACCCCATGAGATTCAGTGAAGCCAGATTTCCTCTCAGCATTCATGGGAAGAGGGATTTACTTCATTTTAGTGATTAGAAACTTGGGCCATTTGTCTCAGCTGCTTATCTAGACTATCTCTGCAGTCAGTGGAAAGAGACAAGCACATTCAGAAAGTGCCTGTCCTGGCCTTTGGGTGGGTTGAATTGCCATCAGGAGGTGCTTCTCTCTCCATTGACTGAAGGACCGTAGTCCTGGGGCAAGGGTAGAGGTTGAATCCCATAATAGATGTCAGCACAACCTGCAGAGCTGTTTAGTTATAGGAAGGGGAGCTGGGAAGCAGCACAGGCAGGATGCCAAGATGCCTAAGCTTAACGTGAGCCTCACCATTGCTGCCCTTTTTGTAGCCCTCTCAAGGGTTTTTTGGAGCATGTGTCCTCAAAGCTGACCTCTGCTCCTCCCTGTGTCACAGTGAGACCCGTATTGTCCATCTCTGCTGAAGGGACGCTGGCCTTTCTCTTCCTCCATGATCTGCTTTGCAGAAAGAGCTTGGGCAATGCTGGTCGTAGGGCAGGGAGAGGCGGTGACAGATCTCAAGGACCTCTTCCATACAGTAACCTGTCAGTTACTTGATCAGCTATATGTTGCCTCACCAGCTGGGTTTCCACTCATGTGGTCCATCCAAACTCTCCTACATGTTCAGAAATCAGGATCTTGGGCAGCCACTTCACTTGGCTTTAAAATCCAGTTCACTGTTGCCGGTACTATGGAAACTGGAAGCGCTAGCAAAGTGGAGGGCTTCATTTCACAGACACTTGGCTTTCCTGTTGCATTTGTAGCAAGGACTCAGGATCCAGGCTTTTAAACTGAGTCTCTTAACTGCATTTCACTGAACACAAATTAAAATAGACATCTCAAATACAGTGAAGTGATTTGTAGCATCTGACTCTACAGGCTTCTCAAATCCAGTTTATGTAACAGATGCTCTACATACACCAGCTAATCCCTGCCATTGATACCAGCTGAGGACTGTTTACTTCATTACCCAGACATGATAATGGCATGCTCCCACTTCCCCAGTCGTTTTATTCAAGGAATACAAAGCTCTTTCCTAATGTTAATGAGTTACACAGCATGACACCCCTCTAAGCAAGTTCGCCCAAACATAAAATAAGGCGTGGAGAACCTAAAAGACTTATCCTGCACAAACTGGGATTGAACTGGAAATACCACCTACTTTGTCCCTAGTTGTTAGGAATTGCCTCATCTAAAGTAACACAACTACACTCAGAAATAGAGCTCTCCATTTGTTTTTTTGGTTTTTGGTTGGTTGGTTGGTTTATGGTAATGCCACTAATGTGTAGGAGGATCACTTTTCTTCTACTAGGTAAGGTCTTTTGCAGTTGTAGCTAGCAAGGACATGGTGCACTGGAACAGCAAACTGAGTCATTTCTTCTTAGATTTCTTCTCAGGATAACACAGGTAGTTTTGCTTCTGAAATGCATAAACCACCCTGGGACTCAATGCTGGGCTTTGAGGTCAAAGGAGAGGAAAATGAGGACTTGGCCTTTCTCTTGGGATCTAAGCTTTGTGTCGGGTAGGAAACGATTAGCATGGCTTCAGGAAATTCCCCAGTTTGATAAGGGGAGGTTCAGGAGTTAAATCTGTATGTCTTGCTAATTAAATGGATCATGCACATCTGCCTTTGAGAGTGGGTCAGGAACTTGGGTGCTACCTCTCCAATGCAGCTGATGGTTAAAATTTTACAGTCTAAACTGAAACACACATTAACCTGGGTGATTCCTCTCTGATCACAGGTGAAGGTTTCCAACTCAGATTGCAAGCAAGCTGTGTGCCCTGTGCAACAGATGGAAATCTCTCTGCCCATTGCCTTTCCAGCAAGGGAGAGCATGCACACGGAAGCTGCTCTCCCAACAGCCATGCTTGTTTGAGCTTGTGCCTTCTTACCGCTGTGGGAGAGTTTGAATGTTAGAAAAACAAAGTGTGTATCCAAAAGCCATGAGAGATGCTGTATCTGCTTTGCACTTGTGCATCACTCTGGCAAAACAAAAAGCATGTGCTTTGCTTTAGCTGTGGCATGTGGGTTTTGTCTACCTAAACAGAACTGCTCACCTAGAATAATAGAAGTTGGGGTTGGAAAGAACCTCAAGAGGAGGCCCAGCTCCAACTTCTCCCATCTTATCTCAAGGCAGGATCATCAATTTCTGAGTCAGGCACTTGTATAGCCTGTTCCCACAAACCTCCAGCAGGATTCCTCAACCTCTGAAGGCAGTCTGTTCTATGGTACTTGCTGTATTTCAGTCCATTGGTGGTTTGGGACCAGATTCAAAGAAATTATAGGATATTACATTTCAGAGAGTAATTTTATGAGTGGTTTTACTCATTCACTTATTTCACATGGAAACAGGGCTCTACACATCGGTCATTCAAACCCATTAAGATGTAAGAGTGTTTTTTTCTGGGTATCCTGCATTTACCTTTATCAGAATGTATGGTGGACATCAGAAAAAGTAGCGTTGATATCAAAAGTGCTTATGACAAATACAGGCATAAACTTTGTAATGAGGTCTCTCCATGTCTGGTAGTTTTCCACCAGCAACTTCCTGGACTGCGCTCCAAAACTGAGTAAATGTGAGGTAGTTTTAAAAATGGGTCTGTTTAGTAAGAGGGTATCTAATGGTTTTCAGTAATTCTTTAATGCAATATATATATTCATTTTGCAAGAAAGCTAGTTATGTGGAGAAGCTAGCAAATGCCATTTTAAGGAGAAAAGGATGTTATTTACTTCAAGTGAATTACTTTTACATTATCCTGCTCATTACACAGGCACTATTAGGCACCAAAAAAATAGCAAGTATTCACAAGAAAACTTCTTTACTTTGAGTTAGACTGGGAGTTAATTATTGGTTAGAAATTATTACATACAGGAGGGAGACTGTGACCCCTCCAGGCAGGACATAAGCAGCCACAGCTCCATGTCTGTCATCAGGGATCCTCCTTGGCATGTGATGGTAGAGGAGCAAAGCCAAGTCTCTGGCCTGTCTCTTCCTCTCAGTCAGGCCTGAGGAGCACTGGTGACTTGTAGCTGTGACACCATCAGGCCCTAAAAATACACAGACTCTCATCTGACCTGAAGACAGACCCTTGGTTCAGCTGCAGTGATAGGACTTTGCCACTCACACGTGGTTTAGCCCTTCCAGAGCTGTTCTAGATTTACAGCTACTCCTCTCTCTGGTTGAGCAATGGCACAGAGCAGTTGATTTCGCTTCAGCTTCCAGTCAGTCTCTAGCCTGGGTGGCCCAGGTTTGTCTTTGACTCACATGATGCAGATTTAACCTTTGCATGTTCAAGGATGCAGTCTTCATTTAAGTGAAGAACTGTGTTGTCTCTCCTTGAAACATTGCAGTAAACTTTCTGCTAGGGGGTGGTGGATGCCAATGCAGAAGGACCTGGAAAGGGCACTGACAGAGTGGTACCAGGATGCTCAGTCTCTCTCGTCCAGGTATTGCCCTGCAGGTAAGGGGCACCCCAGCCCTGGTGTTCCTGACCGCAGGAGCAGGACTGGCATGTGTGGTATGGCGAGGATAGCTGTTCGGGTTTATTGTCCTGATGTAGCTGTGGTGGTCAGGCACAGGGGTGCACCACAAGAACCTCTAGACAGCACCACTCACACAGCTTGCATGCCTTCTGGTGCCTTTTCCCACTTCTTGGCCCTCCTTTTCATCACTGTTTCTGATCCCCACTCTTCCTCTAAATAAACGACCCAAACCTAGTCAGTTTTCCCCTCGTTGGTCCCTTCCCCTAGGGGCAGATGGGCTTCACCGGCAGTGAAAGCCTGGAAATGGTGCCAAGCTGCGAGCTGAGGTATAAAGCATCACCATTTTTTGATGCGCGAAGCCAGACTTTGCTCAATTCAGGATTTGTCAAAGCATCTAGAAAATGACTCATTTATTTTTTTCCACTTCTCTAAAGAAGCCACTGTTGGACTACATCCCTGTAGTGAGTGTTGGCCAGATCTTTCACAATATTGTTTATAGCTCATTTTTAGGCTTGTTGCATGCAGTGAATGCTTGTGTCATTTCAGGCAGCAGCAGGTGAAATACTGAAGAGAGAAAAAGATTAAAACTTCTGGAGGACCACTCTGCAGCATTGTTGCTTAGCCATGCATGTGGTACATCTAAAAATAACAGCTAATGGAATGGGAAGCCAGGACGATCTGTTGATTTATAATGGCTTTTTTCCTGGTTTATTGCTTGAGTGCCCTGCCCACTGAAATTTGACATTGCAGCCAGACTGCCATTAGATAATCAACGAATGCTCTTCTCTTTGTTACTGTATAGACCTCTGAATTTCTTGGCATAAACCATTATTTTCTAATATCATCCAGACAAATTAGAAAGATGACTTCTAAACTAATCAAAGCATTTCATTCTCTTCCAGTGATAGTTACAAGATGATGTGTACAGGCTAAGAACCAGCGTGAGAGGTACACGTTTGAATCTGACCTGGACCTAAGAAATGTACTTTGGCTAGATTTATAGTTCTTTTTAGATCTGAGTTTGTATCATTGGTTTGCATCAAGAAACATAGAGATAATAAATGTAGGTGTCCAGATTCTCTTCCTTTCCAGTTTCAGAATTAATCCCCGAGTTGTCTTTAGGAAAGGATTTTGTCACCAGTAAAAGAAAAATGTGCGAGTCTATTGATCTCTTTGTATATTTTTTGCTTTTAAAGGCACAGCAGATCATACACTGAGAAAGTAATATTTTATATGGTTTGTAGAAAATAAATCTGTTTTATCACTGCAATAAAAAAAAGGAGCCAGATGTTTAGAGGAACACGTTCCATATGGAAGAGGCTTAAAGTTGTGGAACTTGCTAAAACCATGCAAAGCTGCAATTATGGAGAAAACAGGAAGACAGCTTCCTCCCTGAACGCACACCATTTCCCAAGGAGGAAGTGAGCCTTTTTTCTCTGCTCTTTGTTGATTTTGAAGCAGAGAGACAACTATTAAGTCATGACCATAAAAGGCTTATGCTGGCAATGACATCAGTGATAAAACCGCCCTCCTTCCCTCCCCACAACAACTCTAACTACACTTTTAAGAGACTTCTGCTTCCCCTATAAAAAGGTGGGGGATGCATTGATTTCTTTGTTTTATGGCCAATGCACTATTTAATACAGGGATACCGGCACTGTCCCTTTTATGAACTTATTTCCAGCTTTGGAGAAAGCTGAGGTGCCTACTAAATTTCCATGAAACGAAGCAGAGCGCCTCCTTAATTAGCTAATTTAATTTCACTTTACGATCCAAAGCCCCGCTGTGCTGAGGTGTGGCTTGCCGCATCCCCAAGCTGCCTTGCTGCCTGCTGATCTAGGTGGAAGTCTGCTAACTGGCTTTAACCCAGCGACTGGCAAGCACCAAATGTTTACTGCCTGAAGTGTGATTTAATGGGAGGAGGAACAACATGGTGCTATGCTATGGAGAGCATATAATTGCGTTTAGTTTTTAATGGTGGCTGAAATGCTACTAGAGGAGAGCAGTGGCAATCCTGTCACTTTCCAAGGACCTGTGTGCTCCTCTGCCGAACACTCCTGAGTGAGGCTGGATGCTGGTGTTGTCAGCAGTTGAGATTTAATCCAAAAGCCTATAGCATTTTGCTCCAATCCCTAGGATGCTTCCATGAGAAACTGAGGCTTTGAATTCCCAAAATGCACTGATCTTCTTGTTGTGCTGAGCTAGCTGTTGTAACGCAAGCAGTGCTGTGTCTTCACCTTACCTTTAAGTCAGTGTCTTGTTAGCACAGTCTCCTGTAATCTAATCTGCAGGTGCCATAGGGAGGTGTGAGGAGCCAAGGAAACCTTCTAAATCCTGACTCTGTAAACCAGAGTTTAATCTTGCATTTACAAAGTATGCTGTGAAGCATTTGACTCCTGCCTGTCATTGTAGCTATAAGTTTTGAGCAGAAAAAGGAGGCAAAATATGACCTGAACTTGATCTTTGTGCAAATATATCCCAGGAGGTCAGTAAAAAAAAATCCCAAACTGGTTGTGCTGCAGCTACCTTTGGTTTTCTACATGTTTTTCTGACTTTTGGGCCTTTATCCTTTGCCTGGTAAATCTTGCAGCTGCCCATGCATTTCCTCTCCTGCATTCCTGCCAGGCAGCTGTGAGTACCTGTTTGGAAGGGGAAATATTTTCCCACTTGTAACCCATGCAGTGGGTTTCTTCCCTTGTGATGGATTTCCCCATATTGCTGCTAGATGCTGCTTGTTCTTGATGTCATGTTTTATTTCTGACCCTGAGCTATATTTGTCTGCTAGATAGGTGTACCTCTTGAATGCTATGGGGACCACCTTGCAAACTGGTGACCATAATGTATATGTGATATTATAGCAGGGATGAGGAGGTGGATGAAAACAATCCTATGATATTCAGACTCAATGCTCAAGCCTGAGAAGGTACAAGTGGCTTTTTGAGTCATGCAGTCACGAGGGAAGGTGTCATTTCAGGAGTCATCACCAGCAGCAGCTGACTTTCTTCTGTCCTCCACCTGGGGCACATGCCAGTCTCTCCTGAGGACACCAGTGAACGGAAATCTTTGGGGTCAGTGTAGGAAGATCTGAGCGGTGATAAACCAGAAGATCAAACTAGGTGATTCAAGAGTTGTCTTTATAATCACCAGCACTTGCAGGAAAGGGTGGTATGTTTGTGGCCTGGAAAGGGGCCAACGTGAAGTGTCATCAACCTCAGCCCAATTTAACTAAGAGCATTTTTGTTTCTACCTCGTTTTATCACACCAGACCAGTTACTTTCATGGGATTTGGAGTAAGTGCTGCTGAACAAGACTGGAAGATTTGACAGTTTTTTTAGTACCCTTTAACAGGCTTAAGACATAGATCAGCGAGGAACTGGGATGACATCCTCTGGAACACAGGGCTTCAAAGCAAATGGGTACCCCCTCCCTCCTCCACCTCCCCCCTCAAAGTGCAGTGTCTTGATGACTTTGGAGTTATAGATTTTGCAGCTGCAGTGAAAAAAAAAAGTGCTGCATGTTGTAAGGAAGCAAGTAGTATTTGTGAGATCAGAGCCAAGTGATTTATGAAACAATTAAAGGAAAAGATGTAGCAGCTTCAAATTCTCCTGCATGCATTTCTGAATATAAAGCTTTTTGGTGGGGAAATAATTTTTAAAATCCCCACCTTTTCTTCTTCCTGTGTGAGTTGACTCTCAGTACTGTTCAACAGAAGCAAAGTCCATGCAGAGCTTTTTTTCCTTATCCCAGCATCTCTGCCTTCCCCAAATACATTTGAAAACATTGCTTCCCCCTCTTCTGAGTTTTCATTTTTTAAATTTTAATGTAGAATCAACTGTATTTTTTTTCTTCATATATTTTCCAGTATTAATATAAATTGATTCCTTCAAAGATTTCTTTCATAGCCAGTGGTAGAGAGTAAGACACAACAATTTTGAGCTCAGTTTGTCAGTTTTTTTAATAAATTTCATCTTATGTATTTGTTGGCTGCACTGGAAATTGGACCTCTTTTATGAGCTAAAGGTATGCCATTATTAATATGTACATGTAAGACAGAATGTGTTAAAGTACTGGTCACAATTGTGATTTAAATCAGCAAGTAAATTAATTTAAATAATCCTTTTAGGTCTTGGTTTGCTTTGTATAATTTAGATATTTTCCAAAGGAAAATCTGAAGTTATTGTTTCGTAACAACTAAAATACGTTGATTTGCAGCTAAAAATGGATTTATACACATTGAAGCCATAGCATACTTTACCATATAGACACTAAGATTTTAATGTTATCTATAATAGATAACATTATGAAATAAAGCCATTTTTATTATTGAAATTTTTCTGATAGTTTGTTTCAAATTGCATCTGTGCAGTCGAATACGAAAATAAATTTAGACCACCAAGCTACTAAGTTGCCAGCTATTAACTGAATATGATAGATAATTCAAGAATAAGTATGTCAAAACTAATCTATTTTTTAAAAACTACTTGATGTTTTAAACAATAGGAAAACTGTCTTTAGGAATGGGATTGGACAGATTATTTCAGGCCAACTTCTCCGTCAGTTTTGAACTAGGGGATGAAAGCATCTTGTATGTAGTTTTTACTCCTAGACTAGAGAGGGACACTTGATTTGCTTTTTTTTTTGGTTCTCAAGTGGTGTCTTAGCATTGAGTGAAGTAATAACTGAACTGAACTATGCTGAAGGAACTGAGAGGAAGAAGTGCTTTCTGCACCTGCAGAGCAAGTTGCAGCTGTCAAGAGCTGGTTTATCACTTCAGCAAATTCTTGTTCCAGGTGCTCAGTGAGTGACTTCCCCGAAGCCTCTTGTTTTACTTTCTTAAAACTTCAGTAACAGCATGCACTGCCTGAATACTATTTGTGTTTAATTTAAATTGTAGGAATAGATTGCTTAAGCCTCATGTAAAAGATACTAAGATTTTAAATGTAATGCAAACAGGTTTATTCATAAAGAAAAAACCACTGTATTTAATTTGGATTAAAATAGCAATACTATCTGAGTAAACTGAATGATAAGTACAAAAATACTCAATAACCTACACATTCCCTTTAGAAAAGAGAATGAAATAATGGTTTTCTTGAAATTATTCTTTAAAATGTAGTCCTTTTTCACTTAAGTCAACAGAAGGAATGTATGACTTACTGAAGAATTTTGTATCTCCTTTGCTGAGTTTATTAACACATTATTAAAATTTTAATTCAGTTTTTGAAGTACCCAGAGGCCTCTTGGCTATGACATGTAGATAAAATAATAATAAAAATTTTTTACAATGTTACTATTTTTACTGGAGGGAATTCAGATGATAGTTTGAAGAACACTCTCCTCACTCCCTATGCTGAAAATGAACCTTAAATTCAGATTTTTCTTTGAATTTTTTTCTGGTAAGAAGTCATGAACTCATCTGACTAAGGCAACATCCAGCACGGTTCACTTTACTGCATACAAATATATCCCTGGAGCAAGCAAGATTTCATCTAAGCTGGTTCCTGCATCTAACAGTGAACAGGAGTGGGTATTTAGACCAAAGTGCAGGAAATCAGATGATCATTCCACCTGGTAAACATTGCCAGTTTGCAGTAGTCACCAGCATGGCGAGACCAGACATGGACACCACTGAACCAGTCCTCTGTGGGCTTGACAGTTTGCTTTTTGAACCCACTTCTTCTTTTGGCAGTAAGTTACCGTTCAACTCTGCACACAAATTAGTTAGCTTGTGAGCAAGTTGGTTTAAATGGTGTAAAATAAACATGATAAATTTCTGCTTTTCACAATGTCATTGAGAGATTTTTGGATGTCACTGAAGAACTTGCATTAATTTCAATGGAGACCGTAACATGCAATCTGAGAATGGCATTTGGCTGGGAGGATGGGGACATACCTACTCCAAATTTTGGTCACCTTGAAAGTGTTTTATGGGTGATGCACTTCTCTGAGTCTAACTGGTAATTTTCCAGCATTACTGCTGCCTTCAGAAGCATAAATTGGCGCGTTGAGCACAGAGTGTGCTTTCAAAAGGACTGAGGGGTGAATTTCCTTCTTCTTCATGTATGAAAGAATTATGGCAAAAGAACTCTTATTCCCCCGTGCTGTGAAACACACAGGCTACACAGCAGCTCAAAGCACAAAATTTTGGACCACAATCTAAAATTTCTTCAAATCTGAACCTTAACCAGAGCTTTTGGTTTAGTTTTACACTCTATGTGTGGGTTTCTTGCTCCAAGTACTGTCAACACCCAACCCAGTAAGCAAAAGGCAGCAAGGAATTGGGGATCACCCAGCATTTGTAGCACAGCCAATTACTTGTACAACATGTAATGACTTCCTAAGATCTAGCAAGAAGGCCAAAGTAGCAACTATATCTAGGTTCCCTGTAACTCCAGCTGAGTGCAGGAATTCATCCTCCTCCCTCCTGGCCAAACAGCGTTTTGTCCATGCACTTTGAACTGCTGGATGAGATAAAACCAAATCAAACGTAAACTCAAAAGTTATATTTCATCAAATTTTCTAAAGCACCTAAGGAGCCAACCTGCAGTCCTGGCTCTCTGGCCATCTGATGGGGGACCTGTTTGTGAACAGCCTGTTGCAGTGGAGACAGGGGATCAGCAGCAAAGGAATGAATGAGGCATGCCAAGGTTTTATCTCAGTGCTATGTCAGGTGAAGCCACAATGGTCATTCAAAGGGGCTTGGAAGCCCACCTAGAGCTTCAGCTGTGACCTCTGAGACTCCAGCAGCCCATTAAGCTGAAATTATCCAACTGCTCTGAAACTCTTTGAGGAGGCAATTAGACAGACAGGTGAGCAGTGCAGTCATATAAACATCATTCCAGTGGGACACCAGGCTGAATAAGTGGGTTTTAGATGTCTTTGACTTAGATGCACAAACTGGTTGTGCATGAGGACTAGCATGAGTAAAATTAAACAAAACAAAAAAAATTTACCAGCTAATACAAGAGTAAAAGGTGAGACCAATTATCCTTGTACCAAAAATCCCTGGTACTTACAGTATAAGACTCACAGCTTTGTACAAAGGAAGGTCAGTCTCAGAAAAAGAGAGTACATTTTGTTAAAGAATCACTGTTCTCTCTGCTCAAAGGTAGAATGTATTTTTCCAAAGGGTCCAATAATTTGCCTCTGCAGTTATATACCAATGAACACTGGGAATAGCTATGGCATGCAAGCTGGTGTTGGCCAGCTCAAGTCTAAAGGCCTTTTATTTTTTAGCAGCTAAGGAAAATCAGTTTTACAGCCCAGGAACAACTCAACAGTTACTTCTCTGAAGCATAAAACATTCACTGAAATCAGTGAGGGTCCTGGCTGAGAAGGGAGCAGAATTCCTGGTTGAGCTTGTAGCCCCATACAACACTCTGGCATGTAACGCACTACAGATCTGCGCTTGGGCAGGCGAGGGCATGGAATGGACTTCATGGTTCACGTACAGATCCTGAACCATGGTAGGGTGGGATGTGATGGTCTGTACGGTCTAATGGTATTGCACTTGGTCTGGACATGCATTCCCACCCCGCTGCCCCATAGATATGTCCACCATACCCCTTGGAGAGTGCTGGCTGGTGGGAGAGCTGAGACATGGCCTGTAGACTCAGAAATTATTTACCATCCATGCCTGCCCATGGAAGGACACCCAGATTTCAGGCACAGCCATGGGAGTTCACACAGAGACCCCAAACAGCCTGAAGAGCAACTCTGCCCACAGCCTGCACATGGAGGGGATGGAGTCCAACCCACGTGCTGCTCTTGGCATCGAGCCTGCTTACGGGAAGCAGCGAAAAGTCCAGCTTCAATATCAGACAATCGTTGCAAGGCAGTCAGTGTCAATTTGGAAAGGAGAAAGACAACTAAAGAAAAGACAGACTGGCAGTGAGCCCTGAGGGGGCTTACAGAGAGGAATGGCCCCAGCTTTTAGCCAGGTGGAGGGAGTTTCACGGCAGCAAAAGGCGCCATGCAAACGCCTGCACGGCGCACTCTGTAGGATGCAAGGATGTGGCTGGGTTCCAAAAGGAGTTTGCTTTGTGGCTGTCGATACAGTCCCTTGATTCATGGCTGGGTTTTGTTTCTCTCTCGACTTGTTGTTTGAAACACATGTGCAAACTGGCCAGAGTTTTGCTTTTCGTACTGTTCAAGGATGATCAGAACACAAAGTGCTGTCTCATGAGTTTTGTCAACCCGATTCCCTTCCAGAAATTTGCTCACATCTGATTTTGTTTCCTCTGCCCACTCTCTGTAGACAACTGAGTTTCCAGTGTCGTTTGCCTCCTACGCACGCTCATTAACCCATTTCCCTCCACCTCTGATCCTACAATGCCCATTTTATCCAATTAATGGTAGGAAATAAGTGAGGGTTTTATGACAAGGGTGTGAAGTTCCGTCTGACACTTTGCATCTTTCCAAAGAACAATGCTTTCTTAATAATTATGTTCAGATGACCATTAAGTTGGTGCTGCCACAGTTCTCCCTTCAGTTCTAATGAATATAATAAACAGGAATGAACCTCTGCTATCTGCAGCTGCTGCCATTGTCTATGAACTGCGCGTTGCTTCGGAGAAGTTTATTTTAGCTTTAAACCTTTTTCAAACAATATGCAAGGGAGTGAAAAATAAAAAAAAAGTTAGTGCTTTTTTGTCATCTCTCGCCTTTCCCAGATGGTTTTGGCATGAGAAATGCTATAGTACAATTGAAAAGAAGCCTCATTTTCAGAAGTGTTTGGGAAGCAGGACCCCAGTAAAGTCCCAGGGGTCTGAGAGTGCTCAGAAAATCGTCAGCGCTGGGGTGCAAAGTCCCTCCCTGGCTGTATGACCACGCAAATCCCAGCTCTGTCAGTGGCAGAGTGTCAGTGTAACGGAGTGCAGGTTTTTCAGTCCTGTTCAGACAAGGAGAAAATCCTGCCCCGACAATCTCCTTGTTTGGGGGAAATCTCTTAAGCTTTTTAAAAACGTCAGTCTATCCCAGAAATCCTTTTCACCTAGGACCCTTCAAGCAGGGTTTTCAGAGCATTTTGTAATAATTTCCAGGGCTGGGAACAGACCTGTGTGAGACTGAGACAAAGACCCCAAGAGTCGTGGTACGTGGTCCTTGCTCTGAGCACTAACATTTAACTGACAGAGCATTGCAAATGAACAGATATTTATTCTCATCGCATCAGAATTGATTTCTTACTCTGCGTATTTTGATCTTTGAATTCTTTTATTCAATATTCAGACAGAACCATTGCCGCATATACTACCTTTAGTCACCATATCCAAGTTAAATTGCTCTTCCCTAAATATTTTATTTCAGATGCAGATATCTGCAGGACTCCTGAAAAGTTCTGAACACTGGAAACATTTAGTTTAACATTATTGTGATTATTATGTTCATACAACTTTTGCAGCATTGTGATTAAGGTTGTGTCAGCAAGTAACATTTAAAAGCCAAGTTTAGGGGTTTATAACTCGCTGAAGAAATTCACAAGGGGTTAAAAGTTGGCTTTTCAAGCAGTTCTGTGGGAGTTAGCCAATATCTTTGAATTTCTTGGCTTCTCTTGGCTTTGAGTCACAATGTGACTGAAACATGAGTTTCTTATTTTCTCTGTTTAAAAGCTGATCTGTTGTCTTTCCACTCATAATATAAGGTAGCCCCAATTGTTAATGATATTTGACCTAAAAATAGTTGTATGTTTCTTATTCAGGGCAGAAAATTGGTCAGTTGCAGACAGATTAACTAAACAACCATACCCACATTGTGCACTATTACGTAGTTTTATTTCTCATAAAGATGGCTGATACATCTCTTTGCTGTGGCAATTTGTAGTATCATTTCCACAGGACTGATCATGAGCATTGTAAGGTATTTTGAGGATTTATTAGTTTTCTGAAGGAACAGTATGTATGCATAGTGTTATTCGTCTTGCACATGCATGACAGATAAAAATGCATATGGTTTCACCTCCAAATGAAAATGTTAAGTGATGGCTTGACTGCTATTTGGTTGATTTGCACAGTTGGTAGTTTTGGGGGGGGGTTTCCCACTTTGATGTCCAAAGGGATGAAAACACTACAAAGCCTCTTTCCTCTGAGGCTTTTCAAGGGTTAAATTTAGGCTTGCAACAGCCCTGGGACGCAGATTGTCAAATGGCTGATTTTTATGAAATATATGCTGATATTATACTGTGAGTGGGTAGCTGTGTTTGCTGTAGCACTATGTACATTATTGTAGGGGTGTACATACAGTTATCTTAAATTACTACTGTGGTGGTGTCATTTGGAAACCTCAGTCCTTTTTTTGCCTAGCACTGACATGAATGCAGATTCTGATTAGGAATATATGAAGTTACTAATTTTCCCTTCATGGAGCTGTTTGAAATATCTTTGGATTTTGATTAGGAGGTGTTCAGAGCAGGATTCAGTCCTCTCATGTGGTTACCATGACCTTTCAGGTTTACTGAAAAACCCTTCAGCATCCTCTGCCAGTATCTGCCGTTCTTTTTCTTATGGCTCCTGGGCTCACCTCTAGCCCTGCTATGTTGGTAACCCTGGGGTTGAATGGTCTCCTTTTCAGGAAATCATCAGCTACGTGCTCAGGAAATTGAGGACACATCCTTTGACGGCTGTGCCTCAGTAGGATCCCTTGAAATCAGCTTTTGGGTTGTGTCAGCTCTGTGGCTGGTGGTGATTATTTCGAGGACTCCTACTCCTACTTAGCACGGACCAAGATCTTATTGACCCAAAGTGGAAGTCTGGCATTGGGAAGAAATCTCTGAGGGGAGAGCTTGTCTTTTGGGAACAGGACTTTTGTGAGAACTGGCAGTGATAGGAAGGAGATGTGGAGACATGGCTGGAGGGCAGACAAGGAAGGCTGTACCTCCCAGAGGAGTGTGCAAGGGAAGCTGCTTCGGAAGGAGGTGCTCACAGGGGCCTGTAGGAACAGCTCCAGAAGTTTTAGCCAGTAGTGAGACGTCTTGGATGAGGCTTCAGCAGTTGTTAAGCCCCAGAAAGAACTCTTCCTGCTGCTTTTCATTTTTTACCTATATAAAAATATATCTTAAAGGTTAACAGCCTTTTAGCTCTAGCACTATCTATCTTATCAAATGCCAACATACTAGAAATGATACCTGCCCTGACTTCTCCAACTCTGTTTGCTGACACGGTTAGCAGACATACCCCCCAGTCCTCTCTTCCCAAGCTGGAGAACACCAGTTTCCTTCTTTTCCATCTTTTCATCCACTTTGTTGCCCTTTCTTTATATCCGCATGCCTGTTCACTTGTCCGCTGCCTCCCACAGCTCCCTTCACATGTGGGGCGAGGGGATGGCTTCCCAGGTTGGAGAGATGTTACCTTTCAAAAGTAATCTGTGACCCTGTTTCAGTTGTTCTGCTGGGGGTTTCACGCAACACCACTTCTTGCAGTTGAGGGAGGGGTTAGCATAATGTGGTTTCACATTGCTCACTGTTCTGCAAAGCTTCAGGTCACCATAATCATTGCTGTCATTTCACAAGCCCCCACAATAATCACAATTTGACATGAACAGGTTCCCATGGCAGGCTGGAGATACACAGGGGTTGCAGGGCAGCACATGGTATTTGTGGAAAGAAGGGAACATCAAACACATTGAGGGTGCCACCATAGCTTCTTCATTCTCTGACACCATGGGAGAGGAAGAGCTGCATCTCAGACAGCCAGGAAAGACAAAATTGTTGAGTGACCCGGTTGGCTTGTCCCCATCATGTCCAGCCTGGCCACTGCGGCTCTTGCCCCAGCACCAGGGAAGGTTGTGCAGCTGGCCCAGATGTTGGTGCAGGGGGCTGAGAGGGGCCAGCTGAGGCAGCTGATGAAAACTCAACTTCATCATGTGCTGCTTTGGTAAAACATTTACCCGTGGCTATTTCCTGGGATTTTAAGAGAAGGCGGGCAGCAGTATTTGGTACCCACTAATTAGATGCAGTTTGAACTGTGTTGTGGTAACGTAGTGAAAATCTGGCCCCTGCTGTGACATCTGCTGCCAGACAAATGACACCACCCAGCCTCTGGTCAAAGCCTATGTTTTCAATTCAGCAAAGAACAGCTAAAACTCTGTAAAGACTTCAGAAAGACAGAGATGTATGAAAGACCAATTCCTATTATTTCCATAAGATGTTAAACAGGGCTGAAAAATGCATACAATGTTGATTTTTTTCAGAAAGGTGCTTTATGGACTGTAAATATTCTTTGTGATTTCTTTATATTATTTTTTGAGAGAAAGGCTACTACTGTTCTATTGAGTAGTTCCAAAAGGAGAAGAAACTTCCTTGTAGAAAGCAGCAGATCTGAAGATTTAGCAGTCATTTGCTTTGGGGCATGAGAGGTCTTCTTCCTAACGTACATGTAACTTATTTTAAAAAGCCAGCATAAGTCTTGTATGTAAGTCACTAAGATGTTAGAAAAATGTAATTGAGGCTCACAAATTAGTGTGGGGTTTTTTTCCAAGAAGCAATGGTGCCATTTCCAAAAGCACAGCTTAGAGGATCTTAGGTTCCTACACTCCTAAAACAGAGGGCAAGTGCCAAAACCAGTAGAGATTTCATGAATGTTGCAACAATATCAGAGGAAGTGGAATGACCTTCCCCACTGCCCAAGCTTAGGTGAGTCCCTCTATGAGGGTTTAGGACTGAAAAACAACTGCAGATGTCAAAAGGGTTGGCTGAGAACAGTAATGCAACCAAATGGATGCCACACTATGTAGTGAAATCATACATTTGGTAAATGGGAGATTCCTAAATAGTTTTTTAAGGCCTGAAGAATTATTAAAGGAGAGCTTAGAACCTGGTTACGTGATCCTTCAAGAGCTCCAGCTGCTCAATA
The DNA here is from genome assembly GCA_035590275.1 of Ibycter americanus. Taxonomy (NCBI): domain Eukaryota; kingdom Metazoa; phylum Chordata; class Aves; order Falconiformes; family Falconidae; genus Ibycter; species Ibycter americanus. The sequence continues at coordinate 12,518,986 of JAVJGI010000014.1, read as the reverse complement.
GCTTGCTTTGCACCACAGCGCAGAACCAGAGGCAGTACGTTTTACGGATGTGCTTTCACCCTTTGCAAACACATTACTAGAGGTCATTGTAGAATGTCGCCAGTGTACTGCCAGGTTGGTGTGTGCTGTAGGTTTCCATATGAGGCTGCTGCCACCGCAAGAAGACAGTCTGTTGGCTTACAGCGTAACTGCCTCCCAGTTTTATCTCTGGAGGTCTTTGGTCCTTGGTGTGCTGGCAAGGTGGCAGCTGCCACAGAAACGCTCATCACCCGGTCCTGTAACAGGCCGACCACTTTTCCTAACATTAATATTAATAACCGTTCTCTCCCACGCAGAGTATGGAGTGGGGCAGAGCGGTTGTGCTGTCTCACTGCAGCTACCATGGAGCACGTTCAAGCATTGTTTGGTGCTGAAAGCTGCCTCCGATGAACCCAGCGGCACCTCCTTATTAGGAGTGGAGAATCGGCTGCCATTTGACGTGATGCTAACCACAGCACTCCCGCCTGCCGCCAGCCAGAGAATTTGGTGTGTCCTAGCCACATCGGCTCCACAGCCGGTTGGACTCCCCTTCAACAAGACTTACCCTCCTCCAGCCTAGATCTGCAATGAGGTTTAGTTTCCTAAAGGTGTAGAGAGGGACTGGGATTAAGAGGTCTTTAGCCAAATCCTGTTGACACCAAGAGGATCTAGGTCCTAGACCAAGCCTGTTGAAGCCAATGGGACATGGACACCAGACTAGAAGAGTAAAGCACCTCTTCAGGTGCAGCTGCCTATTTACATCGCAGGTTCCCACATCTTTTTGAAGCCTGGCCCTATGTGCCTGAGGGATATCATTCATGATTCCTATCTGACTTAGTAGAAATGGTTGCAGAGCAGAACTGAGCAGCAAAGCTGGGCACTGTCACCTCTTGAGCCATTCAGGCTAAACCCAACCCAGACCGTGCACCAGCACCCGGCTCTGGAGCAGCACTGGTGTGTATGCCTTACAGCTAGCCTCTGCTCAGCCCAGGGTGCTCAGCTAGCCTGGAGTTCACTTTACACTAATATATGGCCTGTGCAGACAGCTGGCTGTGTTAAATTAGCCCCACATGAATTATCAGAGTTTATGAGTCAAAGCTGGAAGGGTCCATTTTGCAAATGGGTCCTCAGCTTCTACAGCACTCAGCAGCTTTTGTAATGTTAAACTCAGGCCACTTGGCTGGGTCTCGCAAAGGGGCCTTGCTCCCCTTGCACACATGCTAGCATCCTCCTGGAGCATGGCAAGCAGGAATGCTCCCCATCACAGCGAGCACCGATGGCTCCCTTGCTGGAACACTTGTCTGAAAGCAAGAGCAAAATGCTACTGGTGGGCACTGCCGGGGAAACGGCTCTCAGTTGTGCACCTCCACCAGGCGTTTGGGTGGTCCCTTTAAAGGAAATAAACCTTAGCAGCAGCTTTCCACCTATGGTATGGGTTCCTTACCTAGAAAGATCCTGCCATGAGAGGGTAAAGTGCTACTCACTCCCATAGCCTGGCTTTATCTTCTGCAAGAGCCATGCTAAGTCCCTGGAAAGAGGCTGTCAGCCCTGCAGAGGTACCCAGGAGCTCAGCATTCAGGCAGGCCTCAGTGTCCATCTCTACAGCAAGAAGCTAGAAAGCACATGAAACCAAATTACTCAGATTTTCCCATCTGTGCACATGTGCTTAGCTGGTGTTAAATTATCAGTGTAAAGGCCTAGTAGCTTTGTAATATACACACAGAAAGATTCCCACAGATTTTTCCTTTCTTTTTTTTTTTTTTTTTATTGAAGCCAGCTGAGTAAATTCATAGGAAGTTGTAACAGGACAAGTGAAATGTATACCCACATTCCCTGGGAATCCAAATGCCTTTAACACATACTGTATTTCATGTGAAATTTATTTTAGAAGACACCAGAACAACATAACTTTTTCATCGCTGTGTTTTAAAGCTATCACTTTTGAGTGAAATAAGGTGACAAGAAGAAAAAGAAAACGTGAAAATCCCAGAACTTGATACCCTCCTCCCACACTTTAAAAGAAAAGATTAACTTCTCCATTTTTCTGGGTCACACTCAAATTTATTACTAATTACAGAATAAGTTTAAAATGCAGCCTGAATTTAAACTACCGTGAGTAAGAAGCAGCTGGAATGACTTAATTTATTTTGGAGTTGGGTGCTGTCTTGTGCTTATTCTCTATTTTGTCTCAGAAATCACTGCAATCCCATTTTGTTTAAATAAAAACTATTTCTGTCTGTGGCAGGAAAGTGCTATCTGGGCACCTCACGAGCAGGGACCATCTGGGGGACTGGGGGAGCTATCTGATAACCTGCGGGGTGGTCAGGCTGCTGAAGAGCAACGTCCGTGCTGATCTCCATGGGCTTAGCAGACCTGCCGTTGGTCCCAGCAGCCACACGTTCATCTGTGCAGTCGTGCTGGTGAGGCAGCCTGGTAGTTGGCAGCGGCTTGCCAGCAGGCATTTGCGAGGCAGCGGTACCACGGCATCCTTCACCCAATTTCTACCCTGGCTCTGCTGCCTTTTGTGTTTAGCCTCATAAAAATCTGGGAGCCAGACCTCCAGCTTGTTCAAGTCAGGGACTGATTTATGCTGAGGAATCTGAAGGTCTCCACAGTCAGTTCCTCATTTGTAAAATAAACTGAGCTGAGCTTAATGAGATTTTGTGAGATGACTTTGGTGAGGCCTGCAGTGGGCACAGTAATGTTTCACGCACAGCAACAAGGACTGATGCTGCCTGTGCTGCCTGCAGCAGGCAGGCAGCCCCTGCGATGCAGAGATGGGACAGTGGTTGCTGGTGGGAGTAAGAACTGCAAAAACCAGCTTCTCCTTGGAGCTGGACTGCCTGCTCGTAGTTTGTGATGGGGATAAATGCTTGGAAGGGCACGATCCTTCTCCTGTTGAGGTCAGTGTGGTGTCTTACACGAGGATATGAATCTGAGTTTTCCAGAAACAAATTGTTTCTGCATTCATTCTGAAATTGAATGATTTGTTACTCAACTAATGATAGCTGCATGATAACTGTAGCTGCCACTTCATACTGCAGGAGCTGCTCCTGCAAAATTTTGCCCACAAGTCAGTGTGTGGCTGAGCTGTGAGGAATTCCTTGCCTGAGTAAGATCTGCAGGGCCGGGTTCCAGGTTTTCTGTGGGGTAGCACATTTCCAAAAGTGCACGTACAACACAGCGACATGTCCCACTCCCTGCAGACAGCTAGACCAGCTCTTGCTGGGCTCCCAACCCCTTCCTCTGTTGAACTGGAGCAGGAATGAACTTCAGCAGAGCTGAGTTCAGACTTTCAGCCCTGGAGCTCCCCAGCAAACATAGCTTTAGTTGGCACGTTCAGCAAACACAGACCCGACTCCTTCTCCCACACCTTGTCCTTTGTCAATGCTGTTGCTCAATATGAAGCCTGGTTTTGAAATCACCCTTGTCTTCCAAAGGAGCTCAGTCCCAGCATGCTGGCCATCGCATACACATCTAGCAACGATTCCCTGCTGCTTTCTACAAGGAAATCAAGACATTTAAATGAAGGGGGGACACACAAGACAATGATATAAAGGCTGTAACGTAAAATAGCTGCTGCTTTGCATTAGTTGGAGGCTGATATCTTGTTTAAGATTGCAGTAAGAGTCCAAGTTGCCAGGAGGATCTGCCCCACAGATCTGTGCTCTCATGTTGTATGGTTGTGGATTTCCTCAAGGGCCAGTGGAATTGGTCCTCCAGCTCTCACAGAGGCTCCCATGCTGCAGTCATTAAGCAGAGCTTGGGGTTTCCCTGCACAGCCATGCTCACAGCCATGCATGGAATAAGACTTTGCTGTTCATTTTATGACAAATTTTACTCACTTCGGCAACTTATGGTGGTTGTTGGTGTCAGCTGTGTTCTTTGTGTAAGGAAGGGATGAGCACGTGAGCCAGGAGCAAGGCCTTCAGTAGTCTGATTTTCCAGCAGCACCATTCATCTCATCGGCTTCACTCCTGTGCCAACTCCTTCCGCAGTGCACGTGCCCTCTTCTTCTCACAGTCTCTCCTGGCTGGTTTTTCTGCACTATACTCACTGCTCCGGTGGCCGGGTGGGACTTTCATCTTGGGTGAGGGAGCTCGGCACTGGGCTGGGTCAGCAGAAAACGCAGGAAACGGTGCCTTTCTGCTGGAATTTGATGACTCAGTGAATCTAAGCGGCCTCGTGGGGAAGCTTTGATTTCAGCACAGTTCTGATGGAGTGTGGTGGACTCCCTGCCTTCTCGCCTTTCATTCCCCCATTTCACCATCATCCCTTATGGAGCCAGCTCTCCTGGGCTATCCGAGGCCATGAATCCTGGCCAGCCCCACAGCCCAGCTCTAGTCCCTATCCTGGAGTGTTTTGAAAAGTGTAGGCTTTCCTTCCAAGCACCTTATGAAAGTTCAGTTTCCCAAAAGCAAAATCCTTTCCAGGGCTCCCAGCTCCTCTCCGCACCATGCAGGATGGGGCCTTTCCACTCTGACATACGGGCTCAGTCCAGCTTTCAGAGGCTTTGTGCCCCAGAGGGGCATATGTTGGGCAGGACTCGCACGCTGTGCAGTGCTGCTGGCTCTCATGCAGCTATCGTGACAGCCCTAATCGTGTTGACAGTCTGACGAAGGGGACTGGACCTCCCCAAAGGCGGACAACTGCAGATACAGGCAGGGGATGCTGCCTGCTTCCTTCCCCCACGTCATCTCTTGCTGATTCCTCATCCTCCCTCACCAACACCATTCTGGAGGTCTTTTTGATCTTCTCATGGAAATATAGGTGGCTGAAGCCTCTCCCTGTTGGAAAAAAGAAGTTTGGGGGCCAGGAGGCATTTCCCCCTCCTGTCCTCTGCAAGGGAGCTCTGGCCCCTGGGAGAAGTTGCTCTCCCCTCCATCTTCCTGAGCAAGGGGAGATGATCAGGCCCTTCTAGGCAACAAGGGGTTGGACGAGATGACCTCCAGACGTCCCTTCCAACTCTGACCATTCTGTGATTCTGTGAACAGTAAAAAATGGGCTAAATGACCTCAAGACTTGGGGGTTATTGCTTTTTTTTTTTTTAATTATTATTTTTTTTCCAAAGAGGTCACCCATCGCCCCCATGTCTGAGTGTGCATCCCTGGGAAAAACCATCTGGGATGGCTGTTATCCCACCAAACAGAGGTACCCAGTCACACACACCCTAGGAAGAGTGTACTGGCTTTGTTTTTAGATACTTACTTTTCATGCAATACTTTCTTCCCTTTGTCAAATGTTAGGAACCGAGAAGGTCACAGGGCTGATTATATTGGCTATATGCAGGCAGCATTCAGGCTTCCCAGCAGAGCTCTGTCAGTGCAGTTCAGGCCTGACCATAACTCCCCTGAGCTAAATCTGTCATTTACGCTTAGTTTTCTATCCATGAAAAATATTTACTGGGGCTTGAGTTAAAGTTGCCAGATGAAGCCTTTGTTTTACCCAATAGTCTGGTAGTTAGGAAAGCTTTCTAGGATGCAAACAGAGGTATTCATCCTAATGCACTCATGGCATTCAATAAAATAAAACCTCTCCTAATGCTGCAGAGCAGCTGAAATCTTCAGGTGCTCCCTGTCTAGCTTAATAACATCATCACTGAGTTTTCTTGGCTTGTCTTCTTGAAGTGAAACATGCCAAAATACTAATGACAAGGGATTTTTAAAGAGTCGGTGATTTGTTGTGCTGGAAAATGGATGAGTGCGGAGACAACAGTTTTGGAAAGCTCACACAGATCGCCAACCTCCCTCCAAGTTTTAGCTGAGACCTTGTAAAAACGGACTGTCAAGGTTATCAGCACGTGGACAATAAACAGTCCAGGAATGCAAGGTTTTGCAGGGAAGATACAGGTCTAAAATATTTGCTGAGAAGACCTTGGAGGAGGTTAGGGTTGAAACCTTCCAAAGATAAGCAGCCATAGCAATATTTATTATTTACATGTAGCTACCATTCCTATTTCTTTTACAAGGGAGGAATCGCTTTGCAAGGATTTGAAATACAAGGTCATATATAGATGGCTCTGATTAGGGACTCACAGAAAATGTTGCACATTTAAGGTTGCTGCCTAAATCTGGTCTAAACCAAGGTAGTCCAGTGGGGTTTTTTCTCTAAGGGTGTTAACAGTTTCAGGTGAATTTTGCTGGGATGGTAAGTGATTGCCACCTCAGCCATCCACCCCACCGCCCTGAAGAAGTTGTCCTGCTTGGGAGCCGAGTCTGCAGAAGGGAGTGTCTTCTCCCATGTCCTGTCCCCACTGCCCCGATGACGGTGAGCTCAGCCCACAATACCAGACTATGAGGTGGGTGGCTGAGGCACTGACCCACATTCCCATCCTTCAGCTGGTAGAGGGAAGGGATGGCGTGCCAGCGAGACTCTTCTCTTGCACCACCCCAGCAAGATTCACCAGAGCCCCTGAGAACCTCGGTGCCTGATATTCACTGTATAAAAAGGATTACAGATATTTCTAGCCTGAAACAACTTTATTTCAACTCTTGTAGTTTGTACAACAACTACCCTTTGTATGTCAAAACCCCTTTAAGAACATATAGAGATTTGGGGGTGTTTTTTCTCCTTTCTGTCTTTTGCCTTCTGACATGTTTGTTCTGAGATCACCTTCTAGGCATCTTCTATGAAAATATATGTGACAAGCACCAGATCCACTTTCGCGCAGCTGTGCAGTATGTTATTTTTCATACTAATGCACTGTTACAATTCTACTGAGTGCAGTTATCTAGAGATCAAATTCGCCACATGTGCGCTGTGTTTTTTGGCTACCAGGTCAAGAGCAACAGGGAGAAGGAAGCGATGCTTGTGTGTTAACTGTTTGTATTGCCTTCATGAAACATGGGCTTCATTTTCAGGCAGCCAGAGGAACTTTTGCTTTGCCCCACCTGCCCTCTTAGTTTTTTGTTTTTCTATCAGCACAGCTGACTGCTTCATTGAGATTTAAGACCAAACGAACTGTTATTATATGAGACAGAGTCACTGTCTGCCACCAGGAGATGATTTAATGTTATGTGATACACAACCTTACTCTATGCCCCCCTACTGTTTTCCACACAAAAATCATTCTCCAACTTGCTTTGCTGTCAGGTTTCACCTAGGAGAAAATTTGAGTCACTGACTACAACAATGACAGCAACCAGAAGTAATGATTAAAGACCTCTTTGTCATCGTTGTGCCAGATAGTCGTGGGTGAAACAGGCTTACAAACGCACATTCAAATCTTATTTACCCCAAGCCCAGTGGCTGAATTCCACCTTAGATGCATGCAATACACATCAGGACTGCATGCAGAAGTGGCTAAAATAGCCCCAAATCTCAAGCTGTGCTATTGAAACAAGGAGGAAATACTGGCTTTGGTGAAATACTAGATACCAGTATGGTCAGAGTCCCACTTCCAAATTGCTCCTAGAAATGCAGAGGAAGCATTTAGGGTTGCAAAAAGGACTCAAAGCAACAACATACAAGTATATGCAGCCTATCACTTATACATCAAATCCCTCGTACAGCCACTGGTTTCTTTGCTGCTGTCTGAGCTAAGACCTACCGCCATGTCTGGTGTCCTTTCTCCACCACAGGCTACTTAGCTCATCTAAATATGAACCAAAGTTGCACTCCCTTGGGGTGAGAGGTTTGAAGTCATATTCATTTCTCCCTAATGCCTGCCCCATTGGCTTCTTCAGGGAAAAGGGCATCTGCAAACTGTCTCCACCTTCTGGAGAGAGATTTATTTTTTACAGCTTCACCACTTTGTTATTTCTTCAGGTATCAGGAGAGACTTTGCCTCTTTCCCTTTCTTCATTTTCTCATGGTCTCAGATTGATACGCCAAGGCAGAGGAAACTCTTTCCCAGACTTCTCTATGACTTCTGGATTGCTGAGTGTACAAGAAGATGCCTTTTAAGTTTACACTTGATAAAATATCATATCTCGTTCATAAGTTAATTATTTGAGAATGTCACAATAATAAACTTTGACTTCTTAACCTTTTTCAGAAATGATGCCAAGACCAAATCCTGAGGCTGCTTTCTAGCTACTGATTAGTAGCTAGAAATCTGACCTTTTCTGTCTATATAGAAAAGAGGCAGTTATGTCGCTCTCCGTGCTGCTAGAGTCAGCTTGATTACAGTTCCACCTTTCTTTCCAAGAATGTTAGCCCTTGGGTGTCTGGGTCTGTCTCCCTTTTTTCTTTTGAACAGTGACATGGACCTGAGCTAGACTTTGAAAAACCTCAAAACATCACTACTGCTCACAAATTAGTTAGCCTCCATCTTTGCTTCTCTGCACTTCTTACCAGTGTGTGCTCATTGCTGTCACATCTGACTACTTCTGAGTGGTGTGTTGTACAAAGGGGACTGTCCCTTGGTCACATGCCATTTGTTCTGACAGCCTCTTCCAGGAGAAGTGTCAGTGGTTGAGAGCTTAGAAGGGAGTTTAATTGCATGTTTGTTAAATGTGCATGCCAACGCATACATTAAACATCCTTCCAAGATTAGGCTGAAGAATGGCATCCTGCCCATGGAGCAGATGGTAGTGAGGTCTGCGATACTCGATAATTGTTGGGAGGGTTTGTACCACCCTACGGACTAGACCTAGAATACATGCCATCTCCTGCTTAGATGTGCTTGTGTAAGGAGCTGCATCTTGCAGGGAATAAAGTTTTCAGAAGGACTCAGTTTCACGCTAAGACCCTCACTCCATGCAAAGCTGCTCTGCAGTGCAGAGCTGGCAGCGGTGACTGCACTGAAGAGCTTTGCTTATCACATTGTTGTTCTCTAATGATTACTCAGCCTCAAAATTATGTGTTCTTCAGGAGTGATAAGGGGTTTGGGACTGTCAGTCAAAATTTGTTATAATGAGTGATGTTGTTTTCATCCCAGTTTAGCTAATGCCAGTGAGGATGTTCCAAAAATTGTTGTTTGTCATGTATGTTTTACAGTTCAAAGGTGATCGCTTTATGCTATTGTCCCCCTGCCACTCTTGCAGAAATGGTGTCTGCTCTTTAAGGTGTTCAGTCATCTCCTCAGCACTAAGCTGATGACAGCTTTGTATTAGTCTCTGGAGGTTGGCTGGAAATCAACCCCTCCATGTTTAGCTCTCAGTGTGCCTTGTCAAAGCCTCTTCTGGGAGGTGGTGAGGTGGTACAGCGGGGCTTCGTGGGCCTGGGCTGAGCAGGCTGAAAGTTCAGGGCTGTCTTGCCCAACATCAGCTATTCCTGTAGGCTGAAGTTTGCAAAAATCAAGGTGCTGACAGACAAAACCCTGATGAAGTTCACTGCAAAATTAAAGCACCTCCCACTTGCAGCTCTCTGCTGACTCCTGCCCTGGGATTACCGGCCCCGGTCTGGTACTGGCAGGATGGAGCCTCTGGCTCAGCTTCTACACTGTACTGTTCGGCAGCTGGGTAGGACCAGCTTTCACCTGTCCCTTCAGTCTGAGCACCCCTCCTGTGGTCCTTTCCGACAGCTTTGTGGTGGAGACCATAGTTTGTGGCTGAGGAAAAAGAAAAGCTGGTGGCATCTTGAAACTCCTACTACTGTGCGCTGAGTGGCTGTGACTCAAAGCCTCTTGGCTCTGAAATTGCACACAACTGCACCTTGGGGAGCAGCGTGATCTTGCAGAGTGCTGAGCAGCAACCCCTGACATCCGTGGAAACTCATGGGGTTAGCATTTATCTGCACTAAAGCAATAGAGAACGGAGACCGGTCTCTAAGTGCCACAAATGTGAAATTACTCACCAGTTTTCAGAATGTGATTACTTGTCTGGGCAGTTTTTACAGCCATAACTAGTGAAGTCATTTTTTTGTTATCACCATTGATTTTGGTCCTTAATACATTTGGATTGTGAGTAAACCCTCGGATGCTCTGTAAAATGACAGCAATATATGGCATATCTTTGGAATTCAGACCCAAACCAGTTTTGCACTAGAGGTATGATGGATTAATCACCATTTTATTCTGCGTATAAGCAAAAAGTCTTTCAAGTCAATTCTGTGCCGCAGAGGAAGTTAGTGGAGCTTTCCCTGTAATGTGAGTAATGAATCTTGGCTGGGATGAGCATTTTTGAGCCACAGTTCCACAAAAATTCAAATCCCTGAAGGAAGTACGGTAGCATGGAGGCCTGCAAATAATGGATTACAATAATCCTGCCAGGAAGTGATAATGGCATGTATAAATATTTGCCTTAGTTGATTGCAAATTATGTCCTCCTAAAAGATGTTTGTCACTGTTGTTAGCTGTTAGTATCTTCTAAATGCTTTGCCAGCTGTGGTGTCATTCACAGTGAGGACTCCATCTCTACCAAGTATGACCAAAGTGTCTGAATAGGATCAGATTTTTTTTTCCTAGTGTTTTTATTCTGCTGATTAAAAACAAACCAAAAGCCTGTGGTGTCAGTCTGGGGTATTTTCCTGAACAACACAGAGCATGCAAACCGTGGAGTGAAACTGTGACCATATAGAAGTCTGTGTCTAACCAGAAGCTGAAATGAGATCAAATTCATATGCAGAGGGGGGGAAATTTGTTGCCCCGCGCACTACCACCCCGTTTTTTAACAGCCTTGGATCTGCAGAGTCCTGACTGAAGGTGGGGATGGCTCTGATGAATGGGAACAACCTGTACCAGCAAACAGCGCTTGCAATTTCCCAATCACAGTCCTGTCAAGCCAGGCTAACTCACAGCCTTTTACATCTTGCAAATTCCAAGAGGGATTAAGTCTTCATTGTCAGTCTGGTGAAGCAAGTTGAAACTCAGCTGAAGTTTTAAAGAAAAAAAGAAAGATCCAGCAGTCTTCAACAGAGGCAGCAGACTAGGAGAGAATGGGATTTAGAACAGAAGCACAGCCAGAAATCAATGGAGCTTTTAGGGCATTCCTCTTCATTTATCTATAAATCCCATTCTTTCACCTATTTAGGCCTTATCTCAACACAGAAGCTGAATTAGGTTTATTTTGTAAACCAATTTAGGAAAGCTAGTGCAAAGTCCTGTATAGATACCCATATTTCGGTTTAAGAGTGGTTGCAGAGGTTAAGCTGGCACCTGAAACAAAACCTCAGTTAAAGTGGTACTGCTTGGGCTTATCTGCATGGAAGATAGAGAGAAATAACTAAAATGTGAATTTAAAGTGTTTGAGGTAAAACCTATTAAACCCCTGGGTAGATGCTTTTATTCAGACATAAAGGAGCCTTTAGTTTGCTTGATTCATTCCTAAAGCAAGTTACAGTTAACTTTATTTCTGAATGAAACCTTCTGTATAAGGGTTTAATGTGCTTTAACTAATCTACTTTAAATTCACATCTGTAATTTGGCTTAGCTTCCTGTGTATACAAGCCCTTGGTGCATAGTCCAGGTCTGATTTGCTGCAGGAGGAAGAGGAAGGTAGAAAAATTTCCTCACTAAACTATGTGATAATTAGTTACAAATTTCTCAGTGAAATGAAATAAAAGGCCCAGATAGCTCCAAAGTGTCAGTCGGTTGGGTTCTTGCAACCTTATCAATTTATACCATTTGCAGGTCGACCCCTTTGCCTGTGGTTTCATTGCTATTTTCATGTTATTCCCTGCTGGGGATGGGTTCCAAGTACCAAAAAAGCACTTCTGTTGTTCAAAGTATCCAAGAAAGCATTTCCTGTCTTCTCCCATGTTGAAGCGATCCTACCTGAGGGCAGCTTTGCTGTCGAGGTAACAACTTGTAACATGTCTCAAGCTCCTAAGAGCACTTTACTTCTCCCTCCTCCATCTCAGGCAGGAGCTGTGTAACGTCCCTGCTTAGAGCTGTTAATGATTGCACGGGGCTCTTCTGCTCGACAAACTTTCGCTTTCACCAAGTCCTCAATGACAGGATGTGGGTTGCTGTGTGAATGTTAAATGAGAGAGGAGGATCTGGCCCAGTAGGTTTTCATCTTGCTTCTGAAATACTCCAGGGTCTTTGGCTGCATAGGTTACCAGGCTTTTTTTGCTGCTGTCTTTTGCTAGTGCTGTGGTGATGATTGAACGGTCGTCTGAATATTTCCTACTGCTTAGAAATTAACCTACTAATTCAGAGGAACATTCATTTACCGAAACATCCTCTCCATGACAGTGATTATTGAAGGTATTACAGGAAAAGGTGCAAATAAACAAACTGAATAACCTTCAGGGTAGACAGTTATGAGTGAGCCTGCCAAAAGGTACTTTGTGTTGAATGCTTTCACATGTGCCCACATTTATTCCTGTTGTAGCGTCACAGCAGAATTAAGCCACTGAATCAATTGCTATAGATGCCGCATTCAGAGATACAAGACTGATTCTGTTCTTTACCGTGCAGAGGAATGAGAATTAAAAGATAAGAAATAAAAACTGGTCTGAGAGAGGATTCAGGTCAGCATTTGGTATTCTTGTTCTAAGTGACAGACATCAAACTTACTTGAAGACTATAGATGAGAACTGATGCTGATATTCCTGACTTATTTTCCCTCCTGTGGGCTGAAATTATATACCTGCATTTGTCTCGAAATTATCAGCACAAAAATGGGCATAAAATTAAAAACTCAGAAGTATGTGAAAATAGCTGGGGTTTGGGTTTTTTCCTCACCTCTCTCCTTCTCTGTTTCCTTCTCTCTATCTCAGGTTTTCATGCTGTACTGTCTTCGTGATACTCTGAGCACCTTAAGCAATGGTTAGGTGACTGTCTTCCTCCTTGAGGAATTAGTTATTTCAGATTTTTTACATTTTTGGAGATATGTCTTTGCAGCTGGTGCTGCACCCTTATTGCGTGAAAGAGCAATGGGACAAAGTGTTGGTCTTCAGAGGTTCTGGAGACCCCATCCCGTAGACTTGGTCAATCCTACGCCACACCCTGTGTCTGGCATAGACAGGCCTTACCTTTACCATGGACACGTCCATACTGACTACTGCTCAGTGGCCTTTCTGGGTTTCTGATCCATGTCCCTTGAGCACCTGGATCTTAGGGATTAATTGAGCCTGTGGTGTCGACTTGCTGGTCTCTGTAAAAGCTTGAAATGTGTTTTTTTTCTTCTTTCTCATTATTGACTCGTATTTGGGCATGCTGTGCCCGCATGGCACCTCTGGCAACTTACTGCAGTAGCAAATGTACTCACTCCTCTAAATTTCTTCAAATAGATATACTGTAAAGGCAGTCTTAATTTAACTTCCAGTGTAGTGTGTCTTGCCTACAGAAGCGTGAGTCTAATCTCTGTAGTGATCTGCACAAGCCTACGGGGGAGGTGGATCTGGGCTCTTTCAAAGACGGTAATAAAGTTGCCATAGAATGTTGCAAGATACTTTCCTAAGAAAGGCTGCTGTTTGGTGAGCGTGGCAACATATACGTACACATTAGGAGAATCCATCAAATCAAAGTTTATGTCCAAACCTTTGAAATGCAGGTATCATCTCAGGGAAGAGCAGTGATAAAAGGTGTGTAGGACCTACAATGAAGCCCATGGTGGGACCATGCCAATTTATGTCACCATCTGTCCTGGTCTGTACCGTACAGGTAATCTAGACATCTCCTTCCCCCTGGCCATCCATGGCACATCACTCTCCAAGTGTTTGGACAGATGCTGTGTTTCACCTCTGGAAAAATGGGGTAAAACCTTGTTCTCTGCTCTCCAGTTCATTCATGTGGAGAGGTGGGGCTGAGATCAGGGATCTGCAAGGCAGATTTCATCTTCAGAAAGAACATTTCCAGTTCCCGTGGTCTGCTTGGTCCCAGGGAGGGGGGAACTCCCATTGAGATCAGGGGAGGGATCAAAGAACAGGGGTTTGCCCGAAGGGAGCCGTGGGGCAGCCCTGCCGTGGATGATTTAACACCTGCACATTCCCATCGCTGGCAATCAAAGGCTGCATGGCCCGGCGCTGAGAGTGTCTATTTTTTTTATTGTCAAACTTGTAAGTTCAAATAGAATTGGGGGGGTTGATTTTTCTCAGATTTTTCTATAGATAACTTTTCTGTTTGTCTCAGTCATGTGGATCATGGCCTTTTCAGCCTCTAATTAAATTCAAGCGATACAAAGTATATTGGGCAGGATTTGCTGGTGGTGTGAGTCAGAATAAACCCATAGAGCCAAGGATCAGACCCATTTAAAAAGTCATATGCTTTCTTATCAGGAAACAAAACCTAATTTACTATTACCCTAGCTTTAAGCCAGTACATTTCCACTGCAATGAGTTATAACTAAATCACTACCCCGTCATGAAGTTGGAGTAACACAGGTATAAAACAGTCGTCTTCCACATTGTCCTGTCTAACTTCAACGATATCTTGGGTGTTGTGGTTTGAGCCAAAAAAGCACTCGTTTCATATGATCTTTAGTCATTGCAAGTTTTCAATATCCTAGTCTTTACATTGCAATACTTTAATTATTGTTTACTTTATTTAATTGCTGTTTTCCTTGCTAATTCTAAATATACATCTTTCTTCTTTACTTCAAGGCTTTTGGGATTTTTCCAATGAGTCCAGTATCAAAGAACATTTACAGTCTTGTATTTAAACTTCGCAAGCTTGTAAACTAAAACCTGTGCAGCCCCAGGGCCAAGGGTTTGGCTGTGTGTTGTACGTAGCTGATGTTTTTTTAATGTATATGTTAATCTTTGAGGAAAAAGGTCTTCTGCAGAAGTGAAAATCTTATCAGAAAGTTTGATGTTTATATTTTCTGTTTGGATCGAAAGATAAAAAGTGAAAAATCTGAAGCTGATAAATGAAATTTCTTCATCCTCTTTTTTTTCCATTTTTTTCCCACTTCCCCCCCCCCTCCCCATGTTATCTCTATGAAAGAGGTGTGAGAAAAAACCTGTGAATGCCAAAAGCTTTTCCATTTCTTGTTGAAAAAAAAATCTTTGTTATTCTATGGAACATGAGAACATTTGGGAAATAATAGTTTCCTTTTGGAATAAGAGATATATTTTATATATATACCTATGTATGTAAGCAGAGAGACAACCCCTGGCTCCTGAGACACTTCAGTACTAATTGCAGTCTTTCTGTGATATTTTGCAGGATGTCTTTTGTTTGAAGAACTCAAGGCACTTGCTATGAAGGCGATATTTAAGACTGTATCTGGCAGGGAAGCACTGCACTCATTAAAGTCTGTGAAGACAAAGGAGGGTAGCATCACTGAGGTGCTTGCAGGAGTAGAAATGCAAGTGATCAAGCTGTTTGCAAGGATTAGCAAGCAATGTGGTGGGACAGAAGGGCTCTATGGGTGCCAAGGACCCTCAGTCTACACCTATATGTGTTACGGGGTGTTTTGCCTTGGACCATCTTGTGCAGTCACATGGGCTAAACCGTGGGCTTCTATGCTGGGAAGGCAGAGCAGAGCTGAGGGGTCTTCTGACCTGCCTGCTCCGGGCACTGAGCCCCCCGCTACTTTCCAGGGAAGAGCTCCCCTTCCAGCACCCACACTGACACTGCCCAGCAGCCTCACTTCTTGCAGATGTTGTAGTGGTGCCTAAAATTGTGGCGGGAGTGACGGACAGCTTTCAGGAGAAACAGAGCTTGAAGTCAGTTTTGGCAATATTGTAGCACTGAGCAGAGCTTTGAAAGATGGGGTCGGAAATCTCTTGATAATAAACTTTCTCACGAGATTTTTGGCAACCTTTATGTCTTGTCCCAGCTGGAAATTCTATGAGAACATCTTTTCTTGGGGTATTTTGTCACTCCCAATTTCAGACAGCAAGTGGGAAAACATTTATTCTAACATGAGGGAGGTTAAAAAAATGGTCCAGTAAACCGAATCCTGGAACAAAAGAGAAATTGAGAGGCTTTTGTTCTGTTTAGACTCTTTCACCCAATACTCTACAGAAAGTCATCTGAAAGTTAAATAAGAGATGAAGAAAGCTGTCCAGACCATTGGGACATCTAACTAATCTCCTTGCTGGTTCAGTTATTCCTTGCAGTACACTGTTTTATATTTTGTCAGTCTACTTTTACATAACCCAAGCAATAAGCCTACCACTTCTTCCCAGAGACACAACAATAAAAGCCAGTAGATCTCAGGGTCAGGAATCTTTTTGCTGATATCCAAAACATTTTTTTTTTTTTTTTTACCTTAGCACTTGGCCTCATAAACGAGTTACCCCAGCTGAGCTCAGCTCTGGTGGTATCTGTGTGCCCCCTCCTAGTACGCAAGAAATGCAGCTTAGCTGTAACCTATTTCAGGGCAGTTTAGGGCAAATGAGCTTTTGGGCTAAAAGTGCACAGATAAATAGTTACTGTGGCTCTGCTGACACACACTAACTTGCCAAGTGATGTATGCCTTACATGTATTGCCTTACAAGTTGTCAAATCCATCCCTGATGTTCCCTGGTTTAAGACACCCCTGTAGATAATAACTTTGCTCTCAAGGCATTTATATTAGCTGGGCACTTTAATTCAGTGCTCAGGCAGGCTATACATAGTTAACTCTAATCCTTTTTCATGCATTGGTCCTTTTATCTGCCTCATCTCTTTTGCTTCTGTCTTCTGAATTTCCTGCAGTTTCCCTACTCCTCTGGCACTGGCTACTGCAGCGCACTACTCCATGTGCTCACATTGCAGCCGTTTACGAGCACATCATAAACAGGAGTTTAGTTTTAGGTATGAGCACAGCTTTGTGTGACCCGAACAGTGCACTTTCCATACGTCTAATACTGATCCCGCTAAGGGCAGCTGTTAATTTCCAGGCTAATATATTGTGTATTTTCTCCTAAAGTTTCCCCCCCGTCCTTTTAACAACTGCCTTTTTTCAGAGAGATATGCATCTAGAGCTCTGTTGTGGTGTCTCAATTATCTGCAGATCACATATGATCAATGAAAAGCTCCTCTCTTCACCCTGCCAGTTCTGCAAGCCTAACCTGGGTTCTCACAATGTAACCAGGATATTTTTTTGGTTACACATCATTCCCAGGAATCTTGTTTCAGCCTGAACTCTTATTATCAATACAATTAAGGTGAATTTGAGCTGGCGTGTAAAGTTTTCAAAAGCGCTTACGTGACCGTAGAGGCTGGGGCTTGTTTTCAAAATGACTTGGTGCACTTGGGAGCCTAAGTGAATTGATCCTCTATTAAATTGGTGCTCCCTTATGATTTAAAGGCTTGAAAAGGGAAGTTGGGGTGCCTTAGATATTTCAGGCATTTCTGACAAGATTGTTAATGTTATTTAGGCACAAATGTATCAGACCTCTGCTAGCACAGAAGAACTGGGAAAGTACCAAGTTTAATTTTCAAACTAAAATCTGAGTTTAGGGGTGTAATGCTCAGAAAACTTATTCTGGAAAGTAGGACAACTTGATCCTGAAAGTAGTGAGAATAAACATGAAACCCTTAAATTCTGTCTTAAATATAGTCTCAGTCTAAGTGACTGAGACCCACTGTGGCAGCTGCTGTAAATCCCCATTGAGGGATACGCAGTGTAGCTCAAGGAAGCAACGGAACACAATAACAAATAAGACCTTCATTATATTATAGGACATTTTATTTGAGGCTCTGGCTTTTTTACTGGGTACTTGCCTTTGCTGTAATGGGCTACTTCTCTTTGTGGTTCCTAACGTGTTTTTATAAATATTTCTGGTAAATATGAAATCTTTACAATATGCAAAAAATACAGCATAGGCATGCAACAGCAATGTTGCATATAGCTGTACTGATTTACTCCTGTTTGTCTTGAGATTTGCCTGGGAATACTATTAAATGTCCTGAAACTGAGGTCAAGACAGTTTTCCGCTTAAAAGTTTGATACTACATCAACTAGATGAACTCTGTTCCTCTATCAAAATGCAATTGTTAATAACTTGTTGTTTCTCAGTCATTCACTGCGGTTCTTCATTGCTTATATTCTCTCATCAGAGAACGTTTCTCACAAGTAGCTATTTAAATGCTTCTGGATGAAGGGTACATTAACAAAAAGGTACATTAGAAACAGCCTTTAGCCCAAGTGGGCAAATTAATGTCCCACAAAACACTAGTAATTCCCTTGGAGTTAGAATAGAGTTCATCAGTGCTGTGTATAATTGTCTTGGAGTGAGATTCACATCTGAACTCAAAGTGCACATTATCCTACACTATTAGGGAAAAGAAACAAGTCTGTTGGTGACCCAGTCTTAACTTGCAGAAAGATATGAAGAACTACCTCACTTTAAACAGATTTTTTTTTTCATTTAGTTTCAAGGTATTAATTACACTTTCATCCCTGTATGAGTTCACACCTATGGAGAGAAAGTAGGAGAGGTCCAGAAAAACAAGCACTGCCATACTTTTGTTGGCAAACAATCAGTTCATTGAACTTATGGTTCAAGATGGGAAATTTATTTTCAGAGTTCTCCCTCTGCATGCTTAGACTTGCTTCCAGTCTTACGGGGCACTCATTTCACTGTAGTTAGGTGGCTCCTAAAGCCAGCACAACTGCAGGAGCAGAAGCAACGTGGCTGATGGCAGCGGGTCACTGCAGTCTGAGGAAGGGCAGGACAGGGTCTGTTGGCTGCAGTGGGATTGCATCAGGCGTAAGCCAAGCAGGAGCTCGTCCCCAGATCTGTCGGGTTTATATATTTTTAATCCCTGTGGTTAGATGGCATTGGGATACCAGCCCCTTGGTTGTGATGCAGAGATCATTTGATTTTTCAGTGGTGTACATACTTCACAGTGGTTCTTGGTGTGTTTTTGTAATTAGGCATATTTAACTGTGCCTTGTTTTACTGCTGTAGGAAGAATCTCATTTGTCAGCAGTTTTAAGCTTTGCCAAATAAAGGCTTATTGGCAAACTGCATTGAGCACTCTGATAATAACCCAACTTTAGAAAACACACACCCTGCTGTGTTGTATTCAAGCCATGGTGCTGTTGAAATTAAAAGGGGAGACAATGCCTGCTTTCAAAAACTGGAGGTTCTTTGTATTCTAATAAAAGCCTAAATTAATGTTTTAAAAGGTTATTGCTATTTTTTACCGGCTAGCTGGCACTGTGTATAAATCTTATTTAGGCAAGGCCCTACATTATTTCACTGTTTTTAACACGTCAGCCAGTATCATACTGCCATGGATAATCAGTTCCTGAAATTCATTAGTCCAACCCGTTAAATCCCTTTTGTTTAGCTTTAATAGCAGGGTATTTCTGTGTATTTGGGAATCTAATATATGATGTACATTCTGACAACACCAGCAGGGACCACAAATATTTCTTACATAACCTAAAGGACATATGTTTGGCTTATGGCAAAAATAACCTCATCATTCCTGTGTTTCAGGTTGAGATGTCCATGTGAGGTCCTTTTATAAGAGCAAAGTAATAGGAACTATGTATAATTTAATCTCGTTGGCTTTTAATACATTTCCTTCAACTTTTAAAGAGTGCTCTAGGAAATGGAAAAACACACAGTCAGCTATGAAATTCTATGACACTGATGCAGTCAGGCTATAAAATATTCTTTGCATCTTAATTGCATTTTATATAGCCGTATAACCTTGTGTAATTCTTAACTCTATAAATCCTAGCTTTGCATCCCACTCTGGCAGCTTGACGAGAGCGGCAGAGGAATGTTTCCCACAGTTCATTGTTCAGTTCGGTTGTGTGGGCAGAGCACAAACGTCAGGACTGTGCAGGGAACTTGCACTGAACTTTGAAAACTGCTTTTTGCAGACAAAGGATTCTCCTCATCTCCGTGGATGAACCTGATCTCACATGATGAGATCTGTATCTGAGCTCTCTCCAAAACCAGTTGTGATTTGACAGCCAGGCAAATGATGGAGCCTGTTTTATGTAACTTGCTTTACTTAAAAGTTTGGAGGGCAGTTTGGGGGGAGAAGAGAAGGTAGTTTTATTGGCGTATAACTGTTAGAACAAAGCAGGGCATGGCAGAAGCTAAATACCTATCAGGTGAGAAATCAAGCCAAAGCTAGAATAATCTTTCAGGCACCACCAACCGTGTGAAACATTGACATAATGCAAGCGTGCCTGCATGATGCTCTACCCAGCAACACAACAGATGCACTTGCCAGTGCTTTCTGCCCTCTGATCACCCTCTTCCAGTGAGAGCTGCATCGCCAACCGGTGCCACACTCGCAGCCTTGCGCTTGCTTCCCCACCATAAAACAGAGGCTGAGGAAAGGACACCCGAATGCAGAGAAGGGACTGTGGTTTAGAAGTGAGGAAAACAGTGGGAGGATCATAAAGAGATGATGGATGTGATCTGTTCAACTCTGTAGCTTCTTTCTAATAATAGAAGGTTTTTAGAATGGATAGACAGAGACATAACAGGATCCAGTGGCTGAAAACTGAAGCTGGATAAATTTAGATTAGAAATAATGCTCTGTCTACACTGCAGATTGCAGCACAGTGTTGAGATACATGAACGTTAAATGAGCTAATTCAGAGAGTGAAACATCCAACAGCAGCGGCAGGGAGATCCCAGATTGATTTAGCTCAGTAGAATAAAAGAGCCTGCTCAGAGGTCTGTGCTACAGCAGCCCAGCCATTCCCAGCTGTCTGGCAAGATATTAACCTCACCGAATATCCCAGTGCTTGACCTGCAATCTGCAGTGGAGCCGTAGCCCATGTCAGAGTCCTCAAGAGCAAGCAGAGCTAATATTGCAACATCTCATTGAGGAATGTTGAAATTAGTGAGTGGCATGCTGTGTCTCGCTTTGCACATAGATGTAGGCAGATTTTACATTAAGGTCTCCTTCTGGCTCTAGGAATTCTGCTCAGCTGCATAAAGTGGATGCTGTTGAGGACCAGCTGAGAAGTACTTGGGGGGGGTCAAGCTGTTCGCATAGTTGAAAGTTTCTGCTAAACCAGCTGAAACTCAGAATTTCCATGTCATGGTGAATTTTGATATTTTAACATTTGGCTTTGGTTTACTTCGGAAGACTTTTTTGGTTTCTTGTAGCACTGAAATTCTCTAATGTTTTTTTTCTTTGGAAATACTTTCCACAAAATATATTGGTTTTGACAAATCAGCATTTCTGCAATGGAAAATTTTTTTGACTGGAAATTTCCAACTCCTCATTACACAGGTTCAGTCGAACCTGACGGGTTAATCTCCATGAAGTTCCACAGGACCACCCTCTGCAGGAGGGACTTTTATAGCCTCTTTTAGAGAACAAAAATAAAGAGGAACTGACTTTGGCCCAAAGGGATTAATTGGTACCCTTATTTCATTAGGTTATTTAAAGCAAAGATCTCATTAAACTTTCATTGGAATAATGTTAGACAAAGTCTGTAATTTGCAGCTGTTGGGAAGAAGTGATAGGTCAGCAAATTACCAGATGATAACAAAAAAATAGTATTAAAGTCTGAGAGAGGGAGAACGGAGGGAGAATAAAAGCATAGACTGGAGATTTGGAGCCTTTCAGTTCTCTGTTTTATTTGTTGGATATGTGGGCACTGATGTGCCATTTGCTTCGTGTAAAATCTGTTGAGCTAAGGAGGCTTTCAGAAGCTGAGGAGACCTCACAAGCCTGGAGTGTCAAAATAAGACTAAGTTGTTCTTGTGGTTCATCACTGAGGCTGTTTGGCTCTCTCTGGCCTAATTAGCTGCTGTGTCAGGGATGATTTACGTTCTCTTAGTTCACCCTGTTGAAACCACTCCACATACATCGTGCAGCACTAATGGATTAGTCTTGGCACCCCCAAAGTGACTGCGTGCACTTTGGGGTTAGCCCAGGACAGCATGGCAGCACAGGGAAGAGAGCAGCATAAACCTGAACTCCACATGCTTTGCATCACTTGCAGCCTTTGTTTCTGAAGCTGTTTCTTGGTATTTATTTTGATCAGACATCTGGAAATTCAATTAGAAAGCATTAACATTGGTTTAGCCTGAGGAAGGGGTGAAGGTTACCGCCTAGTTGGTTTTGGTTAGTTTTGGCCCACTTTCTGTGCTGTTTGGACCTGTGTAAAGCAGGGTTTGGACTGAGGGGTGGTCAGACTGCATACAAACAGCCTTCTGGGGTCACTGTTGCCATGAGATGACAGGTCCACAGTGCAGCTCCTTTGCATTCAAGGGAACACACGGTCTACGCTGAAGCTGTAGGACACCTCAGCCAGGTTGCGTTGCTGGTAGTCAGGATGCCTGAGTTCCCATTGCAGTCCTGTGGCCCCATCCCTTCCCTTCCCCATGTCCTCCTTCCCCTCCTTGTCCTCTCTGTGGTGGTCTGGGCTGTGCTTAGCCCCTCTCAGAGGGTCAACAAAGCCCTGGGCCCACCTGCCCAGGGCCAAGGCACCCAAATGCATCCACATGTGGGACTGGCTGCTAGTCTCTCCCCGAAAACACCCTGTTGCCAGAGGGCTTACACAAATGTGACCAGGGACGGTTTGCTTTTGTGAGGATTCGAGGAAAAGAAAGGTTCAAAATGCTGTCCCATTTCAGCATCATCTGCCAGCACTGCTTGCAGCAAGCAAAGTGAAGTAGCTTATCATCAAACAAACTATTCGCTAGCAAAATCAGATTTGAAATCCTAAGAATTAAAGCTGAATTGATTGTTCTTCCTTTCTGGGACAGAAATGCTAACGATGTCATACTTTGATGCCACTAAATGGACTTAATGCTTAGCTGCTGCAGCCAAGGAGGGCTCTGCTTCTTTCCCTTCCCCTGCCTGTGCCCCCTGCCGCTCCCCTTCTGCTGGCACTGACAATTTTCTGCCCCCACTAGCAAACCTGTTCAGAAAGCTAAATCAGCAGAAAACTAACCCTACAGGAATGAGCAGAGAGCCGTCAGCTGGCTCAGATCTCCAACCCAGCTCATCTGAGGCCAGAAAAATGCCAGTGCACAAGGAAGAGTGGGAGGAGAGGAGAAGGACCACTTTCAGTGGTGGCTATTGTTCAAATCAGAATAGTTTCCCTACAGAGCCACAACCTAAGACTTGATAATGCCAAGATGGGCATCCTGGTCCTACTAAGCCTCCTAGGCTGTCTGTCAGTTCCCACCCTAACAGCTTAGATATCCTACATGCTCTTCTGCAAGCCCTGTGCCTGTAAGCCCCTGCAGCTGCCAGCACATCAGCAGATCCAGTCTGCAAGAATTCTTGGCTGGGGGAATATTCCTATTTCTACTTGCTTTTTTGTATACTTACATTGCATTGCAAATGCTGATTGTGTTTTTCCCTGGAGATTATAAATCCTAACAAAGTACACTGAAATCATCGAGCTATTTCAGTTAGCAGTTCCCGGCCAAAAGAATTTTGTTTTTTTTCTGTAAATGAGCTTACAATCAGTTCTTGAAATTTGGCAACTGCTGAAGACCTGTGTAGTATCACTGAAAAAGGAATAAAGTAGTCATCAAGAAAAGACAGGGAAATCTGACCTATATCAACCAACACCTCTTCTGCAGCCTGTACATACATAGAGCTCAGACTCTAGATTAGGTTACCACAGCTTCAGTAATTGTGCTCTTCTGATTACCAGTGGTAACTGTCCACGTGCACACTCTCAGTTCCTGACAGAGACATGGAAATAGGACTTAGCATAACCCACTGTCATTGAAGTATAATTTAGTTTACGATTACTTGAATTATACCCCATTTGCTAGGGACTATGAACACATGTGCACACACGCGAACACACACACGTGGAGTTGCCATGACTGAGCTGACACGTGCCAACACGTCAAGCTGCAGGAGCTGAATCCTGAGTCTGACCTCATATGGATATATTCTACTCAAGGAGAACCAGCATATCTGTACTGTATCTAACAAAACTGAAGGAACTGCTCCTGAATTGAATTTTGGTATCTTAGTCTGTTTCTTTTATGAAAGACAAGGGTGAAGACTGACTTTGTTAGTCTTGTGCTGCTGCGTGAGGTACCACAGATGGGTAGAAAGCCCTGCAGCCACACGGACAGAACTAGAATGGGCTTCAATGGCTGGAAGCTGAATTCAAACAAATCAGTCTACAGGTCGAGTGTGATGTATGTGTACATATATACTGATCTTTGTGAATTTACCAGTGAATTTACTTGTATCAACAGAGGGTCAAACTCTCAGCTGAATTATAATAAAGTGCGATTCCATTAATTTCAGCTGCTCCCTGACATATCTGCATCTCTGTCACAGTAGTTAATATCTTGGTTCTTCAGGAACTGACTTGCTTACTCTACTGCCTTTGAAAAACAATCCTTGTCCTTGATGTTAGCTCTGTTTCATCTAGAGTGAAGCAGTGGGATTTGCAGACTAACATACAGTGTGTTCCCAGAAATGCATACGCATGGTGCATGTGTGTGTAAGGCTCACACAGCTCACTAGAAAACCGTTCTTCTACCACTCCATCACACAGGATCAATATTTGCCTCTCTTCTAGGCTTTTGCAGTATGCAGGGTGGTAGTAAAAACAATTTTTAGTGTGTTTGAATAAATAGAGCTTATTTCTGTCTTCAGGGTTTGGGTTTTGTCTCAGATTTGTCCATGGGATGTGAGATAGTCCAGCAGGAGCTGTGAGAATGGCTTTGTCCAAAGTTCCTTCATGTTTGCTCCTCTGGTGGTTGCACAGCCAGAGCCATCATCTGGACAAGGTACATGCACAGACCTCCAGTTTCCATGTAGACGGTGAACTGGCAGTTCTTTCAAGCCATGAGAGTGCTGCGGGACCAGTGCCCTCCATGGGGCTGCTCCAGTCCTGGTCCCCTACACATCACACTGTGGGGTTACAGAGGGCACTGCCTGCCCTGGGGAAGAGAACCAAAGGGCAGCTCTGACATTTCTCTCTGCTTCTTTTTTCCTTGATGGAGAAAGCAGAGCATTCATGAGTCAGTTCCTCAGTGTTGCCAACCTCAGTCACTCATAAATCATTAACTGGGCATGCAAAATCACGTAATTTGGGGCTGTTAGGGCTGTTGTGTTTTTTAACTCTGTCTCTTTTGCCTCCTAGGTTGTAGGAGCTTTGGGTGCCTTTCTTTTGTAGTTCCCAGTTTAAACAGGCAGTAGTTCCACATTCAGCAGCAGCCTCAGCTGGACTCTATCTGGGATTTCTTCAACCGTGTTTTAATCTCCTGGCTATTTTTCTGCTCCCAAGCCTGGTTTATGAAATGCTTGGGTTTAGAACTAACCTATAGACATTATATAAAGACATCCTGAACAGAGTTGATGTGTTTTCTTGTATGTTACAGGCAGCCAGAATTTCAAATACACCAAAAAACCCTACTCACTGTGCTCTTAAACAGCATTAAAATTGCCATTTTGTCATTTTGCTACCATGAATCATTAGATTTCAGCAATGTAATACCCATTAGATCATCCAGTTCAGCTCCCAATCCGTGTCAGATTGTTCTCTACAAGTATTTTCCTCATACGAGGTCCTGCATTCAGTTTACTACATCGTAGACTTTCCACTGGTTCCCTTGGAAAAGAGTGGATCAAGAATACTAGGAAACATCAAATCACATTGAATATGTCATTCCAGACTGTAAACAAACAAAGCTAAAAATAATTTGAGGACCATGTACAGCGGAAAACTTCCACTTCCAAAGAAAGTACCAAACAGATATTCTAAGGGAGCCCTTGCATATCCTTGTGCAGTTGTAGGTTTTTCTTTGTCAGAGATTTTTATTTAAAATACAAGGCGAGAAAGAGTATGCTATAAGCTCAGAATAGCAGTTTCTCTTGGAGAGAGAGAAAATGAAGCAGACTTGTAGTTCTGCTGCTTGTTTACATGTCATCCTCCCTTATTGGCAAATAATTATAAGCAGAATCAAATGATAGATAACTTCTGTGCTGAATTCCACTGCTCTGATTTAGTTGCACTAAGCATGGAGGCTTTGAGTCTGATTTTTAAAACTGTCAGGCGCTAAACGGCATGCTTCACATTAGCCTGCAGTTTTGTACCTAATTTGCATTCAGTTATGCAAATTAAACATTTGACTTGAGTAATCACACACAAATCAGCATGTCTGATCATTTGCACACATGCTTATTCACTTCATTTGCTCAAATAAAATATATACATAAACTAAGTAGACAGCTTAGTCCCTAACCATTTTAGTAACCGGCTTCAGTATTTCTGAGTCCGATAATGTTGTTTCTTAACAGGGCAGCTGCAAACAGTTAATAATATAGGCATCCTTTAATAAAATTTCCCTTGTGCATTTTTGCCTTATGCCTTTAGAATCTGCTAGTGATGGACATAAGGTTGCCTGAATGCATGTGCAGTCGAATGCATGGAAGTTTGCTAAAGCTGACCTTCAGTTGAATTGTTGGCTGTTGGTATGTTAAAAGCAAGTAGGAAAAAATAACCCTGAGGACTAGTTAAGCACTCTCATAGAGCATAACCTGGTTTGGACAGCTTAAGCAAAAAGTGCATCTACACATATGCTAGTTAGAAATATGCAAATTTAGCATTTTCCTGCAGAAAATAAGCAAAAAATAAAATTACTTCTGTACCTAAATATTCATTCTGTCAGTAGCATTCCTCTGTTCCAGGAGGTTGCAATAATATGGATTGCTATCTGATGAAAGAAGATCTGCTTTTGGAAAAAGTGTGAAATTATTTAACAAGTGAAGCAGAAAGTGGGGGTTCAAAATATTTCAAATACATTCAGTTCTTCAGGGAAAAGTGGTTGTTGGCACAGGCACAGAAAACTGCCTTGATACAATAATGCTCAACAAATATCTTGTCTATGAAAAATGCATTTGATAAGGAAGGCCTTTTGAAATTAGAGATGGTTTTATCATTTCTTTGTGTACAAAATTGGAATGTAACCAGATTCTGTAAATTAGATAAACAAGCAGTTTAGGAATTAATCCTAAAAAAAGATCCAAAGAAAATAATACTATTCTCCTGAGGTCACCACAGGGCATACTGCAACTGCCCGCTCAGGTAGTGCAGTACCAAAGCTGCCTGCCTGCATGGTGAACTCTCTGAAGGACTATGAAGGCCATTTGCCATAGGTACATCATTTCTTGTATTACATTTGAAACTGTTCAGGTAGGTGAAGAAGGCTCGAACACATTAACTGAAAGGAGATCTGTGCTGAATTACAGGAAGTTGAAGTCCCTCCTAAGCTGTAATGGTGCTGAGATCTCTGCTTCTATATATACACTAGGATGCTTTGGGGCATATTCATAAGCCTTTGGTACCCAAGCGAATGGGCTTGCAGGAGCATCAGCTGTTGTTTTCAGGCACCATCATGACTTAGTTGTTGCTTTAAATAACCCATGTGCATCCCTCTTGGTCAGATACATTAAGTCAAAGGTAGTCAAGATGGCCTGATTCTGGCCAAAATAACCCATAATCAGGAGAGGAGCTGCCGAGGTCTATGTAAGGCATCTTTACTCCCAAATGGACTCTTGCCCAAAAGGTCCAAGGCAGTGACTGCAGTGACAGACAGCCCAAGAAACAGTGCTATCTCCCCAGCATCCATCCATGCCACGCCACACACCTGCACGGAGAGCGTGAGGCTGCAGGAAATATTTAGAAAGCCTCAAATGATAAAAAACCCATACTGTATGAAGCAAACCTGCAATGCAGTTTTCATTGGCAGAAGTCACGCAGGCCCTGAACACTGCTTGACTTTGGAGGAGCCTGCGAAGCTGCCTGGCGAGAGGCATGCCCCGTGACTTCAGACTAAACAGCCCCATTACAAACAATGCAGGCAAGAGATAAGTTTTGCTTTGTTTTGGCCCCCACATTAATTGCTATTAAAAATAGAGCTCTCAGCAGTGGCAGGGAGCAAAACAACTGTGGCATTGTTAGCTTTATCAGGAGAAACAGGGAGCGCGAAGGATGAAAACATGAGGCAAGCGGAGGAACTATGACTAGAAAAATGATGTCATGTCCAAGGACTGGGTCAGGCTGGACCACTTGTCCCCTCCTGGGTCAATCTATTTGCTCATTTTTAGTGCAGAACTATAATATGTTTTCCCCTATGCTTTCTGTTTAAATTAAAGTTTTAACCTGTCAGTATTTAGTGGCTGGAGATGACAAACCTCTTCTTAGATCATCCATTCCCTGCTTCCAGTTCAGGATTACACAACTACAAGTAAATCATTTGGTGTTCTCAAAACTTAGGCACTGGGAATAAAATCTCAGCCCCACTGGGATTTCCGATAACGACATAGCCATCAGTTTCAACAGATTTCACCCAAGGGAAATAGCATTCCAGCTTGTTCTGAAAGTCATGGCTGAGTTGATCTCTGAAAGGTGAAGACTGCAGCACCATGGATTCAGCCTTGGAGCTGTGTAGGGAGATGCTTCTGACAGAACAATGCTTACGTTTTCTAGTGGTTTGTTTCAATGCTGCGGTGAATGAGTTTGGGCTTAGTGATGAGAGAGGAGTTTGGAAGCTTCCTTTTGAACAGTATGGACAGAACCACCCGTGTCTGCAGAAGCAGATCCCTTCATAAGCATTCATTAGTGTTTGTTATATTATACCAGCACCCAATGATCTCTACCACATGAAAGCTCCGTTCTCCTGGCTGTTATATGAACATATATATAACAGATGACATTTGCAGGCCAAAACACATGAGACCTTAAAAAATTTTGTTTATTCCTTTCCAGTGTATTTTCTAAATGCTCACTCCCAAATTGAGAGCAGTTTGAGATGAACAGAGCTAGCAAAAAAAAAAAAAAAGGCGATTTTTCATTTCATTTCATACACACACATAAAAATATTGTGATTTAAATCTCAGAGCAAGCACAGGTAAGAAGTCTGGACTGGGTAAGACCAGGTTTGTCTGGTTCTGCATGTGGTCACTCTTAGTGGTCATTAGTAGAAGAGCATAATAACCAGATAAGCATATATTAGCCTTCCCCAGGATGCTCTCCCAGCCTCCAGCCTTCCTTGGTACATACATCAGTAAATGGTATATTTGCATTTAATAGCTTGGATGGATTTTTCTTCAATGAATTTATCCAGTTGCTTTCTGAACTTATTTAAATTTACAGCATGTATGAAATCTTGCTAAAAATAGCTCCATAGCTGTGCCTCACATAAGGACCTCCTTGGCCACTTCCAGCTTGACATGTGGTCATTTTACATGGTGTCCCCAACTCTTGCATTGGAAGATTCGTCGAGCTCTGTTCACCTACTCCATGCAACATGTTTTATACATTTGCATCATACTACCCCCTCAATTTTTCCTTTTCTGGGCTGAAAAATCTTCGTCTATTTAACTGATTCCTTTATGGAAGCTGTTTTTTCCCATTGACTGTCCTTTTTGCCCTTCTCTGTGTATTTTTCTTTCTGCTGTGTTCTTTTTGAGACAGGGGGCAGTTTTAAGCAGTGCCAGCATGGTGTGTCTTTGCTTTGCTCTCTCTTCCTTTGCTGGCATTCGGCTTGCTGTCTGAGCACTGAGATGGTGTTTATAGCACTGTCTATTCTGACCTCGGAATCTCATTCCCAAGTATTAAGACTGAGTTTAGGCCCCATCACTGTAGGCAGAGCAGGGACTGTTTCCCATGTGCTGGATTTTATATTTGTCTATATTGAATTTCATCTGCTCTTCTATCACCTAGTTGCTAGTAATATCCCTTCAGTATGAAAACCGATAATTTGCTCTTACCCTTCCATTCTGCCTTTTAGCCAATGTGAAGAGCTTCCCTCTTACCCCACAATAGCTTAGTTTCTTTAAGCATCTCTAATAAGTGATCTTGCTGAGTGCCTTTGGGCACAAGCTTTCCTGTTAAGCCATGTCAACTGCATTCCTCTTATTCACATGCTTGTTATCTACTTCAAAAAACCTCACTAGAGTTGTGAAGTACAATTTTCCTTTGCAAAAGCTGAGCTGGACTTCTCCAGTATATCCTATTTATCCAGGTGTCACCTACAGCCATTCTTTAGAATTTTTTTATATATACATTTTGCCTGGTATAAGCATTTTCCCTAGAACCTTTTTAAAAATTGGTGCCATATTTGCCACCTTCTAGTTTTCTGATGCCAAGATCATTTTCAGCCAAAAGCTGCACAACATAGCAGTTCAGCTGAATCTAGATAAAAGTAGAAAAAATATAGATTTTTTTTTCCTGTAAAAGAGTTTAGCTTTGCAAGATTCTGAATGACCTGGCATTTTATTTTCCTGCTAATGTGAACCCATAACATTTAGTGATTATCTGCTAGTTTATCTTTTCACTATTTGACAAATACTGTGATAAAGGACACTCGGCCAGTCAGAGAGTAGAGGCTGACCTGTGTTGAGAGCACTGGGAAACCTGAAATGAAATGATGAACACAAAAAAACCCCAGTAAACCTGAAACAAAGTCAAATAAAAACTAGCATAACATAGAAAACTTGGAAAGAGGCAAAATAAAGCACTCAATTTTATTTTGAGTCATTCTCAACATTTTTCCATTTCAAAGAGGTCACTCTTCTCAGTGAAAACACTACTTCGCCGTAAATGTTTCTACCACTGTTAGAACTGAGCTTGTAAGAAAGCAGCGTGTTCAGCAGTATCTGTTACTCATTGGGATGGTGTACATTTAAACTGACGTAGGACTGCGCTACAGAGGCTGGATACGTTAAATAATGTGCAATTTTGTGTTTCCTTGTGAACATAATTGCCTGACCTCTACAGCAGATGCAGTTTGCCAAGATTTTCTTAACAAAGGCAGTGACCTTAGTTTACTACATTGTATGAACGTATTCAAGCTTTGGCACTGGTGTATACTGCATTCCCTTTCTTTCCTCTACAGTTTTGCCTATTGTTTAAGTCTATTTACCTGAGGCCCAAAAGAACCGGCACAAACTACCTGCTCCACCACACATATTGATTAGGCTGATATTGAATTACAGTTCTTATTTTAAGAAGTTTCGTCAGTGTGCAATCCTGTTGAGTGTTGTTTATGAAATAAAGCTGTTACAAGGTCAGAGGACTAGCAGCCCCATGGGACAGTAAACAGCACTGCAGACCATATACTGTTAATTATTTAACATGTCTTCAGATGAGTGATTTGAACTGAACTGTCTCATCTTTCACAGCTAAATAGTGAAGATGACTCAAAAGCTTTTATGGCCTAAATCGTCCAGGATAATTTACCTCTGAAAATTGTGATGGTAAAGAAACAGAAAAATAAGCTGGGTTCCTTGCAGATTTGAGTCATTGTCCCTTTGCATTCCCTTTTCTTACCAGCCACCACACACCCAGCTCCTTCTCCTGTGTCCTATAACATCCTCACCAGGCAAAAGACGTCAGATGCCAACTGGGTCAATTTATAACTGTGCCAGCCTCTGCTGAACAAGCACAGCTGGGTTCAGTCAGCACCTCCCTTGTCCACATCCCAGGTGGGATGTTCTCTTCCCAGTCACTGGTTTTCATGCAATGTGTAACAGCTTTGTTCCTCTGAGACTCCTGCCAGTCTGTCAGATCTGACTGGAATTGGCTCAATGTTGGCAGGGAGAGGAGGGAAATGCAAAGACCCTAAGCAACCAAAACTCCAGTGGCATGGTGCTCTTCCATGCTTATTGTTTGTGGAAATCAAATGTCCCCTATGCCATCATCCAGCCAGGAACATGCTATTTTAATGCAACCATCTAACTGAAAAGTAGATCATAACATGGGTGTGTCCTGCAAGGGTTCACTAATGTCGAACTACTTCACACATAAGCTGATCTGGCCCTTAAAACTTGAGGGCAATGAAGACCTGCCCCCACCATACAGAGAAACAACCTCTCTGGGCCAGCCATCCTTTATTCCTTTGCTTCATTCACCCTTTCTTCCTTCTTTAGTCTCTGGGCTCTTGCTGCAGATCTCTTCCTTCAATGTTTTCTGTTCTCCAGTATTCCTCAGACTAAATCATACACTGTCACTTCACTTCCTCATTCTCTCAGATGGGTCATTGCCTTCTTTTTCCATGTCCTTTAGATTGCTCCTGTTCCTTCCTTGTCCAGCCTTCCCATCATCTTCTCTTTTCCCTCTGCTTTTCTACCCCTCATGTTTCCTTCTCATCCTTCTCTCCTTGCTTCATCATTTACTCTTTTGTTCTCTGTCCCCTGTTCTTCTTTGCTATCTTCTGCTTGAATTGCACCATGTCTACATGAACTCCTGCCTTCTAAAATGTGTCAACCATATTGAGCAGAAAGGGAAGTGGAGGCAAGCAGGACTGCTTGAGAGGCACCTTGTAACTCAGCCTCAGATCTTCCAGGGGAGTTTAGACAGCTGCTCAGCTTTGACACTTAATCTTCATAGATTTTGAGTAGGCTTTAGGGGTCTAAATCCCTCTGAGTCTCTGGTCCCAGTTAAGAACCATTATCCATCCCACATTGCAGCCCCTTAGCAAGACCCACCAATGTGGTCTCACAAAATGTAAGCTATTAATTGCAGAAGTGGCCAGTGTACATGGCCACTTTTTGCTGTGTTCACATCACCTGCTTCCTAATTAAATTGCAGTTATGCTGATGGGTGGGGATGTACTTACATATGAAACCATGATAAAAAGCTGTGGGGGGAAGAGACCAAGAGGGGAGAAGGACAGAGCAATACGGAAACCTAGGCACTGTGGTGGTGTAGGACTGCCAGTTTGTGGATTGCCCAACTTCACCAAGCTCTAAGGACAATTAAGTCTCCATGCACATTCTTCTCCTTTTTTCTCTCTCCAATGCTACAGCAAGGAGAACTGAAGGAAACTGTGAGGAGGAAGGCAGATTTTCCAGCCCCTTTTGTAGGAATGACCCACTTAACAGATGATACAATCAGGGTATTTACTCTTTTTTTGCTGCTTCCAGTAAGGGATGTTCAAAAGCAAAATACCCATTCATTGAGATGCCCAGTGTCCAAATCAGCCAGCACAAAGAAGCTAATCTTGTCTTCAACAATCCTATTTGTTCAGGTGCAAAGCTAGTGCCTGTGGTAGCTACCAATCTAAATACAGATGCAAGGGCCTAAAAAAGAGGGGAAAAAAAAAAAAAAAAGAGGGAAAGAAAGAAGACCATTTCAGACAAGCCCAAGCCCAAGCAAGTTTCAAGTAAATTAATTGTGGAACAACACGGTGTACGATTTTGGCCTCCTAAAATGGAATATATTCCTTATAAAATGGGCATGCTGTGCAGCTCTCTGACATTTCCAAGTGAAACAATAGGACCACTAGAATGGAAAGTCTGCAGGAACAGCAGACAAGGAAAGGAAGTTTAGGTTGAACAAAGGTTTTGTTCATTTTTACAGCCCCTAGAGGAAGAGCAGTGCTGTACAGAAGCTGTTAATGATGGGCTGGATTGGACAGCCGAAACCAGTGCCAAGATCTAAATGTGTTTTTACTCCAAACTCCTCCCCAGCTGTCCAGATACCCTGCAGAATTTCCAGCTGGTGCAAACCACACGGGCTTCTTGGACCAGCAAAAAAAAAAAACCAAAAGGTGGGGGGGGGGGGGGCAGTA
>JAVJGI010000014.1:12426602-12485700 GCA_035590275.1 Ibycter americanus | reverse complement strand
CCCCCCCCAGGACTGTCCGTGGTTTGCACGCCACCTTCTCACTTGATAAATACGATTCACTTGCATGAAACAGCAAATCATTAAGCTTTGTCTGACAAACTTACAAGTTGACCTAAACTCTTGGGTTGTAAGAAGGAACTGTGCTGTGCTGAGGGCTTGCTCAGGTAACTATAGCAACTCTGCTACTCTGTTAGGCTTTGAACGAACTGTTCTTAAGTGAAAACAGCTTCAGCCTCCATCGCTGTTTAATAAATAATCCGCCAGCAGAGGAGAATTCAGGTTCAGAGAAGCTGTGCTTCCTTTCAGCTAAAAGCTGGAAAATGCAAAAGTAAAATTCAGCAAAACCCTTTGCAGAATTTCCGTGACATAACATGACTTTGTTCCTCTGGCATGTAAACGAATCCCTCGTGCACACCCCCCGGGCTCGGCGGAGGGGTCGGGGGCTCAGCGCCCTGCTCCGCACTGCTGGTTTCCCAGCAGGTAAATGCAGAATTGGAGCCCACAAACTGCTTTTGCTCCTCATCTCCCTGTTGTACTTGAAGTCACTTCTAAGCCGTATGTCATCATTTTAGATCTCCACGAGCAAAAAGAGACGGTGTTATGTATTAGGCAGTAAGGGAAAGAAAAGGAGAGAAACCTTTTGAAATCTGTCATTCAGCACTGCCAGGGTGAGATTCAACCTGCGCGGTTCTGCGATATGTCGAAGTGCATCGAGGTCAGAAAATAACACTGCACGGTTCCTGAGTGGGAATGATGTTTACAGGCTTTTCTTTTACAAGTTTGGATTCTGCCAGGGACATTACATGAGAACTTACAATTTGTTCTTTATAACTAAGAGCCGTTTTGAATAGTAGCCAGGCAGTCTGGGCCAGGTTCTTCTTTTAGGCCCTGATGCAGCAAGGACCGGCCTCAAGGCCCAGCAGGACCTTTCTGTTGACTTCAGTCAGAGCTGGATTAATTGGGGATCTCACAGGCATAAAGGTGGGGCACCTTGGCCAATGGTGGCCTCATTTCTCCTGTGTCTCTCTGCAGTAGGGTAAGGAGGGGTGGGCCGTAGCAGCACAGCTTCATCCTGCTGCT
This sequence comes from Ibycter americanus, assembly GCA_035590275.1. Classification (NCBI taxonomy): domain Eukaryota; kingdom Metazoa; phylum Chordata; class Aves; order Falconiformes; family Falconidae; genus Ibycter; species Ibycter americanus. The sequence continues at coordinate 12,484,620 of JAVJGI010000014.1, read as the reverse complement.
CAACCTTGTCCACACGTTTTGAAGCCTGAGGCATCTCTGCTCCAGCACACGTTTTGTACATGGCTGTATGACCTCTCCTTCGCAAGGCAGGGTGGGCAGCACACTCTATCCAGCTGAGCACCTACAGAGAGTTAACAGGTCTTGCAGACACCTAACAAGACCTAAGGTACCTTTCACATCTAAGTATTTCAAAACCTTCCTCAGCCCTGTCTCCTGACCAGCGAGGAGAGCTTTCACCCCACCTTTCACCTCCTTTCCCTCCATTCATGGACATGCTCTCTGCCAGGCAAGTGAAGGCACTGAGGGCCACAGTGTGCCCTTTCTTCCCTCCCTGCCCTCTCACACTGTGAATCCCATCCAAGTTTGCCTGCCAATATCTACTGGTCTCTGCCAGCATAAACAGTGGCAGAGGGCCACAGGGGCTGCAATTCCACTTATGAGGAGAGGAACAATAAGAGATCAGTTTGGTCCAGAAAACATCTGGAAGTGGCCAAAATGGAGGTGTGACCAGAGCAAAGAGAAGACCTACAGAAACGATACCTGTGTGGCCCCTTCAAAATGCTACAGAACCATGGCAGGGTCACCTCTGCCTTCCCCAGCTTCACAGCCTGGGTGGATGACAGCACTTTGGACCCTTTGCAGGAGGTCCCATGGGGACGCAGGGTCCAGCTTCATTAAGCAGATCTGCCTGCCTCAGCTTTGCCCGCTGGGTGCCAGGACACTGAAGCCATTAGGAGCACCAGGTAGGAATTGGACCTGGTCACCACCCCAGGGCAAGTCAGGGGCAATGCTGGGGGCAATGCCAGGGTGGGTGGGATGGCTGAGGAAATGGAAAGAAATGTGTTCCCTACCCAAACCCCCAAATTTGGAAGACATCGTCCACCCTGTCACATTCTCTGTTTCCTCAGGATCTGCTGGATCCTGAGCTAAAGATTAAGGCCTGCAGGTTTGTAGACACTATCTGGTTATTGTCTGTGAGGCTGGGATGTGAAGTCATTAAAAATAGCTCCTCTTGCCACTACCCAAATAACTCAGCAGGGTTGAGTGACTGTAACCCGATTTGGCCTTTTGTCGTTCGGAGTGCTGCTATTACAAGGCTGCAGTTCCATCATTTGTGGAGAGCAAATTCTCCTCCAAACAAAGGCCAGACCAGGGCCAGGGCCTCGTGCGCATCTCTGCGTGTCCGCGGGGGAGCAGGGTGCGGTGGCCGCACGCAGGTCCGCTCCGAGCCCCAAAACCACTGCGTTTCTGGGGTGCAGGTCCTGTCACCATGGATGGCTGAGCCCTTCCACCAGGACACTCGGCTGGAGTGAAGACACGGAGGTTTATCGCTGCAATCAGCATTTAGGCAAAGTGTACCTTTCTAAGTGGGGTAAAGTTTCCACTCCTGGTTGAAAAAAGAAGGGGAAGGAAAGGGAGGGATTTTCAGAGCCTAAGAATCCTAAAGCTTAGATGTCTTAATTAAAGCTAAACTTTTGCTTTGGGGTGGCTGTGGTTAGAGCAGCAGGCAAAGACCTGACAGCACAGGCAAAACAGAGAGAGAAAAAGGCTCTTTCTTTTTTTTTTTTTTTTCTTTCCTTTTTTTTTTTTTTTTTTAATTTGCCAAACATTCACTTTGGCCTCAGTCTGAAATGGCTTTGAAACTGCAGACACCTTCATGTAAATGTTCTTAATAAAGAAAAAAAAAAAAAAAAGAGTCCACTGCAGGACGTTTGTAATCCTTCTGATTTAGATGTTTTAATAATGTGCGAGTTTATCTTGGAAGATGGTGGCTGACCTGGAATTAAAAGTATGGCTCTGCCAACATAAGACTAAAAGCCCAGACAGAAGACTTAAATCTAATAGTATAATATGTGTCTGTAGAGAGAGATATATATACACACACACACACATATATAGACATATATATGCATGTGCTATATAAACGCATCTCTAAATAATCATAAACTCCCTTTAGAAATTATTTCAACCCAAATTAAGGTATAGACAGCATCTGATTGGCTCAGACACTACAGAGTGGTGCTCCATGATATATTCGTTTCCTATTCTGGTGTGGTTAATTGGGTATTTCGATTTAATTACCACAGTCAATAGCACTTTCAGTTGAGTGTCTTAAGTGTTCATTTAATTTACTGTAGATTTAATAAGGCAGCGGTTGTATGTTAAAGCTGTTAACCATCTGGATGGGCTGCAAAGCCCATCTCTTCTCTTGGGTAGTTGGGGCCTGATCCAAGACACACTGATGTCTGCAACAGTCTTTCTGTTGACTTCAGGAGCTCTAGACCTGGGCTCCTCGGGGAGTAGGGAAGTAGGCAAATGCTTCTGGCTGTGGGCTTCCTGGCTGGGGTGGGGGTGTGAAGGAGGTTTTTTTAAGGTGCTGCTTCTTTTCTGTAGGCAATTTCATAAAGCAGTGGTGGCAAGAAGAGCAACCCATGACTCAGAGCTTGGTAATTGTGGACTGTGAGACTGATCCTTTTCGGTTAGGATTTTAAGTGAAATTTCAAGGGACTTCTCATAGCCTGGTTAAGGAGATGGTGGTCTGGGTCACACCTAGGAAAAATTAAAACAAACATACCAATCTGACAAGCTTCATGCAACTGAGTGATCTATTTTACCCCTGTCACAAGGTCTGGCAGAGCTGTTCATCATCCCTCTGCCTCCTATGAGTCACTAGCTCACGCCATGGGTCAGGAAATAGGCAGGTCTGCAGGTTTTCAAATCACTAAGGTACTGGAGAGCAAAAAGAGGCAACCAGAAGATATCAGCATTGCCTCTCTTCATTTCAGGGACTCTCTTAAACAAGACCATGATTTGTTTGGGCGGAAGGTGATACAGCATAGGGCTGTGATTGTAGGGTCTGGACTTTATGGCCTGGGGACCTGCCCATCCTACCTTCCCACACAGGCTTACTTGCTAAGCAGGCTTTGGTAAAATGGTGAAATACCACAAGATTGGATGTTTTAGAGATATGCTGGTCCCTAAAGATGCTGGCAGGTACCTGAGGGGATTTCCAGGAACACTTGGGTCAGGAGTGACCAAACATGACATGTACCAGTATCCTCACCACACATGCCTTGGATGGATGAGAAGAACTGGGGAAAGAAGAGGAGTTTTAGGAAGAGGATGAGTAGACAGGTTCCACAGCTCTGCCATGAGACAAGCAGGAGGAGGGTGTTTTGGGGGATCCTAGTGTAGCACATCGGTGCAGACCATGGTGACCCCATTGATTGTCTCTTCCTTCAGTCAATGACTGGGTTTATCCAGCAAGCCCCAGTCACATACTGCCAGCTATATGATGTTGCCTAGATCCAGAGCAATAGCTGGCTGGCTGGCAAGCTGCACACAAGATAGAAGCCACAGCTTCTTCGGGGCTGTGGGCTCCCATGCCCCCCAGGCTTGAAGCCAGGCTATGTTTAAAAACAAGTAGCAGAAACGTCAGCAGAAACAGGACTGCAGCACATGAAATCAAGTGGAGGGAAATTCTTCAGCTGCAGAAAGTAGGCAAAAGGCAACTGGAGATGAATAGGCTGCCTGACAGCTGGCAGACATGCTGACTGTCTGCCATAGATGGTAATATAGGCACTTGCAACTATTATGGCATCTATAGTCAAAAAAGCAATAAAAAGCTTTAACCTCTGCTATCCGGGAAAACAAACAGTGGCTTCAGATGTAGTTGGTGGAAAGAAGCCTTTGCAATGCTTGTGACAGGCAAATGGTCTAGAAAGCTCTGCTGAGCTGTGTTTGGGATTAAGGGCTAGAAGCGCTTGGATTCATGCTTTATTTGTACTAGTTACACAGCCAGTTTTAAAAATTATATTACTGCTGTTATTACAACGATATTGCTATCACTACTGTTATTTTCTTAACACATCAAGGGAGCCTGGACAGCCACTCTTTATTTCTTATGTGAATGCAAACGGCGTTTAGATTTTTGTGGAGATCAGACACCAGACACATTCCTACATTCTTGTCCGATGTTCAATATTTTTCCATGAGTCAAGGAGAGCAAGAATGGGCATATTGTGTAAATGCAAAACTCTGCCTTTTTAAACTGACACGATGAATTTCAGCCCTGCCTCTTTGTCTCTCTCCTCCGAGCAGGGGCTTTTCAGCCTGCCAGATTTTGTTACTATCCTTGAAAACAGAGGGAGGGAAAAGTCAGCCCTTGTTAATTCATTGTCCCAGTTACCTAGCAGTGCTGTATCCTTAAGGACTGCTGGGGTTTTTTTGGTCTTCTGAGATGGTGAAGAGCTGTTGCTTTCCTGCCAGCTCCATTGTGTTCCCTTAGTAAAAGCCTGCAACACTAGAGGCACATTAAAAAGAAGCGAGGAGTCTGTTGCAATAGACATCCAACAAAAGTTCCTGCTGCAGTCCGCACTTCCAGTAAATGCTGGTTCATAATCCAGATTTCAGGCTCCAGGGCTGGTTCTTAATAAAACACTGATACAGGTCAGTGTGGCTGCATCTGTTTACAGCAACAGAAAATTTGGCTCACTGTTGCATCAGGCTTCAGTACAGATTCACAGACAAGGACATGTATGCAGACAAATATCAACATATATGGGGTCCCTGGAATTTGAATTCCACTTGGGGAGCGTGGCAAGACGCTTCCCACCTCTGTTTTTTAAAGCGCATGTGAAAAGTGCCTGGTCGATGACCTAAAGACTTAACTCATGTGTGCCTGCCAGAGCGATAACTGCCCTGGAGACTGCTCGGATTTGGTCCATGTCCCAAACAAGACTTCATGGTCTGCTTTTCCAAAGGCTTCTCCTAAGTACAGGCCACCATCTACAGAAGTCTGTGTGCAAACAAAGACTTTGTTTTCTAGACAGAGATCTCTTTGAAGTTTTGCAGATATTTTAATAGGCTATAAAATGCGTATTCCCAGAACATAAATGAGAATAAATACCTACCAAAGCAAAGTCTAGTCTAGGTAATATGCGAGCAAAGTTTCACTGAAGTGCTTTGATAACCCTGAGTTTGTGGTCGGTCTTTGTGAGAGTGGAAAGTTGGTGAGTGCCCTCTGAGCACATTTGAATCAGAGCTTCTCAGCTAAGACTTATGAAAGAAAGGGGAGCATACAAAGGGTAAAAGGAACTGATTAGCACCAAGAATTATGTGGTCATTTGTCCACTATGAACCACTCTGCTACCTTCAGAGTTTCATATATAGCAGTCTGCTCTGCAGCTCTTTGACTGTAATGATTTCTAGTCACCATTAACTGGTGCTGTAAAGGTGAAAAGTTTCACACTAGTTATCAAAATGGAAAACTATTTTTTATCCAGTCTAGTATTTTCTGAAGTATGTTGGGATCCATATTTTGACACCTACATAGATGTCTGCTTTTCAGGGGAGCTGAATGTGCATCAGTGTCTTTTGGAATTTAGCTGGAAAACAGGGCTCATTATTAATGTGTTTGACAGTGTCTAAATGCATGAAGAGTATTTTCCAGAAAAATATATAGAGATAAAGTCCTTGTCATGGAACCTTATAATCAAGGAGAGAGAAACAGAGTCCAGCAAAGTCCATTTACAGACTTGGATATCTCAAAGGATTTTAGATTGGGCTTAAGGAAAAACATCATTTAGCAACTTGGATTCATTTGATGCAGGATCAGTTTGCTCGGTCAACTTTTTGATTGTTCAAGTCACTTAAAAGCTACTGATCTGATGCTTTCTCTGGAGGAATCTGCATAGAAACAGAGACTGTTGTTTCTCAAGTGCATTGTCATTTATGGCTTCCATCTCCTGCTCCTCCCTTATCATATATATCATTGGCTTGAAGACAAGTCAAATTTATACATTTTCTTCATTCACTCTACATTCAAAGTTTTCCAGTTACATACCAGATCTGTCTTAGAAGTGAACAACAAAAGGATGAGAGGAACACAAGTTGCTAACTAGACACAAAGGATAAAAAGGGGGAGCTGGAATGGGGCCTGGAGAGGTTGTGGAGTCTTCATCCTTGGATGTGTTCAGCACTTGCCTGGACAATGTCCGAGCAATCTGATGTAACTTTGAAGGTAGCTCTGCTTTCAACAGGGCCTGGACCACATAATGTCCACAGGTTCCTTCACAGCTAAGTCACTTTATGATCCTGAAGTTCTTCTAAGGAACTCTCCACCAAGACCCTTGCCACAATACTTTTGCTTTCTTCCTGTAAATAACATGGTAAATGGACAAGTAGCAAATGAACTCTCCTTCTACTCTGTTAAGGGTCTGCAGAGATGGAATTTAAGAGACCCACCTGTGGAGCTGTGTAGCTGCAGAGGGCTTCCACTGCATGACTCTTGGTGGGGACTTAAGTGCTTGGACTCCCTTATCCAAGTCAGCAGAGCAGCTGAACAGTTCTGCTTCTGGCCATACCTTGTGCATCATTGACATGTAGGCTACAAAAGTGATGCAGCACTGATGGAACAAAGCTCAGTATTAGTTGAGGGATCCTCAGAGTCCTTGGCTGAGCCATTTTCACTGTGTAGCCAAAGAAATGCTGTTTCTTGTGATGGCTGTGGTAGCTGTGTCCAGTCTTGCAGGAGTGTGTCCCTTGTCACAGTGCGTTGTGTCAGGAAGATGCTATTCCACTCAGTCATTGCCAAACAGGGAATTTTTCTCATTTCGAATTTTCAAAGCCAGTGATCACAATTGGCTCTAGAAGCAAGCTTAAGGCTGCTGTGGAGGAAAATCTGACTTTGAGAATGGCTGTTATCCTTGAGAGGCCTAGAACTGCTCATTTTCCAGTGCTGTTTCTATTTCCATGAATTTGCTCAACAAGTGATTAGTGCACATCGGAAATATGGCATATAGGAAACGTCAGTTGTAATGAATCCACTTCTGTCCCATTCACTGAAAACTATCATAGTGGCCAAAAAACACCTGAAAGTTTTGTGGTGACCCTCTGTGGTTTGCCACCGCAGGAGATGTAATATGTAGCTGGTGGGAATGGGCTCCTGTCCAGAACGACCAGGAGCATCTTCATCAGCTGCTTAGCATCCCACTGAGTCTCATGGGACTTAGTGATGAGTCTAGGGCCAACAATCCCTTGAAGAAAGCTATAGTCAGGATAAAGTCATTCACTACAAGGGCTCCTAGGAGACTGGATGGCTGCAGAGACATGAGCGTCCACAGCAGGCCACAGAGCATGGTACGTGTTCAGCAGCAGGACTTTGCCTCAGAGGGGCAGAACAAAGGAGCTGAAGGGCTGCAGTGTGCAAAGTGTGTCGCCTCATCACCGGGGAAGTTTGCAAGTCCCGTCCTGGCGCTGTCTCCTTGAGCCTCTCCTCAGTCCATCTGAGGGTTTCTGAGGGCACTGCCATTGAGCCTGTCTCCCACAAACAGGCCAAGGCATGGATCTCATGTTTTCTTTCGCTCTTTTATCCCTTTTCTGCACCAGATTTGGTCTTCACGTACTCTTCCTACATATTCTGTGACCGCTGTTACATTTTAAACCATGTGATGATGGCATCTGGTGCAGAATCAACAGCTCTTGAGACGCATGAACCCTATGGCAATGTCAACTCCTTTTGCCAAAGCAAATCTTTTTGCAAAAGCCAAGCTTTTCTTAGATGGTCTGGACTATCAAATATTCTCTTTGCTAACCAGAGAGGAAAAGAATACCAGAAGACTTGTTTTCACTTTCTTCAGAGATGTCCCCATGCATTTGTGTTGTCTACTTGTGCAAACATCTTTCACTCATCCTCTCCACTCTGCTTGTCATTTCTCACATTCCTTTTAAGCGTGATCTTGTAAGCTCTTCAGTATCTGAATGGCTGGGGGTTTTTTTATCTTGTAGACGCCTTGTTCTTACCCTGGACGCTCCTGATCCCCTCTGTCTACACTGACCTTTTCCAGCTCCTGGAACACTCTTTCCTGGGTGGTCGCTTGTTTACAAACCTTTCTATTCATGCTCTCTGGCCATTTTCTTGGACTTGGATTCTTTCAACCTTCTCATAAAATATCATCAAGATGGTACTCAAAGAAAGATCAAATAGGGAAAAATCACCTGAACAGCAACGTGTGCTAGTCTGAGACAACAAGGCATTTGGGGTTCCTGTAACCTGCTGATGATCTCCCATTGTATCAGAACAATTTTTACTATTCATTCTTGTTCTGTCATTCTGCCTGTGTTTTCAGGCAAAAACTGAAACTCAGGAGTACAATTAGTAGCAAATGTTTAGATACTGGTCAAATGACTCCAGTTTTTACAGTGTTCTTCCGGACTTCTACAGTGTTGGAAGTGCAGGAGTTGTGAAACATTGCCAGACGTGTCCTTTCTAAACCCTGGCAGCATCTCATTGATAGAAATGACAAATATATCAGGGGAAGATACAGGATCATCTTGATAAGCCTGCAAAACCCACCATTCCTCACCCTTACTGCTTTCTCCCCTGCCTGATGACAACCATAGCCAGTCCCCATGAACCATAGACTGGCTTGAAGCTTGATGTTTAATATCTCACATTCCCTTCTAAATGTTTTATCATCACCTTTCATAAGTCAGCATCTTCCCATTTCCAGACAAATGCTTAGTCCCTCTTTAGATCTTGCTGAGTTCTGGATCTCTCCTGTAGTTCCTCAAACTCTATCCATATTGGAAGAAAAAGTATCATTTCATTGGGATTGAATTTACTGCCGTTCAAGTTTGCTAAGTACTCTCTTGATCTGCAGTTATTCTGTTAGAGTCTCATTACATAAACTTTCATAATTTTCTTTTTATTTCTCCCTTCTGTTGTCCATTCTCTTCATAGGAGTATCTTCAAAGCTCTTAAGTCATTGTTGTTACTTGACTCCAAAACCCACTAAATTTTTGCCTGGTCTGCTCCTATAGGACAAACTCTTGGTGGGGTGCACTTGGCCTGTCCTAACACTGCATGTTTAAACTGAAGGTTTACCCCTTCTTACCCTCCTTTTCACCCCGTCTTAATGGGGTGAACATGCGTGATGGGGAGAGGCGGGCGGAAGATGCTAATACAGGTCAAACCCAGCCATCAAACAAGTGCAGCAACCCTGTTAGAGACATTCTTTTACCACAGGCCTGGATTTGATTCTAAATATCACTTTTCCACAGAAGTTTTTGGCAGAGGATCAGTATTCCTTCCTCCTAACAAGAAGCTGTGTTGCTCATTAAGTCTTTGTTGATGCAGTGATGGAAGGCAGTTCTCATTGAAGTAGGCCCTCCTTGTCCTCCTGGTTGATGGAGTCTGATGCTGGAAGCAGACTGAGTAATATGCTGAAGGGATCTTTTTTTCAGATTGACAAGTGCTGACTGTATCTCCTGTGAACTGTAACTTAGCCTGCAAAAGACCTCAAGGCCAAACAGTTGGCCTGAGTGTCCTTTGTGACGCATTAATTTGCAGGAAGAGAGAAACAGTCTAAATATTTCCTTATTTTCCAAGGCTGGATGGATGGCTGCTGTCTTCCTCCATTGATTGAACTTTTGATACGGAGTGTTGCAGAGGAGACAGGTGCTTAGACAGGTAATAAAAACCCCTGTGTGGGCATGGATATGTGCTCTAATGAAGCTATAAAGCCTTCACACAGCTAGTTTGGAAGCGATGCTGGACAGAAAACCAGGACCAGACTGCTCTCAGCAGTCTTTCCTTAGGTGAAATCTGCTATGCTATTGATCTCTAAAAGGCAAATCAAATAACAGCAGTCACATTTTTAAGGATTAGGAGCTTCCAGTGCAAGACAGTATGTGTTTTTAATACCTTAAGCTGACTTATGAAACTGGTAAACAATGTGGAGGGTGGTGTTGGATGACCTCTTTTACATGCCTGATCGTCCTGTCAACATTTATAATGCGTTTGATATTTCCTTCTCATCAGGATAGGATCAGTTAAGCAGTTGCATTTCCCAAAGCTCAGGTTGCATTATGCTTTGTTCCACATTTCATGGTAATAAATGTTGACATAAATTTCTGTAGGTTTCACAGAAAGTGATTGTTAATTTATTCATGGTTGAAAAGGATCTTAAAAAAAAAGAAAAAAGAACAGAAAATACTTCTGCAGAAGACAAATATACAGCTTGCAGGATAAGAAATACAGATCTTTCATGCCTATTTGTTTTGCATACAGTAATGACTGTTACATTCTGATTAGCAATCTTGACCTAGTTAAAGTGCTATTGTTTCTCTGTGTTCCTGTTCTTCTAAAAGACTGTGGCTAGACATGATATTTTATAATCCATCAGATGTAAAATCTGCATAAAAAATATAATTATTGTGCTTCAGCAACTTGGACCAAAGCCCTGATGTTATATTTCTAGGCAGTACACTGTGAATAATATGGATGCATTTTTAGGTTGGTATGTTCAGTTGGCAAGATATGTAATTTTTCCATAAGCGAAGGTAAATTGTGGGATTTCTAATGTACTGATTACTATTCCAGCCTTGTTACCAGCTAATGAGAATTAAGTGGATACTTGTCAGCCAAGGAACATCCTTATTTGTTACTATAAATTCTGTTTTAGTGACATTTATTACACTAAACAGGGAGAAAAACTTGTGTTAAATCTCAGTCAGCAGTATTATTGACAGCGGTGCTTATGCTTAAGGATCAGCTAGAGCTAGGACACCAGTGCAAGAGGCCTTGTATAGACACCAAGCCTCTTTCCAAATAGCTTATCAGAAAGGCAGGGATGGGCTGTGGGAAGATTTGGGATGTGTAGAGCAAAAATCTTATGGCAGCAAACCTTGCTCCTTGTGATCGGAGTGGTCTCAGGAGGTGATTAGCTAAGTGAGAGAGGAGCGAGACAGAGTGGAGGTGCCCTGGCTTGAGCTGCTGTGCTCACTGACAGTGTGGGGCTGAAGGCAGCTGCACCTCCTCCTCCTCACTGCTCAGAGAGAGCAGCTGGTCCCCTTCCTGCGGACACAGAGCAGGCAGCAGGAGGCACCAGGAGCTGAGCCTGTGTAAACAGGCGGCAGTGGGAAACGGCATCTGCTACTCTTGCACAGCTCTTTGCAGCCATGGTAGTACCCCCTTGACCCAACCACGGTGCTGTGTGGTTCTCTGAGGACCCACCGGCTCCCAGCGCTGCTCCCCATTGTGCGGTGTGCCCAGGGCCTCCGCTCTGTCACTTAGTCCTGCATGAAAAATTAGTATTGTTTCCCAGATCAGCATCATCCAGCAGATTGGACTTTCTGAACCTGGAGTGCTGAAATATCTCTGAAGACAACTGTCACGCTTGCATTCTCAGCCATATCAGGTAGAAGTTGCAAATGGAGACAAAAGATTAAAAATAAATATCCCCTTGCTGTGCAGAGAAAGTGCAGAGCAGAGGGGCCGGGGAGGGGTCCTCAGAAGAAGACCATGCTATTGAGATATTCAGGAGAGACATCAGGGTGAACGTGATGCCCTAGGTGTGGGAAAGAGTGGGAACAGCCAGAGCCACCGGATTTCAGGAGATGTGTAAAACCAGCAGTAATGGGAGCACTTTTGCCTGCTGCTAAAAAGTACGACTGTAATCAGAAACGGACCATGAGGGTGCATGTGTGGTCATGGTGTTAAGGGCTTGTGATGGCCCTGGAGGTGGCAGCTCAGGGCAGTGGCCCCTCCTCATCCTTGTGAGAGCCTGGGACACCTCGGTGGCTCCACAGCTGGCTTATGGCATGAGTCACCATGACCATCGTGCCTGGTCAAAGGTGTAAGAAAACAAGGAGAGGGATGCCTGGTCCTCCTGCACGCTGGGGAGATGCCTGCAACAGGGAGGCTTTGCGCTGGCAAACCCAAACCCCTGCCTGGAAGCGTGCTCCTCAGCTTGTCTGAGCTCTGGATACCGCAGGCGGTGGCACTGCAGAAGGCTTGCATCAAACACTGCAAACCACTATTTCAAAAATGAGAACTGCTGTCATTCAGGATCAGTCCCTAACTCCCAGGGGAGGCTCGCTGGGTCCAGCCCTGGGATGCAAAGGTGCTTTCACAGCATAAATAAGAAGTAGCATTCAGCATATTTTCCTCCTTTGGAATGAGTTCTCAGCTGTTTTTTGGCCACTTCCATTGTTTGAATATTTTCTGTATTTTTCATGTAATTCCTTTACCCATTCCCCTCCCCAGATACATGAAAGATTTTGTTTACAATGCAGCCATAGATACAGTCAGCACTTATTGTGAGAAAGTCTAGGAAGTCCAAAAGGGACCTTTTAAAGTGGATTTGTCTGCTGCCTCTATATTAAAAGCATAAAATCCAAAGCTGCTTTTTTAACATCAGGAGTATTACTCCTCATGAATCGCTAACACTGCCGTACTGCCTGCTTCACAACGTGTGATAATTGCTTGGGGTTTAAGTTAGCAGCACCTTATGAGTTTCGTCCCCATTGTTCCACCACACAGGCTAAGAAGGCTTCAAACCTTAGTAGGAAAATGTGAGAGATGGGAGAATAAAGGTGGTAGGAGATCTTCTTTTTACATCTTCAGATAATAAGGTTGTGTGGAGACTTAAAACTGTTACACTGATATTTTCTCTGTAGTTTGCTTGGAACACTTTGGTGTTTTGGTCCAGTTTTAAGTGTCTAGCTATAAACATTTTGAGATAAGAGTCAAATGTGTTACTAACATCTCTGTACAAGGCCAAGGATGGGCTGCGCTGAGAAATGGATTTTTTTTGAGATCTGCAGGCACTATGGAGATTCTTGGGCAAGTCAGAGAGGGACAGGATGTGTTTTACTTGTCCCGAGAGCTGTGAAACTCAAGGCTGCTGGCTGGTTAACCTAGGGCTTTTGTCGAGCACTGTGCTCCTACACATTGTTAAATGAAATAAAAAGCAAATTCTAAAGGACGTCCAACTGAAGAAGCTGCATGAAGTGCACAGAAAATAAGACTTTCAGTGAAAGTGAAACCCGATAGTCCTTATGATTTCCTGCTGCCACAGACAAATTCTTTTCTCGTCCATATTGGACAGTCCCTGTGGAAAGGAATATAAGGTGAATGCACAAGGGTAATGTCAGAAATGGATCAAAGATGTGACAAAAATACTGTTAAATATGGATATTTTGGAGAAAACAATCTCTAGATTTTCTTACTGACAAATTGTGCTTTTGCACCAAAGAAGTTTTTGTTTCCATTTTCTGAAAAAACTGAATATAATAATCAATTTTCAGCAAAATCCTCTAGATTCACATTTAGTAAAAAATTTCAACCAAAAGAAAGGTGAAGCAAAAGCCTTTTTTTTTTCCAAAAAGAGGAATTATTTGATACCAGATTATGATGAGCCCTAATTATTAGCTTGGTAGAACTCCTGCTGGTTTGGCCTGGTGTCAGGGAGCATTAGAGAAGAAGCTGCCTCTCTTAAATCCCTTTTAAGACAGAGAATAAGTTTTAAAAAGAAATTAATTGTCCCTCTGCACAGGACATGGTGTCAAACTGGGTCATTTAGACCAAGTCATCTCTAGAGTTTTGCCCTCCACTGTTAACGTCCCTGCGCAGTTGGGCCAGTAACAGCACTGCGCTACCTTGCAAGCGTGACCTCCAGAGGCTTACCCGTGCAGTTTTAACTTCAGAAAATCCACACATCCAGCACTGCCTCGCTGTATGTGTGTGAATGCGTGCTGACTCACCAGAGACTGTTTAGCAAAAGGTCTGACAATAACACAGGCTGCCAGGAAATGCATGTCCTCTTTGATGCTTCATACAGTGCTGCCCACCCACCTGAGGGATGGAGTTTGCACGGAGGGCTTCCTCCTCTCCTGCTTACTGTCATGTCACTCATTTCCCATCACAGAGCTTTTCAGTATTACACAGATCAAGCAGTTTGAGATGCATAATTGCGAGCCCATTTGATCAGAGGAGTGTGCCTGTGTGTTATAGGAACTTTTGCTTTACGTTTACTAACCCAAATCAATCCTGGCTTGCAAATTGGAAGAGATGGAGCTTGAAATCTGGCAAGCTCTTTTTTTTACCCTCTGAAGAGTCTGTGCTTTGCTTGGGGAAAAAGGGCTCAAGTACTGACTTTCAATCAGTAGTTGAAAAATGAGAAAACTGCAAAGATTTGAGTGATCAAACCCTGGTCTGCTCCCTTCTGAAAACAAAACAGATGTAATGCTGGGGCAGCTGTGTCCTGTGGAAGGCAGTGTTCAGATGAAATAGGAAGACAGAGAGGCTTGTGATGGACACTGCTTGTCTCGCTGAACAAACACAGACCCATCCCCCTCAAACCACCCTGACACATAACTGGTAACAGCTCGGTGCAAGAAGGGAGAGCGGGCTTCATCCCTGTGGGCTGCTCACATCCTTCCCATGCCTTTGCCCTCCACATCCTGAACTCAGGGGGGATGTGAAATCAGGACCTTTCCAGCAGCCTCAGTGAAGTCCCCTGAGAATCCTCCCTACCTTTGCAGCCTCGCTCACTTTCATTTCTGCTTTAAGGTGGGGACATCTATTGACCAAGGTGTTGCCAGCATTCAGAGGGCAGTGTCTGCAACGTTTTGGGGACATGTGATAAGCCAGCACTCGTTACTTCTTCTTTAGAAATGTATAGTGCCCTTTTTGGTGGGCTCTTCAGCAGCATAGATATCATGAAACCAGGAGACCTCCAGCCCATGTTGAGGGAGGGAGCGCTTGGTTAAGGGATGCGTCTGGAGATCGTGGTGCTCTCCCTGGCTCTGCTGCTGACTTGTGCGTGTCACCAGGAAAACCACTTCACAGCTCATCTCTACCAGCTGCAGCTGCAGCTGCCCGTACCACCCTGCAGCTAGTTCAAAAACAGAAGAAAAGCAGCTGCCATGCACAGCGCAGTGTAACACCTGCATTTTTAATTGTATCAGAAAACCTGCTGCAGGTGCTCTGAAAATGTGAAGACATTTTAAACAGTTCCCTCTGCTTTAAAATGTCAAGCAAAAGCAAAATTAACTCAGAAATGCAATTAACCACATAAAGCATATATGTATGCAGAGGATATATTATTCATCATCTGTTCAGCCTTTCTGTCAGTAACACATCTGAAAGGAAAACATGCTGCCAAGTCATGTATTCTGATGACCTGGGATTTCCCCATTTCCCAGGAAGATGAATTTGGGGGCAGAGAATGATTTCTAATAAACACACTGACAGCAAAGATGATGGTAAAAGGAAATGCAGCTTAACATTATTTTTTTTTTCAAAGGAAAGTACAGTGACTCATGTGTCAGAAGGAACATGCTAACCAAAGAACGGTCCATGCTTATTGCAGGCGACCACCCAGAACTCTCTGCCCTGAGAAACACATAATGACAATTAGTTACTCTGGAAGGCGCAAGGTCTATGGACTTGTACAACTAGGCACAACAAGTCTGTCCTTATGGAATGAAAACATGAATGTGTGATTCAAAAGCTATGCTGGAAACTTAACTTGAGATACTAGGTGAGGTTTTTGGTGTCAGAAAGAGAAATTATAAGCTTTACTTCTAAGGGCTCAACTCAGTGACCTGCGATGAAATGGAAGGATAGGTGGGTATGGAGGAGGTATGTGTTTGTCAGTTGAGCTCTTCCTAAGCATCTCACTGGTATTCACACCAGAATAAAAGTGTTCACACCTGGAGTTATCTGGAAAGAGCTCTTATCTATTGGTAAGCCTGAATTTGAGGGGAATAGGGGCCATGACAGAGTATTTCATGTCCATGGACTTGCGTACACGAAAAAGCATGATACAAACAATGTGACTGGAAGATCTCATAAATCATCCTTCCTCACTTAACTGGAAAATAAGAGTTCTCAGTGCTACCTCTGCCCATCACAGCCTCCCAAGGTATCACAGTTTGTATGGGTGCCGTTTTCTCACTGGCACACACAGGTATTTGTCAGGTGACATTGTCCTGTTGCCTCCAAGGCTGGTGCACTTCTGCCCAGGTGCAGAAAGGCAGATGAGCCGTGTTTGGCTGCAGAGTTTCCTGACATGGCTCACAGCTGAAACACCAACAGTGTGTGAGATGACTGAGCAAGGGCTGTATGCGTGTTTGCTGCTTGGTGTGCACACCATTAATGTACAGAGCTAAAGATACGACAGCTACGTTTGTTTAAAAATGATCTATTCTTTTATGAACCGTGTTCAGAGCAACTCTACTTGAGGGTTTGTGCACTCTACTTGAGGACTTATGCACCAAGTCCAAACTTTTCAGCTTGTAGAACTACATGTTTGTCTTGTGTGTGTGGGATGGGAGTTTGTGTGTATAACCCTGGCAGATGCGTGTAGATCAGGTGAACAGAGCTGTGACCCTTTTTTGCTTTGGTAGGCCCACAGGGCTTCATGAGCAAATGAAAGTACCGCCGTAAATATTCCAGGAAAAGGAAACAGAGTTACAGTTCTCAGAGCAATGTTGCACGGACTGTGTGTTTTATACCAGATGTTTCAGGACATAAACAATTAGGGCTTAATGTATTAATATGCATCTCTGGAAAATAATCCAGTGGTACATCAATGGGCCAGACCCTTGGCTGACATAACCTGACATTGCTCCAGTGGCTTCAGTTTCAGTTTTGAAGAAGTTAACAGCTAACATCTTTAATTATACACACCTCTGGCCAGTATAAACCTATGTGAGACTGGGATACCTCAATCTTGTGTGTGCCATTAAAATGTGTCCTAGGACCTTTGGACTTTACAGCAGTCAAAAATGGATCATATACCAAAATCACGAGAGTGAAATCCTGCAGCACTGGATAGGCACAAGGGTACATTTCATGACTGCATTAGTCTCTGCTATCTAAAAATACTTTAGATCTGTCTGGCACAGTTAGATGGGAGCAAATCTGGTGCAGATACACCCTAGGCTTTGTCAGCTGCAGCTCTGGCCACCTCCCTCCACTCACACCCATGGGGCAAAGGGGCTCAACAGGAGGCAGCAGTGCTCGAAAAATGCTGGTGGCTACAAGGACAGGGGTGGTGGTGGCAGGGAGATGTCTCACCTACAGCATATTTTCCTACATTTCTATGTAGTTTTGTTGACCGAGAAAGCCTAGACTAGCTTTCTGTACTAAGCAACGCTTACTTGCCTGTTGCATTTCAAGATCCTTCTAGCAGATAGACTACAGATTTTTTCTTCTGTCATCTAATGATTTTTTTTTTGGTCTCTGCTTTTTTCAGCTCCAAGGCTCCTTGAAGAGAAAGTTGGTGGTAAATCTTTCACCTGTCAACAACAAGAGGCCCAATGGTGTTTCAGAGAGCTCTTTCCTTGACATTAAGAGGATAAGAGTGGGTGATAATATCTCAGTGGGACAAGGCGGACAACATGTTAACAATTGCCAAAGCCAGTCGATGTCAGGAGCTATGTCTGTGGGACAAGGATCACAAAGAAAGGCCAGCAACCTAGCAAACAATACACATGCTAGTGGGAATGGCATGTTTAATATGACTTTGAAAGAGGTAAAGAAAGAACCAGGAGAAACGATGTCCTGCAGCAAACACTTAGATGGCCAGACATCCCATGAGAACATGTTCCCTAACAGATATGGGGAAGACTCGTGGGAGCAAATGATGGATCTGGAGCTTCAGGAACTTTTTAATGAACTGACTAACATATCAGTGCCACCAATGAGTGATCTTGAGCTAGAGAATATGATAAATGCCACCATAAAACAAGATGAGCCATTCAACATTGACCTTGGGCAGCAGAGCCAGAGGGGCCCTGTGAGATCTCTGCAGATGGATAAGATGGTGATAAAAAGTGAATATGCGCCAAGTATGAATCAGGCTCCTGTGGGCTCCCCACAGATGAGACCTTCTTCTACAGGTCCAGCCTTCACTATGGCCACCACTGCCATGTCCACCTCTTCACCCATCCCTTCGGTGCCTCAGAGTCAAACACAGGTATCGCAGGTTTCTTCTGCATCCAGTCGGCCGCTGACTAACTGGCAGGAGGTGTCTCATGCACAGCAGCTCAAACAGATCGCAGCCAACAGGCAGCAGCATGCCTTGATTCAGCAGCAACAGCAGCAGCAGAACCAGACAGCCAACTGGTCCACTCTGTCTCCATCAGGACCTTCCCCTGGACCCTTTGTGCAAGAGAAAATCCCCAGTCCTTCTTTTCGCCAGCAGCAGTTCAGCCCACAAAGCTCAGCAATGCTTGGGGTACCAGTGAATGGAAACCAGTCGAAAGGGATGAACAACTATGTTTATAAACCAACCACTCCCCAGAGTAATCCCATGGACCTAATCATGCAACAGAAGCCTCAGGACCTCAACAGAAACTTTATCAACAGTGCTCAGCCACTACTAGAGCAGCACCATGGCAACACAAAGCCTTTGTTTCACTTTAACTCAGAGCAAACAAACCAGCAGATGCCTTCAGTTTTGGGTTCCCAAAACAAGCCTGCCCTTCTGCACTACACACAGCAGGCACAGGGTTCAGGCCCTGTGCAACAGCCACAACAACAGCAGCAACAACAGCCACAGCCACAACCTGCTCAGCCTCTCCCGAACCAGTCTCTTCAAAGGCCACCTAACGTACCCCTCGCAATGCAGCAAAAAATGATGCTTCAGAAAATGCAACAAAGCCAGCAAATCTCAGGTTTGCAGTATCCAGTCTCTCAGCAGCATAGACAGGTAAGGCAAATTCCTCCTTATTTGTTACAGAATCATTCTGGCTTGAGTAGTAAAAAGGCTTTTCCAGCCTGGCCTCAATCCTCCAGGAGATGTGTACTGGTGGCAGATAATGACCATATCAGCACATACTTCTGCAGAGCAGGTGATGGCACATTTAGCGCCTATTCAGGTCTATCATGCATGGACATTGATAAGAAATTCGAGAAAGACATGTTCATAACACTTTTTTCTTAACGCAATGGAATGAATATGTCACTGCTATATATTATGTAGATACTTGTCAGAAAGGTGAGATGGTAGGGCAAATGCAAGCTTATTTTGGAGCCCTATCTAAGATTTCTAGCTTACAAAAAATTGAGGTTTTTTTGAATAGAAAAACTCTAATGAATTCCTATGTTATCTTAGATAATATGTTTTACGATGTTAATTTTTATGCCATCATTTTCCTTGGGGAGGCAGGGTTAGGAAATTCTGGTTTTAGATATCTTTTTGACTGACATGACAAAAATACTGTTTGCACATTTGTTATCTGTTTGGCAAAGAAAAACTAAGACTTATCTGTGAGCTTTATAAACACTCAGTACACTTCTGGGAATATTCTGTGGATAAAATACATGTTTAGATATGAAGGTGAAGGTTGCCACAGATAC
The DNA here is from genome assembly GCA_035590275.1 of Ibycter americanus. Taxonomy (NCBI): domain Eukaryota; kingdom Metazoa; phylum Chordata; class Aves; order Falconiformes; family Falconidae; genus Ibycter; species Ibycter americanus. Next base: position 12,465,464 of record JAVJGI010000014.1, on the reverse strand, counting down.
GTCTACAGTTATATACCACGTGGCGTGGCCAGCTCCCACTGTGTTATCATGAGAGAGTACTCTGACAAAATCAGTTGTTATAGCTCAGTTATGCTATGCCAAGTCACTGTGCACCAGGATCTCAAGTTTCAGTCCTGCCAATTGAGTCTGAATGTGCAACCTCACTGTACCCCAGAAACTGAAAACCAGGTGCAAAACAAGTAAAACGTATTTGACCTTGGGACATTTAAGCCACTCTGAGTAGTTTTGGCGGGAGTTGGGCTCAATACATTTGAAGGTATGGAATGACAATATAGGCATGGAGATCGTTTGTGGATGTGAAAAATAGTTAAAAGAAACTACTGAAAAGTGAAAGCCTAAGTCTTCCATAAAAACCAAGAGAAACAGCATTGTGCATGAATCATTCAGAACTGGAGTTTCTTCGCGAAACTATTTGGGTGAGCAGTCTGATATTTAAAAAAAAATAAGTAAATAAAATTGTATGCATGGACACCTTTCTTCTTCTAACTCTTTTAAATTCCCTGGCCAAATAACCATGACTTTCTCCAACAGAAAATCCCTTAGCAAGAGGTACCAGGTGAGACCTATGGGCAGCTTTGAGTGGGGAGATGTTGCTTTGTTGAAAGATGCTGGAGAAAGAGCATTGGCAGGAAACAAGTACAACTTTGCTGTTTTACGGGAGGTCTCTGCTGGCTTTTCCTCTCCTTCTTGGGCCACTGTGTGCTCTCTTAGGCGCATTTCCCCATTCTCTTAATAGACTGGCAGGCAGATGAATTTTAGCAGTTCCTTCATTTAGCCACGATGAAGCTTCCAGCAATCTGTCAGCACAGGGGAGACAGGCAGGACTTTTGCAAACTACTGTTTTTCTGAAAAAAATATGCAAGGTCACATTCTGGAAAGGAATAAAAACACTGAGAGCAACTCTGCTTGAGGCAATGTTAGCTCCTTGCTCTGTGTCCTCTTGGGCTGCTGCTCAGGGAGGCAAGCCAACAAGATGGTACTTGGCAACTTAGCTGTAGTAGTACTTGCAAGGTTTATCATGAGTTTAGTGGGATCTCTCACCTGTGAAGCCACAAGATCTTTTGACTTAGGAAACTTGCCCTAAATGAACTTTGCTGAGTGCCAAACTTTAGATATTACACCAAGGAGGGAGTTTTGCCTGTCATCATAGACTTCTGCAAGTAGCTTTCCCAAGTTTCTTGTCATCTGACCACTGTCCATGGTTATGTCTGCAGGATGGGGCTACCTGACCCACAACACAGCTGAGAAGCTTAGAAGCCTTGTAGGCACAGATTGCAGGGCTTTTGCAGCAAGAATGCTGTTTTTTCTATGCTCTAGAGAGGTAACTGAATTTTTTGAGAGATCCTTAGCAGTTGTTCCAAAGTTCCACTGAAGTTCAGAAAACCAGGTAGGCCTTTCTCAGTAGAGTATCCTGTAGCTGTTGGAACAAAACTTAGAAATACAATTGGTCCATAAATTGCAGTTTTGGAAAGGTTTGAACATAACGTTCACCTGGTAGTATTTATGAGTTCCGTGGACTCCTTTAGCATCTGCCTGCACAGCTGCAAGGGCCCACCAACCCTTTGGTCAGGGCCTGCTTGCCCCATAAGTCCAGTCTGAATATTAAATCAGAGTGGGAGAAGACACCACTAGTATTATCTCCCAATAAAGACAACAAAGGTCAAAGCAACCCCATGGGTCAACTCCCACTGATTTGTCGCCCACTGGGGACATCACCTTATTTAGGCCACATGGTCTTCTTTCCTGGAGGATCATCTCCCACCTCTGAGGATTCCTACACATCATTAACAGTATTGCGTGATTAATTACCAGCATTTACTAATTAACTTCATGATTAATATTTATTTTACTCATGCCCTATTTCTTCATGAGGAATCAAGGTTTGATTGTGCTTGGTATCATTCAACTCCTCCTCAGATCATTACAACTGTGAACTGTAAGGATCATCTTGGAAGTGGCTGGAAAGCTTTGTAGCTGGAAATATGAGTGCATATTCTTAAAGGGCTGCTGTGACATGACCATCAGATAACACTGACTGGAACACAATAAATTCACATTTTTAGCTGAACCAGCTCATCCTCCGGATTTTCACTCCCCAAGCTTTAAGATCCAAAAAACCCATTTGAACTTGGCTTTATCAGCCCAAGCTGGCTAACTGGAAATGTAAGGCTTGTAATTTCTCTGCTTGTCACATTCACTTTGTGTCAAATGGGAGCAAACTTGTAGCGGGATTTGCTAATTAGATGTCTTTTGCCTCTAGGGAAAAGTCATAAAAATGATGGAAATCATCTTGGTTTCCTGGAAGGTTGATCTGAATGAAGGGTTTGCTTGCTTCTTTGTTTTATTCTCCATTGTTGTGGGAAAGATTCACCTTTCCCTTGTCTATCAGGATGCAACATATGCACAGGCATGAAAAAAACTCTTAGAAATTCAATACTTTCTTTGTTTAAGGAATAATTAGAAGCTCCAAATTCTCCACAGGTTTAATTAGGTTTGCAATACTTATACAGAACCTGGGCTGATCTGGGGAAAATCTGTTGCTGGGCTTGGGCAGAAGTTTGAAGTCTAACTTTCCACTTGTGAAGAAACGTAGTCCAGTCAGTGAAAGATGCTTCTGAAGTAAGATTCAAGGTTTCTGAACAAAAGACATGAAGTTTTTAACTAGTCTAAGAAATTCCACACATATTTTCAAAGTTTTTTGAATAGCCATAAGACTTGTTCAAGAAGATCCATTAGTCTTCTGTGAAGAAGTCAAAAAACAATTCAAAAAAAGAAAAAGCCTGTACCTACTAAATAAGATATTATTCATCTCCTTCTGATTTTGACCTAAAGCCAAATTACACTCAAAGATTTCAAGCTGATTTTTTCTCCAAATTTTTTTATTCAACTTCATTCACTCAAGGGAGGGGAGAAATGAAGGCTGAGCTCATGAGAATGGGAACGCTAATGGAGCAAGGCCACTCTGCTACATGTTGGCATGTGCCCTATTTAGTCTTGACTTTGGGGGCAAGGTTAACACAAGGGATCATGAGAGGTTCAGTCCCCACTTTACACAAACAACCAGCATCAGTGTTGCCCGTGTAGTTACAACCCACAACCGTGTTCCCTTGTGCAGAGCTCAGGGCTTTGTTAGTCCTTGTTCCTTTATAGTTGCTATGAGGATGGGATTATCTTCTCCTTTTTTTCTTTTTCCTTTTTTTTTTTTGTTTTTGTCCAAGAACCCAGGAATGTGGTGTGATTAGTTGCAGTTGGGGCTTTTTTTGCCCTTACTTGCCCTAATTGGGGCATGCTTTAGATCATTTTCTTCACCAGGTCTTAACAGACTCCTTTTAAAACCAACCAGTCTCCCTTCCTACTGAATATGGAGCAGTGCCTTCTCCAGTACCTGCTGCAAGCATGGATGTCCCATATGTGCCTCTTGCCTCATGCTCTCCCACAGGAAGGTTTTGAGTTTTGCAGCATGTGGCCAAGGGCCTTTCAGGTGCTCCATGACCCAGGGACACAGCATAGCTGCTGTGGCTGGAGAAGAGCCACAGTGCAGCATTGCACCAAGGGATGTGACAACAGTGAGGAGCTTGCGCTCAGAGAAGCTCCAGGTACTGAGGTGATGCCCCACCTTGCAGGTCCCCTCCATTACACCAGCCCTTCAAATGCCTAGAAAATCCGTGCTTAACTGCTATATATGCATTGGTCTCAAATATCTCCAAGGGATAGAGATAGTATTTCAACTAACCTGGCAGCTCTGCAGAGATACTGAGACAGATTCTCCTCTCATTTTCTCCAGTGTAAACCCAGGGTGATTTAATTTATTTTCAGGAGAGCGTAAATGGACTTACAGCAGCATATGGCCTTCTACCTTTTTTTAAAAGCATGGGCACCATACGGATTTAATAAGAAGTGTATGTTAAACTGTCAGATTGTTAGAGTGCTATGTGAGGAAGAAGCACTAGGAGCAAAAGATCTAATGGCTTTTTTGAAAGTGCAGATATAAAAACTCTTGTTAGCATTCACTGCTGAGCGATAACTTACACGTCTAATTTAGCCTCTGAAATTTCTCAAAGAAAATGTGGCTTCTCTGGATGATTCATGTCAAAACAATATTTTCCTAGACCTTTGTGTTTACCACTAAAGAAGAAAAGAAGAGCATATTTTGGTGAGGCAACCTCTCTATTTTCAAGTGTGAAGGAATTATTTTGCAAATATTTGTGAAATGAAGAGAGAAAACCTAGAGTGGCTTGTGGTAATTGGTACAAACCAGGACTTAAATTTGACTTAGATCATAAATAACAACGATTCCAGGCTTTTGGAATCTGCAATAATAGAAACTGTTCCATAGTGTAAGAAAATAACAATGTGACCTTTCTTTCAATGCTCGCTATAAAAATAATCTTTGGATGACAGCTTTTCTTGATAGTTCCATTTTGGTCACATTCCTTCATGCAAGGGCTTCTGAATTAAATATTCTGGATAAAAACTTGAGTATTTCCCAATAACCACCATCGATTACAGGGTCATAGCTGATTTATGAGCATGAAACCAGAGAGAAAATGTCATAAGTTCCTATATTGTTGTGGTGGACAGTTGTCTTGGTAGTGCCTTATATCATTCATGCTCAGTTTGCTGAGTGAAATATGTAGACAATCACACTGTGGACAGTCAGTCCCTGAGGACATTGTAATTCAAAGGCCCAGAGACATGGCCAGTTCCATAAGGTTTCTTGAACTATTTGCATAAAGTATTTACAGTGGTAGAATAGCAGAATATTAACCATTTCAGTCAAATGCTTCTGGGTTTGAGGGTTTGGAAGGTAGCTGAGGTAGCCCCTGTTGTCTCATTTGGTCTGCTTTTTGAAGGTATTTCCATGAAGATACCAATAAAAACCACCATAGCACTTGCCTGCATGAATTCTTTGCTAATGTCAGCACACTTGAATTTTTATTTATTATGTATTAGCATTGTGAAAGTGCCTGGGAGGTGCACTGATAGGGAAAAATGTCATTCTGTGAAGAACTGTATAAACTCAGATTAAAAATGGCACTTGTCTCAAAGGGACAGTGTTGATCTGGCTTCTGTGAGAATCAAAGAAAAGATAGGTTTTACAGAAGGGATTTGAAGGATATCAGCTTCTGCTCACCTGCATGTCTAGTGATGTTGATTTGAGGACTGCTGTGACCCAAGAGGCACCTCATGAGCCAGTCACTTGTCTTGGCCATGGGGGAAAAAATGCTGTTGGACACAGGAGGCACAGTAAGGGTGCTAGCTGCTTCACTCCTCTGATTTTACTCCACTGTCTCCTGGAAGACATGTGCTAGGGTAGGGAAGAAGATGTACAGCCAAGGTACCTGGTGTCTACATAAGAGGACATGATGGTGGCTGCAAGGAGGAAAGGGCAGATGAGAAGATCCATAGTGCTGGTGGGTGAGGTTACAGTTTACAGGCCTGGGGTGGTGGGGTAAAGTAGGGAACCATCACCAAAGACAGAACATGAGTTTGCTTATTAGGTTAACTGGAAAGGAGACGTAACAGGACGAGACTGGGATAAGGAACTGTGAAGATGCAATGCTGACCAGGAAGAAAGGGTCCAGGGATGTTTCAGGTCTGGTTCTCTGCTACTAGGCAAGTTAGTCTGTCTTGACCTGTGATCTCGTCAATAAAGCTGGGATATCCATAAGGGCTTCTTACCTGGTTGAAGTGAGAATTTCTGCTATTGCTCGGTGTGCATCTGAGGCCAGAGTCAAGCCCTGAGTCAACTTCCTGCAGGGATTTTGGAAAGGCAGCCTGGAAAAACAATATAATTCTACAGCCATTTGGAGCTGGCATGGTGAAAAACCCTTTCCTGTAAGTTTTTGCTTGTTTGTAGGCAATTTATGAATACCTCAAGAAGTCAAGGAACAAAAAAATTTTAACAAGGTCCAGCTCCCATTTCTCTCCCTAGAGTCTTCCTATTATTTTAATTCCCCAAAGTCCTCAAAAGCAAGTCCCAGTAATTTGTCTCTCCAGGGGTTCAAAATGAAGGAGTATTTTAATGGCAAATATTTATTCCTCCACTCAGCCACTTTTACTGCTGGTGTTTTTATGGTGGAGACCTGCCCCAGGCCACAGATGACTGTCATTAAGACAGCAACAGACCTAGTAATGTTCCTTTAATATGAATTTTCATGGGTGAATTTACCATTTGTATGTGATGCTGATCCAGAAAATCAGCCAGATGCTCCAACAGAACTATTCCAGAACTATCTGCCTGCTTCATTTGCTGCATGCTTGTTTCTGGTAAAGTACACACACAGCGTAAGAGACAGCTTTTGCCCTGAAGAATTTATAATCTAAATAAGCAAGCCAGCCAAACCTTGGGAAGAAGGAAATATTACTCTATTTTATATATTATATATTTTAAGAAAGAGAGAAAGAAGATCTCATTCAAAGCCATTACAATCAATCCACTGGAGTTGTTGGATAAGGACACATCAGCTGTTGCAGAGAAATCCTCTGGCAGAGTCTGGAGTTGATCCAGACCCAGTGTCAGTCTCAGAGACACTATCCTTGTGTGCCAGGATAGTGCCTGAACCTATCAACCCGCATCTGCTCATCTTGACCTGACTGCTCCTTGTCCCTTGGTCTGAGATACTTCTCTACAGCTGCAGCATCCACAGCTCTGAGCCTTCACAGCCTGCACAGTCCCCCAGAGGAGACCTCTGGAGCAGTTGCAACAGTGTTTGATGCCTCTTCTTCCCTTTGTACCTACAGATTGATGGTAAACAACCCATCAAGGTGCACCCAGTGGCTTACCAGCTCTCCAAGGGGCCTTTGATACACCCATGCATGTGTGGACATGCCATGGCTATGCCTGAGATCCTGTTTGCCACCTTGTGCGTGGGGAAGGCGTGGGGTCTTGAGGGCACCCTCACACCAAGTTGAACAGGCCAACCATGTTGAGTTTGTGTGATCTCTTTAAAAACGGTCCTCACTTCTCTGTTCTCTCTAAAAACGCTCTGTTTTGTCAAGCCCCAGCTGGAATTTGGAGGTGGGCTGAGTGTGTGAAGTAGTTGGTCTGTCTGAAAAGCCAAACATCTTTCATAGAGTCTTTTGGTAGTAATACTTAGTCTTGACTTAGCTGTGGAAACATGAGAGTTGAATGATTCTCCAGTTTCACAGGAAGAGGTTAGGATTTATTTATGTGAGGTCCGCATCATATCATGAATCAATAGAAAACACAGAAATCACATAAAAGGAGTGATATTTATCCCTCTCCATCATACCAGTTATCTGTATTTAGTGTTAATCCCATAAGCTTCCTACGGGACCAGTGAGGAAGGCGCAGCTCACAGTACCTAAGCCAGACACATACGTGGGGCATAACCTTGCTGCAGAACACTGTCAGCGTCCATGAGCCCAGCTGTACTGCTCTGCCTGCAAGACACGTGCAGACTGAAACTACAGTGCACTGAATTGTGTGCCAGTATGTCAAAGGAATGGAAGGACAAGGGGCTTGGGATGGTCTTAGGTGAGGTTTCACAGGACCACAGAGCTGATCTAAAGGCTAGGAGCTTCAGAAAGGGGCAAGGAGTCCTCCCCTACCCCAGCGCTGTGTCCACTCCTTCCTCTGGCACCCACTCTGGCATTTGTTTAAGCTCTCACAAAACCGGCAGAAAACTATCCTTTGTCTCTCTGTGTTGGTTTTCTCTTCTTTTAGTCACTTTCTCCAGCTTGTGGGGTCAAACAAAGCCAACACCAATAGGAGGGAAGTGGCAGAAGCACATAGCTGGAGGCAAGAAGTGGAGATGTTAAACTCAGGTGGCTGGTGCTGGGGAACCTCAGCTACAGGGGTGATCAGACAGCAAGTAGAAGGTGGACAACTAACTGCAAGAGGGAGTCTGGCTGTGGAAGAACAGGAACTGAGGACATGAGAGAGTCAGGGAGCAGAAAGTTTAGTGCAAGAGAAAGAAACAGACAGGTGGAACTGGATCCAGAGTAGGACAAATGTGATGGGGCGGACAGAGGCTGGGAGAGAAGGTGGTGAAGGAGTAAAGTGCAGGAAGGGTGAGGGTCTCAGGGTAGGAAGAAGCCTGAAAGGCAGTAATACACAGGGCAAATTGTGTTTGAGTGAGGGGGAATGAGCGAGAAGGATTGGTAGCTCAGGAGGAGGAAGCTGAGAGTGAGTCTGGGTACAGGCAGAGGAAGATGGGGGATCCAAAGGCGGGAAATCATGTGGGAAGGAATGGGGCAGAACAGGAACTACTAATGCACAAGGCACAAAGCACCTCTAGTCTTTGCAAAGGGGAGAATGGAAGACTAGTAACACTTAGAACCTGTTTCTGTATCCTACGCCAGGAATACGTGAAGGGGCGTAAGGGGCTTATCCAGCAGTTCCCAAAGCATCTGCAGGAAGTCTTCAGGACATGGCAGAAAACGCAGCTTTCCAGACCTGCCTCACTCTAAACCCTTCAAATTGCCAGCTGAAAGGACACACTACATATTTCAAGCCTTGCTATTCATCCTGCCAGTCTCCATCAGTCAGGGAGAAAGAATAAGCAGCATTATTTGTCCCACTGGAAAAAAATGAAAGCATCCCATTGTCTGGTTTTCTTCCTTCAGGGAACCCTACAGCTCTTCCACCATCCCCAGATGCAAGTGTAGTCATTAAATAACCAAATATATAGAATAGAATAGAATAAAATAGAATAGAATAGAATAGAACAGAACAGAACAGAATAGAATAGAATAGAACAGAACAGAACAGAACAGAATAGAATAGAATAGAACACAACAGAACAGAATAGAATAGAATAGAATATTTCAGTTGGAAAGGACCTTACAATGATCATCTCGTCCAACTGCCAAACAACTTTAGGGCTGACCAAAAGTTAAAGCATGTTATTAAGGGCATAGTGCAGATGTCTTTTAAACACTGACAGGCCTGGAGCATCGACCAGCTCTCTAGGAAGCCTGTTCCAGGGTTTTAAATGTCTTCTTGCCTTGCAAAAAGTGTACATGAGGAAGAATGATGAAGATTGAATGATCCTCTCAGGCCTTCATAAGAAGCTTTATAGTCCACCTTGGTTGAAAAGTTCCCCATGAGTGACTGATACCAAAATACTTGCAATGACCAAGGTGTGAGAATGAAAAAGATGGTATTTCTGTGGAACCAGATTGTACTGTAACCTGTAAGAGGGAGAGAGACTCTGAGGGCTTTCCGTAATTCTGTGAAGATGGGTTAGATGTACTCTCACACTCTTTTCTTTTTCCAGTCCTTTCTATAATTTGCAGTGGTTGCAAGCCGGGCCACAGCCTAGCTCCAAGTGAGTGATGAATGACTAAAGGATTTAGTGCTTTGGTTCTCGTTAGAAAAGCATCCAACTTTATCCATTGCAGAACTAGATTTCTCCAAATGACTATAAACTGCAATCCCAGCTAAAGCAGGCTTTGCTGGGGTGACTCCAGTCTTGTCTGGTTTCAGCTAGAATGGAAAAAAAAGAAAAGAATGGCTTTTTTTTTCCTACTGGAACCAGTAAAAGACATGGGAAGACATGAGGATTAGCAGAAGTATTGGGAGCTTCACAGCCTAAGTGCAAAACAGAGCGGGAGGAGGGAGGGTGGGAGTGAGTTCTGGCTATCCATCCTTAATCCAAAGCTGCCTGCTCCTTCCCAGGCTATACTTCACTGTCATACACTTGCAAATTCACTCCAGGAATGAAAACAGACTAACTTTAAGCTTGTTCCCAAAGCTGCAAATTTGTCCCTGCTGGGTGTTAATTTCACTGCTTCCAGGGCACCAGGATGTCTACTGGTGTTCACTGTGCTTGCTTGCTTCTTTTTTTTTCCTCGCACATCTGGTGTTGTGAAAACTTCCAAGGCAGCACACAGAAGAGTGATGAACTGACCACTTTTAACCCTTTCTGCAGCATGCCAAGTATGAACCTGCCTGTCTCTCTCCAGCATTTTCTCCCTGCAGCAGAGGCCATGGGCCTTGTTACACATGGGATCCACAAACTCTAAAGTGGGTCTTACGGGCATTTCACAGGCTGAGAATAGAGCCTTTCTTCAGCTCCACCATCCTCTGTTTCTTCTGTGAACAAAACTGGCTAAACAGTAATAACTGGACTTCAAAAACTTCCAGCAGGAAGAAACAGGTTCAGGGCATGGAGAGTTTTTTTCCAAAACATTTCTTTTTTTCCTCTTGCTTTTATCTGGTGCTGCCACTTTCCAGCAGGGAGGATGTTCAGTACAGTAATTTCACTGATATTATGGCAAGTGATGGCCTTTTCCTGTTGGTTTTTGATTGTTGCCATTTGTTCTGTAATGGCTGCATTAACTGCTCATCTGCTGCATTGACTGAAGCAGAGCAAATTCAAAACGATCTGGGTGGCTCACTTCCAGTCATAGCTGTTGCACTTTACCTGATTTTCTCCACTTTATTTGCTTTCTGTTGAACAAGTTGTTTGTGTGACCAGCTCACTTGTGTCACCGACATATTTCTACCGATAGCATACAGACCGGCTTTTTTTTGTCTTTGGCTAGGGTTTCCTGCAAAAAGCCCAAGGTAACTGAAACATGAATTCCTCTTCTGTTTTGCCCTTTTTTGCAATGCCAGCCTTCTGGCATAAGGAGGGTGCAAAGTCCTCCTTTGCTGTCTTCCTCTCAGCCCTATCATTACTTTTTATCCTGCAGCCCTCCTTTCATACTTGCATCCTAGTGACCGTCCCTTCTCAGCCCTGGTTCCTCTCAGTACCCAACTCTGGGGAGCTGGAACAGCATGAAGAAACATCTCACAGCCACGTGGGCTGCTGAGCACAGCAAGAAAGCAGCAGTACCCACCACACCAATGCAGGAGACCCGAACGTGCTACAGTCCTTGATTTTGGCATCTTCTCTTCTTCATGTAGGGTTTTCACTCGTGAGTTTTATTTTTAAAAGAAGTAAATAGCTCTTGGTCCACAAATCACAGGCCTCATTGGTAAACATGAAATCTACTTCTTGGGCCAAGTACAGCTGTGTTGTCAAAATCTTATTTTGTATTCAAAGTGCTATCAGGGGCGGCCTTTTTTAGAAGCAGCATGTCTCTGTGGGCCAAGCTCCAGGGCCCTGGGAAGCATTGGAGCAGTTCTTCAGAAGGGTTTTCCATAGCCAAATATATATACTGCATTGAAACAATATCTTCAGATTTTTAATCCTCCTGAAATGCTTTCTGGAGTGTTGGACTCACCACCTGAAAATACTAACGAAATTTGGTTTGTGGAGATACAATCATTCGTCTCCCTATTAAGCCTGAGCTTTTTAAAGCTGCAGAGTGAGACTTACATGTCCATAGCCAAATTATTTATGCAGATCTAGAGAATGTCAGTCCAAAAACCATATAGCTTTAACATATCCACCCCTGGTTTTCTTCTGACAAGTTTTCCAACCAGTGCACCTAGTAACCACCTTTGAAATTGGCCATAAGTAAATTTAGGCTTGAAATTAGCAGCACATTCCCAGAAATTGGGGAAATTTTTTGGCTTTCCCAAGAAGAATGCTGGTGGACAAAAACCTAACTGCTTTTAAGATAAAATTTAGAATAATTGTTAGATGATATGTGATAGCAAGGTGGTCGGTTTAAAAATGGCATCCCTTTCTACTCCTCTGCTTTCCTAGCAAAATACAAAATTGTCCTCTGGCTGTCACCTCATGTGGCCCTTTCTTTGAAGGAACCTAGTGGGGAGCTGTGTAGGCCACTACTAAGCAAAGTGGAGTAGATGGCATCGCTAGGGACACCAGATAGATTTACAGACATATAATTGTAACATTCATTTAAATGTATGGTCTACTGTTGTTATGAGCTCTGAGGAAATTTTCCCTCTCTTCCTCCCAAAGAATACAAAGCAAATTGAAAGCTAGTCAGCTGGTACAATAATTGTATATAAATTTGCACATGAATCATTAATTAAAGTCAAGCTGTGGAAAAAATTAAAAAGGCTAAAAGACCTTTGGACATTTGTGTGAAGATCACTGCGCTTGATACCAGGGAATATAGAAATGTTTGGACTGTTTGCTCAAATGGGCACAACGTTAATGAATCATTTTAATCACCTTCATTATAGTCTTTCAAAGAGAACACTACTATGCAAAACCAAGCCTGACAAAAACAACATACAAAACCCAGAGGCAACCGTGAGGCTGCTAATTAGATAACTTTGTCTTGATATTTGCATCTGAGCCTATCGATCTGGAGAACATAGTATGTTACTCTCAGGGCAAGAAGCAAGTGAACGGCTGCTGCCCTATGTCCTCTTGAACAATGTCTTCAAGGTACCTCTTGATCTCTTGCGTCCCCCAGGGTAAATATTGCGGATAATCTTTATCGTGCTTTTCCCAAATTTTTCTTACATCTCTGGTCTTTTTGTGGCAACAAAACCATCCAGGAGCTGGAATTATTCTATAAATGTTAGTGAACAAAACAGATGTAGAATGCCCAGATTTTGTGTTATTCTAGCCACGCAAATGCTACAAGCACAAACTAGACCAAATTAAGTTCATGCACAAATATTACTAGGAACACTGAGATAGTAGTGATAGCAGAAGTAATGAAATTATGTAATATATGCTAACAGTGTTCTACACACTAATTTATCCATACATCTTCTGTGAAGTGTGTAACTATTAACTTGTTCTGAAAAGGTTAAAAATCGAGATGGTGAGATTCGACACTGTTTTCTAACACAGCTTGTGAAGTTAAAGCATTAGAAATACATGTGGTGCATCTAAATAGGTGTCTTCGTACAAACTGACTGAGTCAAGAAGCGATTGAGTAGATCAGTACTTGTGAAAACAGTCCATCTATTTAGATGAATAATTATGACTTTAATTTTTGTCTCCAAAATAGCGTTGGATTCAGAGTTAGCGTAAACTTTGCAGTTTTTCTAAATTTTTCAAATTAAAATTTTTTGCCCAAGCACTCCTCCATTAAACATTCAGACTGGCAAAGATTCCTACAAATGTCAATGAGTATTTTCAGGAAACTTCCTTTTAAAGATTTAGAGGTTTCAGCAACCAAAGCAGTCAGAATTTAATTTCACTAGTATTTAAATATATATAACTTAAAATAGTTTACAAATTTGGAGGTTTACATCGGGATAATGCCACTGTACCACTATGTGTTTGCATCCCAGACACCACCTGCAATCTGTGCTTCCACCTTGGGCAATGTACAAAAGGGAAGAAACAGCTTCCTTGTAATTAATCTGCGACTTCTCAGATGAGAAGGTATGAGAGAGGAGATACAGATAGAGATCATGAGTGACATGAGGAAGACAAACAGGGAAGAATTAATCACTGTTTCTTCTAGCAGGAAAGTGTAGACACCTATTGAAATCATCAGGCAGAAAAACAAGCAAGAGGAAGGCATCTTACACCTAACACCAGGAAGCACTTTCTGTAGGCCTCTTTGCTGCACAACATTGTGAGTACCAAAAGTAAGCATGAGTTCAAAACTGGAGTTGGGCAGAAGAAATATTTGCGAAGGGCAGCCAGACAGTATGTAGATGCAAAGTTGCACTCAAAATGCCTAAATGGCAGAATTTGGAAGATATATTAGACGCAGTCCCAGCATACAATGGCTCTGTCCCTACGGTCCATCTCTGAACATCTCCTCTTGATCACTCTGAAGGTGACCACTGTAACACACAGTTCTCTATGGAGCCACAGAAGTAACACTGCTTGATCATAGCAGAAAAGGTTAGTAATACAAAATATGCCAGAAATTGTGCCTGGTTTGGGGGAATTCATCTTAGTTGTGTCTTCCTCAGTGAAGTTTAAGATCACCTGTCCTACCGGCCCCTCTTTGCAGTAGTATTTTTGCCAGTTGACTGGTCTCCAGCTGACCTGGCCCATTCTGACCCAGCAGCCCCAGGGCTTGTGAAAGTGGATCTACTGTTTGCTCTTCAGCTGTGAGAGCAGGCACAGCAATGTGATTGTGAGCCATGCCTCTTGGAAAGGGTTTTTTTAAAGATGGCAGCTCTAGGAGGGCAGAGCATCCCCCAGCAGTTTCTACTGATGTATATGCTCCTCCTGTTGCTGCCTTCAAGGCAAGTTTAATGATTGCTTTCACAGGGTGGCAGAAATGTCCTGAGGAACACAAGCAATGGAAGGGAAATGGTGATTTTCAGCCATTTATAACTGATCCAAATTGGAATGGCATTTTATGGAGAAGCCGAAAGCAATAGTGTCAAGGTACTAGCCTTGCTCATTTCCAAAAGTTTCTTGCAAAAAATGAAGGAAATTAGATTTCTAAACTAATTATTGCAGAATCTCTTTCAAGCAGAGTATGTAAAACCTCCGTGACACTAACGCCTGGTTTTTACATTATGTTCAAAAGACTTCTGCTGATTACTAGGCTGATTTGTGGAAATACTGACAATTAAACTTGTTTACTCCTCCCTGCTATTGCAAGTTTCTACACAAAAAATTTGTCTCTGATTCTTACTCAGGCTGAGATCCCCTTTATATCATTATGACCATAGAAAGGAGCCTTTAACTAAAGAAAAATTTAATTACATATTCAGGCCACTTTGGTGTAACAGGGACTTAGTGTTAATAAGAATCAGGCTTTAGGTGTTCCAAATGCTCTTTAAAAAAAGAGACAACAATGTGCAAAGTAAACTCCAAGTTATTAATTCAAGAGCAGTATGAGCAGCAGCAGCAGTAAAGAAACCCGATATATCCATCAATCAACACTGTGGAACCCTGTTTGTTTGCACTAGTTAGAGAGTGATGAATAGGTCCTCTGTGTAAAACATTCAGCTACAGTGTGAGAGGGTAATAAATTATGTTTGTTAATTTTATATGCCATACACATAAAAATCACTAAAAATTGTTAATACACTGTAATGGTGACAGAAAGGTCTGGTGCTGTAGAAACCTTAATGTAGTGCATTTTCATCTCCACAAATGAAAGTCTCTTTTGGCATTTCGTGCATTTCAGGGAATATGATATAAAAGGCCTGGAGGAAGAATTTTACCTACTAATCACTGAGGTTCCCAGCTGCCTTACTGGACTATAATTATCTAAAAACGATGCTTCTTGCTTACGCTTATAATCCCCATTACCTCAGCAGTCAATGGAGAGACAGGGACCTCCAGGGGATGAATGACTCTGTCCCCCAGGAGATGCCCAAGGGAGGTGCTGTGATGTGTGGCGGCAGTGGAGGCAGGGGGGCGGTGATGCCATGGCTCACCCTGCTCCGAGAGCTGAAGGCGGATGAGGTGGATGCCCCCATCAGGGTGGTGTACAGGCAGGCATGAGCTCAGCTCTGGGGCCAGGCTGCGAGTACAGTTCTGGCCTTTAAGCAACCAGCAACGGGCATTGAGAGTTTGGTCTCAAACCAGCCTGTTCTGGCACAGGTAGAGAAGAAATTTAGACCTGGGCAGTTGGCACAGACTACGTAACCACCTCAGCCTGGTATTTCCCAGGCTGCTTTCAAACTGCACCTCAGACTGCGGTCAGTGGGTGCAGCCTTTTAAGCCCAGGTTAGACTCTTGCAGTTTGGTTCACCTTTATCTGTGTATGCTCTTTCCACGTTTGGCTGTGAGCTTTGATCGGGACAAAACTCTGCACTCACACCCCCTGCCTTCTGTCCTACAGCTACGCTGTTGTACGACTCCATTCACATTTCACACCCACTTCTGTTGCAGCCAAGGCTAAGTGAATGTGTGTGCAGCCCCAGTCGTGCTTACATAAACCGAAGTTGCTTTTCAGAAGTCTTTCCTCACTAGATAAGCTGGTTGATATTGTCTAGTGTATACTATGGAGGGGCACAAAGTCTGCAATGACACTAAACAGGGTGGACAAAAGTATGTTTGAGTATTTTTTAAAATACCGTCTCAGAGGGGAAGGCAAGCTTGACAAACTGCTTTGCTTTCCGGAAGCTTGCTTTACAGCAGTATTTATTTCTCAAGCCATGGCAGCGAGGAAATGAGTCTAATGCATGAGAATGTTGCCATGTTATTAAACGGTGGTGTAAAAGCTGCACTTACTTTCATGGGAATGAGGTTCTTTGCCAAAAATGAGATGCCTCAGCTCCCCCGTGGGACTGCATCCTAGTTTGGAAGGAACAGAGGAAGCCGCTGTGAGCAGTCAGAGCAGATAGCAGGAACTATTGGGCATTTGTGGCAGCCTGTTAGTAAGGACGGAGGAGCAGCTTGGTGCTTGCTGGCCGGTGCAGCAAGTGTTGCACATGGCGAGGCCAGCAGATCTGCCTGGTGTCCCTGCTGTTGCACCCAGCAAATATGCCCTGAACCACTGCTTGCTCCTTCCAACGCCTAGGTGTTGCTCTTATTTACGCCTGGGTGCAAATCCAAAGTAATTGCACTGAAACCCACTTACACTTTGCAGGGCGCTATGACAGGGCAGACTTCAACCTGCACGCGTAAGACAGCACGGCACAGCAAACTGGCTGGTCCCTACAGGGGAAAATCAGGAAGGCTTCACTGATGGCAGCACTGAGCTTCATCCCCCAAGCTGTACAGTAAAAATGAATATAAAAATAAGACTAGCTTTGTTTGACTTGTTAAGCACAAATTGTTTCAAGCCCCCTGTCAGCAAAAAGTAATTTTTTTCCTAGCTATTTTTATTTTATCGGAAACGGGAGAACTCATTAACACTGGTGTTTTGAACTGTAGTTTAATAGAAGGCAGACTAATACAGTTCATTAAAATATGCATGTTTGATGTTTGAGGTAATGTTTGCACAAATCCTCAGGGAAAGGATACTGTAGAGCTAAAATGATGTTTTTCACAGCCAAATGGCATAATCTCATTACCAAAGTTTTGTGATCAAGATGAAAGGTACACTTAGTAATTGCAAGGGATAAACATTTTTTTCTCCGTAACTGCCCTTATTACTCACGGATAATAGATCCAATGCAGACTCTTACATTTCCTTCTTTTCTCTTTCTGTCTTCTTTCCTTTACCACCCACTTTGCTTATGATTCACCAGCAGTTTCTGTGGACTGAATGTAAGGAATAAGGGAAATTTCTGTTTGCCTATTTCATGGCGAAAGAACATCCCAAAGAGATGCATTTGCTAACATTTAGCCTGGAGATGCGGGGGGGGGGGGGGGCCAAAACTTTAAAATCTGAAATTCTTCTCTATGACTTTCCTCCAGCTTCTAGCTTTCCAACAGGCAGCTCAGCACATTGCTCTTCAACCTCTTCCAGCTGGTGAACCCACATTATTTCAAGGAAATCTGCAGACCCAGTACAGCAAATAGAAACCTTGCTTTTCTTAGTTACCTTTTGACCCTCAGAAATAATCTGTGGACTCCCAGGCATCTGATCTTATGCTGAAAACTGGATTTAAGAGATCTGAGGGAGAAAGTGTACATCTACCAGAAAAGTATAGCTCTTCTAAACATTCCTCTGACCATGTTGTCTTTGGACAGGAAAGGAAAAAGCCTTACCTCGCTTGCAGGGTATGGGAAAAATCCTTTTTCACCCTAGTTCAATGCTGCTGAACAGCAGTTGGAGTGGCCTTTGGGCTGTATTGTTACAAATAACTGAAGTGAGACTGTAACACAGTCAAAGCACTGGACCCTGTGATACGGTGAACATTCTTTTTACCTGTTCTGGTGGACATTTCATTGTGTACCTCGTGGCAGTTTTGGTTCAGAAAGCAAGACAGATTGCACTGTGAATTTTTTTCTGCTGCTTTATAGCTATCACGTCATATCTGTAACTGAGGCCTCTAAATCAGGAACTGACACTGTTCCCATGTCCCAAATGATTATATGACCCTTTAGGATCAAGTGATGTGTTAATCTTTTCTAATTATACTATACTGTATCTCTTGCGTTCAAACATGGTTACGAACAGGGCAGTTTCTGCTCCCATAGATGTAGATGGCAAAAGGCCAGCTGGAGCTGCACCAGGTCCCATTTGCAGCCCAGTGACCATGTGTTTTGGGGAAAATTGAAGAGCTTAGGTTCATGGAAGGCACAAGAAATAAAGATGCTGGAGCAGGATGAGATCTAAAGTGATATTTTGAAGGCTCTGTCTCGTTTGCAATTTGATTCCTCGTTCATGAAGTGAATCTATAATTTTCAGGTAATTACAAAATAATTTTTGTTATGAAGGTAAGTTTGATTCGCTTGTACAATTGACAACTACTAAAGCTGTGAGAACTATTCACACACGCAAAAACTCTCTTCCTAGTGGAAAATTCCACTTTTTACTGAAGAAGAGGCATATTTCCCTTATCATAAGCAAAGAGGGAGAATGAGAATTTGTCCTTTGTTCATCTCATTACTGGCTGTAACCCAAGAACTCTACACAGGTGATGCAAACTTGTTAGTGTCATGACATAAAGCAATGACTTAGGAATATGCCCAAGCTGGATCATCACTGATGCTGCCACAGTGGCCATGTATAAGGACATTTAATTAGTTGCAGAAATCACAGCCACTCCTTGCTTAAAGCTTTTGATGCTCCCAGAGCGATATAAATGTGCTACAGAGTAGATAAAGCCCAGCCCCATGATATTCAGATGCACAGTGGCCTGACCCACAGTTCCACAGGGGCCAGCACAGCAATGCCAGCTGCAGGAGCGGGCATTTACCACCATCCCTTCTCCTTCTTGCTGGTCACAGCACTGGCTGAAGCACTGGGGTGGATACATCTCTGCTGACAGACAAGCGTTAGTATCAGCTTAGTTTATGTCATTCAGCAGCAGTAAAGCCACCAGCCAGAAGGACTCCTGTCAGCATACAGTGTGTCTCCGGTGGAGGCTATGCCAGAGTGTCTGCTGTGATGGAAACCTCCTGGTGTGGACAAGCCTGGGTCTTCTTCTGCTATCCTGAAGGAGCTTTGGAGCATTACCTGGTTGTAGCATCCCCCGTGTGAAGTCTCTTTTACACAACACAGGGATTTGAAAGTATCTTAGCATACATCCAAGTCAGCCAAAGTGTGTCTAGTCTTCCAAAGCCCTCAGCATGCGTGGCTGCAGCCAGATCTCCAGAAGTGTTTAGCAGCTTCTGAGGAAGTACCAAATGCCTGCCTAGGACCCAGTCCAGCTCAGGACTACAGAACTCCTCACTGGAGCAATATACGTGGCTGGGTCACGACACTTCCAGCATCTCGCCAGCATCATAGACATGCCAAATTCAGACCTCAGGAGTCTTATGAGCTGCTGTGTCATGCCTTCCTGGAATGTGCCTCCATTTCAGGGAGTGTGGTGGCCTCTGCCACGTCTCAGGAGAGCCCATGCCTGGCAAAGCTTCTTGGATGGATTTGTGGTTCCTCAAGAGCTGTATATGCCAGAGGGTCTGGGGCAGAAACCAAGCACATGGGGAAGCTCTGCTGCTGGGGATGCAAGATGCTATGTGCTTGCCTGTGCCAGCAGCCTAGTCGGCAGCCACGCCATGGCCTAGGTTGGTGCTATGAGCCATCTCTGTGGTCTAGGCTGGTGCTATGAGCTGTCTCCATGGCCAAGGCTGGTGCTGTCAGCCATGTCTGTGGCCTGGGTGGCTGCTATGAGCCATCTTCCTCCATGTGACTCAGGCGCATGACCAATACACCAGATGAGTCCTGTGTGACTCAGCTCTGTAGAGCTGTCTAATGATGGAAGGAGCAAGACATTAGAGCTGTTGCATGTTAAAAGGTTGCAAAAATGAGAACTCAATCATTTTTTTGATGGAGATGCTTAGGCAAGCTGGAGGTCAGGTTTTCTAGAGCTCTTCACTTGACAGCTGTCTCTCAGATGCATCTAACTAGATTTTAGCAGTCAGCATGCACCTGCCATATCCACCTCTTCCAAAGACATTGGTGCCAAAAGTCAAAAATGGGGGATTTTGAAAAGCTGATCCAGAGCTGCTGGTGGCTGTCATCCCAGGTTTGATGTAGAGTAGCTACAGTTTGAAAGGGTGGATGAATGACTGGTTCATGCAACTGAGAACTGCTACAGAGGCGTTAGCTACAGACTACTTGCTGCTGCTTAAGCACTCAGTATAGACCTCACTGAAGTCCCTTTGGAGAGGCTTTTGGACTATTGGCTGATTCTTTCAGCTAGAAAAGGTCAGTGATCCCAGCTGATGGGAATCTTGAAGTTAAAACGTAATTCAGTTCCAGCCCTTGGCAGCAGGTCTGTCTATCAAAACCTGATACAGTCACCCCTGGAAGAAGGAACAACCATATCCTTTCTAGTTAGATTTGTTGGAAGCACAGGAAGAAGAATGTAAGTAAATTAAAGGAGCAGGAGAATGAAATGAATCTGTCTTGTCTAAATTTCCATTTGCCTTCCAACTTCTAAGGATTTTGGAGAAAAACATCTAAAATAAGCTTTTGACTATATGTAGTGCTATTGCGATACTCATTTTGAGGCCAAAGCATCACTGGTTATAGACAGAAAGGAAGGGAATGAAAAAGATACGTTCTTGCTCAACTGATTGGTCCCTGATGTGCGTTATGAGTCATATCTGCTTATTTCACTAGCAGAAACAAGTTTTTACTCTTTTTTTCCCTTCCTATTAGCAACACATAGCACTGACAGCTAAGGGAGGACTCGCTGGATCACACTCTGGCTCTCAGATCACCAGCAGAAGAGTTAATTATGTTTTTATTGCTGTGATGATGCACAGGCTAGAAGAACATAGCCTGACTTTCAGGCCTCAGGTAGTGTTCACAGTCCTGGCAGCTAGAAGGCACAAATGAGGGATTTTGCAATGGGAAGAAAATGTGAGCCCAGCCCTCTTGAGTGTCCATGTTCACAGCAGATACTATGCAAAAGCATGTTGTATAAATCTCCAAAATAGATCAACAGACCGTTCGAAAAAAAAACAACTGTGGGACAAGTCCTAACCTTAATAAACCCTAAGCCACTCCATGCCCTTTTTGAGGACAGAGATGTGGTCTTAAACAACGCTGAAAGGGAAGCCAGTGGGGCAAAGCAGGAGGTCATATTGAAACCAGGGAGTTTTACCGTACCAAGACCAGGTATCCATTCATCACATCAGGCATCACTAGCTGGTGGAAACAAGAGGATGGCCTCTTCTGCTTTCCCAAGAAAATCTCTGTAGATGCTGTGACTCTTCATTAACAGCCTAAGGGCCAAATTCTCCAGTCTGTTTCTAGTGTGAGGAAACAAGATTTAATGAAACAGGCTGGCTAAATTGGGATTATGGCAATGTATTCACACTGTTGAATCTGTCTCTTGTATTTGTTGCTAAAAAAACCAGATTCAATTTAACCAGGGAAATAAGCTGGGCTAGTGGGTGCCAATTTTGCATGAACCTTATGCCTATACTCATTTTCCTACCACTATCATTTCGGCTTTCCATTAGCTTTTCCATGCTGCCAGCACATAGCAGAGGTGAAACCACCAGGCTGCAATAAAAAGTTTTGCACTTGAGGCAAGAAGAGGGATGGAGACAAAAAACATTTATCATTTCCTGTCACTGTTATTGTCTAGTGGTTCCTCCTCAGCTAATTCCAGACCTCTAGCAGTGGAGCGAGGAGGGATGGGAGGGCTCATGCTGTGCGCCCATTTAATTAACATTTTGAGGAAAGAGGCTTCCAGTAGCTCCTTGAAGAATCAGTTAGAAGCGAACCTCAGGCAAATCTGTTACTCTTTAGGCAGGTCCCTTTGTAGGATTTACCTTGTGAATTGTTTCATTTAGTTAACAGAAAGGTTTTAATTAATTCAATTAAATGCACTGAAATCTGCAGTATTATCCTATGGACCCACTGGAGTCCATGTGAACCCTTGCAGTGACTTCAATGACTTTGGTTCTATAAAATAGTTTTTCTAATTGTATTTATTTAATTTATTTAGCTGTATTAAAGATTTCTGGCATAGGAAAAAAAACATCTCTTGCTTTCTGAATTTAAATTGAATGCTAACTATACCTTTTAAAAGTCATGTTTCAGTGAAGGACTTAATTACACCATCAACCCAAATGAAACATCCATGAAGTCTGAGCTCTCCTAGAGTTTATCAAATGTGGAGGCAACTTGAATATATAGCAGAAATAAAGTAAAAATACCTTTCTATCAGAACTAGAATTTAAAATTTCCCTCTATACTTTTTCTGCATTTCAATGTTAAGTATTTAATTTAGATTATAGAGTTCTACCCCCAAAACCTACTAAAACAAAACCCTCAACAAAAAAGCATTTTGAAGTATCAATGTCTCCACAAAACCCTGATGATTTGAAAACAATATGCTTGACCCCTTCAAAATGTTCATCACTCCTACACCAGTAGCATTTTTATTTTTGTAGCAGCTCAAAATCTGGCAAGACACATCTCTCCCATTGACATCACTGAATCATGGATCAGTTCACATAGGCTGGAAGCTGTGATATAATAACTTCATCCTAATATTTATACACTTGCCTAATTTTACTCCTAAGAATAATCCAACTTCCATCAGAATTTTTTGGTTCACAATATAACTAGAAGTAATTACTGCTGATTATTTCACACTTCTGTTGTAAAAGCAGATATAGGCAAGCCAGATCACAGATGTGTTGTCTTCAGCGCACTCAACGAGAAAGTGAATGACAGCCTATGCACTAAAAATTGTACGTGTTCTTTGACTCATTTGTAAACTGTGATATGTTGTTGTGGTATTTTGAATGTATACAATAACCAGAACTACTCGCGCATACATTGCTTTAGTGGAAAGTGCCACAAAAACATTTTTGTTACCTATCCCAAAAGATTTGCTATCACTTTTTACCTATACAAGGTTACAAGATGAGCCAGAAGTTTCAAAGTGTGCTCTTTACCAGCTTTAATTTATTTGCTCTTCAGCCAATTTCAAGGTTGATACCTTTTCAGTTTTGAAATAGCACTTTTACATCTTCAGTCTGACCTCTCAGCTAGTATTTAGTAACTGCACAAGTCCAGGATCTCCACTGGGAGTCTGCAATGCAAAATAAAATCACTTCATTAAAACCGATGAGGTGGCATCAAGTTGAGGGGACAATAATTTCTTAAATAGCACCAAGCTGATCCCTTGCTACTGTCTGCCTGTGGCCTGACCAGATGCTCTTGTAGGGTACTTCCCTGCTACTGCCATGCCCTCTCTGCATCTGTGTGTGGCCCAAGATACAGGAAAAAGCTTGAATGACTTGGTTTCACTTACCCTCCTTTTGCACTCCTGCTTTTAGTGCCAGAAGTGGTCCCAGGCACTCTACAGCTCTCAGTGTTCTGCATTTTTTTGGTACAAACTTTTGTTCTTTCATACTTTTGCTGTGATGAGGGAGCAGGGTTTTCCTGCCAGCCATGTATGCACAAGCAAAACTATGTTGGGCTTTGAAGGCTGAGCCTGAGACAAAGCATTCCCAGTAAGATCTGTTTCATATATATCATCTCTTAAGTATCCTTTAAATGCTGCATTAGTTGTGAGGCATTAGTAAAGGGAAGAATATCTTTTCACTTAACCATTCACGACCAAGAGGTTTCTTGCAAACTTGATGCACTCTCTCAGCTCCAGACTTTATTCTTCTATCTTGCTCCTCATTTGAAGTAGCAATCTGCTACTTACCCTGAAAACAGTTCTTTCCAGGCCAAAGGAAATGGTATGAAGCTGCTTTTTCCTTCTCCCGGCCTTTGGCCAGGACAATCGAGTCTAGAAACTTGCTACTGAGTGTCAGACGCAGAGTCCCAAAACAGGGACAGATGCTGTTCAAGCCCACAACCTGGTTCAGAACTGGAGAGATGGTGTCTTTCCCATGCTGCAAATGTCTTGTAACTTTAGAAAAAGAGCTGGTCTCCCTTTTACTGTCAAAATAGAAGAGAAATCTGGTGAATTATTTTCCATAAAGTTTGTTTTATTACTTGCCTTGTTGGCTGGGTGACGATTCCTGTGAAGCTCACCACTTTTATCCTTTTCAGTTCCTTTTTGGGGTGCTGGGTCCCCTTTGAGTCAGTAGGTCTCCTTCATCACCCTTGAGCTAGAAATGCAAGGAAGAAAAGAAAGAATTAAAATTCTGTACAAAGGTCAGAGAAAGCTTAAAGCCTGCAACTTGAAACCACTGGCAAGGAGCTGCAGCACTTCATATTTCTGCTGGGAAGGGATCCTGCTTGCGGAATCAGAATAAAAGAAGTTCTTGTGAATCTTACAAGTGAATGCAGTGATACATATATGCAACATTACGTGTGTGTGTATATACAAGCATGCATATTTGTTATATATATGTACATACATATAAAGATGGAAATCTTCAGGGGCAGTTTTCATTTGAAATCCTTGCTTACTCCTGGGTGATTAGAAAGGATAATAATAACAATAAAAAAACCCTCAAATGGGGATTAAATCCTCACGAGAAGAAGTGCTCCATTTATTGGAGCCTTGCTTATCTCACACAGAGTAAGAGGATTATGCGATTGCTTTTGTGTTCTGAACGATTGTGGCTAGACAGTTTCTGACATAATAGACTTGCCTACTGAAATAGAAACATTACTGTTAGATGGATTTGCAGCTGGCTGCAGAAGTGCATTTGTCTGAACAGAAATGTCCCTTGTAACTTACTGAAACACTTGCTCTGAGTGTGGAAGTCAGGCCTTTTGGGGAAGGCATACATTGCCTTTTGTTAGGCTCACAAGACATTGTAGCCTCTGGAGACACTGGGGCTGGCACACTGTGGAGAAGGGACCTGAGTTTGTAAGCCCTTTTGAATTGAAAATGCAACCCAACACTTGTGGACTGGAGGCTGGGTATACAAGAAAAGCTGGCTTTTGGGAGATGTTGCTAACTGATGTAATGGCACCAAGCAAGGAGCTTGATTTACAGGAGTGCAGCAGAGTTACATGGTCAAATAGCATGGGCTGTCCCTGAGAGCAGGGTTGGGAAATATTGCTGTGCTGGAGCTCCATCTCTCCAGGCACAGACTACAGGTTTCTTTGTGATAATCATCATTAGCTTCAAGTACTGTTTGGGAGGCTTTAGGCTGCAGGGCTCCATGCAGATCTCCCAACCTTGCTCTGCTAATTTATACTGACCGCATGCTGTTGTCCAGGGCTGCTGGTCTGCATTTTCTGGCCACTAACGGACTTCTTGGAAGTGTTAGATCCTGCCTTGCTCTGATGTCGTGATCACAAAGGAGCTTTGAATGTTAGACACAGCTTCTACAGGAGCAGAAGGGAGCCTTTGCATTCATTTCCAGCCAAGAACAGAAGTTCCCCGCTAAAGGTGACACTGGGGCATGCAGAGCAGGGCTCGGTCCCTCTCCCTCTGTGTCCCCTGCCTTTCCTTGAGGCACTACTTTCCCCACTTTGGTAGCTCAGCAAATCCCAGGTGACAGCAAAGATGCTCCCACCCAGCGTGGCTGGGTGACAACAGAATCGAAACCCCCAGGTTGGGGCTTTTAAAGTTTTCAGTGTGGGGTGGGTGCTGTTGGCTTCAGAGAAGCAGCACAATACCCGTGCAGAGCACATGGGAAAAATCCTCCCCCTCTAAGGCTGAAACACTGCACTGGCACAATGCCAAGCCAGATCTTTGGGCTGCACTTTACTATCCCTCCCTCCAAATCTCAGTATGTCCTTTCCAAATGTTTCGTCAAAATAAAGCGTGATCCCAGGGCCTCTCAGCTCTCTTCTGTGCCCATGGCTGGCTGTCCACAGGATAGGGACAGCCTGGGAGGGATGTGCCCTAGGATGCGGCTCCTTAGGGGGATGACTGAACCCATCTATCCCTTCCACAGATGGAGCGGCTCATGGGTCGGAACATCTTTTGAGGCAAGGCAGCTCAAAGCCACACAACAGGGACAACAAAGGGTTAAGGTGTTCGAGTCATGGCAGCCACATCAGAGCTACTCTCCTTTCCTGTTTTCATTCATCTCTGGCTACTTCCACCAACACACCCACTCCCACCCCTTCCCATAACCTGGTCACTTTGTTTGGGGAAGACATTAACTTTCTGTAGTGTTGCTTTTAGTGTGTGTTGTGGTTGGTTTTTTTTTTTTTTCTTTCTTTAAGATTATGTCATTTTAAAATAATTTCACTTCTAAAAATGACAATAAACTTTACACTTTCCTGCTGTAAAACAGGCCAGTGCTGTCACTAGTCTGCTTGTTCTGGGGGATTTATGGCCCCGTGTCTGATGTGATGCAATCCTCTCAAATGAAAAATCATCACGACTGAGCCCATAGCACAAAGAGACGATTTAAGAGGAACGGGAATAATTAAGGCTGCCCCTTACGAGCCCAGCACAAAGGCATTTCCCAGAGCAGCCTGTAGTCTTAGTGAATAGGCAGAAGGGGATCTTAGTTGTCCAAGACTGAAATCCCCCATGGGCTCCACCGCATCTGCGAGTGAACGCAAACCTGTGTCTTTGTATTTTAGCTAGTGCTTGGGGTAAAAAAGAGACTGTGATTCTGAGGGCATTCTTCCTCCCCAAGCCCTCCAGACCTTGCCAAGCCTGTCTTGAGGAGGGGAAGATGCTGAGCATGTGCCAGTTGCAGCACACACATGCACCCACACGGTTCTGCACCACCCTGCTTTCAGTTGTTCCCTCAGTAAGGAACCAAGAGCATCCTGTGGCACCACATATTTGCGTAAATAGCAGACAGGACTTCATTTTGGCCATGTCTGTCATCCCTTGCTCAGCAGCTGCTGTCTCACTTGAGACCCTGACTTGGGTTTGGCATCCTTGGATTTGGACACTCCTGCTACCACCTCCTGCCTGAGCCGCTCAGCCTGGTGCCAGTCCAGGGCAGGAGTCTTCTCAGTGTCCTGAAAAAGCCCAGACCAAGATCTGGTAAAATCTGTGATTGTTTCCCAGTAGTCTTCTGTGTTAAAGCTCCCCAACTTGAAGAGGTCCCTGCTGCTGCCTGCCTTCCCCTTGGGGACCCAGGCGCCAGGTCACCACCTCCTGCTGTGCTGCTAGGGGATCAAAAAGGGTCCCGTGGTGCACTAATCTTCTCCTCTGACTTTTTCCAAACTGCCTCTGG
The DNA here is from genome assembly GCA_035590275.1 of Ibycter americanus. Classification (NCBI taxonomy): domain Eukaryota; kingdom Metazoa; phylum Chordata; class Aves; order Falconiformes; family Falconidae; genus Ibycter; species Ibycter americanus. Next base: position 12,438,525 of record JAVJGI010000014.1, on the reverse strand, counting down.
GGGGAAAAAGCTGCCCAGCAAATGTGTGTCCTCCTGCTCATTTACTTTGTGCTTGAAATCAGAAATTTGAAAGGAATTCGAGGTCAAACAAGGCATTTAAGGAAGAGAAAAAGCCATGTTATAACTGAAATAATAGTTTAGGTTATGTTTTAAAAGTCCCCACCAAGACAGTTTCCCCAGAAATTCAGGGGATTTTAGACAGCCACTTTAAACTACCGTAGATGCTCTGAAACTGGCACATGTTGCATTAGCAGCTTTTGCTGTTGAGCTACTCTCTCTTTAGGAATGGAATTCATGTCCAAAATGTTAAAGGAAATGACCACTCCAGTTAAATGACAGGGTGGTAATTTCAAAAACACACAACTAGTTTATCTGCCCCTCTTCAACTATAAAAATGACCAGTGATTGCAACAGGAACAGACTCTGGCTGAAAGCTTTTATTAAATCTCACTCATTATCTAAAAACGTGACTGAACAGAGTACCAGGAAGCATGTTATGGAGATCCAGTTTTTATTTACACAGGATTTTGAATTAAATGATTATTTTTTTCATCTTCAGTTTCTGGCTTGGCTTTGTCTGCCTTTCCAAGAGGAGGGCATCAGATTATAAAAGCTTTAGGTCAACTTGCGGCTGAAAGCACTCTAAGATCATTGTCTTCGCAACATTGTGCACACAAGTGGTGCAGTGTAATAATGATAATAAATATAGCAAATATGAGAAGTGTGCCAGTGCTAATCACATTTCGTATGAGCAAGCTCTTTTAGCCTCAATGCAGAAAAAATATGTATCTTTGATGCAGCTCCTTTTGTTTACTATCCTTTCTGTGATTGTTGTTTTATGTACTTCTTAAATCCAATTATGAATGTGACTCACTGGTATTCTCAGCAGACTGCATTCCGGGAGACCATCTCGTCAAAAGTTAGACCTGAGAAAGTGGTTCATTTACTCTACATACTTACTCTCATTTTCTGTTTGTAGGGCATCAATGCAAATTCCTGATAATTCAGATAATTGCACTGCTTTATTTTATCTGGAGGCATGTTTTTAAACTTTGGACTATTCATGAAGAATTCTCCGTTAGCATTTCATGGTCTTGTTGTGACAGTTAATTATATGTGGTCACACCAGCCCAGTAGCCTCATTGCTATTTCTTCATTTGATAGCCTAACAACTAAGTTTAAAAAGAAAAGATCTGTATTCCTCCAGTAAACTGGTTTTAACTGGTCAGTGAAACAATGCCAACTGGAGATAGAATAGAGCCAGCATCGTCTCCCAAGAAGAGGTAGTGTCCTAAATTTTTCCTTCAGTGCATCCCATCAATATGTCCTTCACATTTTTCCTAAATGCTTCTCCCACCATCCTCCTCCAAACCTCCCCTCCTCAACTTCCTGCCCCCTCTCCCTCCCTGTTTCCTTCACGACCTACAAAGGAACTGGGCTCTGAGGAGCATCTGAAGGTGCATCCGAAGATGTGCAGAGCTGACAGTGCTGCTATGGCTGTACTAGTCAAAGCTTGATCCGAATCCTGCCTATCTAAACCTAAACCATTGGGACAAAGTTCTTGGGTGTCACTCAGTCATGCTCACCTTGTCCTTAGAGGCGAAATGAAAACAGTACACAGCTACACAGGGGGGCACGGGGGAATGTTCTCCTGCTCCATGTGTTCATGCAGTGTCTGGCTGAGGGCTGAGGGTTACAACTGCTCCAGCTCTACAGCTGTTGCTTAAGAAGGGAAGGTCTTGTACATCAGCCTCAGGTCTTGTACATCAGCCTCATTGCCCTTGTTATTGTTGCTTCCATTTGGCTTCTCTAAGTAATAGGTTATACCTCATTTTAGAGTTCCTGTCGTAATAGATGCAAACGATCTTCATTCTTTGGTTGCTTTTTTTGAGCTGACCTGCAAATAAATGTTGATTCTTCTCCAGCAGTGAAAACCCTTCACTGTCTGAACATTGAGAGAAACATATTAGCTCAAGCTGCAAAATGAAGGTGTAAAGGTGTAGATTCATTCCCGTTTGCACTTTCCTTCAGCGCGTTTCCTGCACAGATAGAATGTAAAATTGGTTGGTTTAGAAGAAAGCGGTTGCAGGCTGTGTCTTTGGGCACATGGTGAACTTAGGTAGAAGTTAGGAGGAGATGCCATCTGCTGGAACGTTTGGACATTGTCAGAAGGAGAAGCAGAGTTGAAAGCAGCTGTGAGCAAATGATACGGAAGATGAAATTAACACTCTACGTCTAGCCACTAGCTAGGGGTGAATGCCACCTCCCTCATTCCCCCAGCTTGGAGTGCTGAAGCTGCCGCTCTGCTCCTGGTGGGATGGCTGTCTGGCCCTTGTTGGCCAAGCAGCTGCTGAACCACGGCCACCACCGCTGTTTGCAGTTGCATGAGGCTGGGAAGGAGTGTGTGGAGAGGAAGAGAGAAAGAGGTCAAATAGAAAGATTTAGGGCAATCAGTAGGAGTGGGTATAAAGGAGAATACAAGGTTAAAAATCTAGAAATGTAAGTGGGAAGAAAAATGAGCCTACAGAAGCCTGGGAAGGGAAAGCTTTTAATAGCAGGAACCACAATAACAATAATTGTCATCAACGGGGACTGATAAATGTGTGTCTCTAATACAGCAAAATGTTGAACTTCACTGAGTAATGCTACTAACACCTTAGTTAAGCACTTATGCAAATGCTTGAATGCTAAAGATAAAATCAAACCAAAAGCAGGAAAAAGCATGTCAAGAATAAAACTGTTAATTGTTTTTTGATTTAATCCTCTGATTCTCGTTACTGCTTCACTCTGCAACCCACTGTGTTTTCACTGTAACTTTCAAACTTTCAAGGTGGTTGTAGAGATGTAGGTAGAGTTCAGTGCTTTTTTCATTTCCCCCCAGTGTGTGATTGCACTAAATGTGTTTTTAATATTGCTTTTTACCACTTTGATTTTTTATTTTGTTGTTGTTGTTGTTCACATCAGAAAACCACAAGGCAGACATTAGATATGATTTATCAGGAAATATCTGGGGCTATGCCAGCTGATTAAAAAAGAAAAAGAAAACAAGCACAACACACATGGGAGCCCATCTGAATAAGATTCATTGAGCAGCATTCATGAGAGAAGCAGTCTATAAACTGGAGTTGGATGAGCTGACAGTAACAAAGGCACCTGTGTCCATTTGCCATGGAAAAGGAGAAATGGTACCTCACAGCACATATTGATAGGAATTAAAAATAATAGGCTCAAGCATTCTTCTTTAGAGTCGGAGTTTGAACATATACAAATGTATATTGCTGTGGGGCTCCACTCTACGTAAGATCCAGCTCAGAGCCTTACAGGGAGGCATTTAAAAATGAATAGGTTCAGCATGATTCTGCTCCTGTCAGAGTGGATGGGAATGGTTAGAGACTTCTAAGGTTTAATCTTCAAAGCTCTTCAAAGATCAGATCTCAAAGTTTTGGAGGAGTTAAGATTAAATAGTGATGAAAAATAATAGACAGTCACATAGGTAGCTGGTTAGATGCATGCATCAGTGGTAAACCAGCCAACCAGCTGGCCAACCAGCTGGCCAGGGATTTAAGAAAGTGACTTTTGGGGGACCTGTGTTTAGTTTGCTTGAAAGTTCAAGTCTTTTCCCCCTCACCTCGAACCTGAAACTGGCCACTGAAGGATTTGCAGTCTTCTGGGGTTCTTACACTGGTTGGTCTCCCTGGTGGGTAACTCCATGAAGCACCTCACTCTCGGGCACGGGCTCACCTACTGCTCTGGTCAGGGTGAGCAGATGGACCTGCTCTTCAGCGGGAATCCGTGCTATTGGAAGCATCATTGCCAGCTCCTCTCAGAAACAAGGAGGCATAATTTGGGTGATTTCTCCCAAAAACTTGAAGATGGGAGAATAAGATCATTTATGCCATTCCTGCCAGCACCGAGTTTTATGTGGGCTCCAGATAGCAGTTCCAGTTGCTGCTTGTTCCAGTTAAAATAAAAGAATTGTCCCCTCTAGGAGGGGAGCGAGGGCAAGCTTGTGTCTTTTGAGATTTAACTACTATTGAAGCTCAAAGCTCTCCAAGCTTCCTGAATTTAGTTTTTATATCTGAAGAGTGTTCTTTGTGCTTGTCCCAAGACTTTAACATCATAGAAGACAATAACACCAGAGGACTTCTTTGTCAGAATGCAATAATACACCCAATGTAATTAAATTAAACTAGTACAATACTAATAACAACTTCATTAACAGTAGCCAGAGGAAGAAGGGAGGTTGTAAATCCTACTGTTTGAGGAATTCTACATGTACTCAAAGCCCATGAGTGACGCTGCTGTTCCCAGTGCTGGAATGATTCTCCTCCTTCCTAGTGAAAAATTCGGTGCGCTGTCCCTCTACAAAATGTGCCAAATGACACATGAGTCAGTCCTAGCGCTCTGAAATCCTATCTGGAACACCAGGAGAGTAGTTAAGCAGCTGCCTTCTTATCATCGTAAAACTTAATCGCTTTTTGCAAATATGTACAAGCAAATGTTTTGTTTACTTCTCATGTGTTTGAACACACACACTGCCAAAAAACTAAGTACCTCCAACAAAGTTTGGTATTTATTCTTTCCCATCTTCACTTGGTTGCATATCGATTTGGCAGGAGAAGGAATTGACAGGATTTAGGACAAAACAAAAAGTAGCCACAGTGTCATTGTTGAACTTGAAAATTTTTAAGAAATAATGAAAAGAGTGAACATTTGGAAGTAAAAAAAATGGTGGTTTGTGGAGTTGGAACAAAAAAGGGGGAAAGGGTACTGAAATACCTTCATTCACTGCTTAAAACAATTGCTCCAAGCAGGAAACTTGGCACTTGAAGCTTTTATTAAATCAGTTCAGAGAGATCTGTTTTCAACAAATGAGATAAATGTCAAGATGAAGTTTTTAGGCACTCAGAGTACATCACATTTTCCTTCCTCAAGAAAGTAGAACAAAAATGTGCACAAATAAAATTACTTACATATGTCAAAATCACATTCAGTTTAAATAATATTTTCTTCCTGCCTGGATGTATCAACAGTGTATCAAAGCTTAATGTAATCCTTTAAGAGTATGATTATTTGAGAGCATTTTCATCCCCTTTACTCCTTATTGTTAACCTACATCAAAGTAAACATGTAAATACATATTTATCTGGATAGCATCTTTATTTTGGTCACTGTGATTCTGGGTGCTTCCTACGTGTATATGGAAAGGAACATTCAGGCAAATAATTAATAATTCTTTACAATTTTTTTTTGCTATCAAACATGTAGCAACCTCTCTCTCTCTTTTTGCTCAGACTCTCATCTCCCATTATGTGGTTTTCAGACTGTTCCAGCTCCTGGAAATGTCTGTTTTTCTGCTGCCTACTCTTTGCTGGTGCAACCTAAGGCTGCCAGGTGCATTCGTCATGGTGGACAGGAGGGAGGACCTGGCATGGAGACAAGGGCATGCTGCTCTCATCTGCAGCTTTCAGACTTCCATCGCCGGTCAGTCCAGAGGCTTTCTGGCAATTGAGTCCTTTCATTGTCGAAGATACATGGCAACAATCTTATGTGCTTATATTCCCTTTTCTTGGAGGAAAGAGACAGAGAAGGTGCAGTCTGAGAAAAATGCAAAGACACTTCTGGGTCTTGTGAGGTCAGAAACTGTGGGATAATGCTGATGTCTTCGTGCAGACTCTGTTCCCTGAAGATCCCAGTGTAATGCCTAAGCAGCCACAGGAAAGAAGGATGTTTTATTTCCAATTTCTCATCAGAGTACCACCTGACTGTGCCTTTGTAATACAGGGGAGGGAGGGTACAAACAAAGGGCTGGGAGTGTGCTGAGGGAATCTTTGAGTCTCAAAGCACTGAGATTTGTAATCCTTACTCAAGCTAGGGAAGGCTATTGTCAATAGTCCCTTGATATTTAAGCTCTCCAAACCACTGAGTCATTGGGCCTACTCATCTGAGTCATTTACAAAAGGGAGGGAGTGCTGCTGCTGCACAGCGGGCTTTAGCAAAGGCCGGTTTTCAGGGAATGTCCCACTAGACAAATAATCTCCCATCTATGTGTGAAGAATGTTCAACGGAGTAAAGCCAGACAGAATCAGGGAGAGGACATCAGGTGGGAGATGGAAAGCAGCGATGAGGACAGTGGGTCAGCTGACTTCTGTCTTCTCCAGAGGACATTCAGCCAGTTTTCCATCCCTGCTTCATATGATTCATGCTTTGCTCTCCCAGCATTACTGATGGGAATCTCAAAAGATCAGAGAAGGAATGAAAAGAAAGTTTGTTCCTTGCCAGGTTAAAACATCAGCCAGGGACGACACAACTCCAGGAAAAGCCACAGAAGAGGAGAAGTATAGTTCTGATGGCTCACGTTGCTGGTTACAGAGGTTGGCAAAGCCATCTAGCAAATCTTTCTGAATGGGCAACAAGTAGAAAGGCCCAGTGGTTATGCAGACGTCTATGCTGGGCATCTCTGGCACAAGTGTTTGTTAGGTTGACCTTGGCCTCAGGTAAAACAATGCTGTTTGGTCTTGTGATGGCACTGAAATATGGAACTCTGTCTTCTAAGGAAAAGGTTGGGGAGGTCTTAGAAAACAAATCAGGAAGCTTCCCCTTGTATTACTGTCACTGGATGCTCTCTTTGAAAGATTATTTCTCCAGGAGGCAGAACCTTGTCTTCCAAATCTTTGTATATCTCCTACAAATCTGTACTCTTATTTCACCTCTTGCTCTTAATGTAATGGTGCTCCAGCCTGATATATCTAGGGAGAAGAAAAGCCCTTATCAGTCTTTACATTTTCAGAGCTTATGGAAGTGGCCCTGATTCAGTCTCCAGTCCATATCTTCCCTGCAGAGATACAGCCGTATGCTTGGTTCGGTCCTCAGAAGATTGCAGGAGAGGTCATGGTGACAGGAATCTCTTGATGATCCTTATATTTTTCTCACTTCTGAAAACATGCCTGTGATAGTAAGGAACCTTAAGGTAATAATCCAAATCTTAAGGTAATAATTCAGATGTGGTAGCTTTATTTGTCCCCAAGATATGAAGACTGTCCGTTGTGTCCGTTGTGTCAGCACCTCACATGTTGGCTTCCAATGTAGAAGATCAGGACAGAGACTATTAAACGTGTCACTCCAATGCTATGAAACCTATGGACAGTTGTCCTTGAAGAGCAACTGAGATTTTTCAGATACAGGCATCCCCAAGTAGCCAGAAAGCCATCATAACAGGATTTATACTTTCCACTGCTTTGTAAGCACAGGGACTATTTCATGGCCAGGGACACGCAAGGAGGGTCTTGGCCAGAGGCAGTAGTCCCTGCAGGACTGTTCTAGCTGGCATTGGTTAGAACAGACTTCAGGATTCTTTAGCTCACATGTAGGATTGTTTTGGTATCTCTGAATGCCAGAATGTAGGATATTGGGGTCCTTGGGTTTTATCCTGGGTTTTAGAAGTGGTCTTCTGGTTGGTTACAGAAAGAATGTAACTTGGGAGTGCCAGCCTGGATGGATTTGGTTCTGTTTCAGCAGATACCTGTTTTCTGCTCCCCATCTTGCTTAAAAAGAACTTTCCCTTCCTTTTAGTTCTGTTACGTAAATAAGGAGATGTGGAGACTCTTACCTAACAAAGTTTGGACTATCAATGGGATAAGAGAGACAGTCAGATCAAGTTAGGAAAGGAACTGTGGGGATAAATAGTCAGGTTTAATAAGGGAGTTTTACCATTGGGAATAAGGCCAGTACCTTTGATATGCAACAGACACAGATCTAGAAAAAGGGGTAACAGAGTGATAAAGTTTGCTCATAACACAAATTGTTCAGTGTAAAACCAAAAGCCAGCTGCAAAAAGTGGAGAAAAGGTTTCTGAAAACTGAATGACTATATGAAATGGTGAATGCCTATAAATTCAGAGTAACAGACATGGTTAAAAGAAACAATCCTGTGTATATGTACAAAAATCATGAGCTCTGACTTAGCTGCCATTGCTCAAGGGAGATAAATTGAGTTATTATGAGTAGTTCTCTGAAAATATCAGGATCAACAGTTATCAGAAAAGCAAATAGCAGGTAAAAGTATTAGAAAGGCAATAGAAAGCAGACTACAAAACATAATTATCCCGGTGTTTCAATCCATGATTCACCCACATTTCGATTGCTGCATTGCAGTTCCATTCTCCCTAGAAGAGGATCAGAGAAAGGCAACAAAGATGATCAAGAGGTATGAATGGCCTCCAGTTGGAAACAGATTAAATAGTCCAGTACTCTTCAGCTTGAACAAGCGAAATCTGGGAGGGCCTGACAGAGGCATACAAGTATGAATGACAGGGAAAAGGTATGTGAGGGGGAGAAGCACCGTTCCCTGTACTCCAGGTATTTCTTACCAGCTGTTGTTGGAAACAGGATACTCAGGTAGCTGGAGCTGTTTGCTAGGTCTTATGCCCTTTTATTTGGAATAGAATAGAATCCAGGACAGGAGAAAGCTGTTACAACCAACTATAACTTATATGGAAAACTTGCATTGGATCTTGCTGTATTGTGAATGTATCACTGATTTTTGCACTGTATTAAGGGCAACAGAGAAGGTCAGGACAGGGTTTCTGCTGAGGAATCAGTTACAATGAAGAGAAACAAGCTGAAGTTTAGCTTGTGGGCAGAAATTTCCCAGAATACATTGGCAACTGGGCAGAATTAGTGCTTTGGCTTGGCTCCCAAGCACACTGGCTCTCCGTTCCAGCACAGGAACAAACCTAGGCAGTGTTTTGTAAGACTGGTCAAATTCCTCAGAATGAACCTGATTCAAAAGTATCTGCTAGTCCATGACTGTGCCTCAAGTCTAAGGGCTGTAGCAACTCTACTAGGCAGGAGTAAAAGGAATCACATGGGGATGCTTAGTAAAGGCATTTCGGCTTTATAAAGTTCTCAGCTACCTATCAGCAATTCAGAAAATGCAGAAATTACAGCGGTGTTGTAATTATCAGTATGCATTATCTGTCATCGTCACTGGTAACACTCAAGCACTTAACATGCGCTTGTTAAGGAGCATCATGCATAATCATTTTGTCACACTGATACTACTAATAAAAACTAACAAATTCTATATGATTACTAGTGCTGTCAAACTGTGTTCTCAGCTGAGTATTTCAGGTATGGTATCGGTAGTTGTTATTATTTTATCACCAATGATAAGTGATTGTAATTTTCATGAGGGATCTCAGTTCAGATGAGGATCCCACTTCCCTATTCCGGTATCACAACACTGCAAGTACTTGCCTTACTGGGGCATCACGATTGCCTTGTAGGAGATGGGAAGTGGTAGGATGAGACAAGGTGCTCACACCAGGGCTTTCACTGATGATGGTCTTGGATTTGGGGTAGATCTCTTTCCTCACAGCACAAGAAAGCTACAGGACTGGCTCTGATGCTGGTGGATGTGGTTACCTAAACAGGGAGATTCACTTCTGGGTGAGTTGTAGGTACTTTAGGGTTAACTTGTGGCACTGCTTGAGGCTGGCAGCAGAGAAGCTAGGAGTGTCTGAGAAGCTAATCTACATGCTGAAAATGTTGTGCTGGAAACATTAGCTCTACCCAAGCTAATTTTCCTTGTTTCTGAGCTTGCTCAGGGGTACCACACCATCTCTCCAAGGCACAACATTGTGCAGCTCTCTGATAGTACCTCCAGAAATCACATGGATGTGCTCTGTTAAAACTGGGAAGGAGTTAAAGGTCCTTGCCAATACACTTTAGAACTGACTATGTCTTAATTTATCCATGGCAGAGTGTCTTACTCAGTAGGTGAGAATTTAGCTATGAGTATATTGAGTGGCAGCCAGCTTGGAGCATGAGTCTAATTTACTGTAACTCTTGCTACATTCTGTCTGATCATTATCATGCTGAACAAAATGTTTTTAAAGTGCTTTTATAGGGTTGAGTGACTTATTCAATAATTTATACCATTTTGGAGGGATTAGAGGATGAATTTAAGTCACCAAATAATGTCATTATGGCTCAATGACTACATTCTTCATCAGGAAAAAAAAAATCAGTTGTAATTATGCTCAAGAAGACATAGACCCTTTATTCAGCAGTTCCCCCAAGAACAACGATATCAAAGATGCTGATAGGTCTCTCAGCTATAAAGAGGGATGTCCTTCTTTGTTAGGAAGGAATATATCAGCTGCTGTCTGCTTATCTATATAACCATTGTGCCATTTATACCACATATTTTCAGTATGCCGCGCCTTTAAATGTCTGCTCCTTGCAGAGGCCAGGGATCCTTCTGCATGCAGATCTGTGCAAACTCTTGGGGAGCCCATGGCCTCGGGTAGGCTGGTGGAAGTTTTGTCCCTAATTTCGGCAGAGAATTTCTCTCTGCCAGAGCTCATGAAGCAAAGAAAAGGCAAAGTCCTTGTGGTGACTGGAGACCTTTACTTATACCAGATTGTAAGGTGTCAGCCTGGCCCTTAGGAATATTTTTATGTTTCTTTCCCTTTCATTTGTTTTTGTTTATCTAAACTCATAGCTGCCCTGGCTAGGGGACTTCTGGTATCTCAAGGTGGATGTGCTTTCTACCAGTGGACTGAGCACTGCAAGATCTCGTTGGACCCAGCTTATGTCTAATACTGGCAGACTAGCAGTGTAACTCAAAGCTTTCATCTTCTCCTTAAAGATATCCAGTGCAATCATGAAATCCTGCTCACTTGACCTCTGAGCTGGCTTTTCAGACCAGCTTTTAGCAGCTTAGGAAGACTTATCTCAGAGAGGAAAAGCAGGTCATGCAGTGTGTGTGGACAAAGACTAGATCAGTCTGATTTGAGCAAGGGAGGAAAATATATTAGATCGCCCTTTATCCTTGCAAAGTGACTGTACAAGATGGGCATTAGTCGAAGTAATTCCTCCAGAAAAGCTTGAGGGATGCAGGCCAGAAGCAAATACATGTCTCTGTGAGAGTGTTTGGATTTGAAGTTCTCTGCACATCATTTTCCATGTCCCTCACTTATTAACAGGACCAGCCACAAGCAGACAGGCCACAAAACAAAAACTCATTAAAGACAGGAGTAATGAACAAGCAACACATGCAGTTTAATGTCTAAAAGCATGTAAATTACTACTAAGGGCCACACCTGAACAGTATTTTATTGCAAGCATTCCCCTCCATGCCTTTTGGTGTAATATGGATTTTCTAAAGTATACTACTCATTCAAAATGCCACCTGGCTGCTCCATGACTTTGTCCTTCCAGATCAAATGTACTCTGCCCCAACAGCCAGTGAAACCTGGAAATCTCTATATTGTGCACAAAGTAACACTTCTTTCCCCTCCAGCCATGCTTCCACAGCTTGAGCTCTGCAGGAGGTTGGGTTCCCACGTTCCCAGAATTTGTTACCAGCACCAGAGTTTCTGCAGGCTAAATGAAGCTATTAATGACCCATTTTTGTTCTGTTAACAAGTTAATGTTTTCAAAAGCAGAAGGAATGGAAAATAGTACGTTGATGACTCAATAATACCATTCAGCCCTCCTGTCTGGTAATGGTGTTGGCTATATAGGCCTTGTAGGAACCAAAGGCAGAAAAAGTTGGTATTTTGGCCCAGATTCACAAGTCTTCCTCACTTCGAAAGTCTAACTGGTTTTCAGCCAGACCATCCCAAACACAATAAACTTCAGTTCATCCTCATAGCTGGGAAAAATGACTTTTGCTGCAAATATGTGAAATGTCTTTATGTGAACACACTGAAAATACCCAGAACTGTGAAAAACAGTATTTTAAATGTAATTATGAAGAGCTGTTTGGATTGCAGTGATATCCCACTGATACCAGCCTGAGGAAATTAAGAACTTAAACATCTTGTTGGGTCATGGTATTGATTGCTAACTTTGAAGCTAGGTAACAAAGTGACATTTTACTTTTTTTTTTTTTTTTTTTTTTTTAACGCCAAAAC
>JAVJGI010000014.1:12403653-12420612 GCA_035590275.1 Ibycter americanus | reverse complement strand
TCTTTTGCCTTCCTTTCCTGATTTCTTATGCCTGGGGATCGAGAGCTCTTGCGCTCTATGGAAAGTGTCCTTAAAGATCTGTCAGCTCTGTTCCGCTCCCTTGTCCCTGAGGGCAGTTTCTTCCTTGAAGAGCTGGAAGTCTGTTTTCCTGAAATTCAGGGTCCTGGCTTTACTTTTCACCTGACCCACAGAAGAAGCATTCAGAGCTGCTGGGATACCTGGTAGGACCACATTGCTTTCTACATCTTGAGTTCATAGTGAAAAATGAGGCAAATCCCAGGAGTGCTCTTTAGGAAACTTGATATTTTCACATTTTAAGGAAACTGCTGTTGGCACAGACAGATAAAGAATAGGTAGATTTGTCAAACCCTCAGGCTGCTGCAGCCACTGGCACCATTTTATCATACTCATCAGAAGAGCAAGAGGGGATGGCAGAAGCCTAAGGTTTATGTCAATTGCTGCAAATTAACACCCATATAGATTAAGTTGTTTTATAACTAAGACAGGGATCATTATAAGGGGAGGAGAAGGCCCTTCGGCAAGAAGAGGGAAGACTGCAGCTGGCATTGTGTGTTAGGGACTCACTTAAAACCAAGTAGATGGGCAGTCATATCTGCTGTGTTGAACCCTGCATTGTGCACTTGCACCAGTGCCACGTGCTGTCACAATGGGGAAATGATTTGTTGTCCCGCTCAACCCCTTCTGTGCCCAGTGACACTTGGCCCCCAGCCCCAGATGCTGATCTTAGTTAGCATCAGTCATTGTCCCAGGACAGGTAACTTGGAACAAAGAGATCCAGTCCCATCACGTCCCACCTGAGGCTTTAGTGAGCGCATGGCAAGGCATGTCAGAGCCATTTTTCACATGTTGCTTTTCAGTATTAGGCATTGTCTTCCAGAGTTCAGAGCTGTTGGTTTAGAAAGCGGATCCCAGAAGACTCTGGTTTAAGGATGCTCATGTTCTTGCTGTGTATTCTCAGCAGGAGGGCTTTGATCTTAATATGTGTCTCTGACAGTCATGTCACCCATGTTGTGCCCATTTGTATTCAAGTGTTTGGTCCCAGTGATGTGGTTTTTCTGTTGGTGGTGTTGTTCTTTGTGTTTAATTATTTTTTCTTTCTTCATTAAATATTTTGTTCAGGTTGCCTGCTCCCTCACACCCTCCTGCAGAAAAACTGGCATTTTATGGTCTTTGCTTTGCTTTGGTTTATTGCTTGAGGAAAAATTTCACATTGTGTCATCATTCTTTTGTGTGTGTGTGTGTGTGTGGTTGTTATGTAGAAGTGACACAGATGGGTTTAAACTACAGACAAATAACAGGGATGGTGAAACCTATATGAGGAGGGATATGGAAGGTGCAAAGAAAACGTAGATAAATGCCAGTAGGAACAGCTGAGAAAACTAGAAAATAGCCTGGAAATCAAGAAGATAAAAAAATTACAGTAATTTCCTATAGAATTTCACATTAGTATTTAGGATCAAGAATAAAATGCACGGACTGTGTTATTCTATTTCCATTACATCTGTTAGAAAGTAATAGTTTTGCAAATGCAGCACCAGTGTTGACCTGATCTTACAGTGACAACATCGGGTGGGTTCAGGTCTGGAAGATGGCTGCATCCATGCAGCATCTTCCTAAGCTAAATGTCCCTCAGCATGGTATATCTTTGCGACCAAATAGTGGCCTTTGAGAATATATATTCCACACTTAGCTAGTTCACTTGGCACTGTTCCATGGGATCATAGCAGTGCAGGTCTCCACAAGCTCAGGGATCTCTGTACCACACTCCCCTGTATGGTGCCCAGGTATATATGCCCTTGGCTTAGGGGGACTGTCAGAGTCGCCGCAGGGGAGGAAATGTGAGAATAAGGCATGAGGATGACATGCCAAAAAAGACACGTTATATGTAAGCCCGTTACATGTAAGACTTCAGTGTCATTTTTAGCACTGCTCTGTGAACTGGACATTTAAATATAAGCATGCACATGTGAGAGTGGCACCTATTACTGAATTCACCCAGTGCTTCCTCTTACAACACCCTGGGTTTGATTGCTTATAGTTTTTCTAAGTGGGCTGAAGTTTTCCATGCTCTGTATCAACCTCAGGCTAGATAATTTTTGGGAAAGATAATAAACATACGACAATAAGACAAGAACATTTAGATGAATAAGTTATACATATACACAGATAATATGTGCCCACACTAAAGATACAGGCAGATAATCACAAATGTCTCATTCAATCAGTTTAGGAAGTTTTCACTGTCTCAGCTGGAAATTACCACTCCTTAGCGGAGGCACAGAGCCTGCAAGCATGCACGTATGTTGTCCTGAAGTACTAGGCGAAACAGGTCCATTCACACCAGCTCTTGTTCTAGCTGAGGAGTGGCAGTTTCTTAAACCTCTCTAATTTGGTTTCCTGCAATTGTGTGATGATAAACTAAAGGGCTTGGCTTGTTGCAATGTGGATATTGCGTATTACAGCTATTGCAAATGATAATGCTGAAGTAGAATAACTCATTATGTGTCTGATTTGTCAAAAACCTGATAGGAGTCTTCATCATTCATGCTTATTGGCATACTTATTTTAATGTAAGTTTGAGCGCATGAGGCATTTAAAGCCAGAGCTCCATACAGACCTCAGGATAGTTTTTGCCCAGGTACATTAATGGAGGCTCTTTCCTGGTGTCTCTGTGAACCAGGTAAGTATCTTGTGCAGAAGGTGTAAGCTGAGGTCACTCCAAGCCATGAGTGCCACTGTGCTCCTGTGGCTGGATGGAGACCTGGGAGGAAATTCTAGCCCTGTTGCAGTCAGCTGGAGTTTTGCCATCAACTTCGATGGAGCCAACATTCCTGTTCTGATGCAGACATTTCACAATAACCTCCTCTGTTGAACTTTCAACACGTGCATGTTATTTTCATTACAAATAAACAAAATCTTTCTAAAATGGATACCCTCATATATACGTTATGCCAGAAGATCACATTAAAAGTTCATCACAGTGCACGTGGTAAAATACTAATAATCCATCCTTGAAGTCTAAGGGAAAATTTCTGACGTGAACAAATCCCCTTTAGGTCGTTTCGCCTGAATATCCAGCAATCAGATGTACAGCCGAGGGTTTATTATTTTTGCAGAATGCACATGCGTTCCAAATTTGCTGTGCTCAGAAACGGAGACAAGACGTTCATCTGTATGCTTGGCTTTAGGAAAAGACATCTCTGTGTGTCCGGACCCAGGCCCTGGTATAGCGCAGACAGGAAATCTGCCAGACTGCCTCGGCAGGAGGCTGCCTGCAACACGTGCAGCAAGGAACAAGAAATGTCTTAATGATTAATCACTGTCAACCTTTGTTCTTGTTAAAGACTTGATTGTCGGACAAGGCTGGTAATGAGGCACTGTTCCTGGGTCTGTTGCTATGTGATTGTGCAAGTGCTGAATCTGAGCCTTGGACCCTGCAAGATGCAGCTCCCACTTCGCCCAAGTTTAAGGAGTTCGGGTGGGAACGTCGTTATAAGAGTGCCTGCTAGTGGCTATAGGGCTGTGCAGCTTTCCAGTAAGGCTAGAAATAAATCTCTAACGGCTGAAAATCAGTTCATAAGAATCTCAGGAGCGAGGAGCTTCCTTGTTGGTGCTGAAAAGGCAAAGTGCTACAAAAGGTTTCTATTGAGAACTGCACAAATAACAAACGATCTGTCGAAGTCTCTTGCTTGTGGTTTCACACCGATGTGGGGATTGGCTCCTCTGAGGTATCTGATCACCCATTTTTACCGAGCAGATTGTGCAGTTTCCTTTTTCGCTATTCTTCTGTATAAACTTTTGCAACACTGAGTAGCAGGAGAATTATCTATTTCTGAAAATAGTTCTGGGGTCCATCTAAATTTCAGCGTGTCCATAAAATGGCCTTTTAAAAAGCTTGGCCTCCCTTGCTCTCCCAGTGAGAGATGCAGCAGTTGGGTGTGCTGAAATACTTATTCCTCTGCATGCTGAGTATCTGCTGCATCACTTGATACCCAAATCTATCACTCCAACAGGCAACTCACACCCATGAGGCTGCAGAAATCAGGTGTGTGCTCCCTACTGTCATGGTCATTTCCAGTTTCGTAGTATCTGAAGGGATTCATCTGCATTTCCTCTTCAAGCTCCATTGCTTGGTTTGTTGGAGGAATGACACAGCATTTGCTTCTTTTCCCTGGCTGGATGAAGGCACAAGTATTTCTGGCAGACAGCCTGGACTTGTGAAATTGCAAATGCTGGTGTCTGTGATTCCTTGTGTATGTGCCTTGGAAACACGGTTGGCCCTGAAATTTTTGTCCTGAGAGGTCAGATGTTCACAGGAGACAAACACAGAAGATGGTCTTATGTGGATGAGCAAACTTCTTATAAGCACTCTACAAAATTACTGAAGGGAAATATTTTGCAGTCTTCAGCCAGCTGTATCTCTGGGAATCAGACACAGCAAAACCAGGTCTTGGGATCTTGCAATATTCAGGTTTTTCAAATGCTGTTTATACACATGAAAGCGATCTTGCTGGAATGCATAAAACTACTCTCTGGCAGGTGGTTAGAAGGAATTCTACCTGTAACAGTGTCTTCTGCGTGATTAACTTGAGAGGCTTTTAGGTCACTCTGTACAACACCCTTAGAAATTAATCCACTTGGCAGATCAAGGGGTGCTTACGCTTACTCTTCAAGGCATCTTACTCAAGTGTGACTAGAAGCATCTAAAATGAGGAGTATAAGGGAATGTTCCTATCATCTAACCTGGGCTCCTAACTTAATTGTCTAAATTAGGCATCTAGAGACCCATCCCTCAGTGTAGTGAAGGAATAGCTCCAGCAGGCAGTTTAGAGAGAATTTGATCTAAGTTTTTGATCAGAGACCTAAACTTAGAGACTCGCTTTTATGCTGTATGTTCCAGATACGAAAAAAGGTTGAATGAGTTTAAGGTGCTCAGGAGGATGCTGTTTTCTACCACCACTGGGCTGAACAAGCAATAAGGCAAGGGAGAATCGGGCTGACTGTGTTTCTGCCCAGCCTGTGTTATTTCCAGCCCTGATACGTAGATCAGATCCTCAGCTGTTGCAGGTCAGCGTAACCTCAGGAACTACTTGGGGCTTTCACAGTGTACACTGGCACAGAAAGCATCCCTCTGCGCTCCAGTCAAGAGTGGGAGTTATTTCTAAAAATAAGGAAACTCTTCAACTCTTTCCCTATAGCTAAGAGTTCTTACTCGACAGGCACTCTGCCATGGTCCTGCTGCGGTTTTGTTTTCTCGTCTGAGGCAAGGACGGAAGCAGGCAGTGCATGGAGTTCAGATGTCCATGGAAACCCCAGTGTTTAGCAGCAAGGGGGGATTCTGCTTGCATTAGATGTAGCAGAAAAGAGGTGGCTCAGAAGGAGGCTGGCAGGTGCTAAAACCAGCTCGATGGAGCACCCTGTGCTTGGCTTCCTAAAGTTGCACGCATGAGATTGGCTCTTCTCAACAAGCCTGGTACTGCCCCGTGCTTGGCCCTGAGGGCTGCTGGGGAACCTCAGTTTCTGGCTGTGGAAAGGGGTGGAGGTTCACACCAGGGAGTCACAGCAGGTCTGGGCTTTGCCACCAGCCTTGCACCACCCTGAAACAGTGTTGCAGGACTTCACTGAGCAATTTCTTAGAGTCTTCCTCCTCCTCCTCCTCCAAGTGCCTGGTATCCAGGGCAGAGTGCAGCCAAAGCATAATGCCCTTGAGAAGCTCATAGGGTCAGGACAGCCACTGGCCCCTGAAGAAATCCACAGAGGTGCCTTGATCTCCACCATCCTCACTTTAAGTAGCCTGTGATGCCAATTAACACAACTGAATCAAACTGTTTGTGGGAACATCATGTATAGGTTTGGTCACCAAATGAACAGAACTTTGCAGAGCTCTTCCCCTGCGAGCAGCTTTTGGAAAGGCAGGCATCTGCCGCTGAGCAGGCTTCCATGAATGGATCTGAAGCCTTTTCCTTTTTTTCCTTTAACTGTTCGTTTCTAAGGAGAGCAAAAGTCAGCGCTGTGACTCTCAGCCTTGCACTGGGCACAGAATGAGCTGCCCCACAGAGGAACAGAAAGGCAGAAAAATTCACCCCTTGCTTTTAAGGGAAAATCTGCAAGAAGCAGAAGCCCATCCTGTGACACAGATGCCAGTTGTCCCGGCTGGGAAGCAAACAGCCTCTGAGGGCATTGTGGTTTAATAAAAAATTAACCATTGTTTCCCTTCTGTCCCACCAAAATTATTCATCAATTCAAGGCATTTCCAGGAGAAAGAGGCAAAAGGTTTGCACATCCTTTTCCACCCAAGTGTCCCTAAACCACTTCGGAACTAGGAATGCGGAAATGCAAGCTTGCAAGGCTCCTGACAAGCTTTGGAGAGAAAGGGAGAGAAGAGGAGAGGAGAAAGGGAGAAAGGGGTACTTTGTCCCAGATGCACAGGCCCCTGCCATCTCTCTGCTTTGCAGAAATCCCTCTCCAGCTGCACATTGCTGTTACTGCTCAATACAAAAGCAGTGATAAGGAAAATCCCCTTCTTTCCCTGGTAAATGCAGTAATGTTTTGCATTTCTGCGGAGCCTTTCATCCACCTCTTTGAGGTCCATGAAGGAGCCTCTTCAGAGTGGCGTGGAAGGAGCCTGCAGTGCTGTGGGGTCAGGGAGGGAGGGGCGGATGCCCAGCATTGCCTGCAGCTCCTTGCCATGAGCTCAGCCCAGAGAGCAGCATTTGGTGTCAGAGATTTAAGTAGCAATGCAATGGGTCCTGACATGGGAGAGAACCTGCAGCAATGAGCTGCACAAGCCCAGGAGATGCTGGGCAGGGGCTCGCTGGTGTGAGCTGCCAGACCTGGCAGGACAGAGGCTTGACGAGCTTGTCCTGCACAGTGAGCAGAAGACCAAGGTGACGCAACCTGCAGCACTTCTCGGTGAAAGCATGGGGAATGGCCCCAAAAGGGGCAGCAGAGGTGATATCCAGCCAGACTCAAACCCACTGGCAGGGTCTGAAGGAAAGGGGAAGGGGAAAAGGAAGGAAAGAGGAAAGGAAAAGAAAGGAAAAGGGAACGAGAGGAAAAGAGAGGAAAAAAGAAAAGTCTATTTCAGAAAGTCTGTATCTGTGTTAGAAGTCAAAACCTCCCTTCATTTGTATGAACACAAGTCAGCTGCAGCAGCGATAGTGAAAGGCAAACTCAGTCTTAAATGTTTTGATTTACTGCTAATTTAAACATTTGAGCATAATGTTCTTTGTGATGCTTATGAACAAAACCCCAGTTGTGCTGCCAGCTCTGAGGAGCTTTCACTGACTCTGCTTCTCTTTCTGCTATTTGTAGGTTTTATATCTCATTGTAACATCAGAGAATAGGGTGCAACGCACCTGCTTTGCACCTAGAGCATCACTGTGCTGGGGTTTCAGCACCAGCAGAGCAGGTGGGGGCTTGTGGTGCTTGATGAACACTCATTCAGCCCTTGACTGCTGCCCAAATCCCAGCTGGCACTGGGCACAGCCCTGCAAGGGCTGCAGCTCATCTGCAGGGTTGGGGGTGTGTGTGGCATGCACAAGTGGTGTCAGCAAGTGGAGCAGGAGTTGGGGGCAAACCCAGACGAACACTTGTACCTGTCAAGGTATGATGCTTCCAGCCCAACCCTGACACCCAGCTGGCTGCAGGGACATGCTCCCAGTCACCTCACCTCCTTGGAGGCAAAGTCAAAAGCAGGTTACTTTCCCTGTGCAAGGAAACAGCATGGTGTCACTGTGCAGGCAGGCACCAGTTGGAGGGTTGCTGGGCTGCCCGTGCAGCCTGCCTCTGCCCCTCGCTGCCCCTCACGAGGGGACATGCATGTCCCACTCTGGGCTTTCTTCGGTCAGGGGTTTCTAAAGTTAAAGTGCATAAACTGTAGGCATGGGAACCGAGGAATGAAGTTCAAAAGGCCACCAGCAGTTTTAGATGTTTGGAGTCATAGTAAAGCTGCTGTAGTAAAGCCAGGCTTAGAACAGGATGAAACAGTTCAATGGAAGCAGGGTAGCTCCAACCCAAATCTGCCATTCCTTGGCAGGGATGCGGGAAAGCATGTATTGTCCAAGCGCAGGGACAAAGCCCCACATCCCTGGCAGTGGTGTAGCCCTTCTGTCTTCTGATTTGCAGTGATGCAAGCACGGGGCAAGAGTAAGGCTCGATAGCCGTGGTTCATGAAGGGTCAAACTGCTGCACAGCTAATCCCCTGATTTATTAGGCAACTGTTCTTCTGCCATCGCATCACTGATGATGGAAGATCAGCAGGCAGGAGAAGTAACACATCATAGATTCATAGGCTTACACGGACATTTCATGAACAGCAGAGAAAGGACCAAATGCAAAAAAAACCAAACTGGCTCCAAATTGGTGATTTATACTCTTTTCTCAGGGCCTGTTTGCCAAGCAGCTGGTGTTTTGTGCCAATTGCTTTTACAGAAGAGCTTTCTTTGATAGGTACCGTGAATGGACACTACACAGTTTATCTTAAAACAAAATCCTTCCCCACAGCTTATACGGGCTGGCAGGGGATGAGGGAGAGAAAAAGTTGGGCTTTGTTGTGTTTTTATTTATGCAGAACTATGAAAGCACATTTGGGGGAGCCTGCATTATCTGTGCAAAAACACAACAGATGAATTCTATTAATGGATGTAACATGTGGCTGGGTTCAAGCTAGAGTTGTCATTTGAATATAGAAGTCAAAGCCAATTTATTGGAACATATTTTTCTTTTCAAAATATTTTAAGAAAGACAAAAAAGTTTGCGCAACAACTTGGCAAGAAGGTCTGTTGAGAGGAGGTATTTTCTATCTTGCAGCTAACATAAGGGCTGAAAAATGTGGCAGTGCCGAGCAATCCTGGATTCCTTCTGGAACTGAAAGAAAGTGTGCGGGATATAATTGTGTAAGAGCTCAATAAATTTTGAAGGGTGGGTTTGTAACACTGCCTTGGGGGCTGCAGGTGGCTCCAGAAGAAAGACATGGTTTTTATTTCAGTAACAGTCATCAAATACTCTATCTAGATAGCTATGCACTCGTGTGGCCCCATCTAAAAGCCATGGAATTATTTTAAAATAGAAATACCCATAACAGTCATTGTGTTTCTTCCATGCCAGATGGTAGAAAGATACGTTGGATTAATCTAGTGTGTGTGCAAAAGCTAAGGCACAGAAATGAGCTTTCCTGGAGACTGCAAAGTGAGGAGCATCAGTGCTCCGTGGTCTTCAGGGTATGGGTAGGCTACGCCTGGCCAGTCCGTGTGTCGCTGTTGGTCCGTCTTATTTCCCTGGATGCCACGGGAGGCAATGGCCATGGAGCAGAGCTCTACCTACGTAGTAGATCAGACACTAGCATTACACCTCGGTATTGAGAGAACTGCTGCATAACAGGGAGCATCAGACTTCAGCTGTGGATTCTTGTGTTGTGGGGCAAAAATGCTGCTGCATATTAGGTTACACAGAATTATGTGGTTTAGTTCCTATGGTGAATGGCAACAAAGTCAAGTCAGAGAACTGATGTTTCTCACGACTGTTGTGACCTCTCCAGTGTATCCTATTTTCTTTGTAGCTGGGCGGCTAAGGAATACCTGACTGTCAAGTGATCCAACGTAGGCTGAGTATTTTCGTGTGTGGACTGAGAAAGCTATTTCCTACATTTGGTCAAACACTGGTGGAGCAAGTAGACAGAAAACATATTGCTGCCAAGGAAAACCATGGCTAAAAGAAAACAAGCAGCATATTGTGTTCTCATGGTGTATGTGCATGGTTTGAGTCACCAAGTGCCTTCCCGTGGCCTTCTGAGAAGGCTTGTTGCCATTGGCTTCCTCATGAAGCTGCACACAGGGAAGAGGAAGCAGATCCAGATCCATCACAAAGACCGGGGAGACCCTAAAGCGCTCTTCAAAGTGCTGACCAGTTACACATTTGTTTTACCACTTGATAAACTCTAAGCCTATTTAATCCTGCCACTAATGGGAGTCAATTAGCAATCTCACAGAGGTTGGTCTTGTCAGGGAGGTGACGGGACGTATGTAATCAGCACCATTCACCCCACTGCAAAGTAACAACTTACCGCTCCTGTATTTTCTGAGAATAGATGCCACTTCTAGCAATGAGTCTGTAACTTCTCACTGCTGCTCGCCAGATGGTAGGAACCAGCAGATGCCGAGTTTGTTCCCTTGTGGTCAAACAAACTGCCATATGGCCCAGCGCAAGTTTCCTGAAAGATCCCCAGGATGGCTCCATTACTTCAGTTAACATTTCCCAAGCTCCTGGTACAACATTGAGGTTTTCCACTGGAACCACCTGGCACATTTTCAGAGTCTTCTATGAGTGATGAAGTTACTCAATCCCCTTCTTATTTTGTCAAACCCTTTGTATCGGTCACTTGTCCTGAGAGTCTGTGGGCTGTGTCCTGTAGTTGAGCTAATTGCATGAAAAGGATTATTTCCTTTTCTTGATGCTTGTTATTTTTTTCATCCTTCACAAGCCATTTCTTCTGTTTCAGGATCAACACTCTGTGGTAGGCCAGGGAGCTGGCCCCACTCCAAGCTCCAGTTCTTGCTCAAATCCAAACACTGGAAGTGGTTACATGAACTCATCCCAGCAATCAATGTTGAATCAGCAACTGATGGAAAAGAAACAGGCTCTGCAACGGCAAATGATGGAGCAAAAACAACTCCTTCTACAGCAGCAGATGTTGGCAGAAGCCGTAAGTTTTCTAATTCCTTATTTTACATGGAAAAGATTATCATAGAAACAATAGAAAAGAAAGCTAAGACAGGGGAAAGAAAGCCCTCAAAACTTGGAGGTCATTTTGGCAATGCCTAGACCTTCTAGAGTGTGCCTCATATTTTTCAGCACTTTGCTAAGCCCTTTTGAAAACTTCTTCAGTTTATATGAAACAACTCAAGTATCCGAGCTACTGTGGTTTCATTATGAGAACAATCTAAGTGCATGCTTAATTTGAGGCATATGAATATTGCCAGTGGTTTTCTTTGCAAAATAAGCCAAGGTGCGCTGCTATGCTACTTGACCACAGAAGAAAGTTGACTTCCAGGCTCTGCAACCTAGGCAGCATGGTAAAAATTGCCTGTGTGTAAACAAGGATCGGGTATGTTGATTTTAGTGTTCAACACAAATTTGTGTGCTTGGCTGGGATCATAAATGAGTCCTCCTTTCTCTGTTTTTCTGCTCACATTTTCAGCTATTTGTAGCCAGTTCTTCTCTCTCCCTTGGTATCTGAGAGACCAACTGAGAGTTTCTGGTCACTTTATGAGGTGTGGGGGATATTTGTGGTCTTGTTGGCAGTGATAAGTGCTAGAACCCACTAGTTTAGTTTCCCTAAACTGGTGTTGCCATTGATATTGCATGAACTGAGTCAGCTGAAGGTGCTTCATGTCCCATCACCCACGGCCAGTGCAATGCTGGGGGGACTCCCAGCTGCCCAGAGCAGTAACACATGCTCTCTGCATCCTCATATTCACCGTTCCTTGGTACTCCTGCTTGCCAGAGCACAGAGAAGAGAGACGTCCTGGAAGAAGAGGAGCTGAGCTTGGCATGTCCTTGAGACTGGCAGAAAGCAATGCAGGCACCCTGTGGCATCTAGGGAAGGGCTGCAGGGAGGATGCTGGGGAAGGATGGAAGTGACACCGCCACCTGCTTTTCTTCCCCCAGGCTGCAATGACAGCAGACCCCAAGCCTGTGGCTTATTTACCTCAACCTGCGTCTCTCCGCCTACAGGGCAGACCCATTCATGCTGGCCTGACATTTTGAATCCAAATTTTCTTTTCTCTATAAAGATGTAGACTCAGAAATACTGAGACATATAGTGAATGCCACTCAGTAGTTAAAGAACAACACAGAAGTGGAAAAACATTCATGGTTTTGTGGGGATGTTTTCAAAACAGAAATGATTCAGTTTTTTATAGAGAATATCTTTTTGTTTACAAACTTATTTCCATTCCAAAAACACAATTAGAAAGCTTGAGTTTGAAATGAAGGTTTTCATTTGTCCTATTAGGGAAATATTTGTTGACTTTTTAATTTATGCAGAAGAAAACTGAAGCTTCAAGTCAGCTCTACAAGCTGCAGTTTTCTGTCAGAATTTTTAGCGGAATGAAAAGTTAATTGCTCAAATAGCTCCTTAAAAATAAATAAAGTAGAAATTAAAATCACTCTACGGAATGTGGTTTTTTGATCAGCTTGCCTTTGCTTTTGTGTTGTGTGCACAGAGACACACACAAAACCTGCCTACAGTTTTTACACATATTGCAGCGATTTCCTGGGAGATAACTTGTTTTTCTTCTTCACAAGGGTTCAGGTCAAGCAGTATGTTAAAACGACCCTTGTAAATCTTAATCAGACCCCTCACTCGCAAGAGTGCATTATGGAAATGCCTAAAGACCACAAGAAAGGCTCTTATCCCAGTGTTTTAAAGTGCTCCTGGCAGAAGAAAAAACAGATTTTTCATGAGAAGGTCCATTTGCATGCTCTTTTCAGGCAGAAGATCCCCAAATTACTCTGATAGACTTCCATCACCAGCCAAGAGTGATTCTTTCACACTGATGAGCTGGTTTGCCATTCTGGCAGCCAACCCAGCACAAAACCCAGGCTTATTGCAGAGAAGGGGTGAAGCCTGCCCAGCAGCTTCCCAGTAAGCACAGCTCCGGGAGACACATGTGCACCGGCAATGACTTACCAGTGACTGAGGTGGTCAAACCTACATTTTGCTGCCATGGGGCCACATATCCTGAGGAATCGTTGCTCATGGGTGGGCAATAGCACTCTGGAGGCATCAAGTCATGCTGATGCTGATGAGAGATTTGGCATTGACTCCGCTGCCTGTGCTTTCCAGATCTTTATGAGCACAGGGCAGTTAGTCAGACTTCAGTTCAAGGACTTGCATTTCTATCTTCCCTTCACCAGAGATGTGTCCCTGCAGGCCCAAAATAAAAAAAATCTCCCCTACTAATCAGCTTTTTCTGCAATCTTTCCCCGCTGTCCTCCCCCCCGTGCTTGCACTCCCAGTGTAAGAGGAAAGACAGTGCCATGTATATGTACAGGGAAGCACAGGGCAATGATGAGTGGCATAAAAACCAACTAGCCCAGCACTGTCCTTGCTCAACCCTGGCCATGGGTCCTGCTGGCATCCTTGGTGAGGAGGGACAGGCGGAAGGACAAAGCAAGGGTTTTGCTGATTTCTGTGGAAGCTCCTCTGGTGTAGGAGGAAGGAGAGAGTGAAGGGTGGATATGCCTATGGACGGAGGTGATGAGCTGAAATCCTCTTTGCTGTGCACACTGAGAGGGCTGCGTGGGCGAAATGGGCTGATGCCCATTGACACAGCCAAGGGGCAGGTGTCAGCCTTGCAGGTCTGGACCCTTGTTGCTCCCCAGCTGCATCCTGGCTGTGTGTTTGCGTTAGACCTGGGTGTTTGCTCTGTCTCTGTGCTTTCTTTGAAAGCAAACCCAGCTGCACAGACAGGGAGGAAGCCATGAGGAACCATTAGGACCCTCTGTCTGATGATAAGCATGGTGAACAAGATGGTGTGAACATCACAAGACGCTTTGTTCTGCAGTGGCCAATGTTCTCAAAGGCGAAGAAACTCTCAGTGGTTTTAAGGAAAGTTAGGCTAGACTCAAACACAATACAATCAGCATAAAGGTTTCCATACAGTGGGCAATGACACGGGTTTATGGATGCCCCTCCTGTGAATCAGACAGGGTGAAAGGAAGGAACACTTCAGCTTTGTACATACAGAGAAAGAGAGAGATGAACAATCCATGGAGCCAGGAAAGCATAAAGAAAAGCAAATTAATATATTTCTATTCTAATCCTCTAGGAGAAAATAACTCCACAGGATCAGCTGAACAGACACTTGACACGACCACCACCAGATTACAAAGACCAAAGAAGGAACATGGTCAACATGCAACAGGCAAACCAATATTCTGGTAAGTACCCATGGGCTAAATGAAACTGTTTCCTTCCTTCCAGCTGGAAGACCATCCAGAAAAGCCATCCATGCACTGATGACCAGGGTCTGATTTTCTGGGTATCCACTTACATCACCACAGAGGCAGTGGGTGGTGGGTGCTGCTGTCCTGTGCTATTTACCTTACTGTCCTGCACTACTGAGAAGTGCTGATGTATGATCTGGAGAACCAGCTGGAGGTTCATCCAGGCTGATGCTGGATCCCTCAGGCATGGGGAAGGAGTAGCTGGTACCCCTCCCATTAGTACTTTCTGGGGCAGATGTACACCCAAATCTGTAATACAGAGGTGTCCTCTTGACTATGCAACCTCACTCCATCCAGATGCTTCTCTCATGTACGTGGTACATCTTGCTGAAGGCTGCTCTGAGAGCAAAGGCAGAGTAAGGAAAAGATGCTGAGGAGAGAGAGGAGGTGGGGGGAAATGCAGCAGATGGGATCAAAGGATGTTCTTTATACTGCAAAGCGCCTGTGCATTTAAGTATAAAAAGGATCCTTTGCCTTCTAGTATATCTTTGTACACAACACAATGAGGAAAAAAAAGATGGTTTGATTTGGTTTTCCATAGCTGTTGGCTTTGCAGATTCAGGCAGGGATCTGAGTCTTTCCTTCCTACCTGTCCTTTGTAGCAAAACTTTTTCAGCTTCTGTTATGATTTTAAGGAGTTCCCAAGTACAGTTTGCTCACACGCTACCCCTCTGCCCAACCTGCTGGCGACAGCATCAACAGCCCAGCTACATGTGGAGGGGCCAGGTTGGGCTGCTCAGCCAATGTTCATGCACTCCATTGCTTTGTTTACAGGTTCTAGCAGCAATAAGCTCGCTGCAGTCTAGAAGCTGCTGCTTTCTAACGGGGCTGAATGTTTATCATCTTCAGTACATTTGCACAAACATCGCTGATGCCAGCATAATAACCCAGGGTGAGGGCAATGCCACAGGGCAGAGAGCCCTGCTTGCTGGCTTGGTACCTCCTGCACTCGTAAAACAAATGCTTTGGCAACCCTGGCAGTTTGCTGGGGAATCCTGTGATTTGGTGTGGTGTTTAAAGGCTCATTCCTGGAATCAAATGAGTAACTGAGATTCTTGGCTTTTACTTAAAAACAATGCATTTCTAGCCCAAGAGGGAAAATGGAAATGACTGCAGCCACATCTGTGAAAGGCTCCAAAATAAGTAGATAGCCATTGTTATGTGGCTCTTCTTGTTCTTAATCTGATGGACTCTTTGCCAGTCTTATGATATTTGGAGTCCCATCTCCTAGTTTGAAACATGTGGGATTGGCAGCACTTGTCCATTCAAATCTCAAGTCCCCGCTGAGTGAGCCCAGGGAGTACAGCAGCTTTTCAGGCGAGCCTGGGAGAAAGGGCTGTGCTGGGAGCTTGCAGCAAGGCTACCAGATGGAGGGATTAGGAAACTCTTGCATAAGGGAGTAACAGCAGGGAATCTGTTCCCTTTTTCTGGGAATAGCTTTGCTCAGGTCAGGGAAGAAGAGACAAAAAGTTAAATAAAATAACATAGGGGCTTGGAGATACTTGGTTAAGCATTTTATTCCTCTATGCTTTTCCCCATGGTGCCATGTCACGGCAAGAAACCCCAAAGACAAGAGCAGGTGAATTGGGCAGTGAAGGCATTTTTCCAAATTGTCGTAGCCTGGGGTGCCCAGCTGCTGTACACAGCACTGCCAGGGAAGACATTTCTTCCCATCTGGAAGAAATCAGAATGGAAAATATTTGCTTTAAAAATAAAAGGATAAAAATAGCAATACAAAGAAAGAGGAAGCTTCGTCTTTTTGCACAAGTATAACCCATGTCTCAACCACTTGTGCTCTTTAAAGAGCATGGCATTTGTAGGAGCAGTGCTGGCAGGATCACCCCAGGAGGGGCTTTATCCCAGTGGCAAGTGAAGTGGCTCCACAAACTTGTAGTTCAGCTAAAGGGAGAGAACCAGCTCTCCCCAGATGGCTGTTCCAGGCCTTTTGAAATGCCACCGATTTCTGTGCCATTCCTTCTCTTTTGTACTGCTATAAGGGAGCAAAGAATCAGGGCCCCCATCTCTATTCCCACTGCAAAAAGATGTTACAGCATTTCCAAAAAGCAGTGAGCAACACACAACCCACTAGCAAAGCCAAAGATGGGGCTAATCGTGAGGTTGCCCGCTGAGCTCTGATTGTGAGAACCTGATTGTCCCTGGGGGGGTAAAACCAGGTGGACTGCTCATCGCATCTCCTGTCCCAGGGACTGCCTGGCTCAGGAACTGAATTTAGGTTATGACAATGTAATTGCTAGGACAATGAGATCCTCTGTAGTCAAGGGTCTCCTGTTTAGAGCCACTTTGTGGAAAAACCTGCCTTCCGAGATAAGGTGAGCCTCTGAATTTAGTTATCTATGTTTATATTGATTTGGAACAAGGAGCTCTGGTTGTGGAGTCATGCTCAGTGTTAATAATGATTTGGGAAGAGATTATTTTTAAGTACTTAAGGAAAAAAGGAATCCTTCACATCCATTACTAAATGGAAATAGCATGTATATAAAAATAATGCAGAAAAGGCAGAAATATGTGGCAATTTTTTCTTTGGTTCCAGTCTGAGGGAACAGAACATCATTATGGTGAAATTTCAACAGGAACAGTATATTAAGCAGCTGTTCCTAAACATAGACTTTTAAAATATGTATGTACATGATTTGTCTTCAAGAGTATTAAAATGCTGGCTGAGAGGTTCTCCAAATTCTTAATGTCATTTTTTATTTAGTCTTGAAACTCCAAGGAAGACTGCTAAAGCCATGACAAAACCTAAAAGAGTAAGTAGGTAATTGCAGTTGTAGTGACCTAATGCTGAGCTCAGCAAAAATACTGCAGAGCTGATTGTCGTGGTTTAACCCCAGCCAGCAACCAAGCACCACGCAGCCACTTGCTCACTCCCCCTCACCCAGAGGGATGGGGAGGAGAATCGGAAAGGAA
>JAVJGI010000014.1:12379134-12403553 GCA_035590275.1 Ibycter americanus | reverse complement strand
TTTAGTATAAACATCACCCAGCAACAACTGAAAACATCAGTGTCCTATCAACATTGTTCTCACATCATAGCCAAAACACAGCACTGTACTAACTACTAAGATGAAAATTAACTCTATCCCAGCTGAAACCAGGACACTGATAATGCCCAAATAATAAAGAATTTAGGAAAGGAATATAATTAATGTCAGGCAACATGGGTTGATGTAAAAGAATCTTTTCAAACTAGTGTGGGATCTTTTTCAATGAAACCACAACTTTGGTTGATAGAGGTAATAGTTGTTCAGGTAATGTCCTTTAAAGCATCTGACTTCATGCTGCCTATTTTGGTTAAGAAACCAGAGTGATACAAAATTAACATAGCACATAAGGAAATTGTTGATAGGTCTCCAGATATCACTGTAAACAGGCTGTGTGGTTGCATCCAAAAGGGCAAACACAGTCTGAGATGATGCTGAACAAGAAAAACAGAGCTTACTTTACATCCATGTTGGAGATGTGCTAGAGTTATTACTGTGACCCGCTGTGATGTACAGCATTGAAATCAAATGCTGAAAACTGTCAAGTTCTGAAAAGAGCTCAGAAGGACCAAAGGACTGGAAAACATGCCACACACTGAGACTGATGTATTTGGAGAATGCTGCAAGCATGATCACAGTCTTGAAGCACCTGTGCAGTAAGAAGGAACTGATGATGGACCAACTAACAAAATTAATCACACAAACTAATATATAATAAGATTTGATGACAAAGTCAAAGTTAGTCAAGTTCAGTCTGGTTTTGTTGTATGTATGAAGGATCAAACGAAAGCAGTGTCCCTATGTCCAACAATTGCTCTAGTTGCTACCTATGAAATAGCAAAGCTCCAGGGCTATATGTTCCTCCATTCCTCCTCTGGGAGAGGCTCAGGGAATTCCTGAAATGTGGTGGCACCTTGGTAGCAAGCCCATTCAACAGCTTTTCTTACACTTTGGCAGCCACCCAAAGTGGTACGAGAATTTATCTTGTACTGTGCCATGTGGCAAAGATTTCCTTGGCTGACCCACATGTTGTGTGAAGAAACAAATTTAATTTGCCTTGAACCTGGTTCCTCCTAGCTGCACTTCTTGTAGGACTTGTACTGGAAGCAAGGGTAGTGAATTAAGCTGTGGAGCAGCCGATTGTGTGCAGAGGTGGGGATTCTCTACAGTGCCATCTACACTGGCTGTGTTTAGAAAACATTTGGTTTTTTCTACTGATCTCTCAGGGATTAATTCAGAGCCTTGCACTGCATCAGCAATCAGCCTACATTGCGTAAATGACTTACTGTGGCCTCAAAACAGAGACTATGCAGCTGCAAATCAGCCACAGAAGTGAGCTTATGTTGAGGTTTGGAGGCTGAAGAGAAGATAAACCTCTCTTCTTGTGATTCATTGGCAGATGTCAGGTACAGGAAAATCCTCCACTGGGCAGAATTAGCCATGAATGGTAGATCCACACCAAGTCATAACTTCTAGATCTTTGATGCACCAAAGGTGATGTTCGTGTGCAGCAAATGCCTGCACATCAGGTGTCATGTGTGGCTCTCTCATGGGCAAGTCGGCTTCTGCAGGGGCAAATGGCCATAGCCCAGCTGGGAATAGAGCTTAGAAGGGGCATGTGGGTGGCACTCGCCAGGCACAGCACTAAGGTGTGTTCTTGTGCCTGCTCAGCTGCCGTGTGGGAAGACAAGTAGGTCACAGACTGGGCTGAGCTGCTCTCCCAGCTCCTGGCTGGCAGAGAGGCTCCTACTGCTGCAGATGTGTGAGACAGTCTTGGCTCCTGCTATCATGTGGGGCAGGCATTTCCAGAAGTGATAGATACCACTGCTGTAGGTGTCTAAGGTGGAAAAGGGGCCTGGTGCCTATCACTCCCCATTGTATCTAGAGGGAGCCAGGATGAGCCATGCCCTGTAAGGAAGAAAAGTTCTTGATGTCCTCTGCCTCTGCTCACTGAGGCTTTGTCCTGTCTGAGGTGTCTAGTGCTTCTGTAAACAAAGGCAGAAATGTCTTCTCTCCTGCCCAGTGGTTCTGTCTGTCCTTCCTGGTTCCAGTATTTCTCTTACAATGAGCACTGGTTTTGGCTTATCTGATATCGTCTGAAGGGATGGAAAGACCACCAATGGCTTCATATAGGCCAAACCACCCTTCAGACCATAGGCATTTTTAAGGCCTTAAGTAAGTTCATCTCTTAAGAGCAAAGTATCTCCTTCAAGAAATTCTGCTGCTAGAAAACTGGATTTTTAACCTGTTGGTGTTTGAATGACACCATGCATTGATGCACTTATGTTTAACACTTTTGTTTTTTCCTTTCCAGGTGGTTCACCTGCTGTGAGTATGAGCTCCAACAACATGTCCCTGTCTAACCCAATTTCAACTCATAGCATCATGCCCCAGAGCTCCAGCCTCATGTCTACCCCCGCTGGGACCCGAATGCCTTCTGTTCCTGCCGCTCGGAGTATGGGCTGCTACGGGAACCTTCCTTGCAACCAACCAAGCGCATACAACGTGACTTCAGCAATGAACCAAATGCAGCCACACAGAAACCAAAATCAAGTCCTGCCCAGTCAGAATAACCCCATGATGTCTCGACAGCAAACCATGACGCAGGGAAACAACGTAGCAGCTTTTGGGACAGGGTCGGTGGTCAACTCGCAACAAGTAAGGCCAAGCTTGAACCATGGAGCCACAGGTATCCCCACACAAAGGCCGGCCAACGTGATGATCACGGCTACTTCCACTGCCCAGAACTGGGCCCCACAGGAAGCTGCAGTGAAGCAGCAGGATGCACTGAAACCCACAGGGGTCCGTTTCCCCACCGGCACTCCATATCCTAACCAGTCTTTGCAACGCAATGTAGGGAACCAGCATTTTCCTCAGCGTGCATTGGCACCTCCTAATCAGTTAACATCTGGAGTCCAGATGAGGCCTCCTCTAAACCAAATGCACCAGACTCTAAATGGACAATCTGCTGGCTCCCTACGAGGTCTCAGCATAAGACCTAACCAGCTGAGAGGACAGACTGTGCCTACCTTGAATCAGCCAGGAACAAGTATGACACCTCCATCATCTCTGCCATCAACCAGTTTCACATCTACCAACCAAAACTCTCGGGCTTACCAAGGAAATGACCATGGTAATGACCTAGCATTTGACTTTCTGAACCAGCAAGGTGACAGTATAGGACCTGCGCTCAACAGTGACTCAGACTTTATAGATTCTTTACTGAAAACGGAACCTGGTAATGATGACTGGATGAAAGACATCAACCTTGATGAAATTTTGGGGAACCACTCATAAGTGACAGTACCAAGGGTGAACCAGATGAAGAGGCAGTAAGGACATTAGCTTTCTCTTTAGATGCCAACAACCTGCTTTATTAATTTACACTCCATAACTGGGCTGTCCTTTAAAATACCACGTAGGGCGACTGCCCTGTTTGAAGAGTTGCTCTAGGAACAAAACTGAAGTCTCCCCTGATGAAACAATAACGTAGGTGATATTCATGCCTGCCACAAAGGAGTGAGAATGCATGAAGGGTCTGTTCCCCACACCGGTGCCCAGCATTGCAAACCTGTCAGTTCTTCTCATGGGGGCTGCATTGAAAATTGTGTTTAGCTTCTCACATTTGCAAGCACCAGACAGTGGTATGGGTGGTGGAACATCATTTCTCTGAGTGCAACTAAGAGCCCAAGTGGTCCAGAGCTCTTCAGTCATCGTGTTCGCAGCCCTTAACTTCCTTGGGACTGCTCAGCGCTGACAGCATCAGGCCCTGTGTAAATCTCATTGCATTATGAAAACTGTTTGCTTCTATACAGTGCAAACTCACATTTGCTTTCTCAATGATTTTGCTTTAAACCCTCTGTGTTTTGTAGCACACAAAAGAGTAAGTGGTCTTGTCCAAGGGAAGAAGGAAACACATCATCCAGTGCATTATTCAGTGCACTCTAGCGTTCACTTTCTCCCTTTCATCAGTGCTTGCATCGAGTATCAGAGGACGCTACTGTCCTGCCAGCAGCACAATCGATTTTGGGCATTGAGGGAAACATGAGAAGAACTACACCAAAGTTCAGGATCCTCACTTTGCCACCTTGCCCTGTCCCAGGGACTCCAGTGACTTAATGGACAAGTTCAGTGAGAAGGGTGCTGACGATGTGACCCTCACTGACTACTTTCCCAGTCCAGCTTAGAGGAGGGCAAATGCATGAAGTGGATCAGCTAAGCCACTGTCCTCATTTTCATTTTAACCCATGGTGAGTGTCAGGTAGTTCAGCCTGGTCCTCTTCTATCAAACAGCCCCGTCCTCTTCTATCTGGGTTTACCCCAGCAGAAGTGCCAGCATCTCTGTCTGGGGAAGAGGCTACCATTTTGATTGCACAGCATTTTGGCTCCATTCTGCTTTCCCTTTGCCGTATGGGGGGAGTTGAAAGAGGTCCAGTGATGGCCCAGGTCCCCACAGCCTCCATCAGGCAGAGTATGAGAGGCACTGCCCCTGAAGCTAGCATGCACAGAAGTCATAACCACCCAGGTTACTCACAGTAGGAGGCTCCACTCAGCCACATCTGTGCTTGTAAATGAAAAAGTTTTGGGGAGTATTTCTGGGCACTAGACTCAATCATCTGTTCTGTGTTTAGGGGTGGCCCAGCTAACACTGCCCTGAGCAACTTTTGTGCATCACTAGGCAGTTAACCTGGGGCAAGGACCATTGCTATAGACAGTTTGCAGCCACCTTGCTTTGGAGGATAACAGAGCAGAGCAGTAAGGATACAGGTTGTTCCACACCGCTTAATCTGGGTGCCAGGGAATAGTCTCAACCGTGTTAAATTTTCTCCTATAGACTTGGTCAGTAAGCACATCAGAAGGAGGTGCTATGTCACTATAAAGCAGCTCCACAGTGAGTCAGACAGGAGGATTCATACATGGGAACAGATCTTGCAATTCAAATGAAAATGCTGTTCTTTAAAATGATGTGGTGTGACGTGTTTCACAGCCTCCTCTGAATTAGCTAAAACTAGATGTGGCAAAGGAATACAATGCCTACATTCACATGCCTCAGTGCCAAAAGGCATTGCTCTGCCCCGTGCAAGTGCTTTATTCATCCTTGTTAGTGGCAGTGGGATGAGTAGGCTACTTGACAATAGCCTCTGCACTTACCTGACCTAGTTCTCAAGAGAGGTTTTAATAAGGCTTTTCCAGTCATTTCACCCTGTCATTTCATGTGGGCACAATTTTTCATGATGTTTCAAGAAG
This sequence comes from Ibycter americanus, assembly GCA_035590275.1. Taxonomy (NCBI): domain Eukaryota; kingdom Metazoa; phylum Chordata; class Aves; order Falconiformes; family Falconidae; genus Ibycter; species Ibycter americanus. The sequence continues at coordinate 12,398,288 of JAVJGI010000014.1, read as the reverse complement.
CATCGTCACACAAACGAGCACCAGCACCTCCAGGAAAGGTGTAACGTGGGCATTTAGCTAGATATGCCAGTTGAGGCAGGCTGGTCCATGATGCTGTTCGTTCCCAGACACATTTTTCATAAGAGGGATGAGAAAGCCTGCTGAAGAGTCCCTTCTACTGCCCCAGCTAGTGATCATTACACATCCCTGCATTGTGTAACGTGGTGGCTCAGCTGCCCAGAAAGCTCCTTCTTCTCCCCAGTTTTGGCTGGGGTGCATGCGGTCCCTTTGAATTGCCAGTACAATTTTTTCCATCTTTCAAGAGATTTTCAGCCCAGGTCACTGGCTCCCCACCTAAGTCTGGACAGATACAGATGCAGTCTAACCAAGGAGTCCCCTATAAATTGCGAAAATCTAGAAATATTAACTACATGAGTCTAAAGTGAAGGGAAGATCAGCTCATCTGTCACACACAGGAACACACGCCGTCCGTGAGCAGGTCAGCCGTGACTGCCGAAGCTCTGGTGGGAACAGATGACTGCGATGCCACTAAGGCCAAGGCTGAGTTAGTATCATCACGAGCAATGGGCACTGAAGTCTGATAACTTCAACTACCCTCACATGCCATTGAAAAAGCCACCACTGGTTCCTTTATTAAGACCAGATTGTTTTCCAGATCCACAAATGATGCAAAAAATATTGTTTAGCTGAGGACCTGATCCCAAGACTTCAGAATATCATCCAGTGGTGGATTCAATGCTGAGTTTTGTCCCGTTGGCCTCAGCCTGGAGTGGAGAAGACACTGGGCTGTGAGTGCCATCCCTGGGATCAAAATTTCATCCTGTCTTAAGTAAAATCAACAAAGGTAGAGGCCATTTGCAGTCCTGTAAAGATATGCCTGATGCATTTGAAATGTGAGCTTGTGAAAGACTCTTGCAACCAAAACTTGAATCCAATATAATTTCTTTGGAACACTTGTATCTAAACAGAGCTAGTGTCTTTTTTCTCTTTCTTTGCAATGGCTAAGTGCACTACCCTTATAGTCTATTTTTCATCATTGACCGGGCACTCTTCGCAGTATTGGGTTGTAAATATGAAGAATTATTTGTTTTGTAAACTTTTGTAAAAAAAAAACAAACAAAATAATAATATTTTGGTAGGAATAATAAAAATCATATTATTTGGGTTATATTTATACATATGTGAAATAAATATACTATCAAAAAGTTGTATTTTATACAAAAAGTCAACGGTTACCTTTTGCATTCTATATACAAATTTTTGTATGATACGATTGTTTATTTTTATCTGCAGACTTCAACTTTGGATTTTGGGGGAGGGCAGAATGGGGTCGTGGTTAAATAGCTGGGTCTGACCCCAAGCTCACTGAAACCAATGGAGTCTTTCCATTGCCTTCACAGGGCTTTGATTCAAGCCTTTAAATCACCTTCAGATATGTTTCACATCTGAAGCTCTGTGGAAACCTCAACATGAAAACATTCCAGGTTTCAAATTTTTTCCCTGAAAAAGGCTTTTATTATAATTATAATTATTATTATTATTATTGTTATTATTATTGCAACTTTTGGGAGGCAGGTGGGACCTATGTAACTGTCATGTCCTTGTTGCATGTATGTCTGCTTTATATTTTCCCCATATTATAAACCAGTGTTTCTCTATACAGACTGAAAGGAAAACTTGCTGTACAGAAATGTTTGTGTTTATGCATTTTTACATGTGGCTGTATATACCTCTTAGTACTATGCAGTGACACTTATTTGACTCCATTTATTTTTCACCTAAACATGAATAGTATGTTTTTCAGTAGCTATCAAAACTCTGCCAAGTAAATCAATCAAAATTATCCCAAGTGTCTCTTTTCTTAATATGAATTTTATAGTGAATGTGTGTTTAGTCAACTGCTCGTTCATCTGAGTAAATTAAAATTACAGTGATATTTTAGAATGGTTGAGAAAAATGTGCATCTGGCAACTTCTGGGAGCTCAGTCTGCCTCTTTGCAAGAGAGCTGCGATGCTTCCCTACTGACTGAAGACATGGTTTCGTTACCAGCAAGGGTTAACAAATAACACATGGTATTTTAGCTCCTGGTTAATGGATTGCCGTAGTCTTGCAGCACAGTAATTTGCTCTGGGACCCTGCTAAAGTTAAAGCAGAGAGCTGGGTGCCCCAAGAACTAGGTACCCTGAGAGGGCTGAGCAGGTCCTTAAGTCCATGCCCTGCCCTGGACCATGCCCTGAAGATACCTGCCCCTCTCTCGCCACTAGATGAGATGCCAGAAATCAGACCACAGGCTTCTCCTCCTTCCCTTCCTACCTGTCTCACATTATGCCTCATTTTAGCCTAAAGAAATTCCAGCATGTACCAGATCACATTGTGTTGCAGATTGTTTCATACAAGTATTCATCCCCGCCAGGCTATTTTTAGCAGGCCAGCCCTAAGGAAGTGATGTCCTGTTCCTCGAGAGGCTTTCCTCTTTAGTCAGGCTCCATCTCCAAGTGGGTGGCTCTTCCCGCCCCGTGAACTGAGCTGCAAGGGGTAGCAGAGGGGACAATCTGAAGGGACAAATAGCACAGCACTGCCCATGCTTGAAGGCTACACTGTGCTGTTCTCAGATGCAGCAAACAAGAAAGGGCTCCTCACACCTTAACTGCTTCACTGCTGTTGGTGATGCTCAGGGACCACCATGAAGCTCATCTGCCCCTTCTGTCCCCCTCTGCTCACTGTCCCCCATGGGATAAGCAGGAGACACCTTCCTTGGCTGCCCCCCATGACCCCAGCTCTGCTGCCTGCTGCCCTCCTACTTTTTTGCTAGTGCTGCTCAATCCCTCCATTATATCTGACTCCCACCCACAAATGGCTCCTGTGTCCTTCTCTGGCATCCAGGGGCTGCACAGGGGAGGGATGCTGGCACGTGCCCTGTGCACCACCACCCCAGCTGTGGCCATGCTCCCCCATCCCAACTGGAGATGCTGAACTGAGGAGGTGCCCAGGAGGTGCGTGGCTTTCTCCTTGCTTCAGCAGCTCCATCACAGGTGGCAGACAGTGCTCCCCTCACACTTGAGGGTGGAAAATAGGGCACAGTCCAACTCAGCAGAGAGTACATCTGAAATAGGTCAAGAAACTCATGGCCTAAAGGTGTCCCTTTGTCCTGGCTGTAAAAGCAGAAGACAGGGCAGGTGGGATGGTGAAGCCTCCGGCAGGGCTGCTGCCCCGCTGAAGAAGCTATGTCTCTGTCAGTGAGCTGAAAAGCAGCCAGGGACCCTTCCCAGGCCCTGGAGCATGGCCGGCTGTGCCACCAGACCATGAAGGTCCCTGGTAGCACTTGGGTGCAATGACTGCTGCCCCAAACAGGTGCCACCACCAAGAGCCGTTCCCACTTTGGATGCAGGATAAGAGGGTATAATAATATGGACAGAAGTCACCCTGCACCACGTGGCCTCCGTGCCAGAATATGTCCCCAGACGTGTCTCCTGTGCCCTGGGAGATGTAGCCAGCAAGACCACACGGAGCGAGTGAGTGACACGGGTGGCAGTGAGTATTTTCCCTGCCCAGCCAGATGCAGCACGGCGGGAATTGCAGCAGATCCGGGCGAGGGCTGACCTTTCCCACTGCATCCAAAGCATTTGGCGGGAAGCGCTGCTAGCTCAGATGGGCAGCACAGCCAGGAGCGCTGCTCCCTCCCACGGCAGCACTGGGGCCCGGCAGCCGCAGGAGCCAGGGACGACGTGGAGAGAATCCTGCCTCAGTAAAAGCTTAGACCATGGTAAAAACTTACATCACCCTAATTTTTAAATTAGGCATTCTGGGTCTTGCAGACCACTTGGACAGAGCCCCTTTAATAGAGTTCCAAATCATATCCCGAGTATCTGTTTAAATAAAATATAAAATTGATTTTATTTTTTTCTTCTGGTTCACAAAATTGTTACAAACTAGCTCAGCCACAAGTTACTTTCTTACTGGAGGACTCACAGGATGAAATCCCAATCCATATGCTGCAAAACAGGTCAGGCAAGCTGATAAAAGCAGCCTGTTTAGGACTTAAAAATCTAGGTTTAAAAAAAAAAAAAAAAAGAAACCCAACCCCAAACTATCATTTGCCAATCTTGCATTTTCATTATAAGGAATTCTTATAAAAGACTTGACGCTTAAATAATTTTTTGTTTGTTTGTTTGTTTTTAATGATTCAGCCTCTTCTGTGCTGAAGCCCAAGCACCCAGCGAGCGACTGCAGTTGCTGGTGAACATGTGTTGATGATTGTGCTGCTGCTGCCTGGGTATCAAGATGAGATGAGCTGCTTAGTCGTCCTCAGGACGTGCGATGGCAGAGCCAGTCTGCATCTCCCGCCCCGCTGGCTGCGCTGGCGTGTGCCTGGTGTGCAGCTCGCTCTCCCCAGACATGTCGTGCATTCCTATGCACGGCTTGAGGCAACAAATATCCTCTATCTATGTTTTCTGGAGGGCTGCCTGCGATGTTTTCACTCCAGCTGACTGGTCTGCCTTGTTCTACAGGACACTGTTGCTCTGTTTTATTCTTCGTGCCCAGGAACAGTGGGAAAATCCTGTGGTGCTGTTAAGCGTTTGGGTGAAATGCTGAGTATAGGTGCATCCTTGCAGCTTACGTTCAAATTAACAGATCTGGTGGCAAAATCTGGCCCTCAATATTGATTTGACATGAAAGGAAACGTTCCTGGTCATTGTAAAAGTCAATGAACATCATGTAAAGGCAGAGTTTGCCCTTGACACCATTATGTTGGAGTGACATGGTGAAAATAAGACCAGGGAATGTATTCAAATTGCCTTTTGTGCTGACCTGGTCTCTAACTACAGCAGGGAAGTTCAACTCTAGAGGGCTCAAAATTAAAAAAAAAAATTAAATTAGCGCCTGAAGAGCACTAGCTCCAGGGTACCAGCTGACTGAGAATTCTTTATTAGAAATTATTGTGTTATTAGTTGAGGATCAGATTTGGAAAGCTCCTTCTTGCTGAAGTAGCCCATAGGGTTAGTTCCATAAACTGATCTCATGAACGACTGGGCGTACATGCCAGTCAGGTCAATATATGAGTATAATTCATATATGAAAGTAATTTCTATCAGTAAAAGACATCTTTCTCTAGGAAAGATGTATCTGGTGACTCAGCAAGTTCGCTGCATCTCTTCAAATTTATTTTAGAAGGAATTTGATAAATCTTCCAAAAGTGTAGTTTTTAAAAAGAGAAATGTGTCAGAAAGCATGTACCATATTTGAGTCATCAAACATACCAGTGTCTTTAAGGTAAATACTGAGGAGTGTCTACAAAAATAGGCATTGGCCAAAATAACCCTTTGTGAGTCTGCATGAGAACTTTGCCAATGATGGCTTATTCCTTTTTTTTGAGTTCCTTCATCTCTTAAGGACCATGCTTTTTTCCCATGTTACTTGACCTTCAGCAAGACCTCTAGCTGGCATAATGTTAATCATAGTAACTCTATGCGTAACTGAACTCTACACCAAATTAAAAGTGGTGTGAAGGAACGTGTTGTACTCTCTCCTGCGGTTTCCTTAGCGTGAAGGTTAGCTTTGGACTGCTGGATAACCAGGCTCACAGGGTGTCTACAGTAGAGGCAGGAACTCTGTGTGTGTTCCCAAAAGGTTGATCAAAGCTGCAAGGCTACATGGTATCCCCATTCACATATGAGCAGCACGTTAACTGCATTAGTACAGCTAAAATGAGGATTTCATGCATAACACTCCCTCAAAGCCAACCTTTCCCTTCATTTAAGAAAAAAAATCCACTAATCAAAGGAGTTTCCCCATATTTACATTGCATGTTTATATTATAATGTGCCACAATGGTCTTGATTAATTGTGTGGATCTTACTATAGTAAAGCCATCACATGCTAATCTTATTCATTAACTTTCCCTTCAACTCCAAAGACTTATAGTGTGTTTTACAATATAATCTGCTAGCTTCTTACATACAAATACCAACAGACCATCTGTTTATACTGGGGAGTTTGAAAGCTTCTCATAGAAAATGTCTGGAGTGTTTTAGGGGGTTACAAAGAGAAGCTTTCAAAGCACTGACAAGATAGTGCCTTTTAAAGAAGTAAATCATTAAAAAACAGGGGAAAAAATCTTGAAGAACATTTAATTACCTTCTCAGCATTTAATATAGTCTTTTTGCAAGCCACTCAAGTGCACAAAACAGCAAAAAATCCCAGAAATATTATTTTGCTACATTTTCGTTTTTAAGCCTCAGTAGTGGCCTATTTTGTTTTTTTCATTTTTCTTTTTTTCAATAAATAAATGAATAAATAGTTACTGTCCTTTTTATGCACTTTGCTGTGCCTCCAAAGCCTCCTGCTATTAGATCAAGTTTAGCTTTAAGCAAACGAGAGCATGTAATAAAGAAAAATCTCCCAATGGCCACCAACACTGCAACACAGTGTAGCTGTGCATTTGGATGGCAGATTAGCTCTGGAAATGCTACTTTATATTGAACTATCTAAGTTTTCTTCAGAGAATGCTTACAGCAGGCTTTTACAGCCTTTGACGAAAAGCGGGATTTTCAAAAAGGAGCCCAAAGTCTGGCTCCCATGCCCATGCTGATCAAAACGATTATGCCTGGCCCTCTGATTTTAGCCCCATCGTTGCTTGCAGAATAGGGGCAAATTGGTAATATGATGCACTCCAGGCAGAAACAGGCAATGCAAATGATCAGAAGTCTAGAAAATATATAGAAAAGAACTAAGGTTGTTTAGCCTAAAGAAGGGGAGGTTTGAGTGGGGGTAGGATAGAGTCTTTGAATGGATAAATCATTGCTGCCAGGGGAATAGATTACATATTTCCACACTGATTTGTACAGGCCAAGAAATAACACGTTCAGGATAGATGCCAGGTGGGAGTTTTTAACAGGAAGGATAACATGAGGATGGACTTTCAGAGGAGGGTATGGGGTCTGAAGGTCCTCAGGACCTGGTTAGGCAGCTGTCAGAAATTATACTGGTACATTTGATCTGCCTTCAGCCAGTGGAATGGACTAAATGTCTTTGTGGGTCCTCACAGAAAGACAGAGAAACTATGGGAAATAATTGGGAAGTTTTCGTGTTGAGGAAGAAAAGGAAAAAAGTCAGTAAAGAGTTATGAGGGGCTTAAATCAATGAATACTCACCAATTCATACGAACATCAACACCCTGCCCCCCCCATCCTGTAATGCAGCTACTCGAATCCCACTCCACTTCCATTCCATAAAAACACAGCAGGAGGCTTGAGAGAGCTGGGTTTGTCCCACCTGTCTTGCCTGCCCCTTCGATCTTTTTCCTGGGGCTGAGGTTAAGGAAATCTTCCATTTGATCCCCCTTTCCTGATGAAAAAGGTTTTGATTCTATGCTTGCCCTTTTGTGTTAAAGTTACCAAGGCAGGCCGGCTAATCGCTGGAATGATCAGAAGGTCCCAGAGATACCCGAATCCAGCCCAGAGCATGTCTAAGTTGATGTCTTTGTTCACTTCACAAAACCAAACAGAACTAGCTTGTGTGAGGATTAGATATCTGCAATTCAATCCAGATGATCGCTTTATTATGGAAAACCATCCCTCTCCATACCACCCAGAAAGAGCCACCACGGGATGAAGTATCATGGGCTCCTGTTCCGCCCCAGCTGAAGCTGCAGTCTTTCAAGGCAGAGTTAAAAGAAAATGTACAGCTGCTACAGGAGACGGGCTTAAGTGTGTGAACGCCATGTGCTTGTAAGGATATTTAAAGGATTAGGGGAGAATTAAATGTTTGTCTGTCTTTGTTGTTCAGCACAGCTTCAAAGCTGGAAGACAACATTAAAGAAGATATTTCCCCTTTCTAAATACCGGAAGGGGACTCCTAAAACAATTGCTGGAAAATGCAGGCATGACCTAACAGATTTATACACAAAGATGCTGGACGATTCTTATCAGATGGGTGAAGAACATGCTATTCTGCAGTATAAAATGGTGATATAAAGTTCACAATTTAACATACCAGTGAACAAACCCCAGCATGGACAAAAAAGCCAGCTCAAAAGTCCTCTCCGGGAAACAGAAGGCAAGCATCCTGGCTGGTGGTTTCAATTTATCCTGCTACGCTGGTCTGTGGGTTACTTGGCCAGTAGCAGAGCGATGCTTCCCATGGCCTCCCCTAGGAGCAGTTCTCTTGGGCAGCCAGGGGTGGTCACCAGTTCAGCTGCTGCTGTTAAATCTGCCTTGTACCTAGAACCAGAGCTCTTAAGTTCCCAAACTGGGAACTTCCTCTATAACCTTTTAGGGAAAAGCAAATCTGAGATAGAAACACCCTTGGTAAGATTCTCAGGTCAGTGGATGCATTCTGGGGGGAAGGCTTAGTTAAGGATTCAAGTAAATTCAGTGCCTTAGATTGCAAGGGGAGGAATGGAGAGTCTCTAAAGGAAAAGAGACCACTTTCTCAGAGAAGTTTTGACATTAAATCAGATATTTACTGAACTGAGGAACGTGAAGCTCCAGGCATAGGGCTAAAGTGGTCTTAAGATACCTTGGCATGTTCCTGATCCCGAGCTATTCTGCATGGCTTAGATGACTTTGGGGACATCAGCTAAGTTGTGGCACACCCCCCGCCACAACTGCCCTCCAGAAACCAGAGCTCTGGCTGGGGCAGCCACTCTGCTCTGCACTGTGGCTGTGCTCTTGCTCTGGGCCTTTCTGTCTCCACCATCATCTTCTCAAAATACCAGTTCCAGTGCTTCTGAAAGCATATTTAGAAGGCAAACTGATGGCTTTTTTCTGCATGAGGGAACATCTCTTCCAGCTGGATTTGGGGCTTTTATGGATTCTTCACTGCTCTTCTTTCACTCGTCATAGAAGGGGGGCAGCAAAGGTGAAAACCTTGCTCACTACATCTTTCTCCTCTCCTACTTCACCCTCTCTCTCTGAAAGATGTTATCACTGAAACAGTTAATTTGTACTAGTAGCAACTGGTATCAGCCTTAGAGAATAAAGGAAAATTCTTTGTTACAGCAAATAGTCATTCTGAGCAAACACAGCCCTGATATCCTAAGCTGCCCATCACCTAACACAGCTGCATTACTTGTGACTTCACAGGTCCCACAGTGAAGAAAGTAATATTGTTCATCTTCACTGTTGCCATAGCATAAATTTGAAATGTGTTCAGTTTTGTGTTAGGCTTAATCAGAGTGGGAATGTGCTCTATAGAATATTATCCAAGCATTTTTACAACGGGCACTGAGCTAACACATATGCAGATTATTGAGCAACATATTCATACAGCCAAAGGCTTTAAATCGTGTCCTTCAAGAAATATTTGAGTAGAACAAGGACATTTCTCTCCTTTCCTTCTTTTCCTTTCTAAAAATGAATTAATATCTTTTACTGGGGATGCTGGTCCATCCTATGTTAATGTTACTTAACCCTTCCCTTTACAAAGGATCCTTCCAGCCTTTCCCTGGGAAGGTATCACACCTCCAGTTTTTGGAATCACAGAATCATAGAATGGTTTGGGTTGGAAGGGACCTTAAAGGTCATCTATTCCAACCCCCCAGCCATGGGCAGGAATATCTTCAATTAGACCGAGTTGCTGAAAGCCCCATCCAGCCTGGCCTTCAACACTTCCAGTGATGGGACATCCACAGCTTCTCTGGGCAACCTGATCCAGTGGCTCACCACCCTCACAGTAAAGAATGTCTTCCTAATATCTGATCTAAATCTACCCTCTTTTAGTTTAAAACCATTACCCCTTGTCCTATTGCAACAGGCCCTGCTAAAAAGTCTGTCCCCATCTGTCTTATAAGCCCCCTTTTAAGCATTGAAAGGCTGCTGAAAGGTCTCTCTGGACCCTTCTCTTCTCCAGGCTGAACAACCCCAACTCTCTCAGCCTGTCTTCATAGGAGAGGTGCTCCAGCCTCTGATCATCTTTGTGGCCTCCTCCTGGCTCTCTCTCCAACAGGTCCATGTCCTTCATATGTTGGGAGCTCCAGAGCTGAACACAGTACTCCAGGTATTCATGGTCTGCACAGGGAAAGCCCTTGGGGCAAAGAAGTATCTTTGCCTTGGGAAATTCCACTCTGCTTTGGTTGAAGCATTTAACGTTAAACCTCTGTTATTCCACTTCTCAGTTTCCTTAGGCTGGAAAGCACGTTGGCAAAACTCCAGCACGACTGAAGCACCCGAGGGAGCTGTGAGGCACACGCTGATGGTTCAAGCCAGGGCTCATTCTGAATTCCTGCTGGCTTCAGGCACTGCCAACCCCACAAGCACCTCTGCTCTCTGCAGTTGCTTTTGTAGCACAGTTGGCCAAAGCAAACGTGTCCCAGCCAAAGCATCAGCCTCTAACCTGTCTCCGCTCATGAACCACCTGAGCTCATCTATCAGCATGCTGAGGATGGGCTGAACCTCTTGGCAGAGCAGCAGCAGACGTTGCCTGGAGACACAGTTGAGCTGCCAGAGCAGCTGCAGCTGGGAGACGGTGGAGGACTGTGCTTCATGTCACAGTTCTGTCATACCACTTTGGGGCTCCCATGATGGATAGAGGGGTGCCATCCCTGGGCAGGAGAAAAAAAAGAAAAAAAAAGAAAGGTTGCCTTAGGCTTCTTCCTTCTCCCTCCACATCCATCCCAACAGATACAGCACTAAAACTTACTTCTCATCCTTCCGTTTCCTTGTCAGGGGCAGGGATTTCCCAGCTGAGAAAAGAGGACTATCATCTTCCTTCATAAACTCCCCAACAGTAGCTTATGCCCCTCTCAATCTCCCAAACAAATTGCAGGGACATGAGGTTCTTGCCTTTCAAGGGCCGGAAAGAGGATACTGGATTGTGCTCCTCCTCCTTATCTTTTGAGCCAACACATGAGACAGCAATCCTTTTCAAACATCCCAGACCTAAACCACACAGACACGCACAGAGGAATGAGGGTATCAGGACCACCAAAGTCTCTGATTTACAGTACTGAAGGCTCAGGGGTCACTCCCTGTAGATGATAGTAAGGTAACTTATTACACTCACATAAGATAATTAATGCTTAGTTTTGGCTTTCACAAATTGCAGGAGTTTATATATCAGCACCACATCACAGTCTCGCTATGCAGGGTAGAAGCTGTTGACATCCAACTGCTGGAATATGGCCAGAAATTACATATTTGGAGTTGCTTGTGAAACCTGAATTCAGCCACACTTACGTGCGTTAAAAAGATTTTTAATTACACAGTCTCATTATACTTTTTGTCCTGAACCTTCACTGCATCCAGCACAGAGATGGGATGTTTCAGTGGGATCTGTTCAGGTTATACAGGGAAATTTAAACCAGGCATTTCTTCACTTTTGGTACACATGGCATTGCAGCCTAAGTATTTCTTTCATGCATTAGTTTGGTGAATACAATGTAGATTTGACTATAAAACAAGTGGCAGGATAGGCACAAGCTGGCTGATACTTCCATGACCTAGAACTAGCTTCAAGAGGAGGGAAGCGGTGTTCATGACTATGAGAACGGTAACAGCGATCAGTCCCTTCAGCTCATGCCAAAATTTTACAGTCTAAGACCACTTGTAGGACACTGCCCGCTGTTTTGCTGATTGACTAGATACTAAGCAAAACTGAATTCCAAATCAAATACAAGAATAAATGCAGTTTATTATATTAAAATGTAATAAAGGAAAATAGCATGCAAATTGATAAAAAGAAACAGTTATTATGCACATTACGATCAAAGAGCAATAGCAGTGAAGCATCAAATCATGACTGCAAAGCGTTACAGAGACTAAGAAAAGGATACATCACCCATCACCACCTTAACATCACCCAGGCCCACACTTTGGCTGGGAAGCCCCGTTGCAGCCAGCACCAGGAGTCTTTCGGTAACTGCGAAAATTCCTACGTGGTGTGTTCACCCGTAGGTGAGGCTTCTGGCCCAGTCCCGGAGCTTGCCTGCCTTTATACTCAGTGAAAAACAAAAACAGTTTACACACCTGGTGTATGCAAACTTTTAAGTTTATGCTAAGTGCAGGCGTGCCCTGTCTCATGATTCGTAAGGTTCACACATGCCAGGGACATTGGCCAGACACCCGGGCGTGGTGGAGTTACCGCCATGACACAGCTGCACAAAATATTTATTGTTTGGATGGTCCTGCTCATATCTTGCTTGTTCAGGGGACTCAGGACAAACATCACTGGCTCATTAAAGTTGCCCTTGAGCTCCTTGAGCTCCCTGTCCAAGCTAAACAATTCCTAATTAAAGACAAAGACTTTTTCATAAGCAGTAATCAATTTAATAAACTTTTACCACACGTGCTCCTGCAGTTGTGCACTTCTCTGACCAGCCACTCGCTACCACCTTCTCGGGAGAAGCACACACTCCTCTTTCCAGCTGTCTGGTGCTCCTAGAAGCATTGACCAGCATCCCCATACTGGGTGTGTAATGGCCTTGGAGGCAATGAGAAACAACTCCCTCGGTAGGTCCACGTTGCTAAATAAAAACCGGGCAGGGAGAGATGCTGGCCATGAAGCCAGGTGGAACAAATTGGCTTCTGCTCACACTAGAACCAGCTCCTTCTGGAGCACTCTGGCCCCATCCATGCTGTGTTGAGCCTGGTTCTCCTCTGGCCCCAGTACGGCACTAAGATGTCATTTTTATTTTGGAGGCTATTTCAAATCAGCATGTCTGCTACAAAGGGAGACTGACTAGGCAGGTATTTTCATGGCAGGAAAGGAGGAGTATGCCTTGCTTCATCTGGAGGTGTGGCAGGAGAGCACTGGGCTGTTTGAGAAGGCACAGCTTGCTGTCGCTGTGCAGGAAGACCAAGCTGGTGCAGTCCCATCACACCACCTTTTGAGAGCCATCACTGGGGCCAGCTCCATCTCGAAGATCATTTGCCCCGTGGTAAATCTGAAAGGGCAATGTGAATGTCTTGAAAGCAGCAGACTACAGCAATCCCCCCACCCCAGATGGTAAGCTAACAATTAAGTAGTGTGATTAATCAAGGCTCCAGCACTTAAATTTGCTCCTTCTGCCTCTGGTTTGGCATTATTGACAACCCTGTGATCTGCCATCTCCAAATTATAGTACCCCTGGAAATGGCAGTAAGCTTCCTCCCTCATTGAATCCAGGGGCTTTATGTGTCTTCCGTAGCTTCCCGAATGTTTTCCACAGCTCACTCACTGCAGATACATTACTTACATTGAGCAGATAATCAAACACCTCTCAAATACTTCATTTTTATTGCACTCACTGTTAAGCCTACAAATCCCCAGCCCTTTCATCACTAGAGCTGAACACCCTGTTGTCTCTAAAAGTGTCAGACAACTGTATGAGCCTTCCACATGGAAATTTGAGCTATTGAGGTAAATAAAAGGGAAACAGGAATTAATTCCTACTACATTTTATATTCTAGATGTGTCCTTCTCATTTTTTAATATCATCTCCAGATCTTACCATCATCATTTTATTGTGTTTTTTTAAAACACTACCACAAATGCACATCTTCCTTAATAGAAAAAGAAGCAGAAGTAAGAAAAAATCAAGTATTTTTAACCACTTCCCTAATTGTAGCTATTAAATACACCAGCTACAGATTAAGATCTCACTTTGAGAAGTCTGTGTGCACATACACAGTAAAAAGACGCTACTATTTCAGACAATGTAGGTATAAAATTACCTGTATTTAAAATGACTGTTTGCCTGAAAATTGGTGTATAAATCAGGACTGTAGAACAAAGATTTGAGATCCAAGAAGTACAGAGACTCTTACCTTGCATATGATCACCTATCCCCATCTTAATGAGACTGCTTAGTGCAAGTGCTGAGACTTCAGAAAATCATTCTCCTAATGGCCAAAAATATCATAACCAATTCTTGCCCCAATGTCCTTCCTTCCTGCCTGATCAACTGACAAGTTCTGGAAACACATTTATTTCCAGCAGTGGTGGTTTAACAAGCGCCAGAACTTTCAAATTTAACTCCTGTGAGTAACCCTACTTCATGTTTGCCAGATTGGAGACCATTACACAGATGGCAAGGAGCTGCTGAAGTGTTGCAGTCTAAACCTGTAGACAGCCAGACAGCTGCTCTGATGTATTTAGCCCTTCAGGAGGAAAGATACTATACTACTTTATTTGAAGTGACACTAAAAATTGATCTTCTAAAACTACAATGTGTTTTGCAGCACATAATGGAAGTCCTGCCCCGCCTGAGGAATACAGCACGCAGCAGGTGAGGCAGCCGCACACTGTCCGGAGCAGGGTGCCTGCACCTTCAGACTTCACAGTCTGTCTGCTGCAGCACTAAAGTACTTGTCAGCCTTGGACTGTACTGGTATCTCTGCATAGCTATAAGCAAATGCATGCTACAGTACATTGCAATAAATCAGTATCTGCAGAGGCCATTAAAAATTAAAAGCATAAGGCAATTAAAAACTGGGTGAAATGCCTGACTCCAGGTGGTGGTCTGTACACACTGAGCACACATCGGGATGGATCCTGACATAGCCTGTGTGTTAATGTCTCACTGCTCTGTGAGCAGCCATGAGCTGGTGGTGGGAGTGAGGACAGGAAAGCCTACACAGGCAGAGCAGCAAGCAGAATAAACTCTGCCCGTCAGAAGTGCTCTGTAAACAGCTAGAAAGCTATAGCATGCAGGATTAGGTCCAGGCCGAGTCCAGAGCTCCACATCTGTAACACCTTGCACCAACATGTGCACAACTGCAGAAGTAAAATTCCAATCAAGTGATCAAAAAAAAAGGTGTCAAAGGCCCATTGATCATTAGCTTCTGCTTCTATCAGACACATGGGGGGTGCAAGGCAAGAGCGCTGTCAGGGTGCCATTACAGCCAATAAAGAACCACATCATGGGTGAGCTAAGGAGACCACTCTGATCAGGTTAACCTCAAGTACAGTAATCTTGGAGACATAGTGACAATTTAAGTGTAGCTGTATGTCCCTCTCTTGGTTTTGACTAGTTTCCAGCTTCGACAGCACAGTCATCGTGCATCAGCAGGACCAAATCTGTGCATGTGCCCCATGACCATCTTGTAACAGATGTTCTTGCAACCACAAGGAGCTCTAGCTCCAAATCACAGCCACAGCACGTTGTTCTTCATCAGCCTCTCTGCATGTGCCAAAGCTCTCGCTGTTTCTGACCTCATACTTTATCAGCTGATGGAGCTTGACAAAAGGAACACATGCCACCTCCAGTGTGATTTGATGATCATACATCACAGTGGGATCTCACCAGTGACAACCCGCCCTTCCCAAGGCTCTCAGAATCTTTTATCGGCTGCCCACTGCCCTTAAGCTGTACATCAAGGAGACAAGAAAACGTAATAAATCTGAGAACCATTTTAGTGAATCAAAGGGAGAGACGAGGGCGTCTCTGGTTGTGTGGTTTTCAGAACAATTATGGGACTGAGTCATGCTGCAAATTTGTTGGACTCACTGATGTGGACTACTAGAGAAAAAGGCACAGTGTGTGAAGCTGCCGTTTCCATGAATTATTTAACGCACTGGCTAACAGGGCACAGGAATGTATACTGTCCCCCACAGTATAGTGCGGAAAGTATGGGAAATCCATAGAGCTCCAGCAAGGAGAGCTGGTTTTAGGATGGACAGGATTTTAATATTGGGGCTGGAGTGAAGGGGGCAAGGTGACCATTTTCAGAAGGGATTAGGGCTCTCGCTCCCTTGTTATTTATAGGCCTTTCAAATAACTGTGTTGGGTTTTGTGATGGGGAAGAGGGGGAGGGAGGGAGGTGAATGTCTGATGAGCTGTGTTGTGTAAGGGCAGGTTATGACAAAGACTGTGGCAGGGGAGTATGCTTTCTTAGAAAGAATCATTTGAGCACATGGTCTTGCTTCATGGTCCACCCTTTGACCACTGTAGAAGAACGATTCATCCTCTGCACTGGCACACAATGCTCCAGGTACGTTTAGTCAAAGGACCACAACCAAACATCCCCACAAGACCCCTACAAGCAGATTGTGCCAGGATGTCTGGGATGTGTAACTGCCCCTGGATTTGGGAAGCACTGTGCTCTCAATGTGAGACATGACAGGCCTGTGTCTGGCTGTGCAGCAGCAAAGCCAGGGAGTTCCAGGGATGAGAATATCTGGATTTGTAACAACTGGCACATTCATCTATCATATACCAGATGTATGGACTACACATACATACAGATCTAGAAAGCCCCTTACTCAACAGACACATAGTTTAAATACAATGGACACAAATACTCTCTCCTTTTCACACTGAAGGACTGAGGCAAGAGTTTTATTTCCCCTCACTTAATCATGTTTTACATGGTACATAAAATTATCCTCTTTGTGCTGTACTCACCACGTCTTTGACAGCCTCTAAACACCTAAGAAAGCCAGGCTATGTATTTTACACTTCTGTGCTATAAACAAAGGTTACAACCATGTACGATTTCAGAAAGTATTGGAGGATGTCTGCTTGTCCCTTACTTGGAAACAATCTTTCACACCTTTGACTCAAGAAAGTTACATGTCATTCTCTCTTTTGGGATATTATTGACCTCAGTTGTGTCAGCCACATGGGTTTAAGGATGAACACAGACAATTTTACTGCTTAGCCATGATGTTAATTTTCTTTTACTGTTTCCTGTGTTCATATCAGAAAATGGCAAAAAGTTCCCTCATAAAAAAAACAAATTATGATATTTGTAAGATAATGGTAAGGGATGTGGCAAGCAAAAGTATGTTAACAGACTGAACTATGCTTAATTTGCATCAGTTATAAAACAGCCTTGTGAATTGTCCTTAATTGGTTTTGGTTATGTCAGGGCCTTTATTTAATTCTTCATCACTTATAAGAGCCCTGAGGTAACTCACTTCACAGAGAGAAAATTCTGACTGACTTTGAAAATGTGGTATTGTTGAGCAGAAAGACTCAGTGAGCAGACTGCTAGTTTCTTTCAGCAGCAGGAGAGATCCAGAAGGTGATTAGCTTTGTTCTCATTTACAAAGCACCAGTGGGAATTTCTAAAGGGTTTCACAGGCCCTGGGGATAAGGCCAAGAACAAAACAGAGCAGTGAAAAGCAAATAGAGCACTTCATCAATACACTACTTAGAGATGCCACATCAATAGCAAATTAGGAAGAAAGGAAGGCACTCTAATACTTTCACATAGCAAAGGAGGTTTATATATTGTTTTTATTCCTACTTGACTTTTTTTAAACAACTGCACCTCTATCAAACTAAGCTTAGCAGAGAGGAATAGAGGTTATACCAACTCACCACAAGGCTATTTGATAAGATCTGACAGGGAGACATGCACTGCTCTGTGCTAGTTCTACAGTGCTGACCTCTCCCAAGGGTTACTACTGTCAGGAACTCCATCCTCAGAAAGGCTGGGAAAAGAGCGCACCACTGGGAAAAGGCTATCAGGAACTGCGGGACAGCTTACCAAAGATGCAAAACTACTGCTGCTACAGCACCCCCTGTCCGCTTGTCTCTGAAGAGGGGATGGAAAGCTAAAGAAAAGAGGGGGGAGAGTGTCTCATTAGTATCTAATTTTCTATTAATAAATGGTACTTCTGAAACGTTTATTACCCCTAATTAGAGGGGAAAAAATAATCAACATTTTAAAAAATGTTACAGCTGGAACAAAACCAGCACAAGTCTATCAATCTTTTAATTGTAATAATGTGGAAGCATTTTGTTTGGATTTTAACACTGCAACAAAACATCAGCAATTAGCTAATTTAAAAAAAACAAAAATCTCACTTCTAACCAGAAAACAAAGTTTTCATTTTAAAAAGCCCTCACAAACTCAGTTTTCTAGGCTGAACTCCCCCCTCCCCAACTAGACAAACTCATTTGCTGATTTATAAACTTTTTTTCTCAGAAGATTAAGTACAGAAAACCCCCCCTGCTTCGACAAAGTTGTGTTCTCAAGTTTAAACCAGCATCCCACATCAACCTGGCTCAACAGCAGTCAACAGAGACTAAAGGAAAGAGCGACAGAGGCAATTTCACAGCCGCATCATGCAGTCTCACGCGGGGCTGCTGCAACCCCGCTTCAGCATCCTGCTCATGTTTACAGGCTTCTGCATGATTTAAACTGCTCTGGAGTTACACTCTGATGACAGGAACAAAATGGGAAACAACAGAAAGAAACATATCAACTAATTTACTCCTTGGAGCACAAAGAGGGATGATGTTTCAGTAACCATTTTACAGCCACAGGGTATTCAGATGTTTAGAAGACACAGGGTTTATGCAGCTTTGAGGTAGTGTTTCAGACAG
Organism: Ibycter americanus; assembly: GCA_035590275.1. Classification (NCBI taxonomy): domain Eukaryota; kingdom Metazoa; phylum Chordata; class Aves; order Falconiformes; family Falconidae; genus Ibycter; species Ibycter americanus. The sequence continues at coordinate 12,380,034 of JAVJGI010000014.1, read as the reverse complement.
GGAGGCCCATTTGGACTGATGCTGCTGACATCAGGAGCTCTCTTTAATCAACAGGCAAGCCTTACTGAAAACCCACGTGCCTACTAATACATCCCTAGTGTTTTAGTTTCTTTGCCTCATGGGATTTTTGCCAGAACAGCTGTGCGTTGGGAAGACACCTTCACACTGGGTATGGGAGGCTTAAGATGCAATTCCCCAGGCTTCGTAAGGAATGCCAAGAGCTTTTCTCTTGCTCACCGAGTTGCTCCAAGGAACTGAGCATACCACAGCCCTTCCCACAGAGCATCCGATACTGAGCAGTGGCTGCAGAGCTTCCAGGGCACAAAGTGTCCCGTGCGCGCACCGGCTGCCGGTCAATCCCGGCGCGCAGAGGATGGTGCCGGCACCCTGCAGGCCCACGCCATCTTGACCTGCCATGTTCCACAGCTCCTGCCCCATCCAGTTGAGGGATCAGCTGAAAGGGGATTCTTGAGCAGATACGGTCAATTAAACATTTCAGGAGCACATCTGGTTTTTATTACGGGTACACAGCCCAGCATAAGAGGGGATGTCAGCAGGGCCTCTAGCAGTCCAGCCTAACTCAAATAAGATCACTTCAAGGGGGATCCTTGAGAGAGGCCATTTCCTTGCTCCAAGGAACGACCGCCGTGCCCCGGAGAGGGAACCTGCCGCCTTCCCGTGGTTTTCGAGGCCAGAAAGGGAGATCCTGGCCGATTCCGCACCCGCATGAGCAAATACGGCCACTCGCTGGCTGACTGCGCCCGTCCTTCCCCCTCCTCGCCCCCCTGGCCGGAGGGATGCGCGGCCCCGGGCAGGCTCTCACCGAGGGAAGGGAGCGGATGCGCCCAGGGGAGGCCGGGCGCAGCCCCCGCCCCCGCCCCCCGGCGGCCGAGCTCGGCG